>JAJJWW010005201.1:0-716129 GCA_023531295.1 Papaver armeniacum
GGCAAGTTGTACATATCTGTTTCTTAAGTGAAAATAATAGATATCTTTTACTTTTGGGAAAAATATATTCGGTTTCCATAAACCAAATTATCCCTTGATTTTCTCTCATCTTATATACTTTTTTCTTTTCCGAAAGGAGACTATTTTGTTTCAATGTAGAAATCGGTAAAAGAAGAGTCATCTCTTGATGATGTAGCACTCTGTGCATCAGTTATGACTGAAACTCATGATGTCTCTCTTCATGATAATTCTCAAGATTCTCTAAGAAAACAGATTCTTACTGTTAAAGGTTGCATTAGATATCATGAGCTGATGATAAAGGATTCAAAAGAAGTACTAGCTGATCTTCATTCTCAACTGTTTGGGATGAACAAATTATCTACTGAAAAAGGAAGTGCTCAGAAGAATTTGAATCCAGTTTTTGAAAGCAATCTTCACAAGAATTAGATTTTGATTATTTCAATAAAGTCTATTTTGAATAAAACTATCTTATTTATGAATAAAATTATTAGTTTATAATTTTTCTTCTGATAGTTTTTCAATTACATAGTCTGTGCTTGAATGCTTTATATTATTGCTATGTGTTTATGGGATGTTTAATTTAGGTTTTCATAACCTTGATATTCGATCTCATTGTGTGAACCGTTATGGTTTGGGTGACTTTTTGGTTTAGCGGGATTAAGTTCTAGCCCATGTTGGTAGGCTTTATCAAAGGATCATAAGGGGTTCCGATTGAAACTCATGTGTGAAAAAGTCACAATATGTTGAATCGTTTGGTTTAGCATAAAAGCATATGTGTTTCGGGGTTTTCAACTTTTGCATTGCATTAGTTAAAACCGGTTTTCAACCTTTCTCTGGTAAAGGTTGGTCCTTGTTGTTGTTCTTTTGTCTTGCGAGAGGATGAAAACATTAATAGGGGAGATTTCTATCTTGAACTGGTGCTTAATGACATATCTTAACGGGAGAAGAGGATGCGGAATTTGAGGTAACAAATTTGTTAGTTAATCGTTTTCCTGTTTAAGAAAAGCCTGATTTTATCGCATATATTTATTGCTTTTGCTTAACAAAATTTCGGTACTATTGATGTTTATTCCATTGTTTGTGTATGGATGTGTGTGTGATTCAATTATTTCCGGTTGAGAAAAACTATTGTTATCTTGCTTTATTGTTTGGTATCAATTGTTTAGGCTTACGAAATTACGGTGCAATTGCGGTGCTTTAATGTCTATATTGTTTCAATTGCTTCCGGTTGAGATAAATAATTATGCAAATTAATTTATTTGGTCTGTATGAATTGTTTATGGCTTAACAAAAAGAAAGTTTCCGGGATGAATTTTTTAGTCCAATTCGATTCCGGATAAGAGAAACTAAGTTAATTCTGATCTTAGTTAGACTTATCAAAGTGGAGGTTTCGGTTATTCAAGTCTAATCGAATGCCTTAATAAGAAATGCTAGTTAACTAACCTAGTACTTGTATTGTTTAAAAGTGAAAGGTCTAAGTTATTATTTGAATAATTAGAACCTGATGAGAAAAATAAAGTTAATTCTGATCTTTATTTTGGTCTTATCGAACAAGCGACTGTATTTGTACAATCGGTTTAGCAAAAGAACTAAGGTGCTTAGTCGATTTTTGATTTGCTAAACTATTAGGGAAAATTGCTTCGGGCCATTGTTTCCTTGGTAACATATCAAAACAAAATTACTTTGTAGTTTCGGTTTGATATTGGTTATCAAAAATGGTGTGTGGAACCCTCGTGCTTAACTCTTATAGGTTGCAAGTATGTTGAGATTCGTAAGATCCTTTCGGTTTGTCTTTTATTTGCTTGTACCTTTGTCATTTTGTGACAAAAAGTGGGAGAAATATATGGAGTAAACAAGTGATTTGGTATCAATAAGGAAAGGACAATGGTGCTTAAACTTTATATCTAACGAAAGAGTAAAGCATAGACTAAGGGGGAGTAATCATATTGATACTTGTAGTTATATGGACTACAAAGAGAATAACAAAGACGTGCGGATTGAAAATTTACCTATCTTACCTTTACGGGGAGTATTAGCTTTGTTATTATAATGTCAACAACGTCATTTGTGAATTGAATGCATACAGGTTATTGTGTTGTTGAATTTGGGAATGAAGCGTCTAAAATAAATGAAGTATGTGGTAAGAAAGAGTTCGTTCCCACAGAGAGGCTTTTGTTGTTATAGAATTTCAGTTTCTTAGTAACCAAGGGGGGATTTTTGTTTAAGCAAAGCAATAAAAATAATTGAAAGCAATAAAATAAATGGAATAATCAATAAGGAGAAGATATTGGTCACGGGATAGTATCATTCACAAACATGTATTTTCATCAATGACTAGAATTGATATTTTAATCTCTCATTTACTAAAAGTCCTAGGATACCTTGATCGCAAGAATATCCCGCTAATTCCCTGATTTCATCACAACCACATTAAAAGATGTATATGTGAATTCTTCCTAGAAAGCAACCTAACGTGTAAAAGCACAATCAAGTTTAACTCACTAAAAGCAATAAGTTCTATGGAATAAGACTAATCAATGCAAACGAACGTGTAAAAGCACTAATCCGTTTTAACAAAATTTATGATTCACTTGTGACTAGTAGGATACATCACTACAAGCACTGCCCACAATTATGCTACTTAAAATCAGGGATAAACAACTTTTTCGTATTGAAAACCCTAATCTAGCAATAAGGATGAAGGAAAACTCAATCGATTCCGGACTTGACTAAACAAGCATTCAAACTATATAACACTATTAATTGTGAATCACAAACAATAAATTATTGAGACAAAACTAATTCATAGATTCAAATAACATGTTGAGAAATCAACTTTATCCCATAACCAATAATAATTGTTTAGCTACTCATAGCTTTTGAGTTCATAATAATCATAATCAATAATAAAATAATGAAGAAGATTAAAAACAAACAAGAAGCAAACCCTAGTCGCCGCTCACCAAAACTCCAAGTAGAAAAAAACGTGATACCTCCAAAAGAAGAAGCTTTTCCTTTTTGTAGTCTTTCCTCTTTCCAAAACTAGGTCTTCAAAGCCCAAAGTCCAAGTGGTCCACCAAGCCCATATGTGAGGAATATCCATGTGAAAATATGTCCCAAAAATAGTCGCCGGAAAACTGGCATTATGGCCGGAAATTGGCCGGAGAAGTGACTGGAAGAGAGCTCAGGTGACCGGCGAAGTCCACCTGGTCACCGGTCAAATATAATGGTCAATCGTTAAAACTGACGGTCAAGATAACGGAACTAACGGACACTGAGTTAGATGCTGAGTCAGGAACGAGTCAGCTCTGAGTTATCTGACTAGTCCTAGGACAGGCCAGTTGCACAGGCCTAAGTCTTGCATGAGCCATAACATCTGTGTTGCATCATTGTGGTGCATCACAACTCCACTCCAGCTACAGCTTCTCTACCAATTCCTGCAAATTCATCTTGCCAGCACCAGATCCTTCTCATTGCAAACTGCATTCAACTGCAGCTCATCATCTGTAACTCCATACTCTCACTTGCAATTCAATTAACCATTTCAGCTGCACCAGATCTTGTACAGTACCACCACATCCTGCAGCTTCAGTTCCACCACTTCTTTAAGCCCATTATCACAGCCATACTCCAATAGGCACTAAAACCTGCAATTCTAGTTCCATCTCAGCTTAAACTGCAGCTGCGACTTCATGTACTCCTGCAACACAGCATCGCCAACACATCTCAAACCCGGTAGCAGCTCCATCTCATTTATTCTGCTCAAACCTGTCACTGCATTGCTTCAGTTCAGCTTATCCTTCAATTATCATCACCAGCAAGTTGCGGTATTAGTTCACAGTTCCATACCCTTGTGCATCAGACTCTGCTTTGATTGCAAACCAACAACTCATGCATCTGGCAGCAAACACCAACACTGTCTCGAATCACCATCTGAACTTTAATATAACCTGTAACCATCTTCTCTATAGTTCAGCTTCAGTTGCAATTTCCATTCCATGGCTACCAGAACCACTACCACCTTAAGCACTTACACAAGCAACATCTCTTGCTATCTCAACTGCACAACCAAACCTAGCACATTTTTATATCACAAGATCCCACTGTTGACTGCATTACATTCATTCCTTAACCAGCTGTTTATGGGTGAAAACTATTTCTGCCGGTTTTGGTAATTTGGGGTGTATGGATGAGAAATAAGTCTAAACCTTAAACAAATGCACTACACGGGAGTGCTTGTAGATTCGAGAAATCAATCTGTGCAAATCCGGCCTAAATCAAGAAATGGCCGTTCCAGACTTGTTTCGGTCACAAAGTGAAGGAGATGGGGTTGATCTTAGGGAGGGAAGCGAAGAAGGTGTTGAGATTGTGAAGGTGTTGGCTATGTATGACTTGTATCAGAAAGCTGGACTGGCTTACAAGATGTAAGCTATTAGTTCCGGTGTTTGAATACGATGGTATCAACACTTGCCTCTGTTGTCTGGACTTGTTCTGTTTTTGGAAATAGGGAGGAGAACCTATTTATACAAGTCATTTGAGCCTTATTCACTTCTCTCGTGGAAAGTGGAGGAAGTGGAGTGATGGAGTAGTGGAGTGGAGTTATGTGTTAGTGTTACACGACCAGTCTTGCCCACTTCTCCTGTCATCTCTAACCGTCCATGACTTCCTGACACGTTCTTGTGGTGGCGCGTTGCACGCTGCACGCTGTAAACCGCCAGACCAATACCCCAGTATGTATCCCCCAGTTTGTGACATGATTGATGTCTCGAGTGTGTGGATCGTGGGACCCACAGAAAGTAGCATGTGATGCTAGATTAAATAACTAAGTTATTTAGAAAGTCGATACTTGTGAAGTACCATGTGTATTCTATGCAGGTACTGCATCATGGTGTGGTAAAGTGACGGGTGGTGACCACCATGACGCCTCACTGACCAATTAACTCCTGACCAGGGTTGTATAACCAAGCCGGTGAAGTTGGACGGACGATATGATATTTGAGACACTCATCTGCGACCGTTGGTGGAATTAGGGTTTTTGAAGAGGTGCGCAAGCATCACTCTTCAGTTTGGTCGAATCCAAGCTTGGGATACAATTTTGGCAGGGCCGATCGTGCATGTGTGTAGACGACTTGACGCTGTAGGAGCCCATACCTCATTGTCTCGTGAAAGTGTGATCTGGGCCACTCAATTTGTCCGGCGAAGTTGAGTGGTCGAGATCAATTTGCAACAGAAATCAGGTGCCGCAAAAGCCGCGCATCATGCACACTTCGGCGCGCGTTTCAAGACGACCAAGCCTGGTCGGTCTTGGCCGATCAGTCCGGCATGCATACGGTGGGATGGTGTACACGCCTGTACTTCATTGTCCCATAGAAACGTGATCCAAGCCACTCAATTTTTTCGGCAAATTTGAGCGGTCGAGATCAGTTTGTGGTTGGGAAGTGTGACCACGCCTAGCTTGGGCGTGCGAATCGAGGTGTACAGCCAAGTTTGGTCTTGGCCGATCGGGTGTGGAGGGTGGGCCCGCAGTGATCGTGTTGATACTTACCGGACCTGCTTAGTCTATTCCTGGACCCTTCATCCGAAGCGGGGAGAAAAGGGACGTCGTGATCGCGACACAAACCCTAATTAGGTTTTGCCGGCCGTGTGTCATACCCAGTTTGGGGCGCACGAATCAAGACGACCAACCATAGTTGGTCCTGACCGATCAGTCAGGTATGTAGGCGGGCCCACGGTGTTTGTGTTGACATGCTTTGGGCCCTTTGAATCTACATCTACACCCTCCATCTATGCCTGCGAAGATGGATGGTTGAGACTGTTTTGCGATACATGCAATGTGCCGCAAACCCTAATTTAGGGTTTTTCGTCCATACTGCTCTGGTTTGGACGGTTTGGCAAGCTATGCCACCCTTTTGGGGAGGCCGACCATGCGGGGCCCGCGTTGGGTCGGTAGTGAATATTCCAATACCTGCTTGGGGTCATGGATTCAATCTAAGCTATCCAATCATGCTGGTGAAGTTGGATGGTTGTGATCGTTTCTGAGACTGGTATGGACAGTCCAGGTTCAAACATGCTCAATCGGGCTAGTATAACACACCGAGAGTTGTATGCTCAATCGGGCTAGTATAACACACCGAGAGTTGCAACCTGTACGGGTATTTCGTACATGCTTCACTATTAATGCTTGGAGGTTCGTGTTGCTCTGCTGAGAACAACACTCAGTCGTCATGCCGCACCGGTAATGAGTACGGGAAATACAAATTTGGATATGCATTAATTAATAATGTTGTAAATTCACGGGGTATATGGGATTGTTGCCACATGCTCCAACCTCGGATGAATTTCGTGTATTTAATTCACAGAATCATCGGGATTGTTGCCACATGCTCCATTCTAGGTGAATTAGTAAAGTGAAGAAGTATTCATCACTTATTAATGGCTTTATCTTTTGCAAGATGTTAGCGCATAATTTTGGCTTTTACAATTTTAGCCTTGAATAAAAATCCACCATCAACATTAAGTCCCCTGCCTAGCGCATAATGGTTACGCTATTGTAGGGTAGGCATGAGATGGTGACATACTTATGTGAAGAAGACAGGATAAAGAAAATTTACCCGGAGGAATTTTGACCGACCGCTAGCTAGCTGTTGTCCATGTAAACGCCGTTGTGCAAGCGCGGAATCCTTTGGTGGGACCGGTTTCCTTCCTTGCGTGTTTGAATCAAAAGAGGAATCCAAGCAAAAGAGGAATCCTCGTTCTATTGAGATTCTTCCAAATTTTTGTCTATAAAAGGGACCGACCCTTTTCTTTTTCTTCACACTTTTTTTTTTTTTTCGGCAGCTCCCGTTCGTGATCTTCACTGCCGCCGCCGACTGCCGCCGCTGTCGCCGGAGCTCGTCGTTGCCGTCCGTCCGTTCGCAGCAAGGTAAGCGTTTTTTTTTTTAAGGTAAAACCCTAGTTTGTTAGGTAAACACCTTTGCAAGATATATATTATGCTTAGCTCTTCCACCAAGATTAATACACCAATATTCGCTAGGATTGCTTAAAACAAGTCGTGAATCCATGAATATGTTGTGTCCTGCTTCCTTTTTCATTGTTGTATGCAAAACCTAGCTTCTTAGGTTGTAGCTTGGAAAGGATCTCGGCTTGAATTTCGTGAACATGATTCCCATGAACATAAGAGAACCGTGTTGTGCAAATAAATATGGGTCCCGCCATATATGCTCGATTGAACGTGGGTCCCATATCGTGTATGCCTGACTGAATGTCACCTTTATACCAGCCTCGTGCCCTTGACCAACATCGGACTTGAAACTTGAGCAATACCGGACTTGAAACTTGAGCAATACCAGACTTGAAACTTGATCAATACCAGACTTGAAACTTGAGCAACACCAGACTTGAAACTTTATCAATTCCGGTGTTTGTACCCAATCCCGGCCTTGTGTATTCCGACGTGAATGTGTATTCTGTCGTGTGCGACCACACATCCCATGCGTTTTTTATATAAGTACTGATTCATGTCTTTTATTGTAGAATGAAGAAAAGAATTCCTGTTGAGATGTCTTCTAGAGATAATGCTGGTGCTAAGTCAGGAAGTGTTGACAACTTCAAGAATATGCCGAACATTGATGATGAGTTGTTCACCTTGCCTTTCCCAAACATTAGGAAACATCCCTCTCATAAGATAGTCCTGCTCTCCGGTTCATAAAATATGGAAGTTGATCCATCTTCTTCTTCGGCACTTGTGATGAGGTCCTGTCTTTGAAGAAATGAATATCCGCCTTCTCCTATTGACTTCAAGATTTGCCATACTCCGTTGGGTTCTTATGAAGGGTGGATGAGACGCATGTTGAATAATAAGGATGTTAAAGCTAATTTTACCAAAGCGCAAATCCTTAACGCAGTCATGGCATCTGCTACTCTTGAAATTAAGAAAGATGATGCAGGCTTGATTACTTTCATTTCTCAGTGGCGCCCTTCTACTCATACAACCATATTTAGATGGGGAGAGATGACTATTACTCTGGAAAGCGTATCGCATTGATGAAACCGCCTGTCATTTGGGAGTTTTTATTACGAGATTTCTGACACGGAACAACGTGATTATGACGCTATACTCCAAAAGGTGGCAGAATTCAACGATCTGGACAAGGAGGAGAAAAAAGACACAAGATGCTTTTACACCTGGTGGGTATCGGAGTGGTCTCCTGTAGACCCAGAACAGAATCAGGAGTTGGAAAACTAGCTCAGCGTGATTGCATTCTGTCTTTGTGGCTATCCGAGAGATATATTTGACGACGGTTACTGGAAAGAAGGCCATAAGAGGTGTCCTGGTTAAGATTGCTATAAAGCTAGCAAAAGGTGAAGTTCTTCCATTAGGTGCCTTGTTCCTTGGATCGCTGTATTCTCATCTGGACGCCTTAGCAATGGACATGCATGTTTCCAACGTGTACAAGAAGGTGGAGTCGTACGTCCACTTCGCTTTTCTTCAGGCATTCTTGTGGGAACATTTCAAAAGTTATACTCATGTTCCTGCAACTTCGCTCAGCAGTTTGTATGGTGGCTCGAGAATACTCCGTTGGCAGAGGAGGCGTCCCAGAACCGGTGTGAAACTCGTGGACATCTTTGATAATGTGTCTTCTGTAAACTTCCGTCCATGGGGGACGATCCACTCTTCCATTTTTCAACCAAAGACTTTTGCTATTGCTTCTGACGGTCCTGATGCTGTGTTGCGTACCGATGTCAAGACTATGAAATTTGGAGAACTTATTTATCTGCACAGCTGCATTCCGGGATATATCCCGTCTCTATTCAACGAAGCATTTACTGTGACTCCGTACAACATTGACAGGGCTTCTCGTCAAATGGGATTTGACCAGGGTGTTCCATTTATCCGTCCTTCGGAGGCTCTGAAAGAACTTATCCCGGGTATTTTTAATGCTGACGTGTTCTTGGCACTGCAGAGTCTTCCCTTCTGGCCTATTGGGAGAAACCCAATGGTAACTGATGAGTATAAGGAATTTTGGAGGAAGCAACTGTTGGCTTTCCAAGAATTCTCGGAGGATGTTCTGACAGATTCCCGTGGTGAGCCATCTTCTGACGTTTTGAAGAAGCATTTCCGGTTGAAGCCATTCCCAGGCAAACGGACCAGAGCTGATGATTGCAGTCCCCAAGCAGGAGAGAGATCTAAAAGGCAGGCATGTGATTCGGTGATCCTCAATTCCTCCAATATGCAGGTGTTTAAATCTCTTTCTGTCGATTCCTTCATTTCTCCAGAGTAAATTCTTCTAAGAGTGATCCTTGCTTGAAATCAGGGAATTCCGAAAGAGAATGTTTTCACAAGGTTGGAGCGCATTCATGCGACGCCCCAAATACTAAACCTGCTTATCTGATAGGGATTACAACCTAATTTAAACATCAAAACTAGATTACCGATTCAAAGAATCATAATTATAGAAAGTGCTATAAACTTGAACCCAACACTCTGATATTTATAATAGAAGAACTCTCAAATATTATTAACCTATTAATATGTTGTTTTACATTAAATAAAGAATTCACATATACAAAAGATACATAAATGTAACACAATTCGGTAATGCTTTAAACTAAGGAGACGAATATCTTCACGTACACCATTTCCTCGGGCAACTGAAAAACTGAAGTGGGAACGAGTGAGCACATCATCCCAAAAGGGTGCTCAATGAAAACATATAACTCGCAAGTAATCATTAATATACTTCACAGATATAAAAGAATATAAATTGAAAGAAACAAGATGAATCTAAACATTCGGCTTTATTTTCATCAAGATTAGAAAGTTAGACAAACAAGTATGATATGCATACAAGTGATTTCCCTCAAATAAAATAGTATATATAATATTACCAATGGATGGCATACCGCTCTACTAATACTATTGCCAACGGATGGCGTACCGCCCTACTATCATAATAAGCAGAAAATGTAATAATATTGCCGACGGATGGCATACCGCCCTACTATCATAATAAGCAGAAATGTAATACTATTGCCGACGGATGGCGTACCGCCCTACTAATACTATTTCCGACGGATGGCATACCGCCCTAATTGACTTAGCTAAGAGCCGTGGGGAAAACACAGACACTCCTCGCAGGGAAATCTCATAACGCATATCACACACATACAATTACAATCAAAACAACCATCGTTCAATGCAATCACAATATACATTCATATGGATAGTAAAAGCACATCATACTCGCAAAGGAAACTCAATGATTACAAGAAGGTTATAAGGTTCCCACCTGTTTTGATGACAAGTCATGCCTATCTTGAGCTATGTGATCCACTGGTTCATCCTTTGAATCGATCGTTATTAATAAAGACGAACTGCAATTGCAGCTCTAAGCTTTTACAAGAGATTCAACTCCACAAACTCATCAAACCTTCATTCCTATAACTCATTTCATTCATGTCTGCACAATCTGCAAACAACACTACAAAGCAAACTCTCTAATGAAATCTCCACTAGCTCAACAAGTTATAACTGTAGCTTTATCCCATATCTCAAAACAGTTCATAAACTTTCCCCCAGCCACTCATATCCCCTGTAGCTTCAACAACACCACTACAACTTGTAACTCAGTACAATCACCTACCTATGCAAATCAATTTGCTTACATCAAACCAGCACTAGTTACAATTCCATTTACATATAATTCATACTCCATACATCTGAGCTTCATTAAAGATCAATTCCTTATTACATGGCCAACAACACAATCATCATAACAATAACAAGAATCCCCAGACACATCATCCTCAACTGCCATATTACTTCTTCAACACCAAGCACATTCTTTTCTCAATCACCACCGTCAATTACAACTACCCTGCATCTTTATCCAGCCTCAAGATAACCACTACCAACAACAGTTCCCCTGTAATTCAACACAAACCTACACTACATCTAAATCTCCAGTTCATAGTTATCATAAATCACTTTCCCATTCACTATGTAGTTGCAGGAAATCCTACACTACACCCCTCACAAGAATCCACACAATCAAACCATTGAAGATGAACAATTATAATTTTTGTTGATTAATTTCTTGAATGTTTACAAGATAAAATGGAAAAGATCTAAAGAAATTACAATCACTATAAACTTTCTCTCTTTTAATGACTTGCTCAACACTCGAAAAACATCTCTTCCAATAGGCCTGTTCGGCTCTTTATATAGGGTATTACATAATGGATGACAACTAAGCTGTCCTTTATTTTCGGGAATGACTTTCGAAGTGTCGCAAGTGTACAAATGCATAATCTCGCGACACTCCTAGTTCTCGCTAAATCTTCACACCTTTCTCGTGTTCTGGCTATCGTCATCCATTGCGTCACTTATTTTACTCGTCTGCGACGCCTTCGCTATGTAATATTTATGGATTTCGCAGAGGTGTTGGTGTTGCGATATTCTGATCCTACATCTTGCCTCTTCTCATGTCTTCTCTGCGAAGGAGAGAATGTCATGAGAATTATTATTTTGAAACTGCCGCAACTGTTCATCCTTATCTGTTTGGCGATTTGACTTCATACTTTTACACTAAATCTATAATACGTGTCTCTTCTCCACCCATTTTTTGACATGTTTCTTTCAACCGTTACTTCTCAACCATTCACGTCTCTTCTCGCATTAAATGCATTTATCTTCTCGAGAATTTTTCTCTATATATAGTTTTCTCATCTTCCTCTTCTTCTTTTTTACTTTCTCTCTGCATTTTTTCTTCAATTCTCCTCCGTAACTTCGGTTCGCATCAGTAAATTTTCTTTTTTCCTTTGATCTTCAACTCCTTAATCATTCCCATACTCGAAAATGGCTCCATCTCGGTCGTAGATATGAAGTTCTCTTGGGAGAGGCTCAAAAGGATTTACAAGAGAAAGGTTTCACATTATCCACTATTCCCCATCAAGAATCTTCATCTATTCTCTCCGCCAAATTATTTACTGGTCATTTTTGCGATAATCAAAAGATCATAATCTCGCTAGGTCAGATTCTCGCCGGCCTTCCCATTCCTCTCTACAACCCTGAACTTCCTTTATTTTATGAAATTCTTGCTCATGAGAAATTCTCGCGAGCTGTTTACCAATTAAGTGGAGATTGTATCCGCTTAATGCTTGAGTTCGCCAACCGCGGCGCTGGTAAGGGGTCTCTCTATTCTAATGCAGTCAGAGATCCTAAATTTGTATACTTAGAGATATTCGCTGAGAAGTATTCAGTAGAGAGTTTCTTTGAGAATTATGAAGTAATAAATATGAAGAACGATAGAACTCGCTGGGGTGCACGTTTGAAAAGAAGAGAAAATATCCCCACCGACAAAGTACTCATGCAGGATATCGATTGGCACTCCGGCAAGAACAATGTTCCTCGCCATTCCAAAGACGACAAATGGTGTGTCCTTCCACTATTTTTGAATGGACCTTATATTTCATGTTCGAATGTACTCCCTGCGAATCTCGCCAACTATCAACCTTGGGTATTTAATTGGCCCGAGAAAGCTAAAGAGGTGTGCTTCCTGAATTTCGCTCAGTTTGTAATTATTACTTCTTTTTACATCTACTATTCTTGCGAAATTTTCAGATTTTTAAATTGAGAAAAAGTTACGAGAGAAATCCTAAGGCGAGTACTCTGGCAATTCTCCAGTCGATCACGGATGAAGTAAGAAATACTTTTCTTCATTATTTTTAACAATATTGTTGCCTCTGTTTCTTATCTTCATTCGTGTGCGAAGGTTGGCGTTGAAGTTGTTGATGAAGAGGATATTTCTGAAGCTGCGAAAGTTAAAGGCAAGGGTAAAATTCCTCTTCGCAAGAAGGAATATGCTACTCCACCTTCTAAAAAACGGAAGAACCATTCTTCTTCTCGCTCCAGTCCTCAATCCAGTGAGAGCTCTGATGAAGATAATGATGATGTTGACACCTCTCTTGCGAAGGAGAATCATCCAATTGAATCTTCTATGGCGCAACTATCTAGTATCTTCTCTGACTCTATGCAAGGAATGGGAGATGATCATTTTTCTGCCACATGCTAAGCTCTCGCAAATATCTGCGATGCTCCCTTACTAGAGGATGATGATTCTTTTCGTGGAGTTTCCAGAGCAGTGACTCCCAGTTTCCTAAACGCACTTAGTGCCTTGGTATGTCTATATTTCCTTATTTCTGCATGATTTCAATTATAAACCTCATCTTGACGATTTCTTTATTTTCCTTTATAGTCTGGGAGAGCTTCCTTTGTTGTTGCCTCAGATCTCGAGAAAAGGCGCAACATTCTTGAAAAGAAAAACCTTCAACTTCACAAGAAGAATAAAGAATTGGAAGCTGAGGCTGTTGCTCTTCGCAAGAGAGATAAAGAACTTGAAAATGAAACTGCTATTCTTCGCGAAAAGACCAAACAACTGGAAGTTGAATCCTCCTCTCAGACGGACAAGATATCTAGCCTTCAAAATTCTAACCAACAACTTTATGGTATAAAATTCTTCTCTTTTCCTTGCTTTTGCTCTGTCATTTATTTTTCTTTATCTGACTTATCATTTTCGCAGACGTTTATAACCTTTCTGATGAAGCCATTATTCTTCACTCATTTCCTGAGCCTATGGATAACGATGCTCTTCTCGCCCATCTCAATGATTCTTTAAATAGCTTTTCAAATAACAAAATCAAACTTCTTTCTCTAAATGAACTTCAATCCAAATTACGCTTTTTAGAAGTTGATCATAGATCTAGTTTGAGTTTAGCGAACCAATTTAAACACCTATATCTTAGTTCCCAAGAGAAAATTAATACTTTAAGGAAGAAGGTTAGTGATCTTATAGATGACAAAGACCGCATTTCTAATCAAGGTGCCCAAGCATTAGCAAAATTTCAAAAAACTCTTCTTGAAGTTCAAGTTGAGCGGGATGAATCCATTCGCCAAAATACTATTCTTAGCGAAAGAGAGAATCATATTCGTCCCCTTCTTCTCATAAACAGTGACGATGAGTTCGCTTGGGCTGCGAAAGTTCTAGATGACGCCAGAAATAATTTAGGTGTTAATGTTAGTCTTCAAGTTGAGCACACAGCCTTGATTAGGGATATGAAATCTGATAGAGAAGGTTGTTGATCATTCTTCTTTACTTAATTGTTTACTTTATATGAAGCTGTCACTAAGTTTTTGATTCATTGTTCTACATTCGCATAGGCTGAGAAGAGATTTCAGAAAAGAATTGAAGAACTTGAATCCAAAAAAGAACAACTTGCAAAGGACTTCTCTCTTCGCAATGACAAGTATTCCAAGTTGAAGAAGCAACTGCAAATTACTGTGGCGAATTTCAAAAATGATGTTGTTCTCTTTCGCAATCAAACTATTAAGACAGTCTGTGATGACAACTGTATTCCTCATTCTTCATACCCTTATCTTCTTGACGAAATCCCTGAGAACATGCCTTCTTTGTATATCTCTGATAGCGATGCTAGCGAAGAAGAATCTGATGAAGATAATGAAGTAGAAGGATCTGATGAAGAAGAAGAATCAAACAAGAAATAGCTCCATTTTCTTCTTTCTCTTTTTGTAATATCTGTATATTTATCCTTTTAATCTTCCATTTTTATAATCTCTTATTGTAAATTTCTTGGATTTTCAAATATAAATTTCTACTTTTGTTGTCCCCTTTCTGCACATGTTAAAAAAAAACAATTCTTTTTGCAATATGGTTAATCAATATTATGAATGCGTAAATCTATCATATGAAAATAAATAACATGTTCTCAATCTATGCATTCCCATACTTGCCCCTGTTATTTGTTTTCAAATGAATGATTAAGCAAATAACCTTTAGATGGTAACATGCCTCAGTCTCGCAACTGTT
Organism: Papaver armeniacum; assembly: GCA_023531295.1. Lineage (NCBI taxonomy): Eukaryota > Viridiplantae > Streptophyta > Magnoliopsida > Ranunculales > Papaveraceae > Papaver > Papaver armeniacum. The sequence goes on from JAJJWW010005201.1 coordinate 14,907, forward strand.
GTTGCTGAATTCTCGCGAGAGAATGTTTCTTGGTTGTTTTCAAGATCTCATTTTTTTCTTTTTCTTTTGTGTGGTCTTATTTTGCCTTCCTAGTTAAAGGTCTTACTGCGCCACCTCTTGTCATTGCGACAAAATCGCAGGACGTCTTTACACTTTCATGTAAAGACCCATTGATTTTGCCTTATCATTTCTTAGTATTGTTGCCTCTGCAGGATAATTTTATTGCGACAATATGACAGGCCTAGATTTTCTTGCGAAAATAAAGCCCCATGACATTGCCGTCTTGCGACGAAATCGCAGGACGTCCTTACACTTTCATGTACTGACCCATTGATCTTGTCTTATCTTTGTATTTTGTATTATTGCCTCTTCAGGATCATCGCACAAATATGACAAGCCTAAATTTTCTTGCGAAAATAAAGCCTCATGACATTTGCGTCTTAAGACACTTATCAGCTCCCTAATGGAGGGTGCCTCCCTTATCATCTACCTGGTTGCCCCTTCAAGGAGGCGTACATCGGCCATACAAGACTAGCTCCTCCCATCCGGTCTTAACAACAACCAGTTGTTTTCGCAGCCTCTTATCCCTTTTACCTCCTATATGGCTTATGGTTACGAGACTGCACCCTAAGTGGAGTTTTCTTCGGGCCGAGTGCAACATATGCCAAGACTTGCCAAGAATGGCCGAGACACTTCAAATGCCCCAGGCACTCTTGGCTCAACCGTGTACCTCGGCGCCTTGATCATACGCCGACTCCTTAGAAGAGACCCTCGGTCGTCCAACCAGGTATAACCTTATATATATATATAGTTGGAAATCCAAGGCATCTCTCCCGGATTGGCTTTATTGACCCCAAATCTCCATGACTCAGTTCCGTGGGCGGTGTAACCTTTTCCCTGAGCCATGTAAAGAGATACCCCCTTATATGACGCACTTTAGGTCTTACATTTGCCTCTTGCGAAATTTTACTCGCGAACTAGGGTGTACGCCATAAAGGTTCGTCCCATTCTGATATGTGATTGATTTTAGATTGTTTCTTGTCATCATTTCTGCGAGAATTTCACGTATTCTTTTTCTTCGATTATCATAGTCTTTGTATCTTCAGCCTGTCTTTATTACTCAAAAGCTAAATTCTTTTTTTTTTTTTTTTTTTTTTACAACCTTCGCAAGTCTAGAATCAATCATTCACTCCTTTCGCCTCTTACTTATGTTGCTCTCTGCTTCTTCATTATTCAAATTTCCTAATACTGCATTCCCTTTTGCGAATCATCGCAATTTCCAACTTTCTTCAGGCATTGGTTTCGCAACGTACTTTCTTCTCTCACCTCTATTGCGTCCACCATTAGTTTTTCCCTTCTTTGTTCATTTTTGATGTTTTGCTTCCAGTTTTTCTCCTGAGCAGATCTTTCCTCGCAAGATTACACATCAACTTCATAGCACTTCTGTCCCTCAACCCAATCTCCTTTTATGACTCCGACACCACTGGGATGAGGAAATTTGATGCACTGGTGATAAGATGCTACACCCAAAATCTCATGTATCCAAGGTCGCACAATCAATGCATTATAGGGAGATTCCACATCGACTATGCAGAACAAAATTTCAGTTGATAATCCTTTCAGTGGTATTCGCATATGAGCTTCTCCTTTAGGCTTGTTGGCGATGACCGTTGAAACCATAGATCTTATAAGTTGAAGGTATTAGATCTTCTTCCTTCCCTCCCATAGTCTTGTAAGTATGGTAAAAAAGGATATTTACAGAGCTTCCAGTATCGATTAAGACTCTATTGATTGACAATGAATTTTCTGCCTCATCACCTTCATCATCAACAGGTTTTGGGTTAATATCCAATCTTACCACTAATGGGTTGTCATGCATCTCTCCACCCTCAGGTACTTCTTCTGCAGTAAAAGAAATAATCTGCTTTTGCCATTCCTTTAGTGGCGATGTCTTCGCGATGCTCATTATTTCTCTATTATCAGCATTTCTTGCGAAAACCCTACTGAGAACACTATCATGAAAATCTTCGACTGTCATGTACGAATGCACAATAGAGTTGCAAGACAAATTCTTGGCTTTCGCTCCAACTTCTATCACAAATGTTTCTCCTCCTTTTGTTGTGTTTGCTCTGTGAATTTCTGGTGGTGGTGGTAATGGTTGAAATTGAGGTTGATTTTTTAGAAATTGATTTAGTTTCCCTTGGTCTATCATTCTGAGGATGATTCTTTTTATATTTATACAATCGTTTGTGGAGTGTCCATGAAAATGGTGATAAGAACAAAATTCATGACTTCTGTCACTCGGAGGTGGTTCACTTTCCATGTTCCATGGCGCGGGTATATTTTCCATTAAGATTATAGCTTCCCATATTTTCTCCATACTAGCATTCAGTGGTGGCATCTTGATTTCTTCCCAGACTACCCTGTGACTTCGTTGTCCTCTATGATAACTCTGCCTCTGACTTCCATAAGTTTCTTACGGCTGATCAAGTCTTTGAATTTTGTTATTTCCTTCACGGTTATAGAAGTTTATCTCTCTCTCAAATTCCTCCTGATCACGACTCCCCATGGCTACTAGCTTTCGTTGACCATCATCCGTTATCATTTCTTGTTAACCCTGCGAGGTGCTCGCCACTGTGTTTATTAATTTAGGTAACAAGCTTGCATTCGCAACTTTTGAACTTGTGTTCGCAACGGGGTATGATTCCATCTCATTTTGTTTTTCCTCTAGAGCAATGTACTCCTCTTGAAGTTCTCGCAACTCAGTCATTGTGATTGTATTCTTGATTCTAAAAATTTGAATATATAGCAGACTGGTTGCGAACATAGCGTTAATGAATGATAGAATGAGATATCTCTCATCCACACGACCAGCCATATCACTGCACATTGTCTTCCATCTCACAGTTAGATGCTTCAAACTTTCACCAACCCTTTGTTTTAACCCAAATACATCTTCAATACCAGGTCGCGAGGAGTTATTACTAATGTATGCCCCTAAAAATATAGCCTGCAAATGATTGAAAGATGTTATTGTATTCCTCGGTAATCCTTCAAACCATTTCAAAGCTTCTCCTGTCAAACTTGATGCAAAATATTTGCACAATATAGCATCATGGTTCTCCCACCGTAACATACATCTCACATAAGCTTTGATATGTTGTATCGCACAAGTTGTTCCATCGAAAATCTTTGGTTAACGTAGGTAAGTTGCACTTTGGGGGTATTCCTCCTAATTGTACTTCTTGTGTGAATGGAGTCTTCGCAGCTTCTTCTATGGCTTTATCCAATTGTCTCTTACCTCCTCCCCTTTTATTATTTAACATTCCTCTCATTTCTGCCAATTCTCTCAGAATTTGTTCATTTACACCAGAGTTTGGCTCCATTGGTCTTTTTAACTCCGCATCTCTTCTTCTGCGTTCATGTCTGTTTTGACTTTCTTGTTCATCATTATCTTCTCGTCTTTCTCTGCGATCTTCTCTTTCATTACTCTCATGAATTCGCACACCGTTATATCTATCATTTTCTCTTCTTTGCTGCCTTTCAATCCTCCTTTGTACTCTTTCATACTCTTCATTGATATTACCATTGTTGCGATTTTGTTCTCTCCTTCTTTCTCTATTGTCATGATTATTCTGGCGAATTGCCTCTTGTAACTCCAGTTCTTCCATTTCTGTTCTCAATCTTTCTGTTTCGCAAGCTAGACGTGCTTGCTCAACATAGTGTCTTTCAATTTTATCTTCAATTTTTTTTTGCTTCATCTGTGTTTCTCTCCCATGCAATATTCTTCTTCCTTCTTCCTGATTTTCCTCATCACCTGGATTATTCCGCCCTTGACGCTGCCTATTTCCTTGATTTCCATCATTTTTCCCATTTTGAAGAGTCTCGGGACGTGGGATATAACGATCTTCCATTATTTCTCTTCTTTCGCAACGTTCTTCGCCTGGATTTTGCACTTCCTCTCGATTTTCTTCATTAGCATTTTCTATAGGTAAAGTTCTCCTTCTTTCCTCTCTAACTGATCTTGAGCTTGACCTTGTAGTGCTTCTCGACATTCTGTTTTGTAATCTCATATTTTCCATCCCCAACTCATGATTTTGCCTTGTCAAATTTGCACGTTCCTCTGCTTCTAATCGCCTTTCTTCATGTATTGTTTGTCTCAATGTCTCTAATGCTGCGACCTCTTCATTTCCATGAATTATTTCTCTAATCACTTCTCGGTCTCTCTCCTCTTGTCCATTTTTTATCAATTGCTGTTCTTCTCCCCTTTCGTCCACAGAGTCTGATCTCCAAGTATGCACGCTTACTCTATCATAATCCACAGTTCTATTAGATACTGGTTGAATTGGTGATTGAATTTGATTTTCTTCATTATTTCTTGTGTTCATTCTTGAGGATTCCCCCATTTCATTTCTCCCTTCTCCAAAGACAAGTCTCCTACTTCTTCTAACAGTTGTTAGTTGTTCTGATGCATATCTTCTTCTAGCCATTTCTCAATTTCAGTAAATTGTTGAAAATTATATGAAATTCCTTCCTTATTACTCCAAATTCTTTCAAATCACGATGTCAATCTTCACTCTCTCCCTGTTTCTAACGCCAATATGTAGTTGCAGGAAATCCTACACTACACCCCTCACAAGAATCCACACAATCAAACCATTGAAGATGAACAATTATAATTTTTGTTGATTAATTTCTTGAATGTTTACAAGATAAAATGGAAAAGAGCTAAAGAAATTACAATCACTATAAACTTTCTCTCTCTTAATGACTTGCTCAACACTCGAAAAAAGATCTCTTCCAATAGGCCTATTCGGCTCTTTATATAGGGTATTACATAATGAATGACAGCTAAGCTGTCCTTTATTTTCGGGAATGACTTGCGAAATGTCGCAAGTGTACAAATGCATAATCTCGCGACACTCCTAGTTCTCCCTAAATCTTCACACCTTTCTCGTGTTCTGGCTATCTTCATCCATTGCGTCACTTATTTTACTCGTCTGCGACGCCTTCGCTATGTAACATTTATGGATTTCGCAGAGGTGTTGGTGTTGCGATATTCTGATCCTACATCTTGCCTCTTGTCATGTCTTCTCTGCGATTGAGAGAATGTCATGAGAATTATTATTTTGAAACTGCCGCAACTGTTCATCCTTATCTGTTTGGCGATTTGACTTCATACTTTTACACTAAATCTATAATACGTGTCTCTTCTCCACCCATTTTTTGACATGTTTCTTTCAACCGTTACTTCTCAACCATTCACGTCTCTTCTCGCATTAAATGCATTTATCTTCTCGAGAATTTTTCTCTATATATAGTTTTCTCATCTTCCTCTTCTTCTTTTTTACTTTCTCTCGCATTTTTCTTCAATTCTCCTCCGTAACTTCCGGTTCGCTATCGTAAATTTTCTTTTTTCCTTTGATCTTCAGCTCCTTAATTATTCCCATACTCTGAAAATGTCTCCATCTGGTCGTAGATATGAAGTTCTCTTGGGAGAGGCTCAAAAGGATTTACAAGAGAAAGGTTTCACATTATCCACTATTCCCCATCAAGAATCTTCATCTATTCTCTCCGCCAAATTATTTACTGATCATTTTTGCGATAATCAAAAGATCATAATCTCGCTAGGTCAGATTCTCGTCGGCCTTCCCATTCCTCTCTACAACCCTGAACTTCCTTTGTTTTATGAAATTCTTGCTCATGAGAAATTCTCGCGAGCTGTTTACCAATTAAGTGGAGATTGTATCCGCTTAATGCTTGAGTTCACCAACCGCGGCGCTGGTAAGGGGTCTCTATTCTAATGCAATCGAGAGATCCTAAATTTGTAGACTTAGAGATATTCGCTGAGAAGTATTCAGTAGAGAGTTTCTTTGAGAATTATGAAGTAATAAAAGAACGATAGAACTCGCTGGGGTGCACGTTTGAAAAGAAGAGAAAATATCCCCGGCGACAAAGTACTTATGCAGGATATCGATTGGAACTCCGGAAAGAACAATGTTCCTCGCCATTCCAAAGACGACAAATGGTGTGTCCTTCCACTATTTTTGAATGAACCTTATATTTCGTGTTCGAATGTACTCCGCGAATCTCGCCAACTATCAACCTTGGGTATTTAATTGGCCCGAGAAAGCTAAAGAGGTGTGCTTCCCGAATTTCGCTCGCCTTTGTAATTATTACTTCTTTTTACATCTACTATTCTTGCGAAATTTTCAGATTGTTAGATTGAGAAAAAGTTACGAGAGAAATCCTAAGGCGAGTACTCTGGCAATTCTCCAGTCGATCACGGATGAAGTAAGAAATACTTTTCTTCATTATTTTTAACAATATTGTTGCCTCTGTTTCTTATCTTCATTCGTGTGCGAAGGTTGGCGTTGAAGTTGTTGAAGAAGAGGATATTTCTGAAGCTGTGAAAGTTAAAAGCAAGGGTAAAATTCCTCTTCGCAAGAAGGAATATGCTGCTCCACCTTCTAAAAAACGGAAGACCCATTCTTCTTCTCGCTCCAGTTCTCAATCCAGTGAGAGCTCTGATGAAGATAATGATGATGTTGACACCTCTCTTGCGAAGGAGAATCATCCAATTGAATCTTCTATGGCGCAACTATCTAGTATCTTCTCTGACTCTATGCAAGGAATGGGAGATGATCATTTTTCTGCCACATGCTAAGCTCTCGCAAATATCTGCGATGCTCCCTTACTAGAGGATGATGATTCTTTTCGTGGAGTTTCCAGAGCAGTGATTCCCAGTTTCCTAAACGCACTTAGTGCCTTGGTATGTCTATATTTCCTTATTTCTGCATGATTTCAATTATAAACCTCATCTTGACGATTTATTTATTTTCCTTTATAGTCTGGGAGAGCTTCCTTTGTTGTTGCCTCAGATCTCGAGAAAAGGCGCAACATTCTTGAAAACAAAAACCTTCAACTTCACAAGAAGAATAAAGAATTGAAGCCGAGGTCGTTGCTCTTCGCAAGAGAGATAAAGAACTTGAAAATGAAACTGCTATTCTTCGCGAAAAGACCAAACAACTGGAAGTTGAATCCTCCTCTCAGACGGACAAGATATCTAGCCTTCAAAATGCTAACCAACAAATTTATGGTATAAAATTCTTCTCTTTTCCTTGCTTTTGCTCTGTCATTTATTTTTCTTTATCTGACTAATCATTTTCGCAGACGTTTATAACCTTTCTGATGAAGCCATTATTCTTCACTCATTTCCTGAGCCTATGGATAACGATGCTATTCTCTCCCATCTCAATGATTCTTTAAATAGCTTTTCAAATAACAAAATCAAACTTCTTTCTCTAAATGAACTTCAATCCAAATTCCGGTTTTTAGAAGTTGATCATAGATCTAGTTTGAGTTTAACCAACCAATTTAAACATCTATATCTTAGTTCCCAAGAGAAAATTAATACTTTAAGGAAGAAGGTTAGTGATCTTATAGATGACAAGGACATCATTTCTAATCAAGGTGCCCAAGCATTAGCAAAATTTCAAAAAACTCTTCTTGAAGTTCAAGTTGAGCGGGATGAATCCATTCGCCAAAATACTATTCTTAGCGAAAGAGAGAATCAAATTCGTTCCCTTCTTCTCATAAACAGTGACGATGAGTTCGCTTGGGCTGCGAAAGTTCTATATGATGCCAGAAATAATTTAGGTGTTAATGTTAGTCTTCAAGTTGAGCACACAGTCTGGATTAGGGATATGATTTCTGATAGAGAAGGTTGTTGATCATTCTTCTTTACTTAATTGTTTACTTTATATAAAGCTGTGACTAAGTTGCTGATTCATTGTTCTACATTCGCATAGGCTGAGAAGAGATTTCAGAAAAGAATTGAAGAACTTGAATCCGAAAAAGAACAACTTGCAAAGGACTTCTCTCTTCGCAATAACAAGTATTCCAAGTTGAAGAAGCAACTGCAAATTACTGTGGCGAATTTCAAAAATGATGTTGTTATCTTTCGCAATCAAACTATTAAGACAGTCTGTGATGACAACTGTATTCCTCATTCTTCATACCCTTGTCTTCTTGAAGAAATCCCTGAGAACATGCCTTCTTTGGATATCTCTGATAGCGATGCTAGCGAAGAAGAATCTGATGAAGATAATGAAGTAGAAGGATCTGATGAAGAAGAAGAATCAAACAAGAAATAGCTCCATTTTCTTCATTCTCTTTTTGTAATATCTGTATATTTATCCTTTTAATCTTCCATTTTATAATCTCTTATTGTAAATTTCTTGGATCTTCAAATACAAATTCTACTTTAGTTGTCCCCTTTCTGCACATGTTAAAAAAAAAAACAATTCTTTTTTGCAATATGGTTAATCAATATTGTGAATGCGTAAATCTATCATATGAAAATAAATAACATGTTCTCAATCTATGGATTCCCATACTTGCCTTTGTTATTTGTTTTCAAATGAATGATTAAGCAAATAACCTTTAGATGGAAACATGCCTCAGTCTCGCAACTGTTGTTGCTGAATTCTCGCGAGAGAATGTTTCTTGGTTGTTTCAAGATCTCATTTTTTATTTTTCTTTTGTGTGGTCTTATTTTGCCTTCCTAGTTAAAGGTCTTATTGCGCCACCTCTTGTCATTGCGACAAAATCGCAGGACGTCTTTACACTTTCATGTAAAGACCCATTGATTTTGCCTTATCATTTCTTAGTATTGTTGCTTCATAGATAATTTTATTGCGACAATATGACAAGCCTAGATTTTCTTGCGAAAATAAAGCCTCATGACATTGCCGTCTTGCGACGAAATCGCAGGACGTCCTTACACTTTTATGTACTGACCCATTGATCTCGTCTTATCTTTGTCTTTTGTATTATCGCCTCTTCAGGATCATCGCACAAATATGACAAGCCTAAATTTTCTTGCGAAAATAAAGCCTCATGACATTTGCGTCTTAAGACACTTATCAGCTCCCTAATGGAGGGTGCCTCCCTTATCATCTCCCTGGTTGCCCCTTTAAGGAGGCGTACATCGGCCATACAAGACTAGCTCCTCCCATCCGGTCTTAACAACAACCAGTTGTTTTCACAGCCTCTTATCCCTTTTACCTATAGGGCTTATGGTTACGAGACTGCACCCTAAGTTGAGTTTTCTTCGGGACGAGTGCAACATATGCCAAGACTTGCCAAGAATGGCCGAGACACTTTAAATGCCCCAGGCACTCTTGGCTCAACCGTGTACCTCGGCGCCTTGATCATACGCTGACTCCTTAGAAGAGACCCTCGGTCGTCCAACCAGGGTATAACCTTATATATATAGTTGGAAATCCAAGTTATCTCTCCTGGATTGGCTTTATTGACCCCAAATATCCATGACTTTGGTTCCAAGGGCGGTGTAACCTTTTCCATGAGCCATGTAAAGAGATACCCCCTTATATGACGCACTTTAGGTCTTACATTTTCCTCTTGCGAAATTTTACTCGCGAACTAGGGTGTACGCCATAAAGGTTCGTCCCATTCTGATATGTCATTGATTTTAGATTGTTTCTTGTCATCATTTCTGCGAGAATTTCACGTATTATTTTTCTTCGATTATCATAGTCTTTGTATCTTCAGCCTGTCTTTATTACTCAAAAGCTATATTTTTTTTATTTTTTTTTTACAACCTTCGCAAGTCTAGAATCAATCATTCACTCCTTTCGCCTCTTACTTATGTTGCTCTCTGCTTCTTCATTATTCAAATTTCCTAATACTGCATTCCCTTTTGCGAAATCATCGCAATTTCCAACTTTCTTCAGGCATTGGTTTCGCAACGTACTTTCTTCTCTCACCTCTATTGCGTCCACCATTAGTCTTTCCCTTCTTTGTTCATTTTTGATGTTTTGCTTCCAGCTTCTTCTTCGAGCAGACTCTTTCCTCGCAAGATTCCACATCAACTTCATAGCATTTCTGTCCCTCAACCCAATCTCCTTTTATGACTCCGACACCACTGGGATGAGGAAATTTGATGCACTGGTGATAAGTCGATGCTACACCCAAAATCACATGTATCCAAGGTCGCCCAATCAATGCGTTATAGGAAGATTCCACATCGACTATGCAGAACAAAATTTCAGTTGATAATCCTTTCAGTGGTATTCGCATATGAGCTTCTCCTTTAGGCTTGTTGGCGCATCGTTGAAACCATAGATCTTATAAGTTGAAGGTATTAGATCTTCGTCCTTCCCTCCCATAGTCTTGTAAGTATGGTAAAAAAGGATATTTACAGAGCTTCCAGTATTGATTAAGACTCTATTGATTGCCCATAAATTTTCTGCCTCATCACCTTCATCATCAACAGGTTTTGGGTTAATCTCCAATCTTACCACTAATGGGTTGTCATGCATCTCTCCACCCTCAGGTACTTCTTCTGCGGTAAAAGAAATAATCTGCTTTTGCCATTCCTTTAGTGGCGATGTCTTCGCGATGTTCATTATTTTTCTATTATCAGCATCCCTTGCGAAAACCCTACTGAGAACACTATCATGAAAATCTTCGACTGTCCTGTACGAATACACAATAGAGTTGCAAGACAAATTCTTGGCTTTCGCTCCAACTTCTATCACAAATATTTCTCCTCCTTTTGTTGTGTTTGCTCTGTGAATTTCTGGCGGTGGTGGTAATGGTTGAAATTGAGGTTGATTTTTTAGAAATTGATTTAGTTTCCCTTGGTCTATCATTCTGAGGATGATTCTTTTTATATTTATACAATCGTTTGTGGAGTGTCCATGAAAATGGTGATAGGAACAAAATTCATGACTTCTGTCACTCGGAGGTGGTTCACTTGCCATGTTCCATGGCGCAGGTATATTTTCCATTAAGATTATAGCTTCCCATATTTTCTCCATACTAGCATTCAGTGGTGGCATCTTGATTTCTTCCCAGACTACCCTGTGACTTCGTTGTCCTCTATGATAACTCTGCCTCTGACTTCCATAAGTTTCTTGCGGCTGATCAAGTCTTTGAATTTTGTTATTTCCTCCACGGTTATAGAAGTTTCTCTCTCTCTCAAATTTCTCCTGATCACGACTCCCCATGGCTACTAGCTTTCGCTGACCATCATCCATGATCATTTCTTGTTGACCCTGCGAGGTGCTCGCCACTGTGTTTATTAATTTAGGTAACAAGCTTGCATTCGCAACTTTTGAACTTGTGTTCGCAACGGGGTATGATTCCATCTCATTTTTTTTTTCCTCTAGAGCAATGTACTCCTCTTTAAGTTCTCGCAACTCAGTCATTGTGATTGTATTCTTGATTCTAAAAATTTGAATATATAGAAGATTGGTTGCGAACATAGCGTTAATGAATGATAGAATGAGATATCTCTCATCCACACGACCAGCCATATCACTGCACATTATCTTCCATCTCACGGTTAGATGCTTCAAACTTTCACCAACCCTTTGTTTTAACCCAAATACATCTTCAATACCAGGTCGCGAGGAGTTATTACTAATGTATGCCCCTAAAAATATAGCCTGCAAATGATTGAAAGATGTTATTGTATTCCTCGGTAATCCTTCAAACCACTTCAAAGATTATCCTGTCAAACTTGATGCAAAATATTTGCACAATATAGCATCATGGTTCTCCCACTGTAACATACATCTCACATAAGCTTTGATATGTTGTATCGCACAAGTTGTTCCATCGAAAATGCTGGTTAACGTAGGTAAGTTGCACTTTGGGGGTATTCCTCCTAATTGTACTTATTGTGTGAATGGAGTCTTCGCAGCTTCTTCTATGGCTTCATGCAATTGTCTCTTACCTCCTCCCCTTTTATTATTTAACATTCCTCTCATTTCCGCCAATTCTCTCAGAATTTGTTCATTTACACCAGAGTTTGGCTCCATTGGTATTTTTAACTCCGCCTCTCTTCTTCTGCGTTCATGTCTGTTTTGACTTTCTTGTTCATCATTCTCTTCTCGTCTTTCTCTGCGATCTTATCTTTCATTCCTCTCATGAATTCGCACACCGTTATATCTATCATTTTCTCTTCTTTGCTGCCTTTCAATCCTCCTTTGTACTCTTTCATACTCTTCATTGATATTACCATTGTTGCGATTTTGTTCTCTCCTTCTTTCTCTATTATCATGATTATTCCGCGAATTGCCTCTTGTAACTCTGTTCTTCCATTTCTCGTTTCTCAATCTTTCTCTTTCGCAAGCTAGACGTGCTTGCTCAACATAGTGTCTTTCAATTTCATCTTCAATTTATTTTTGCTTCCTCCGTGTTTCTCTCCCATGTAATATTCTTCTTCCTTCTTCCTGATTTTCCTCATCACATGGATTATTCCGCCCTTGACGCTGCCTATTTCCTTGATTTCCATCATTTTGCCCATTTTGAAGAGTCTCGGGACGTGGGATATAACGATCTTCCATTATTTCTCTTCTTTCGCAACGTTCTTCACCTGCATTTTGCACTTCTTCTCGATTTTCTTCATTAGCATTTTCTATAGGTAAAGTTCTCCTTCTTTCCTCTCTAACTGATCTTGAGCTTGACCTTGTAGTGCTTCTCGACCTTCTGTTTTGTAATCTCATATTTTCCATCCTCAACTCATGATTTTGCCTTGTCAAATTTGCACGTTCCTCTGCTTCTAATCGCCTTTCTTCATGTACTGTTTGTCTCAATGTCTCTAATGCTGCGACCTCTTCATTTCCATGAATTATTTCTCTAATCACTTCTCGGTCTATCTCCTCTTGTCCATTGTTTATCAATTGTTATTCTTCTCCCCTTTCGTCCACAGAGTCTGATCTCCAAGTATGCACGCTTACTCTATCATAATCCACAGTTCTATTCGGTATGGTTGAATTGGCGATTGAATTTGATTTTCTTCATTATTTCTTGTGTTCATTCTTGAGGATTCCCCCATTTCATTTCTCCCTTCTCCAGCAAGTCTCCTACTTCTTTTAACAGTTGTTGGTTGTTTTGATGCATATCTTCTTCTAGTCATTTCTCAATTTCAGTAAATTATTGAAAATTATATGAAATTCCTTCCTTATTACTCCAAATTCTTTCAAATCACGATGTCAATCTTCACTCTCTCCCTGTTTCTAGCGCCAATATGTAGTTGCAGGAAATCCTACACTACACCCCTCACAAGAATCCACATAATCAAACCATTGAAGATGAACAATTATAATTTTTGTTGATTAATTTCTTGAATGTTTACAAGATAAAATGGAAAAGAGCTAAATAAATTACAATCACTATAAACTTTCTCTCTCTTAATGACTTGCTCAACACTCGAAAAAAGATCTCTTCCAATAGGCCTGTTCGGCTCTTTATATAGGGTATTACATAATGGATGACAGCTAAGCTGTCCTTTATTTTAGGGAACGACTTGCGAAGTGTCGCAAGTGTACAAATGCATAATCTCGTGACACTCCTAGTTCTCGCTAAATCTTCACACCTTTCTCGTGTTCTGGCTATCGTCATCCATTGCGTCACTTATTTTACTCTGCCTCGCGACGCCTTCGCTTATGTAACATTTTTGGATTTCGAAGAGGTGTTGGTGTTACGATATTCTGATCCTACACACTACTTCTTAAACTCATTCATTTAAACCAATTCATTCATATCCATTTGCCACACTATAACTGACATTTCAGTTCACTTATCTACCATTTATAATTCCATTCAAACACAACCCTTTTATCTAACTCAGATGTGAATCCAATAACAATTATACAACTTCAATATGGAATCAAATAACTTTATTAAATTGAATAAAGAATGGCAATTACCTCAGATTAGTTCCATTCCAACAAACACAACTCAACTTCTCTTCTTGTTTAACTGGATTCTGTGATTCTTCTTAAGGTTACAACAACCTACCGATACAGTTCATCCATCACCACATCAATCCCATCATCACCAACAGGTTCTCAATTAAACCCCAACTACCAATTCTCGGTTGTTCTTCAACTTCAAGCTCTAATTCGGGATAAACCCATCCCTAATCATCCTTTGATAACATCACTTTCATCATCGAATTCCTCTTTGAACTTCTTATGAAACCCTAGTAATTTGGGGTAAAACAGAACAGAATCCTAATTCACCGATTCTTCATCAACAACAGCTACAACTGATAAATCAACACAAACCCATCTCTAATATGCCACTCGAACCTTCAATTTCATCTTCTAGTTCTTTATTTGAATTTCAAACCAAAACTAGTAACCCTAATTCTTAATTTCCACTCTTCGATTCTCAGATTCATACTCAATATCAGCACCACGAACAACATTTACTACTCAATCAAACCCTACCTCTCTTGATCTCAAGATCTCTCTATTTCAATTACTCAATTCACCCGTAGGTGCAGAACGGAGGGAAGAAAAGAAAAGAAGAAAGAAGAAGAAAGAGAAAGAAAAGCAGAGAAATGAATTTCTCCGACACGCGTGGAAGATAAGGCAAAAGAAAATTATTAAGGCGCCCAAAAAATGGATAAGGGCAGCCAGGCGGTTTAAAGCAAATTAGTAAAATCTGATTATTCCTTCTTCGTCCGGTGTCCGAATGACACGTTCGAGTAGTCCATTTCGCATAACTTTTTCGAGACCTATCCAATGATACTAATTTCGTATCTAGATCGTTGTTAGGTTAATTTCTATTACTCAACGTTCATGTTTAATTAGTCGAGTCATTAGCGGCCAAACCGTCTCTTGACTGGTCTAATAGCGTTGACGAACTTGAGGGTCCCTACAATTCAGAACGAGAAGTCTGGTAACGTTGGCCTTCATGTTGAGAAATCCGGCACACTGATCCTCATGTTGAGAAGTCTGGTAACACTGATCTTTATGCTGAGAAGTCTGGTGAAACCGCTCCTTTTTCAGACAACGACAGAGATGACGCAAGCTCGGTTGGACAAGGTGCCTCCCTAAGTGATCTTGTTGATGGGTCCATAATGGAAATTAGCACCCAGAGTGAAGTAGACATCGGGAGGAATGTAAGAGAGGCAGCATCCGCTATTGTTGAGGTGGATCCTCTTGAAGAACGTTCTGAGCAGGTTCCAAGCAATAAAGCTGTCGTGGTGACTTCTTCTGAAAGACCTCCTGCAACTGACAAGGCTCCTGTGATTGGTGAAGTATTGGTAATGCACTGGGCTTTGTTCAATCCTCCTTCACTGTCCCTTATCCAGTCATGTGTTGGTTGGAGGATTCGGTGCAGCCAACTTGGTTCAAGGGTTGTACACGACGATATGGGAGAAGCACGGCCACATTGCTACCACTACGAAGCTCAAAAGTTGTCTTGCATTGGTCAACCATGTTCGGAAGATTTATTTTCTATCCATGGGATGAGCGTCACGACCGGGTCGAACAGGTTTCGAGGAGATGATTGATGACTGGAAGTGCCATCGAGATGTGTTTGTGCAAAGACGATTTCAATGCTCCTTGGTTCTTCAAAGGGTTCTCCGAGATTCGGGAGCTCCGTAAATTACAAGATGAAGTCCCTTCTGCAGATTGTGTTACTCGCCGGGAAGAAGAGGTTGAAAAGTTGTCTAAGGAGTTGAAGCTGAAGCAGGCTGTACTTCAAAGGATAAAAGTCTCTCTTGCCCGGAAGGACGAGTTGTCTTTGAAGGATTTTCCTTGAAGGATTCGTGCCACCTACTTGTCTTTTCTTTTAGATACTTTTCTTTTTCAGTGATAGTGAGGATTTCCTTTCATAAATTGGCTTCCGGTTTTGAATTAATAGGTAATTGAATTGGTTTATTTTGAGATAGTTTTGTGGATAACTTTTCTGAAAGAGATTATTTTAAATGGGATTTGCATCTTGGTCATGAATGATTGCACATATCATATGAAATTGCAAATATCGCATAAAAGGGAAGTATGAGTGGAAACAAACATAGCGTTTGATCATTGAGCCTCTTTCTCTATGTGCGGGATGCCAAGTCCCCAGTGAATCCTAAAACTATCTTTCTTGTAAAATTGTTGAATATAACTTACTTGCTTTTGAATCCTCACTTGTATCAAACCAAAGTAGCCTCTCTAAGTAAATCGTCCGCATTAATCTCTCAGAGAAGGAAAGCTATCCATCTGAATTAAGCTTCTTCTGAACAATGCGTTTCAAAGCGTTGCATTCACTGGTAGGGTGGTGAAGGAACCGGTGGAAATGACAATACCTCGGGTCCATTACTTCTTGATCGGTTGGTGGACGCCATACGGGAGGTATCTCCACTTCTCTGCTTTCGCACCCACGCCTCCAAAGAACTCCAAAATCTTTTCCATTGGGAACGGAAAGTGTAGGTACTTCGAGTTTAGCTTTTCCTGCGTTCGTGGGCGTTGTGGTGTCTCTACATGGCTTCGATGTGGAGCACGTTTTGGAGATGAAGTTGGAAGACTTGTGAGTGCCATCATATCCGCGGATCGCTTTCCTGGGTGACGGGGTGTGGAAGGTGTCGTAATATCACTGCTGAGTGATCGAATTGAACGCTCCCATCCTCTGTACTCACGTGTTCCTTGATTGATCTCTCCTTCCTCAAGCATTTCTTCACTTTTGAAAGGTCGATGCGGTTTGGACAGTATTCCGGGCTTCAAAAAGAGTCTTGAGATATAAATCTTCTAGCAGGGCTCCGTAAGCTGTAGGCTCCCTTTCTTTATCCGGCAGACGTTGTGGCATCCCGGAGAAGTCTTTTCCTCTGTGGACTTGCCTCGAGTCTTCGTTGTCGGCTGGACCATGTTGTTCATCTCCTGAGTCCCATGTGATTACGCGCTCTTTCTGCATCTCCACTGGTAAATGTGTGACTCCTGGCTAAGGATTCAGCGTTTCTTGTACTGTCTGAGTAGATGCCTGCCGACCCTTCTTGTAATTGTGCTGTTATATCATTCAAAAGGCGGAATGTTTCGCTCTCGTCTTCTAGCGATACCGGCTTGATTTGCCAAAAATCCTCCAAAGCATTCTAGCTACACTTCCCGTGATATCTAAACCATCTGTGGTTTCCAGGTGAGGATACATCGCGAGATGAAAACCGAAAAATTAAACATTCAATTTTTTGCAACCGAGAGATCAACCTCCCGTTGTGGTCGCCAATTGTTTATGGGTGAAAACTATTTCTGCCAGTTTTGGTAATTTGGGGTGTATGGATGAGAAATGAGTCTAAACCTTAAACAAATGCACTACACGGGAGTGCTTGTAGATTCGAGAAATCAATCTGTGCAAATCCGGCCTAAACCAAGAAATGGTCGTTCCGGACTTGTTTCGGTCACAAAGTGAAGGAGATGGGGTTGATCTTAGGGAGGGAAGCGAAGAAGGTGTTGAGATTGTGAAGGTGTTGGCTATGTTTGACTTGTATCAGAAAGCTGGACTGGCTTGCAAGATGTAAGCTATCAGTTCCGGTGTTTGAATACGATGGTATCAACACTTGCCTCTGTTTTCTGGACTTGTTCTGTTTTTGGAAATAGGGAGGAGAACCTATTTATACAAGTCATTTGAGTCTTATTCACGTCTCTCGTGGGAAGTGGAGGAAGTGAAGTGATGGAGTAGTGGAGTGGAGTTGTGTGTTAGTGTTACACGACCAGTCTTGACCACTTCTCCTGTCATCGCTAACCGTCCATGACTTCCTGACACGTTCTTGTGATGGCGCGTTGCACGCTGCACGCTGTAAACCGCCAGACCAATACTCCAGTATGTATCCCCCAGTTTGTGACATGATTGATGTCTCGAGTGTGTGGATCGTGGGACCCACATAAAGTAGCATGTAATGCTAGATTAAATAACTAAGTTATTTAGAAAGTCGATACTTGTGAAGTACCGTGTGTATTCTATGCAGGTACTGCATCATGGTGTGGTAAAGTGACGGGTGGTGACCACCATGACGCCTCACTGACCAATTAACTCCTGACCAGGGTTATATAACCAAGCCGGTGAAGTTGGACGGACGAGATGATATTTGAGACACTCATCTGCGACCGTTGGTGGAATTAGGTTTTTGAAGAGGTGCGCAAGCATCACTCTTCGCCTTGGTCGAATCCAAGCTTGGGATACAATTTTTGGCAGGCCGATCGTGCATGTGTGTAGACGACATGACGCTGTAGGCGCCCATACCTCATTGTCTCGTGAAAGTGTGATCTGGGCCACTCAATTTGTCCGGCGAAGTTGAGTGGTCGAGATCAATTTGCAACAGAAATCTGGTGCCCCAAAAGCCGCGCATCATGCCCACTTCGGGCGCGCGTTTCAAGACGACCAAGCCTGGTCGGTCTTGACCGATCAGTCCGGCGTGCATACGGTGGGATGGTGTACACGCTTGTACTTCATTGTCCCATAGAAACGTGAGATAAGCCACTCAATTTGTCCGGCAAATTTGAGCGGTCGAGATCAGTTTGTGGTTGGGAAGTGTGACCACGCCTAGCTTGGGCATGCGAATCGAGGTGTACAACCAAGTTTGGTCTTGGCCGATCGGGTGTGGAGATAGGTGGGCCCGCAGTGATCGTGTTGATACTTACCGGACCTACTTAGTCTATTCCTGGACCCTTCATCCGAGCAGGAGAAAAGGGACGCTCGTGATCGCGACACAAACCCTAATTAGGTTTTGCCGACCGTGTGTCATACCCAGTTTGGGGCACACGAATCAAGACGACCAACCATAGTTGGTCCTGATCGATCAGTCAGGTATTAGGCGGGCCCACGGTGTTTTTGTTGACATGCTCTGGGCCCTTTGAATCTACATCTACACCCTCCATCTATGCCTGCGAAGATGGATGGTTGATACTGTCTTGCGATACATGTAATGTGCCGCAAACCCTAATTTAGGGTTTTTCGTTCATACTGCTCTGGTTTGGACGGTTTGGCAAGCTATGCCACCCTTTTGGGGAGGCCGACCATGCGGGGCCCGCGTTGGGTCGGTAGTGAATATTCTAATACCTGCTTAGGGTCATGGATTCAATCTAAGCTATCCAATCATGCTGGTGAAGTTGGATGGTTGTGATCGTTTCTGAGACTGATATGGACAGTCCAGGTTCAAACATGCTCAATCGGGCTAGTATAACACACTGAGAGTTGTATGCCCAATCGGGCTAGTATAACACACCGAGAGTTGCAACCTGTACGGGTATTTCGTACGTGCTTCATTATTAATGCTTGGAGGTTCGTGTTGCTCTGCTGAGAACAACACTCAATCGTCATGCCGCACTTAGGTAATGAGTACGTGAAATACAAGGCTGGATATGCATTAATTAATAATGTCAGTAAATTCATTGTGGTATATGGGATTGTTGCCACATGCTCCAACTGGATGAATTTCATGTATTTAATTCAGAATCACCGGGATTGTTGCCACATGCTCCATTCTAGGTGAATTAGTAAAGTGAAGAAGTATTCATCACTTATTAATGGCTTTATCTTTTGCAAGATGTTAGCGCATAATTTTGGCTTTTACAATTTTAGCCTTGAATGAAAATCCACCATCAACACCAGCACATCAAACCACTTCTGCTTCAGTCTCACTACTTCAATCCACCTTGTTCTTCTCAAGCCAGCAAAGACAACTGCTACTCAACCCTTTCATTCTTGGCTTCAACTCGACAAAGATTTCATTTCGGGCAACAAGACCAACAAATAGCTTCAGATCCTCCCTTATTTGCAGTACTGCATCACAGCACAACCTCAAACTTAGCCATCAACAACCATCAGTACCAATTATCATATTCTTATCATCTCAGCTCAAGAACCACAACACCACCAAACTGCAACCAATACCATCATCTCAAGCTGCACCTGAACTGTACTCGATCATTAGCTCCTTCCTCACTGCAAATCCCACAAGAAACCAGCTCCTGTGATCGCTCTCTCTCGGATCTTCTCAACAATTCACCGCCATTCACAGCTGCAAACCACTAAAGCTTCAGATTTTGAACCACAACCCATTTCTGCAACTTCTTCCTAGCTTCAATACCCGTTCTAGTTTCTGTTATATCTCCTTCCACTGCTGCGACCAATCTTCAATGCCAATTTCATTCACCACTGCTATTACACAAAACCCATTATTAGTTCTCATTCTTGTGTTCAAACTACAAGCAACACAACCCATTTGTTCTCAATCTGCTCCAGATCCATCTTGACACCAGTTGTGACTCCATATCATCTGTAACATCAATCTTGTTCTTGCCATCACGTCCAACACATAATCAATAGAACAGCTCCAATTTATGGTAATCACCAAGATCAAATTCATCTCAAATTCGATTCTATCTGCTGCTATCTTTAAATCAAAGATAAACCCATGTTCTTAAACTTTCGCAACACCACAGACCCGTCTTCTAAATCACACCAGGACTCATCCTCGATCTGCATTCTTCTGGTTCTTATCTTCAATCAAAACCCTAACTGTAAATAAGAATCCAGAAACCATCACAGACCAATTCTCGAATCTCTAATTGCTTCATCTGAATCTTCACGAATTCTTCCATTGAACCCTAATCGATCCCGACTCTCATCTCTGATTTAAACTCTCAGACAAAATAGCCGCCATTGGTTTCAGGTAAGAGGAGTAAAAGCTAATGATAGAATTGATTTTTAGGTTCTCTGATTTTTAGGTTTACTGTAGGAAAATGAAAGTGGATACATCCACCCAAGTAGAGTAGATAAGGGCAAACCAAGGATGTTTTTTCCTTGCTTCTCTAGACTAAGTTTGCAATAGTTGGCTCGCACGGCTCCGCTCCAAATAATGATTGCACATGAAATGACGTTCGTGTATTTTCGCTCCAAATGGACTCTTTCTTCTACTTTTGCTCCAAATGACTCCATTGCACCTAATAAGCTCAAAACTAAACATAAGAGATGCAATTCACCAGGATAATAACAAAAAAATCATAAATACTAGATATAAAATTAGGTGTTTTACTACACCTATCAGTAGGACCGAATCTGGGTAAAGGGGAACCGATCCTATGAAGAGGTGCAACACATCACAAAGGGGAATCGATCCTTGTACGAGGTGCAACAAGTTTGTAGCAGAAAGGGGAACCGATCCTATGGACATGTGCAACACGTTTTTAGGCAAAGGGGAACCGATCCTATGGACATGTGCAACACATATAAGTTAGATACCATATATATATGGGGAACCGATCCTAGTATCTAGTCAACCGAATTATGGTAAGCTAGTGTGACTATGCACAGTACTCACATAGAGGTAGAACCGAAACTTGTTCTGGTAGAACCGTTAAACCCATGATTTGTGATCGAGTGTTTCTTGATCAATCGCATAGTTCTTGAAAGTCAGATGAACCAATTCTAAACTTGTTTGGAAGTGTGGCAAATCGGTTTCAAGGTTGTAAGTATGAAAGAGGACTTACAAAGTAAGGATCTCGACACACTTTGAACACATGAAGTAATGTTTATCTTTTATTGTTCAAACTTATTCCTTAATAGCTACAGGAAGGAAATCCCAGGATCGAAACATAAATAAGTTAAGAATCTTTTATTTAAGGTTTTTAATTTTATTTTAGGAAAATGAGAAATAGTAATGTGCATTTACTAGTTGAGATTTTCTAAAGAGATTTTCGGTCATTATTTTGGACAGAGCATTTCCAGGAATTATGGAAACCGAATTTGGAATATATTGAATATCTTTGAGAATATTTTCGGTTTTGGAAATTCCTTGGTACCCAAACTTCCTTGTCTATAAATACTTGAAGTTTGCATTTCTAGCAAACTAATCCTTCGTGACAACAAACTTCATTGGTTGTGTTGTTACTGGTGAAGCCGCCTATTCAGAGAGGAGAGTAACCTAATTAGGCGAAATCTCTTACGGCCGCTCAGTTTAAAGTCTTCTTTGTATTGAGAAGCTCTACGAGTACCGTTGGTGGGAAACTAGATAATTGCGGTTTATCTTGTTTTTTCGATTGATTTGATTGACTAACGGAGGTTGAACTTTGATTGCACCTAGTTTGTTTATTCTTGAGAATCTTCTCTTTTGATATAAGATTCACTCAAACTAGATCGAAGTTTCGACAGGGATCTTTAGACTGTTGTTAGTGCTAAAGACGATCTTGCGATAATCCATTGTTAACAGACTCCATTTTGTGCGTGATTGATCACAAGAGATTCAAGTTGTTGTGTACAGGTGTTTATTGAAGATCTAAGAAGATTTGAAGACAAAGAAGATATTGAAGATTTCTGATTTGGGGTTCATAATCTTTGGTGTGCACAATACTTGTTTCGGTATAAAAGGATCCAACTATAATCGGTTTATCCTTGTGGTAGATTGGATTGATTAGTTGTGTATATCGGCATCAATACAATTCTTTGGGATTAAAAGTATTGATTACAAAATCTTAACAATTACTTCGGTAGTTGAACATAAGATAGATCTAAGAACCTGACGAAGGAGTTTATTGAGATAAACAAAAGATCTTTTGTCGAACTCATATCACTTGGTTGAAGAGAGTTGATACCAAACAGATTTGTTGTTCCTTTACTTTGTGGAATACGAACCAAAGGAATTGTTCCAAGTACGTGACTTATTCATAGGTCGGAGGCGTGGGAATACAGATGGAACTAGGTGAACTATAGGTTTAGTTGCTTGGTCTCAACTATACGAAGTTGGTTTAATTTTGTTTAGTGGCTTAATCCTGAGAGTATTCAATTCTGGACAAGGTCCCGGGATTTTTCTGCATTTTCGGTTTCCTCGTTAACAAAATCTTGATGTGTCATTTACTTTATATTTCCGCATTATAATTTTTTTATTATAATTAAAGTAAATTACACAAACGTTAATTCCTATTTACTTGATAAGCAATCCTATTATGTTTGGTTAAGTCCGAACCCTTTTATCAAGTAAACATACTTCGTTGTTGTATTGTCTCGATCTCGTATCCATAAACGATCACACGAAGTGTGAACCGATTAGTTGTATTATCTCGACTCAGTCCATAGACAATCACTTTCGGAGAAAGGACTTATAGGTAGGAAAAGTTTTAGCTTCAGGTATATTTGGGTACCCTCGCCTTTTCACGGTGGTTCAGATAGAACAAGGTCTTTTGAGAGAGCATGGCATTACAAAGAGGTACAAACGTCATCCCGTGCCTGAGCCATTCAAATCCTCCTCTAGTCCATCTTCTGGAGGGAGCGTTCCTTCATCCTAAGTGGAACGTTCTGTTGGTCACGCTGAGCCTTCGGAGCCAAAATAGTGCCTTCTGCTAGATATTTGTTGATTATGTAGCCTTCGGGTCATTTTTTGCACATTTTTTTGCGTCTCTTGTATTTCCTTTCTGATCATCACCCCAGACTTGTAATCAACTTCTATGAAATGGATCATTAATCTTTATGAGTATGTACAAGTTGATTTATCTGCATTGTTAATTTGTTTAGTTTTTTATAGAATAAACGATTCTAAGTATTAAAAAAAATGAAAATTCTTTGGTGACAACAACAAGGGCATGTACCTTCATTATTGACTTTGGACCTGTCACCCCGTCGGCTAACCCTGGGCCAGAGGATTACCGAACGGTGGGGGTTAATGCAGCGTTCTCGGATATGTGATGCGTTATTGAATTATTTACATGCATCCATTCTACCGAACCGCTGCCTTATTGTTTGGTTGGGTATCTCTTTCTACTGGAATCCTTCCCCATGGTCCTACACTCATAGACTCTGATAGGGGAGTCCCGATATATTGTATATAATTACTTTCCCCAATGGAATGGTTGAAAAAAGTTTGTTTGATTGATGTGGTGAGGTATGCTACTCCTCGACCAGGGATAGAAACATGTCAGGCGGATACGTTGTATTATTCTTCTGGTACTCTTCACACAGACGCAGAGCTGTGTTGCTTCATGGATAGTATGGCTTGAGGTATTTTGTATTCCAGGGGTGCCTTAGGATTTCTCCTTTTAAGTTATGCAGGTAGTACGATCCCTTTCCTGCGATATCGTGTATGATGAATGGTCCTCCCCATGTGGGTGCTAATTTTCCCCATTTCCTTTCTCGTTGATATTACGGTATTGTTCGTAGCATGTACTGTCCTTCTACAAAATTTCTAAGTTTAACCTTTTTATTGTACTCCCTTGCTAGCCTACGTTGATAATTTTCCATCCTTTGCAACGTTGTTTCCCTTATTTCTTCTAAATGATCGAGCCTTTCTAGCATCATGTCTGTTATGAGGTTCTTTTCCCATGCTTCGGTATTTGTTGTGGGCATGATAATCTCTGTGGGGATAACTTCTTCGTTCCCGTAGGTAAGAAGAAACGGGGACTCACCGGTCGCAGATCTCCTTGTGGTTCGGTATGACCACAATGCATTGTGTAATTGTTCACACCATCGGCCTTTATGTTCATCCAGCGATTTCTTGAGGATAAATGGGAGTAGATTTGTTCTTGAGCAAGGGTCTTATTTGTGTCTTCTGCTTGGCCATTGCTCTGAGGATAAATGGGAGTAGATTTGTTTTTCCTGATCTTGAATGTGTCAAAGAGCATGTCTATGTTCTTTCCTTGTAGTTGCTTGCCGTTGTCAAAGACAATTTCTGCAGGGATGCCAAACCTGCAAATGATATTTTGAAAAATGAAAGTGAATACGTCTACATCTCTGATTCTTGCTAGAGCTTTGGCTTCCACCCATTTGCTGAAGTAATCAGTAGCTACTATTAGGAATTGTCTCTTTCATGTTCCTTCGATCAGTAGTCCAACGATGTCCACTCCCCATTTCACGATTGGCCATGGGATTCCTACTGAATTTAACTCTGTTGCTGGAGCATGAATTCTTTTGGCGAACCTCTGGCATTCTTCACATCTTCGGGACATCTTAGCAGCGACCTGTATCATCTGTGGCCAATAGTATCCTTGCATTTTAGCTTTGTCGGCCAATGATCTCATTCCGCTTTGATTGCCAGCGTCTCCATAGTTAATATCTTTTAAGATAATATTCCCCTCATGTATGGATAAACAACGTAACAGAGGTACGAGGAAAGACTTCTTGTATAAGATCTCATCACGAAGCTCATATCTTCCTGCCTTGTACTTTTCGAGCTTGCTTCACATCGGTAGGCAACGCTCCTTCTTTAAGAAAAAAATGAACTTCGGTTCTCCAGTCTTCTTCGTTGCTGAAGTCTTCATCTTCATTTACTCTTGTCATGATGTCATCTTCGGCAATATCTCCTCCTGCATCGTCTTCAGCTATGTCTTCTCCTACATCGTCTTCACGATTGGTTGTAGCGAGGACTTGCTGTGGAGAGATCGAGGGTTCGTATACTCTTGATATCTTGATATCTTTGACGTTCTCATCTTTCAACATTGACGAAATATAGGCTAAGGCATCTGCATGTCTGTTATCTTTCCTACATAGGTGTCGAAAATTGATGTTCGATATCTGGGATGCTAGGGTATGAACCAGGTCCATGTATGCTGAGAGAGTTTCGTCATATGTGTTATACTCCATCTCGATTTGCCGAATGACTAGCAGTGAGTCACTTGTCAGACGTACATCAGTTATTCCCATTTCTATTATCAAACGCAGAGCATGAACCACGGCTTCGTACTCCACGATATTGTTGGTATGCCCTTCAAATTCCAATCTAAGTGCATGCACGATCCTATCCCCGGTGGGTGTCGTGATCACGATCCTTATGCCTGCGCCTTCCCTATTCTTGGATCCATCTACGAAAACTTCCCATCTTCTTTGGATCGAGGGTTCGAGTACATCTTTTGGATCTTTTCCATCTTCCTCCACTCCCCGGTATGTCCTTTACTTCTTCTCCGTTGTCCAGAGGAAGGTCCGTTAAGAAATCCGCCAAGACTTGTGATTTTTAGGCAGTTTGGATCTCGTGGATAATGTTGAATTGCTCCAGTTGTGTATTCCACTTTGCTATTCTTCCTAATTTTCCCGCATTTCTTAGAACTGCTTCCAATGGCGCTTTGCATGGGACATGAACGTAATGAGTCAAGAAGTAAGTCCTCAGCTTCTGGGTCGCCCATACTAGTGCCAGTATGAGTTGCTCAATCTTGGTATAGTTTCTTTATGCCGTGTTAAGAGTCTTACTGACGTAATAGATTGGTTTTTCAACCTTCGTGTTGGTCTTAACCAAGATCGCACCGATCGCATCTTCGGTGGGCTGCTATGTAAAGGGCCAATACTTCGTCGGGATCGGGCTTCTGGAGGATAGGGTTCGTCGCGGATATTCTTTGATCTTCTGGAAGGCTTCTTCGCATTCAGTGGTCCAGGAAAACTTAGTTCCTTTGTTGAGAATATTGAAAAAGTGTTTACATTTTTTCGATGACCTAGCAATGAACCTTCCTAGTGCCGCTATGGAGTCGTTGAGTTTCTGGACCTCTTTCAAGTTTCTTGGGGATGGCATTTCCACGATTGCTTGGATTTTAGCGGGATCGACTTCGATGCCCCTCTTCGTTACTAGGTACCCGAGGAACTTCCCTAACATGACACCAAAGGTGCACTTTTCTGGATTTACCTTCATGTCGTATTTCCTCATTGCACCGAAGATATCTCTCAAGTCCTGATGGTGATCCTTGCGCAATTTGCTTTTGACTAGCATATCGTCGACATAAACTTCCACAGCTTTTCCGATCCATGTCTTGAAGATAGCATCAACCATCCTCTGGTATGTTGCCCCTGCATTCCTCAGTCCAAAGGGCATTCGGGTATAACAGCAGATGCCGTGCGGAGTGAAGAATGCTATGTGTTGTTGATCTTTTTCTGCCAGAGCTATCTGGTTGTAGCCAGAGTATCCATCCATAAATGATAATTCTTCGTATCCTTCCATAACTTCCACTAATTGATCGATAGTTGGGAGTGAGTAAATATCCTTCGGGAAGGCTTTATTGTGGTTGGTGAAGTCGATGCATATCCTTACCCCGCCGTTCTTTTTTGGTACGATGACCATGTTCGAGATCCATGTGGGGTATCTTACCTCCCTTATGAATCCTGCCTCCATCAGCTTATGGAGCTCATTCTCAACTGCTTGATGATATTCCGGTGCTATCTTGCGTAATTTCTGTCTGAAGGGGCTAGTGCCCGGATTTATCCGAAGTTCGTGTTGTATTATCTTTGGATCGATCCCTGGCATATCCACTAACTTCCATGCGAAGATGTCTGCGTATTCCTTGAGTAGGTTGATCAATGATTCTTCTCGATCTTTGTCCATCAAAGTTCCTATCTTGATCATCTTGGGATATTCATTTGTCCCTATGTTAATTTCCTTCGTGGGCTCTACTGGTGTGAAGGTAGACTTTGGTTCCCCCGGGAAGGGAACGTTCTTTGATTGATATTTGGTAGGATCTTCAGTCCCCTTTGCCCCTGAAATGCCTGCTTCGGTTGTTAGAACGGTGTTAGTCTTCGTCAAGCTCTTCCCTGAGATCTCCTCAAGATACAGATCGATTTCCTTGTCTTTGGCGGCTGTTTTGTTTTTGCTTCTTTGGGCTCAACGTTTCTCATCTTGTTCACTATTAAGTTGGTTCTGTAAAGCCTGACATTCTCGTGCGGTGACCTGATCGCCCTTGATTTCCATTACCCCTTCGGGTGTTGGGAACCTAAGGTATTGGTGATATGTTGCTGCTACTCCTTTGAGTTTGTGCACCCATCTTCGTCCGATGATGGCATTATAGGGGGATGGTGCGTCCACCATGCTGAATCGGGTACTGACCTTCATCGTTCATGCCTTGACTTCTAAAACGATGTCTCATAGCGGCTTTGTTGGGGTGCCATTGAATCCATAGATGGTGTACTAGGAAGACATCAGCTGCTCATCATTCAATTCCATTCGTTTGAACGTATCATAAAATAGGACGTTGATTGAGCTTCCTCCGCCGATTAGAACCTTCCTTATGTTGCATCCTGATACTGGCAATGTGAGTACCAAGGGATCATTGTGATCTTTCATGTCTTCGTCGACATATTCAGCGTCAAATATCTTTGGTGCATTCATCCATTGCTCGTGTTCATCAACTTCGACTCCATCGATCTTGTATAACTCACAATAATCCTCAAATTGTTTTCCCAATCTCTTCCCTGTCTGATCGGTCAGAGAGGGGCCATTGGGCTCCGAACAGGAAATGGTGTTGAGCGTATGGTTGCTTTTGGGTAGGTGGACTTGTTTGCTTCGTTGGGTCCTATCTTCGGTTTCTTCCTTTTGAACATATTGCTTGAGATCCCCGGCATCAATCAGCTTCTGGATCATTATCTTGAGATTCTTACACTTCTCTGTCTGGTGACCGTTGAAACAATGGTATTCGCAGTGATCTCTTGACTTCTCAGATCTTGGTGGTTGCCTTCCCTTAGACCACGACCATTCGAGGTTGGTCTGATCCTTAATCTCTATCAAGATGTGTCCGTAGCTGGTGTTAAGCTTTGTGTAAACCTGATCTTCGAACTTCTTATCGTTGCGTCGATGATCATCTCTTCGTCCTCTTTTATCTTCGCTGAGGTGTTCGGTCAATTTGGTCCTTTTGGATCCGCTGGCTTGCTCCACTGAATTTGTATGATGAGATTTCTGCCTTGTGCCCTGGGATTGTCACGCTGTATCTCTTCCAGTCTGGCGTGCTTTTCGATAATTACTCGAAGATCACCTTCGGTCGTAGGAATACTTCCATGAATCTCAACGAATAATGAGCTCATCCTATCTAGCCCCCACTTGTAGCAGTTGATGCTGACCACCGAGTCTACATTTCCTATTGCTTGACAGATCTTATTCCATCTGTCGGTATACTCTCTGATCGTTTCTTTGTAGCCGACCGCTAGCGAGAAAAGTTTTTCCATTCATGCGTTGACAGTCTTGTTGTACATGTAAGTCCTCAAGAATTTCTCAGTGAGCTGACTGTAGGAGTCGATGGAGTTGGGAGGTAGGTTGTCGAACCATGATAGTACCGATCCTTTCAAGCTTGAAGGAAAATATCTGTAGAGGACTACTTCGTCTTGGTCCCATCGGGCCAAGGTTCGATTATAGTATCGAAGATGGGCTGCTGGAACGCTGGATATGTCGTAACATTCAAACGCTGGGATGGGGCACTTTTGGGGAATAAGGGCTCTGGCCAGATGTGCAGTTAGTAGTGTAGTAACAACTTCTCTCATCACTTCTTCCAATCTTCCCCCTCATTGCCTATTCTTCAGCTGCTTGATCTCCGCCATCATCTTCGTACGAAGATTCTCCATTGCAAGACCGTGATCATCCCTTACTGTGGATCGCCCTGATCTTTGGTTCTCACTATCGAAATAGTCTGAATCCTCAGGATCGTAATCTGGATCGGATAATATGTTTTCTCTGGTTGCCACTCTTCGGTTTAATGGCTCGGGGTCGTGAACGTTAGCCACTACCATTCTTCGGTCTTGATTTGGTGGTGGAGCCTTAGAATCGGCTTCATCGAGATGATTTCCTACTTCTACACTGTGGGCAATCCTATCCTTGAGCTCCTGGTTCTCTCGTGCGAGTAACGCCACAGCGTCTGCATATACCTTTTGGTTCCTCTTCAGTTCTTCGAGCTCTGCTATTAGCTGGATGGAATGATTTGATCCCTGGTTCGGAGTTCCCACTTGTGCTTGTCCACCAGCAGCTATAGTATGGTCTTCGTCTACAGTCTGAATCATAGGAATGGGTGGATCGGTAGGCAAGACTTGAAGCTCCAAAGGCTGCTGCACCGGCTGGTTCGTCATTAATAGCAGCTGGGCAGTCAGTAGCGGTTGGTTTTTTTCATCTGTGAGTGTCATCCCGTATAGAGGTTGTTGCATTGTTAATTCTGCTACTCCTTCGGCTCGTGTTGTCACTGCTACTTTGGAGGTTCCGGTTTTGGATGCCGCAGCTTTGAGTGCCGCCACCGCTATGGATGTAGCCTCGAGAGGTAAAGTGCTTTCCGCTTTGTCTTGCCTTCTGTTTGGTGCTTTGAGCTTTTCACCCTTTTGCTTGTTGCGTGTTACAACTGGTGTGGTTCTGTGTGTTTCTTTCGAAGTTGCCTTGGATTTTCCTACATCCTTGGTTTTATCCATATTCGCTCTTCTGCAAAAATAAGAAGTTGGCAAGGAAGGTGTATCCGCGTGGATTTTGTTAGTAAATTCAATACAGAAAAGGCATGGTTATATGTTTTGCTAGGCATAAGCCAAGACTTGGTTAAAGCACAAATCCAAAGAAAAACGTAGGTTCCAGCGCAAATTCGAAAATTTTAAGAGAAACATGGATCCAAACACAGATCCGAAAACTCTTCTCAAGGAAAAACGTAGATCCAAAAATTATGAACATATATCCGAATGTGGGCCTAAAAATACTTCATGAAAGAAAGATCCGAGGGTTTTTATACGTGAAAACATAGATCCAAGGATAAATCCAAAGGGTTTTTTACAAACAAAAGGCCCGAATATGAAGGTTTTATAACGATAATGAAATCTAAATAAAATGGCTTCAATGATACATCACCCAAAATCCATATTAAACAACAATATTAAGTGATCCGAAGAATTCACAGGAAAAGATAAACCTTTTGCCGGGACATAAGAGTCCCTGTTTCTAGTGCCAGATTGTGAACACAAAAGTAACGATGATACCATCGTGTCCACAAACAATATTCGCAACATGATTAAAGTTACTAGAATGATCGAAATGCATATAAAACAGCGTATAATAATTATTTGGGAGACTCTGAGCCTTCGGGCTCGTCCTTGTCTCGTATCATAGAAGAGTCTATGATGAGTTAAACGCAGTATGGTACACAAACGATAGGATTATAAATACAGAATGTAAATGAGACGATGATTTACGTGATTCAGCACTAAGGCCTACGTCCACGGGAGTTGGTTTTTCACTATGTATTTTATGAGATTACAATGGATAGTCGAACGACTCTGAGTAGGGAATGATGTTAGAAGGATTATAGACAAACTCATACTTACTCTTACAATTTATCTCTCCTGAACTATATCTGTTTTCTCCTAAAATTGGTCGACCCCTTCTCTCTCTGTGGAGCCGAGTATTTATAGACTTCTTGTGTAGGGTCCCTCTTCTGGCACAATTGTTCCTTATCTACTCGATTTATGAGCTAATCCCGATGATGATCTTCGTCATGTTCCGATGGTGTCCGTCATTTCCTTAGTATAACGATGACCCACATGTGTTTCCTCCATGGGAAGGTTGACACGTATCCTAGATGCGTAACATTTAATGCGGGTGGTTGGGGCGGTCTGCACGCCTCAGACAGTTGTTGACGTGCGTGTCAACTGCACTTCCTCTCGGTCGTTCGATCTGGATCTTCCATGAGATTGTAAAAAGCAACCTCATGAGTCTTCTTACAGTACTTCGCAGTAGTTCCATCACCCAGTGCTCCCTGATTTGTCATCGTCGGATCCGTGTGATAGCGGCCACGTGGCGGATGATGGTGGCGCATGCCCCTGCATTGTTACAACGTGGCATCATTGTTTCGATATTCTTCTCAGTGATGGAATACACGTGTTTTCTTCTTGACATGTGGCCGATCACAAATTATGTGTACACAGATATGGTCCACACACTGAAATCTATAACAGCCGGAAAATACTCGATTTCTCATGATAAAAAATGTGCACACACTTTTCGACAACAAAACTAGCCTTATATACAAATTTTCTTTTTAAATATGAAAGGTTCTTTTTTTCTCTTCAAGAATTGGGGTAAATCGTTGAAATCAAACATCATAAGAAGTTTCCACACCCTTCAGAGTGAAGGTCAAGGGAAAAAGGATATTCCATTACAAGTCCAACACCTATCGTAATTAAGATAGTCAGCCAATTATCCAGTTTTTTCTTCTACATTCGTAAAAACCTCAAGGTGCAAGCTATTGTCATATATTAAAGAGACCATCAACATTCAGCTCTTCATGGCTCATGTGAAAAACATTCAACTCTACATCAACTTGGAATCATACTCACGACGTGAATCCATAAAGGGGTGACATGTCAAATGAGTTTTAATATCTCGGGAAGAAGATAAAACACAAGTTCATAAGTACATAAGGATTAAAAGTGGGCATACGACTACTAGACCAAACAAGAACACTTTCATGGACCACTCTTGAATGAGACTCAGCTCTCGGCCTTGTGAGCGACACTTGGCTCTCTACCTTAATACGCGACTTGAGTATAGGTTTCCATGAGTGTGACTTGAATAAACGTCACATGAGTGCCATCCAAACACATAGGCTCACACACTCGCAGAAGATGTCTACAAGCTCAATCTAGGTTTTAAGATGTCAAAAGACGAGGGTATCCAAATACACCACAATCTTTTTGTTTAAACCTATAAGTCCTCTTACCAAGTGTGATCGTCTATGGACAAAGTCGAGACAATACAATAACTTCGGTATTCACACTTTGTGTGATCGTCTATGGATACGAGATCGAGACAATACGAAAACAAAGTATGTTACTTGATAATAGGTTCGGACTTAACCAAACTCTATAGGATCACTATCAAGTAATGCGGAGTTAACGTTTGTGTATTTTACTTTATTATAACACTACGGGAAAAATCATCATTGACGACACTAGATAAGAGTTGTAGTACCCCTACGACAACTCCATTTCATGCATTGTGGAACGGGGGTATTGTAGAAATTCCAAACTTTTCTAAAATGGTTGACAAGGGTTGTAAAGGGTGATGTGATTCATGGTTCGACAATATTTTGCCAAAGTTGTGAATATCTTTCCAAATTACTTTGAAAGCCTAACACAACTCTTGTTGAAGTCGTAGGACTTTCTTAGACAACAAAGGATGTGTATCGTAAAAATATGTAACACAACACTTGTTAAAATTGTAGGACTATCTTGGACAACAAAGGATGTGTATCGTACAAATATGTAACACAACACTTGTTAAAATTGCGGAACTATCTTGGACAACCTAGGATGTGTATCGTAGAAATGTGTAACAACTCTTATTAGTATTATGAATAAGATTTGCACTACACTTGTTAGAGTTATAGAACTATCTTGGACAACACCTAATTTGTGTAGTTGAAACATGGAACACAACTCTTATCAGAAGTTGTGTGCATAAAACTTTTTCGAAAAAAAATTATAGCTGAAACCGAACTGCCGAAAGTATTTCACATTCACATTAAGCTTCCAGTGTAACACATTTACATTCATTCAAATGACAATTTATTTAAATTATAATGAAATGAAACCTGCATCCATAAATCCAAATGACCATTCATGAAAAAATCAGTATTCATTGAACAATTCATAACTCAATTCATCAGTTAGCACTTAACTTAAAAACAAAATATCCAAGTCTACAAGTCCTAGCTAATAGGTTCTAATGTGTCTTGGATACAATTGTAAAGAGAACCAGCAAATCCTGAATCTCCACAACTTTTAGTCTGCTTTTTGCCCAGATTGGATAGATGCAGTTGGAGGTTACTTAGTAATTAACACCTGTGGAATTTCCAAGAGATCCAAACAAGTTAGTTTTCTCGAAAAGTACTCCAACAAAATCCCTTCATAAGAACTAAGAACAAGACAATGCAAGTAAAGATGGATAAAGTAACCAATGGGTTTCCAGGAAAATATTAATAAGAAGTGTGTCTCCATACTTTGCAGTCACAAGCACCCATCCAAAAAACAAACCCACTTGACTACATAGTTAGATATACAGAACAAGTGAATTACCTTTACTGGGACTTTCCATGGACCAATTTCTAGTGTAGAAGCTAAGATTTTGTTCCTGCCACATATGATGATAATCTGTCCAATTGGTTTACCAAGTTCTACATTGGATAGTGCTTCGCCGAGAGCTCTTGCAGTTTTCTTTACAGGCCGATAAAACGAGGGCCTGAATGGAAAACCAATGCCCTCTTGGCAACCTCGTCCGAAGGGCAGTAGCATCTGTTGAACCTGAAACAAAAAATAATGATTGTATAAGCTCACAGATCATCCTCAAGCAAACTATGGGTCGTTCATATTATGAATAAACTGATCCCATTTCTGTACATCAAAGGCATGGTCTAAAATATTCTTCTGATAAAATGATTCACTCATTTGAAAGGAAAGTTTGAACAATTTATCTGATAATGTGAAAAAGCAACATATGCACTAATTCACACTAATAAGAATAAGGAGCTCACCATGTGCAATGGCAGGTGTTGAGATCTGTAATAACAGTAACAAAGACAACCTTCTTCTGAAGGCCCTGCCATTTAAGCTTCATGTAAGCTGCAGTAGCTGCCATCCGTTCCTCATCTCCACCAGTCTTCCTACAACAAAATAGTAAAGGTCAAACACAACTTCTTCACCCATACTGAAATAAGCACAACATCATTGCACAAAGCAATACTAGCTCCCTTAGCAGTATCATTGTCCTAGAAGTGGTTATCTAACTAAGTGGCATTGTTGCCGTAACTCTTGAGCATGTAAGATTGGCAGGAAGAATCAACTATAAGTTGAAATTAGTAATCTAAAGAACTAAGAGAAAGAGAGAGACAGAGTGAGTTACCTAAATTCCTTTTTTTTAACTGTCGTTGCCTCGCAATCATGTTTTCATGTGCTACAGCCTGAGAATTGGGAACTATATGTAGCCATGCAAAATCCTCTTATCTTCTCCTAAATTCTCAGATTCCACATGATCAGTAACTCTAATTCCAAAACTTTGTACCTACAAACATTTTCCAACATACCTGGTAAGTACTATGAAAGAGTAACACAAAAACATCAGAACATAACATATTCAATTCAGCTGTCTCACTATACTGAGTTGTATGCTTCTATACTAGATGAAGGAGACAACTTACATGGTCTACCAAGATGGGAACTGTAACGGACGGGAAATTTCCATCCTAATGGGTTGATTTTCAGCCCATTAGCAAGGCTAAATCCCCAGCACGTCACTCTCAGTCTAAAATCATGACAACAAGGCAAAGGGTTCAATAAAAGATCAAATGATACTAGAAGGCGACACTGTACTATGAGCTTGAAATCAGAGTCTAAACTTTGAAATGGAGCGTTCAAAACTTAAATACAATGTAGGCTTAATAACGATTCATAACTTGTCCAAGTGTAAAATCCAAATTAAACTTCTGACTGTTCAAGGGGAGCTTGAAAATCCCAGACATACACAGATGGAAAAATATTATGCCCATAAATAATTTTTAAAGTCAACAGATCATACCACCTCAAATGAGTGAGCGAACATATTATATGTGTAAGCAGAATGTTATAAAGGACCCTGAGCACCAAATTCTTATAGTTCACGGCATACAAAAAAAATAAAAAATGAGGGCTAAGCCCCAAAGTAGAAATGGAAAGCATAAAATTTACACCATGGAGCCTAAGTGCATTAGTCACCAAAAATGAAATTTTAGAGGAAACTATTCAGTTCACAGAAAGGCATGTGATGTCCACTTGGTGATGTGATAAATACATAGGACAAGACTTGTAGACACATCATAATTAGGTGAGTGGATATCAAAGAAACTGACATACATACGTACAAAGAAATTCTACTAGTATATATAGTGAGAAAAATGCATTTTCTTGGGTAGCCAATAACAAGAAGACTAATTAGATTAAGTTAACACAGCACAACACTTCAAAATCAACTACCACTCAAGCATCAGTCAAACACATAGGGATACATAGTGGAAGTTTACGTACAAACATAAATATATATGTTAAGACCCAAGTTCAGGAAACAACTATCATACACTAAAATGAAATCCTAGCATTTTCATTTTATGTACACACCAAAATACAACAAAAACATGGGTCGAAAGCCGATATTAAAACTACCCCAGAACCTTCCCCGTGATATACACATTAGACAAACAAAATACTAACTTTCGTGCTTTCATGGCCCGCGGTAAGCTCTTCCTAGCTTACTGTTGCAAGCTCCTCTCGTACCAATTCATGTGGTCGGTTGCCAAGGAAAACAATCTGATCCAACTACTGAATTGAAGGAAAATATCCCCAAAGATCACCAAATTCCAGTGTGCAATTCACAATAAAATTCAATCATTCAAGTGGTTGTAGACAAGTGAATGTTGTCATGAAATTCGATGAACACGTTTCATTTAAGCAGGTAATTACAGAAATCATTGACAAACCTTTAAGCAAAAGACTTCACTTTTATGGCTGTACACATTTCATAATGGGTAGTGGAAGAATCTCAAACGTTTTCGCAAAAGTAATACAAATTAAAGGGTCAATTCAATGGAACCACAGTTAGCATGACTAATGAAACTTTATATTTAAAATCCATTATTTCCTATTTCACTCAGCTTGTACTAAAATCTGAGATAGGGAGCAACTACGTATCAAACTAAATCTCGGAGAAATTAAGTGGGACGTCATTTCCAAGTGAAATCGGAAAACACTCAGTGAACTAACATGGCGACTAAATTTTCTTTGATATAAATAAAATCAAGGAATTCCTGAAGTACCCACTCCTTCTATTTTTCAAATGCATGTGTTAAAAAATCCAACATAGCAAGCAAGTACACTAAGCTACAGTTTAAGAAATGATTGAAATTCCACTAAAAGAAAAGAACATCAGGTGAGTTTTCAAATGCTTGCTTACTCAAAAGAAATGCAAGAGTTTTAAGTCAAAGGGAAAGATTAGCTTATAAAAAAAATTAAGGTTCCAGTGAATAGTTCAAAACATTTCTCATTGTACCATTTCTACAAACAGGCAGTAAGCTACTTTACAAACCACTTTGCAACTCGATTTTTGACGGAAATCACACTTAGTAGCTGCACAACATTTTCAATCTTTCATTAAATCATTTGTAACATTTGAAATCACAGTATATTATGCAAGGATTGAACACATAAAGAAGAGGATTCAAACCGAGTTTACGGATGTAAAATTTTAAGGGAAAAATAAAAATAAAGAGAAAGAACCCCTACCTCTACGGAAGACAAATCCTTCACCGGATAGGAATGACGGGTTCTGCTCCAATTTTGTTTTGAAAATTATTTTAATCGCGATCGATTGGAGTGGAGATCAGTCATGGAAGACAAATCTTTAATATCAACCTCTCTAGAGCTTCTTGAACATAACCAAGCCCCTACTGCCTATTTCATATCCATCTCATTCTCTGCATCAAGATAATACCCTGTAACAGCAACATTCCATTCCTGCACATATTTGACCATGGCTATCACTCAGCTCAAGTCCAGCACCAGACTCAGCTAACTCCATTCTTGGTTTCAATCAACAACAACATGCCCTCAACATGCTCAAGTCGAACACCAGACTCAGCTAACTCCATTCACTTCTTCATTTCTTCATCACCATTTCTGTCATTTACAGCCTCAATCTCCAAAACTTGTTGTTTTTGTTCTCAACTGATTGCAACAGTTAACACCACCAGTTACATTCATCTATAGCAGCAGCAGTCTTCAAAACTTCAACATCAAACCGAACCCATGAATATCAACATTATACCTTCTTCATCTGAACCCTAACAACAAGCACACAACCACACAATTACCACCAAACCCATCTTCTTATTGATTGAAATCGAGCTCAACTTCCCCTTTAATCAATTCAAATCTTCAAATATATCACAGAATCATACATAAAACATAAACCCTAGCTCTGATGTTATCAACCCTCCAACAGTAGAACCCTAGTTCTTCATAAATCTGCTTCTATCCATCTGAGGCAATCAATCGAACCCATCTCTGTTTTCAGTTGAAGCTCAGAAACCCTCATTTCGATTTCCATCCCCTCCCTGTGTTCTTCATATGCATATATGCTTGAATTAACTTCAAAAAACCTCTTATCTTCTCTCAAACAGAACCCCACAGACCCTTGGTACCATTTACTGCCAGAATTCATCCAAATCACCCATAGAATTTCACTATTTATATTGTCAACTCAGACTCTAGCCCAGCTAAAACATCAACCATTCAACCACAAACTCATCGTCCCCGATTGAGCTCAGAGATTTTGATTTTGAAATCTAGGGTTTGTTTTTTTTTCAGCTCAACATTGAGATTCGGGGGGTTTTTGTTTTTGTTTTGAAATGTAGGGTTCGGTTATGAGAATTGGGATGAGGTTCTAGATTGAGAAGAAGATTTTGATGAATCGAGAACTTCTAGAGATGGAAGAATTGAGTTCTGTGATGAAGATTTGAAGGAAACTTGAGTTAGGGCTGCCGTTGATTGTTACCGAGAAGAAATTGGGTTTTGTGTAACTTGATTCAGTGATGGGGTTGATTAGAATTTGGTTCAGATCTGGATTTGATGAGCTTCCGGTGAAAAGATAGAAAAGAGACAGGGCGGAGAGAAGAGAGTTAGAGGAGGAGAATTAGTGATGGCTTTCTCTTTCCTTTTGTGTGTAGGTAAGAAGGTCAAACGGATTTGGACCGTAGATAAGAAGGTCATACGGATTGCAGAATTTATGCAACGGTATAGATTCGTGTTAAGATGCTCATACATATTGAGTAGCTTGTGTGTTTCTCTTTGTGTTAACACAGACTCATGTTTTCGGTTTAATTATCAACCTTCGACATGAAAAAAAATCCAAACAAAATATTAATAAATTTAGGACATTGTTATCGACATTCTGATATAAAAAAATCTGAAAAATTTATAAGAATGAATCGGGAAAATAAAAAATGAATTCGATAATTAGTGTGTTTCTTTGTGCTTTTTCTTTGTGTTTTTGTGCTTTCTCTTTGTGCTTCCGGTTTGAATTTCGACTAGCCGCATAGGTCATGAAGTAATTTTGACAAGTCATACAGGTCATGAAGTAGCTTTAGTTCACACTGGTAAACTCAGGTTATAAGATTACTAGAGATGGACCACGAAATTCAAGATGGTTCTGACTTCAAACTTAGATGGATACATCATCAAAATCGATAAATATGAAGCTCAGTGTTGATTCGAACTTCAAATGTGGTATAACAACATACAAACTATGAGCCCAGAAGCTCTAGGAGGGTTCTGACTTCAAACTTAGCATGATACATCATCGAAATCGATAAATATGAAGCTCAGTGTTGATTCGAACTTCAAATGTGGTATAACATCATACAAACTATGAGCCAAAAAGCTCCGGGAGGGTTCTGACTTCAAACTTAGCATGATACATCATCCAAATCGATAAATATGAAGCTCAGTGTTGATTCGAACTTCAAATGTGGTATAACAACATACAAATTTTGAGCCAAGAAGCTCCGGGAGGGTTTTGACTTCAAACTTAGCATGATACATCATCAGAATCGATAAATATGAAGCTAAGTGTCCATTCGAACTTCAAATGTGATATAACGACATACAAACTATGAATCAAGAAGCTCCGGGAGGGTTCTGACTTCAAACTTAGCATGATACATCATCAGAATCGATAAATATGAAGCTCAGTGTCCATTCGAACTTCAAATGTGATATAACGACATACAAACTATGAATCAAGAAGCTCTGGGAGGGTTCTGACTTCAAACTTACCATGATACATCATCGGAATCGATAAATTTGAAGCTCAGTGTTGATTCGAACTTCAAATGTGGTATAACAACATACAAATTTTGAGCCAAGAAGCTCCGGGAGGGTTCTGACTTCAAACTTAGCATGATACATCATCAGAATCGATAAAGATGAAGCTCAGTGTCCATTCGAACTTCAAATGTGATATAACGACATACAAACTATGAATCAAGAAGCTCCGGGAGGGTTCTGACTTCAAACTTACCATGATACATCATCGGAATCGATAAATATGAAGCTCAGTGTTGATTCGAACTTCAAATGTGGTATTACGACATACAAACTATGAACCAAGAAGCTCCGTGAGGGTTCATACTTCAAACTAGTCGGAAAATTCGTAAGAACGATGAATCTAACAAATATTCATAGGTAGGATTCCATGGAATCTTCTCTGAAACCTTAACACAAACCCTTTTCTAGTGACTTCGAGAAAGAAAGTGGCTCCGAGAATATAATCTATGAACCACTAAGCTATGAGAGGGTTCCGACTTCAAACTTAGCATGATACATCATCAAAAATGATGAATATGAAGCTCAGTGTCGATTCAAACTTCAAGTTCGGTCTAACGACTTACAAACTATGAACCAAGAAGTCTGAAAGTTCACAAAAACGATGAATCCAACCACTCACGGGTAAGATTCCATAGGAATATTCTTAGAAACCTTAAACACACATAAATTCGTCAACTTCGAGAAAGAAAATGCCTCCGAGATCGAAACCTGGTCAGGAGCAGACTATTATATATGAAGCTCAATGTTGATTCAAACTTCAAATGTGGTATAATGGCATACAGACTATGAACGGTGAAGCTCTTGGAGGGTTCTGACTTCAAACCTAGCATGATACATCATCGAATTCGATAAATATGAAGCTCAGTGTCGATTCGAACTTTGAATGTGGTATACCGGCATACAAACTATGAACCTTGAAGCTCCGGATGGGTTCTAACTTCAAACTTAACCGCTAAGTCAGAAACTTGGTAAGAACGACGAATTCATCCATTTACAGGTAAGATTCCTTCGAGATATTCTACAAAACCTTAAAAAAAACCCTATTTCTGCATATTGTATGCGTACCAGGATCCGAGATCGAAACCTGGCCGCGAGTTGACTACTATAAGTCAGAAACTTGGTAAGAACGACGAATTCATCCATTTACAGGTAAGATTCCTTGGAGATATTCTACGAAACCTTAAAAAACCCTATTTCAAAGATATTGTATGCGTACAGTAATCCGAGATCGAAAACGGCCGTGAGTTTACTACTCTAAGTCGAAACTTGGTAAGAACGAATAAACCATCCATTTACAGGTAAGATTCCTTGAAATATTCTACGAAACCTTAAAAAAAAACTTATTTACGCATATTGTATGCATACTGAGCTCCGAGATCGAGACTGGTCGCGAGTTGACTACTATAAGTCAGAAACTTGGTAAGAACGACGAATTCATCCATTTACAGGTAAGATTCCTTGGAGATATTCTACGAAACCTTAAAAAAAAACCCTATTTCTGCATATTGTATGTGTACCAGAATCCGAGATCAAAACCTGGCCGTGAGTTTACTACTATAAGTCAGAAACTTGGTAAGAACGAATAAACCATCCATTTACAGGTAAGATTCCTTTGAAATATTCTACGAAACCTTAAAAAAAAAACCTATTTCTGCATATTGTATGCGTACCAGGCTCCGAGATCGAGACCTGGCCGCGAGTTGACTACTATAAGTCAGAAACTTGGTAAGAACGACGAATTCATCCATTTACAGTAAGATTCCTTGGAGATATTCTACGAAACCTTAAAAAAAACCCTATTTTTGCATATTGTATGCGTACCAGGATCCGAGATCGAAACCTGGACGCGAGTTGACTACTCGAAGTCAGAAACTTGGTAAGAATGATGAATCCATCCATATACTAGTAAGTTTCCTTCTATATATTCTACGAAACCTTAAACAAACCCTTTTATGCATATATGTATGCATACCAGGCTCCGAGATCGAAACCTGGCCGCGAGTTGACTACCCTAAGTCAGAAACTTGGTAAGAACGAAGAAACCATCCATTTACAGGTACGATTCCTTCGAAATATTCTAAGAAACCTTAAACAAACCTTATTTCTGCATATTGTATGCATACCAGGCTCAGAGATCGAAACCTGACCGCGAGTTGACTACTCTAAGTCAGAAACTTGGTAAGAACGAATAAACCATCCATTTACAGGTAAGATTCCTTCGTAATATTCTACGAAACCTTAAACAAACCTTATTTCTGTATATTGTATGCATACCGGGCTCCAAGATCGAAACCTGGTAGGCTGAGAAGATGGTCTATTTTTATGCCTACATGTTATACCGCAAGTGCATGGTGTCTAGTTTGTAAGACAGGGCAAATACGGGTCGAACCACAAAGACTTGTGGTGCTGTGTGTGATCTAAGGCTTGGCTTAAACTGATTTCTATGAAGTAAGTGACACAATTCAGGGTTTGTCGATGCGACTGAGTTGTAGTGACAGTTAACTAAGGTAACTAAATGGATTGTAACAATGTGGAAAGCACCGGGTGGTGAATCCACCTCTTAATCCTATGCTAAGGCAAAACACACTCCATTCATGTCTTATACCTCCTTTGAAGGCCTCAGGTGGAGGAATTCTTTAGCAAACTTATCCTAACTCACTCCTAGTATAGCTTGTCTTTTCACAGCACA
Source organism: Papaver armeniacum (assembly GCA_023531295.1). Taxonomy (NCBI): domain Eukaryota; kingdom Viridiplantae; phylum Streptophyta; class Magnoliopsida; order Ranunculales; family Papaveraceae; genus Papaver; species Papaver armeniacum. The sequence goes on from JAJJWW010005201.1 coordinate 56,998, forward strand.
AACTATCACAAGCTCATTTGGTTTGTTGGCTAACTAATTACTCCTAAGGTAATTCAACTGATTTCACTAACTTACTCCTAGCATAGCTTGTCTTCTTACAAAGTACAAACTATCACAAGTTTGTTAGATTCACATAAGCATACAATTACTCATCTCAATTAAGCATAACAAGACACAAATTTTGATATGAGTTACTCAACATAGGAACAGGGGTTTCATCAAACACCCTGGCTGATAGAATTAAAACATTATAAAGACAATATAACACAAATTAACACTAAGTGGTGCTCACAGCTAGCCCAGGCATACCCAAAAACATCCTCTACCTCTTCTATTTATACATGCCAATTTCAAACCCTAATTTACTTCAAAATATAAATTTAAAAGTAAACCTCTCTCACCCACGTCTCTGAATCGTGCTCTGGCTCTTGTCAATTTGTCTCTGACCTCTGAATCGACCATGCATGGGGTTTGGTGGTGAAACCCTAGCTTCAATCATCTCAACCCTAGCTTCTAGGTTAAGGTAGAAGCTATGGATGGAGATGGGTGATGCGAGGGTAGGCGAGGAGGTGGTGATGGTTCAGTGCGGGTGACGAGAGATGGAGTGGTGGTGATGGGGTAGCTCTGCACAGGTATGGGAGGAGAAGAAGAAGGGGATGGTTTCTCTGATTAAAGTCGGGAGAGGAAGAAAGAGAAGATGGAAGAATAAATGGGTAGGTCTATGGGGGTATAGGTGTAGGCGAGTTTTGGTGTGAAGCGGGTGTAGCAAAGATTGATGAGGAGGCTGTAGCGAGCGTTGGATCTCGGTGAATCCGATGCGTGGCCCGATGCGAGATCTGAACGGCTCACGGAGAATCAAGCTGCTTTGGTGTTGAGCGGGAGCATCGAGTGTTGATGGGAAGGACGGAGCGACTGTTGGATGCATAAGATGGAGATCTCAACGGCTCAGGATGGCGTGCGGTTTTGTAAATGGGTTGCTACTTGTTGGGTTGCAACTGATGCGCGCGCGGGCTTTGGCTTCTTGCTCCATAGACGCTTGCCTCCAATTTTCTGCTCTTTTGGCTCCTCAGATTCTCCGAACTTTATTTATTACCTAAAAACACAAAATTAATTAGTACAAATATTTATTCTTGAAGACAAAGAAAATACAGAATCTGGGATAATATCTGATTTCCGAGCACAAAAGATGAGTTAAATGCCAATAAATAGATGTATAAATATGCAATATTTAGCACTCATCAAATACCCCCAAACCTGAATTTTACTTGTCCTCAAGTGAAACAGAAATGAAGAAATCCTAAGTATACCCCTGTCGCAGTCTCTCGAATGCATTTAGCGTATGCACTAAGCCTTTAAACCCCTAGGTGTCCCTAGTGGACGAGTTGTAGTCTCGTGAGGGTTTACCGAGGTGTACCCACAAAACCTTCTCCAACTTCAGAGTGTAAAAGAGTCTCAAGCCTCCAAGAAGCTATGAGGACATAGAGTTTCGCATGCTAGTAACATGAAGTTAGAACTACCAAAGAACGCATTCTCATCCTTAAGTCCGAGCGAGAAGTAACCATACCATATGAAAGAATTCGGATTCGATTGTGATCATAAGCCTCGACTTCGCCTCACCATTAGGGTTTTATGATAATTGCACTCAAAAAGATCGCTTTTTAGTCTCTCATGTGTCTTTGGCGGGGAATAAAGAGAGAAATCCCGCACACGTTGTAGGTAAGAAGGATAACCTTCCGAAATAATTTGGAGACTCCACGAAGTGTGGACAAAAAGAATCTTTTTTCGATGATCTCTAAGAAAGGAAATCAACCATTAGCAAGGGTGGGAGTACTCACTTACCTTCTCACCCGATCGGCAATTAATATCACTCTCTCATAGCATTCATAGAAACGTCTTCAATCTTCGGTCTTCAATAGCTGATGATGAACTTCTGATCTTCACAAAAACTTGACAAACATTTTTTTTTTTTTTTTTTTTTTTAATTTGGAATGAAAATAACAATAAAACAATAAGATTAATTTTTTACACTTGTCTTGATTTCACAAACTTCATTAATTCTCATCCTATTTTTCTTTTCTTTGTTGCACATAACCTTGGACTATCTCAATTTTTCTTCAAATATTTTGATGATGCTCCGCTTGCTGATGATGATGTGTTTCTATGAATGTGTTGATTGAGAGGGAGAGAGTGATGCTAACTGCAAATCGGTATTTAGAAGAAGTTTTCATCTTTAAACGTCACCCTCATGATTGACAAAAATTAGCACTCAAGAGATCAAAAGTAGTCTTTGAAATTGGTGCGAAGTTGGGTAGCTCACCATTCCTACCCGGAATTGACGTACGGTGACACACACTCTAATGACTTTTCTAGAAAGTTGCAAAAAATTGAAGGTTGGTGCCTCACTTGATGTAAAATGGGTAGTCTCCACTATGGGTGATCACAATTCTACTACCGAATATCTAAACAAAGACCTAATTCGCCCTCCGGTATGGTTAAATCCAACTTTAACGCTCTAATCAACTAAGGAACCCGATTGTGTTCTCCAAGACTTCCAAGTTCTCGTTATTTCGGTCGAGAATCTCTATGTAAACATAGATAGAAGCATGCTAGTGACTCTAAAATCTCTAAAAGTTGGAGGTTTTTATTTGCAAAAAGTTTTTTTTTTTTTTTTTTTTTTTTTTTTTTTTTTTGAAAATAAAAGATTAAAAAGACTAAAAACTCTATATGCAAATGCAGATGCACCCCCAAACCTAAATCAAACATTGTCCTCAATGTGTCAACAGATAGGAAAAATTTAAAAAGTCACATACCAAGAGAACTATGCTGATAAGAGAAAAGGGAAGAGATTACAGGATGTCGGCGGAAGCAAGGTTAGAGCTTCACTAGTCAAGGCTAGAATCCAACATTCTCAGTGGAGATCATATAGGATTAGCACAATATATGTACAAGAAGACTCAACCGATTCAAGAAAGAAAAATTTAACAAGTCCTACTGGATTATATACAATGAAAATTCACCATACACTAACAATCTAAAGAGTTGAGGATCAACCCAATAGAAAATATATACAAACATCAACAGCCTTACACAAATATAAAATGAGAGTGCAAGTAAGACTGTGTATGTGAATGAGTTACCCCAAACCTAAACTTGTCAACAGTTGTGTTTGAGAGCACAAAATCTTGCAATTTTAAAGGTACATCATGCACAAGGTCTAACTCAAAGTGAGTTTTGCTAAGAACAGGCAGACATACACATTCCAACTGTGGTTCCCTAAAAGTGTTATACTTTGATGCAAAATAGTCCAAGAGGACTTGGGAGGCACAAAGTTCTAGGCCTAGATTAGGCATTCTTAGAAAAGTTGGTTTTGCAATTTTGTTACAAACTACACCTAGGTTTGGTGGAGGAGTTTCAATCTGTGCCTTAGGAGAGAGGTTAGGTACATCTAAGTTGTTTTCATGCATAAGATCATTTGCACCATCACATACTTTCCTAAGGTCAGAAGAAGGTAAATCATGCTCACCAGCATAGAACAATTCATCAAGCTTCATGTCATAATCATCATCACTCTCATGCACAAAATAATGGGAGAGATATCATGTCAGTAACCTAGGCATGGAATCGGACACATGCATTGAATCATCTGTGTCAATGAGACAAATCAGCCTATTCCTAAGTCACAAACAGTGGTATAGCATGCTCACTTTCACCGAAGAATTTCACAAACCCAAGCTCGAGAATCAACATCACATATATGAATGTTAGAAGAAGTATCATTCATAGGGTTCACGAGAAGAGACGCCTAACGTCTCGAACCCAAAATTCCATCATATTTTCTGCATGCACATGCTCTTCAAACATATCATATTCATCATCATCATCATCATAACAAAAATGCATCTCCCCATTCAAAATTTGAGCATTTCTAGTGTATTCATCTACCTCTAGATTAGGTTCATATTCAGTGTATGGTTGTGCATATGGTTCACTAGAGAAGGGATGCTCATGCAATGCTTTCCATCCAAGTATATCATTGTTTTGCTCTATGAGCTCTTCCATTAGTGATTGCATACAAGGGGTTGGGGGAGTATAACATTGTTCAACTTCCCACTGTGATGGATGATGTATGTGTGCATGGTTCTCATGGCTTTCCCTAGACTGCCTAAACTCATGTAAGATGTAGCAGTTCTCAGCAGGGTGGTCTAAGCTACCACATAAGGTACAAGCATACATTTCATATTGCCTAGGGGAATTAGATTCGACAGATTCCTCATGTAATTGCCTTTCTAAAGCAAATACTTGAGCTTCTAATTGATCGAGAAGTGATGACTGGGTATGAGAAAATTGTTCATTTTCAACTTGTGGTGAATGATACATGTGCTTATAATGATTAGGGTATGTGAAGTCGGGGCCCTGAGAAGGCTCATAATATTTCCTAAAATCATTATGGTATGTGGGGAGTTCATACTGTGAAGCATGCCCGTAAGCAAGCTCTCTAATGGATTTGTTTCCATCCCCAGATGCAGACCAAAATCTTGACATGGTCTAGCAACTCAAATAGCCTAGCACACATAAGCATGAATGACCAATGAAGTCTCCAAAACAGGGACGCTAAGCCCAAGTGATGCAAAGCCCAGTTGTTGTGGGCCAGTTTTGGTTTATAGTGGGATTTGGTTTATGAGGGCTTTGTTTGGTTTGTGTGGGTTTTGGTTTAGGTGGGCTTCAGGTGATACAGCACAGGCTAAGATAAGCCTAGTGGTTGCACAGCCCGGCTATGTGGGCTTCAGGCTATGTAAAGAATAAGTTACACAGCCCAGTTGATGGGGGCTTAGTTTGGTTTAAGTGGGATTTCACTGTGTGTAGAGCCCAGGTTGGGTGATAGTGCACAGCCCAGTGCAAAAGGCTCAGCCCAGTAGTTGGGCTTCTGATTATGCGCAGCCCAGGTTAGGTTATGTGGGCTGCAGTGGTTGTGCAAATGCACAGCCCAGATATGTGCAGAGGAGCAGAGCCCAGAGAGTTTGGCTGGTTAACAGCCCAGGTTTGTGTGGGCTACACAGGGTGTGCAGAGCTGTGAAGTCAATTGGTTCATTTGACAGCAAACTTAGAGAGGTTAAGCTGCAGCTCAGCCTATGCACGGGATAAAGCCACGGGTTATGTGCGGCTAAGCTTAAAGGTGTCACAAAGACAAAGGGGGTAGCACAAACTTATACACTTTATCACAGAACTAAGCTCAAAGACTCAAAAATTCATACCAACTCTTGGGCCTAAACACAGAGAAGGGCTTGCTGTTGGAGATTTCCAAGCTTTGTTTGGCAAGTTTATGCACAGGTTGTCACAGCACAGCACAGTATGTGCACAGCTTGGTAAGTTCACACAGCACAAGTCTAAGCCCAGATCAGCTCATGCACTGGCTATGTGCACAGAGCAATACAACACAGGGAAACCTGAGCAGCTTATGCACAAGTTGTCAAAAGGGACACAGCACAGCACTAAATGCAGCTCAGCACAGATTAGCACAAGCTTAAGCACAGGTCTCATGCACAGAGCAAAGCAATTGGGTTATCAGGCAAGCAAGGTGGTTACTCTATCATGCAAGGCTATACAGGTTCAGAGTCTAACACAGGGTTAAACATGCATAAAGGTACATGGCATGAGGCATCAACTATCTCAGTTGACCTCAACTTAGCTTGCAGCTAGCTTGGCTTTCCTAGTGGTAGCTTAAACTTGCAGCTTCAGGGGGATAGCAAGTTAGCATGTGGCTCACAAGGTTGTGGCATCAACTCACTCAGTTGATGTCACTTAGTTTTCCTAGGCTATGCTCAAGTCTCAAACAAGGTTAAGCAGGTACCAAGGTTCAACAGATATCACAGAGCAGTTCAATGTTCAAAATCACAGCTGCAGGGGCTGATAGTAGATGAGCATGAGATTCACAAATGCACATTAATAGATGCTTAGCAACTTATTGATGATGCACAGTCGGTTTTGACACAAAGCTCAAAGATGTGATGGCAGACTCAGGCATACACTCATACAATTCAGCATACAGACATGGCATACTCAGCTAACAGGTGTATAATTCACATATCTCTGAGCCACTCACCTGAATTGCAGGGGTTGCTCAGGGCTTTTTGAACTTAAGTTCTGCGCCTTTTTCTTCCCCTCCTTAGGCTTGCTCAGCAACACCAAAGGTACCTGCTACCTCAACAAAGGAGTTTTTAGTTCCCAGACTTGCTTAACAGAACCACTACAGATTCAGCTAGCAGAGATGAGGGTTTAGCAATTAAGGTCATAATGCAGCTGAAATGACACAACTGTGACAGACTAACCCACTCAAGCTTGGGCTCAGGCTAGGCCAAATGCTAAATGGGATGGTGAGTGCAATGCACAGATGCACTATGATCCCACAACTGAGATGTTGTAAACTAAGTCACAGAGAGAATGATGCAAAGTATGCAAATGATATAATTACACTAAGTTACACTATAAGGCAGAGATGCAGAGGTATGCAAAGTTAAGCTAAGTTATAATAGCACATATTATATAGTGAAATTTAAACTAATCTACAGCTATAAGGGCATGGAAACAAGAAAGAATCTAACATGTATATACAGGGCTAGGATGTTTACTAAGTTACAGCTACAAGTGATGAGATGCAGAAATAGTAAGAAAATGTAACTGAGTTATACTAAGTGATACTAACAATGCAAGACAAGATGCAAGAATGTAAAGTTGCAAAAATAGAAAACTTTAACTAAGTTATGCTAATACAGGGCTACAAGTAATACTACAAAGCAAATATATACAGAGGTGAAATGGAAATCAGTGAAGACAAGAAATGGATCAATAGGGCACACGCCAAGTCCCCGGCAGCGGCGCCAAAAACTTGGTAGGCTGAGAAGATGGTCTATTTTTATGCCTACATGTTATACCGCAAGTGCACGGTGTCTAGTTTGTAAGACAGGGCAAATACGGGTCGAACCACAGAGACTTGTGGTGCTGTGTGTGATCTAAGGCTTGGCTTAAACTGATTTCTATGAAGTAAGTGACACAATTCGGGGTTTGTCGATGCGACTGAGTTGTAGTGACAGTTAACTAAGGTAACTAAATGGATTGTAACAATGTGGAAAGCACCAGGGTGGTGAATCCACCTCTTAATCCTATGCTAAGGCAAAACACACTCCATTCATGTCTTATACCTCCCTTTGAAGGCCTCAGGTGGAGGAATTATTTAGCAAACTTATCCTAACTCACTCCTAGTATAGCTTGTCTTTTCACAAAGACAAACTATCACAAGCTCATTTGGTTTGTTGGCTAACTAATTACTCCTAAGGTAATTCAACCGATTTCACTAACTTACTCCTAGCATAGCTTGTCTTCTTACAAGTACAAACTATCACAAGTTTGTTAGATTCACACAAAGATACAATTACTCATCTCAATTAAGCATAACAAGACACAAATTTTGATATGAGTTACTCAACATAGGAACAGGGGTTTCATCAAACACCCTGGCTGATAGAATTAAAACATTATAAAGACAATATAACACAAATTAACACTAAGTGGTGCTCTGGCTAGCCCAGGCATACCCAAAAACATCCTCTACCTCTTCTATTTATACATGCCAATTTCAAACCCTAATTTACTTCAAAATATAAATTTAAAAGTAAACCTCTCTCACCCACATCTCTGAATCGTGCTCTGGCTCTTGTCAATTTGTCTCTGACCTCTGAATCGACCATGCATGGGGTTTGGTGGTGAAACCCTAGCTTCAATCATCTCAACCCTAGCTTCTAGGTTAAGGTAGAAGCTATGGATGGAGATGGGTGATGCGAGGGTAGCTGAGGAGGTGGTGATGGTTCTGGTGCGGCTGACAGAGATGGAGTGGTGGTGATGGGGTAGCTCTGCACAGGTATGGGAGGAGAAGAAGAAGGGGATGGTTTCTCTGATTAAAGTCGGGAGAGGAAGAAAGAGAAGATGGAAGAAGAAATGGGTAGGTCTACGGGGGTATAGGTGTAGGCGAGTTTTGGTGTGAAGCGGGTGTAGCAAAGATTGATGAGGAGGCTGTAGCGAGCGCTGGATCTCGGTGAATCCGATGCGTGGCCCGATGCGAGATCTGAACGGCTCACGGAGAATCAAGCTGCTTTGGTGTTGAGCGGGAGCATCGAGTGTTGATGGGAAGGACGGAGCGACTGTTGGATGCATAAGATGGAGATCTCAACGGCTCAGGATGGCGTGCGGTTTTGTAAATGGGTTGCTACTTGTTGGGTTGCAACTGATGCGCGCGCGGGCTTTGGCTTCTTGCTCCATAGACGCTTGCCTCCAATTTTCTGCTCTTTTGGCTCCTCAGATTCTCCGAACTTTATTTATTACCTAAAAACACAAAATTAATTAGTACAAATATTTATTCTTGAAGACAAAGAAAATACAGAATCTGGGATAATATCTGATTTCTGAGCACAAAAGATGAGTTAAATGCCAATAAATAGATGTATAAATATGCAATATTTGGCACTCATCAAAACCTGGCCGTGAGTTGACTACTCTAAGTCAAAAACTTGGTAAAAATGACGAATCCATCCATTTATAGGTAAGATTCCTTCGGTATATTCTACGAAACCTTAAACAAACCTTACTTCTGCATATTATATGTATAAAATGCTCCGAGATCGAAACCTGGCCGCGAGTTGACTACTCTAAGTCAGAAACTTGGTAAGAACGACGAATCCATCCATTTACATGTAAGATTCCTTCGAGATATTCTACGAAACCTTAAACAAACCTTATTTATGCATACCATGCTCCGAGATCGAAACCTGGCCGCGAGTTGGCTACTCTAAGTCAGAAACTTGGTAAGAACGACGAATCCATCCATTTACAGGTAAGAAATATATCAGAATTGGATAAGAAATATATCAGAATTGAACAACCCAGGTTCGAAGATTACCATAGTTAAAATGACCATATTACCCTTACTAGAAATAAAGGTAATAAATATTACGGAGATTGTGAAAATTACTAAACTATCCTTATCTGAAATAAGTAAAGTTAATATTACAGATAGTGAAAATGATCATATTACCCCACATGGAAATTTGTGCAATAAATATTATGGAGATTGTGAAAGTGACACGACTACCCTTATCGAAAAAAAGTAAAGTAAATATTATTGCTTGTGAAAATGACCATATTACCCTTCTTGGAAATTAATGCAATAAATATTATGAAGACTATGAAAATGAAGCAGACCACGCTTATCGGAAAATAAGTAAACTAAATATTATAAATTGTTAAAATCACCATATTACCCTTACTAGAAATAAAGGTAATAAATATTATGGAGATCGTGAAAATTACCGAGACTACCCTTATCTAAAGTGAGTAAAGTAAATATTACGAGATAGTGAAAAATATATGTAATTATTTACGAGAGAAGGCTTCGTCTTTGTTTGCGGCTCAGTCACACTGAGCATTATTTTTAGAATTACATTTTGTTTTACAACTCTTATGAAGGGTTGTCATAAAGTTAGTGTATTAAAGAACCACAAACTTGACAGAACATGTAATAGTGTAGGTATGGTTACTGGTGTAGACTTCCATACAGGAGGTTGAGGATCAAATCCCCCCATCCGCATTTCTTTTAATGTTCTATATTTTTACTTCAACAACACTTATAACTGTTGTTATACATTTTTATTAAAAAAAGAAAAAAAAAAGCCAAAACTTGTGAACGGTAAGGATGGTTGATGAGTTAGACGTCCATGCAGTAGATTCATGTTCGAATCTCCCCTATAACCTCATTTTTTCCAACATTATATATTTTACTTCAACAACACTTATAAGTGTTGTTGTAGGTTTCTATTTAAAAAAAAAATAAAAAAACCGAAACTTGTGAACTGAAAGGGTGGTTGATGAGCTAGACTTCCATGCAGTAGATTCATGTTCGAATCTCCCCTCTAACATTTTTTTCATTATCATATTTTTGTGTCCTTCAACAACACTTGTCAGAATTGTGATAGGCTAAGTTACTATATATATGGAACAGAGTTGTTATAGTTAAATGTTGTCACAACTGTTTTGCTTAAGGAGTTGTCGTTTGTTTTCTTAGCGCAACCCCTTGTTTCCTAAGGGTTGGCAGTGATGATATACGACAATTCTTCCTTTGAAACCAGTTGTAAAACATAGGACTTTCTACGATGTTTAGAAAAGTGTTGTAAATCTCCAGTTGTAGATGTATATTTTCCCCGTAGTGTAATAAACAATTATAATGTGGAAATAAAAGTAAAAGACACAACAAGATTTTATTAACGAGGAAACCGCAAATGCAGAAAAACCCCGGGACCTAGTCCAATTTTGAATACTCGCAGTTGAGACCAAGCAGACTACCCCTTGATACTTAGTTCCCTCAGTATCCCTGCGCCTTCGACTTCTAGAGTCATGCACGTGAACAACAAGTCCTTTGGATCGTATTTCAAACAGCAAAGGAATAATCTGTTTGGTAACCATTCTAATCAATCTTTGCTACAAGATATAGATGAGTCGTTGACAAAGGCTCTTCCGTTTAATCTAATAAACTCCATTTTCTGGTTAGATCAATCTTCCTTTAACTACCGAAATAGTCAAGTATAGATTCGCAATCAATCCATATAGATCTCAAAGAGAAACTATAAAGTGATGTCGTACTCACGGAACTAATCAATCGAATAAATCCGATTCTAGTTGGATCCCATCCAATCAAGGTTTGTGCACACAAATTCATAAGATACGAAAAACAATAAGAAATCTTCTTCGTCTTCAAATCTTCTTTAATCTTCAATAACCTGCACAACACCACTTGAATCTCTTGTGATCAATCACGCACAAAACGAAGTCTGTTAACAATGGATTATCATAAGATGTCTTTAAATCTAACAACCGTTCTAAAGTCTCGTCGATACTTCGATCTAGTTTGAGTGAATCTTATATCAGAAGAGGAGATTCTCAAGAATAAACAAACTAGGTGCAATCAAAGTTTCAACAACCGTTAGTCAATCAAATCAATCAAAAACTAATAACACCACAATTATCTAGTTTCCCACCAATGGTACTCGTAGAGCTTCTTGATCCCACAGAAGTCTTTAAACGAGCGGTCGTAAGAGATTTCACCTAATTAGGATACTTTCCTCTCCGAATTGACGGCTCCAACAGAAACAACAAGAAATGAAGTTTATCTGGCTCTTAGGATAGTTTGCTAGAACTATAAATGCAAACTTAGGTATATATAGACCAAGGATGTTTGGAAACTAAGGAATTTCTAAAACCGAAGATATTCTCAAGATTTGCAATGAATGGCAAAATTCGGTTTTCCTAATTCCAATAAATGCTTGTCCAATATTTTCTGAAATCTCTCAATAGAAAATCTCCAATTAGGAAATGCACTTTACTAATTTTTATTTTCTAGAGCTACACATTAATTGCTGGTAATTAATGTATATGAAACCAAAAATCTTAATTAAAAGATTCTTAATTTATTTCGGCACAAGATCAACTTGAGTACTAAGGAATATCTTTGAACAATAAATGATAAGAGTTATTGCTCGTGTTCAAAGTATGTTGACATCTTTTCACTGTAAATCCTTATTTCATATTTACATGGATTTACATTCTTGGAATCGGTCATACCACACTTCTAAACAAGTTTAGAATTGGTTTCCCTGTATTCCAAGACTAGTATGTGATTGATCAAATGCCAAATCACATACATGGATTTAGTCGGTTCTACCAATCACTAGGATCGGTTATACCTAATTATGGAAATATTTGTGATCGGTCACACCAGTCACTAGGATTGGTTACACCATTTATAAGGATCGGTTCCATCTACACATGGTATTGCTTGTGATCGGTCACACCAGTTACCAGGACCCGTTACCAATTACAAGGATCGATTACACAACACTTTTGATCAGTCACACCAATTACTAGGATCAGTCACACCAATTACAAAGATCGATCATACCATCACATGGTGATTACTTAGAATCGGTTACACCAATTAATAAAAACCAGTCATACCAAGTCATAAGTCAGGCATTGTGATTAGTTATACCAAGATACATAACATAAGTTACGATCGGTTCTACCATCTCACACATATTGGTCATCCAAAGATTTGCAATAAATAGATGGACCAATAAGCCTCATGATTTCCCTTTCGATTCATAAAATAAGTTCATGAATGTACTTCCTTTAAACAAATGTAAAACATTGTTTCCTAGGATAAAATCTTCACCATAACCCATTCACATAATCATAACAATATATACAAGATTATGTCGATGTTGAAAAAGTGGGGGTCTAACAACCACACCCAATATTTCGTCCGGCAATCTGTATGGACTAAACTCCAATATAATTCCAAGAGAATCAACTAGAAAGTCAGACTCAATCAAGGAAAGATATCCAAGAGTTATATCTCTGTTTTTTAATGTAATCAGCAAATCAAATAGATATGAATCTGTGATCTTGATTATTATGAGAAACAACTTGGACGGTATCAAAAACCATTATCCAAGTGTCAATCAATTTCTATCCAACAACCAAAGGTCGGATTTACCAATTGATTCAACTACGCACAACTTATGATATTTCAATTATATAAACAAATATATATAATGCGGAAAAGAAATAACACAGACACCAGAAATTTTGTTAATGACGAAACCGCAAATGCAGAAAACCCCCGAGACCTAGTCCAGATTTAAACACCACACTGTATTAAGCCGCTACAGACACTAGCCTACTACAAGTTAACTTCGGACTGGAATATAGTTGAGCGATAACCAAGTCTCACACCGATTAAGGTACAGTCGCGTTCCTTACGCCTCTGAATCCCAGCAGGACTCTACGCACTTGATTCCCTTAGCTGATCTCACCCACAACTAAGAGTTGCTAAGACCCAAAGTCGAAAACTTATAGACAAATCTGTCTCACACAGAAAAGCCTATTCTAATAGATAAATATGTCTCCCACAGAAGTACCTATGAAGTTTTGTTCCATCTTTTGATAAATCAAGGTGCAAAGGAACCAATTAATAATCTTGTTTTATATTCCCGAAGAACATCCTAGAAATATCAATCACCTCACAATAACTTAACTATACGGTAGTAGAAGAAGTTATCGTCGAATTACAAAGAATGAGACGAAGAGCTTTGTGATTATTTTTATATCTTACCTATCAGAGATAAATATCGAGCGAATCTTAGAGAAGATAGTACTCAACATGATAGAACAAGTAAGATCAGAATACACAACTACAAAGAAAATAGTTGGATCTGGCTTCACGAATCCTAAATGAAGTCTTCAAGTCGTTAACCTATAATGGTTTTGGAAAAACCTAGGTTAAAGGAGAATCGACTCTAGTCGCAACTAGGACACATAAAAGTGCCGGGATTAGGTTTTCCAGTTGCTAGAGTTCTCCCTTATATAGTCTTCAAATCAGGGTTTGATAGCTTAATAACAAAGCAATCAATATTCACCGTTAGATGAAAACCTGATTTAAGATTCAAGTTATGTTTGCTTAAAACCAAAGCAATATATCTCCACTGTTAGATGGTGTTAGCTTGTTACACATAAATGAAATATACCTTCATTTAGATATGGGTAACCGTGTGCAGGTAGGAATGAAGAGAGAAATCCTGCAGCACATTGAATGGTGGGAAGGACAACTTCCGAAATATTTTTAAAAACCCACATCTTTTAATCTTTTGAAAAACCATTTTTCTGACGATCTCTACGAAAGGAATCAACCATTATTATCGAGGATGAGATTACTTACTCACCTTCACATCCGATCGCCAATTATGATAACACCACTCTCACGGCATCCAATAGAAACGTCTTCCGCTCCTCGTCTTGATCTTCATCGTCTTCGTCTTCGGTTTCAACTATTAATGATAAACCCTCGAATTTCATAAATCCTTGACAATTTGTAACCTTTACCTTAATAATCCTTGTCGCTTGAAACTTCCTTATAGATTTTCCTTCCCCACGGCTCATTAAATAAAAATAAGAACAAATATTTCTCTTGTTTTTTTTTTTTTTAAATCTTTTTATCTTTTTTTTTTTTTTTTTATGAAATTTTCAATTTTTTTTTTTTTTTTTTTTTTTGAAACAAGAGAAATAAAATACAAAACAAAAATTAAACCATGGCCGTGGGAGAAGTATTTTACCGCTTGATTCTTCACAACTTGTATCGTCTCGAAATCATAAACTTCAAAAATTCTCACCTTTTAATTTTCTTCGCTTTTTATAAATAAGTCTTCATACTTGGATATAGAATTGCCTCATTGTATTGTAAGTACTCAACATATATGTAAAAATCTGCTCTTTGTATGTTGCTTTACTTGAATTTGAAATTTGCTCTTTTTCTCATTCCGTTGCTTGTAAACCTTGAACTTTTCCAACTTTCCTTGTAGATTTTGATGTCGCTCCTTGTTGATGATGATGGTGTTTCTATGGATCCGTTGTTGTCGCGAGAGAGAATGGTGCTAACTGCAAATCGAACTACAAGAAGGAGGCTTTCATCTATAGACGTCACCCTTATGATTGACAAAATTAGCACTCAAGAGATCAAAGAGTAGTGCTTCTATTGGTGGGAGGTTGGGTAGCTCACCATTCTACCCGGAATTAACGTACGGTGACACACACTCAAAAGAAGCTCTTTAGTAGATGGAAGATTTCTGGTCGGTGCCTCTCATGATATGAATACGGGTAGTCTCCACTAATGATTGATCAACAACTCTAATAATGCACTTCTCCCTGCACCAAATTCGCATCACCGGCATGATTAAATCCATTATTTAACACTCTAACAAGCAAGAAATCCGAATGTAGTTCTCTAACATTTCCAAGTTCAATTATGTCGGTCAAAATCTCTATGTAAACATACCTAGAAGTATGCTAGTGACTCTAAAATCTTTAAAAGTTGGAGTTTTTATGTAAAACTTTTTTTTTTTTTTTAAAAAAACTTTTTTAATTTTTTTTTTTTTTTAAATACATGCTTAACCACTCCCCCACACTTAAACCTTACATTGTCCTCAATGTAATTGAATCCTCCTAGTAAAGTCAAGGTGGGAAATTTTAACATGTTATGGAACAAGAAAAAGAAATAACAAAAAGCAAAAGGATAAGAAATACAAAACCTATGGGTTGCCTCCCATTAAGCGCTTGTTTTAAAGTCGACGGCCCGACTTAGCTCTTGCGGCACATTACTCCTCCAGAGGGAGTGAATCTTGAAATCCAATGACGTCTACATGCTCCGTTGGAAAGTTTTCATAATATGGCTTTAACCTATGGCCGTTGACTTTCAAATGTTGTCCTGTTTTGTCACTAACAATTTCAACTGCACCATGATCATAAACATTAGTAACAACAAATGGTCCCACCCATCGGGACTTAAGCTTACCCGAAAATAAACGTAAACGAGTATTAAATAAAAGAACTTTTTGCCCCACAACAAAACTTTTCCGCGAAATCATCTTGTCATGAAAAAGCTTAGTCTTTTCCTTGTAAATCCGAGCACTCTCGTAAGCATCATTACGTATCTCCTCTAACTCATGTAGTTGTAACTTCCTTTGTTTCCCCGCTTCATCATACTCCATGTTGAATTTCTTTATCGCCCAATAAGCCTTGTGTTCAAGTTCAACCGGAAGATGACAAGCCTTACCATAAACCAACCTATATGGAGACATACCAATTGGTGTCTTATACGCCGTTCTATACGCCCAAAGTGCATCATTGAGCTTAAAGCTCCAATCTTTCCTTGTGGTATTTACCGTTTTCTCAAGAATGGACTTGATCTCACGATTTGAAATTTCCGCTTGTCCACTAGTTTGTGGATGATAAGGCGTACCAATTTTGTGTGTTATGTTGTACTTCTTGAGGAGAGCGTGGAAAGCCTTCTTGAAATGTGAGCCTCCATCGCTTATCACCACTCTTGGTGTACCATGCCTATTGAATATGTTTTCCCTTACAAAATCACAAACAACTTGAGAGTCATTAGTTTTGGTGGCTCTAGCTTCCACCCATTTCGAAACATAATCTACGGCAAGAAGTATATAAAAGTTCCCATTCGAATTGACAAAAGGGCCCATAAAATCAATACCCCACACATCAAAAATCTCAACGGCGAGAATTGGTGTGAGTGGCATTTGATTTCGAGCACCTAGATTGCCCGTTCGTTGACATCTATCACACGATTTACAAAAAACATATGAATCTTCGAACAAGGTGGGCCAATAAAATCCACTCTCGAGAACTTTGAGAGCGGTACGTTTAGAACCAAAGTGGCCACCACATGCAAAAGTGTGGCAAAAGGAGAGGATGGATTGAAATTCGGAGTTAGGTACGCACCTTCGCATTATTTGATCAACGCCATATTTCCATAAGTATGGTTCATCCCACACATATTGTTTAGATACCTTCTTAAGTTTCATCTTTTGGAAATTAGACATTGTACTAGGTACTTTCCTTGTCACCAAGTAATTCACTATATCCGCATACCAAGGTGTTGCTTCTTCCATGGAGAAAAGTTGTTCGTCCGGAAAGCGGTCATGTAATGGAAGTTCCTCTTGAGACATAACAAGTCTACTAAGATGATCCGCAACGGTATTCTCCACACCCCTCTTATCACGAATTTCTATGTCGAACTCTTGTAACAATAGGATCCACCGAATTAATCTTGGCTTAGCTTCTTTCTTCTTTATTAAGTGTCTTAGTGCGGCATGATCGGAATACACAATAACCTTTGTACCCACCAAGTATGATCGAAATTTTTCCAACGCAAAAACTATAGCCAATAACTCCTTTTCCGTGGTAGAATAATTGATTTGTGCATCATTAAGGGTCCTAGATGCATAATAGATAACATGGGACAACTTGTCCACTCTTTGACCCAAAACGGCTCCAACCGCATAATCACTAGCATCACACATTAATTCAAATGGAAGATTCCAATCCGGTGATTTGATAATTGGCGCACTTGTCAACATTTCCTTCAATTTGTCAAAAGCATCCTCGCATTCCTTGTTGAAGTCGAAAGGTACCTCCTTTTGTAATAACTTGCACATCGGCATGGAGATTTTGGAGAAATCCTTGATAAACCGCCTATAGAAACCTGCATGGCCAAGAAAAGAACGAATTTCCCTCACCGAAGTGGGATATTGTAAGTTTCTTATTAAATCTATCTTTGACTTGTCCACTTCGAGCCCTCGAGAGGACCCAATGTGACCAAGTACTATGCCGTGATTTACCATAAAGTGACATTTCTCCCAATTAAGGACAAGGTTTGTGTCTATGCATCGTTTAAGAACTATTTCAAGGTTATTTAAACAACCATCAAAAGAATTGCCATAAACACTAAAGTCATCCATAAATACCTCGATGATGCGCTCCACATAATCCGAAAATATACTCACCATGCATCTTTGAAAAGTAGCCGGCGCATTGCAAAGGCCAAACGTCATCCGTCTATATGCAAACGTTCCAAATGGACAAGTGAAAGTGGTCTTCTCTTGGTCCTCCGGTGCAATAACAATTTGGTTGTATCCCGAATAACCATCCAAGAAGCAATAATAAGAATGCCCCGCTAACCGCTCCAACATTTGATCAATGAAAGGTAAAGGAAAGTGATCCTTTCGGGTTGCGGAATTAAGCTTTCTATAATCAATGCACACTCTCCAACCGGTTTGAACTCTTGTAGGAACAAGTTCATCGTCTTGATTTCGAACAACCGTAACTCCGGACTTCTTTGGTACCACTTGTACCGGACTAACCCACTTGCTATCGGAAATTGGGTAGATTACCCCCACACTTAGCAATTTGAGTATCTCTTTCTTCACAACCTCCATCATGGGAGGATTAAGCCTACGTTGAGCATCACGTACCGGCTTCACGTTCTCTTCCATTAGAATCCGATGCATGCACATGGATGGACTAATGCCCTTGATATCCGCAATTGTCCACCCAATAGCCGTTTTTTGCTCTCTCAAGACTCTAAGCAAACAGTCTTCTTGTACCGGTGTGAGGTTCTTAGAAATAATCACCGAAAGCTCATCTCCATCTCACAAGAAAGCATACTTCAAATGATCCGGAAGTGGCTTCAATTCTAGTTTGGGCGCCTCCACAATAGATGGTACAAGTATTTCATCATTCACGGGTAAAGAAATATAAGAAACATTACCCTTTTTAGCCTCTTGCAATGTCGCCAAGGCCCCACACATCTCCACCAATTCCTTGGAGATTTCAACATCCAAGTTAGACAAGCCATGGACGTCCAATTCAATGCTCTTTTGCAACACCACATCAAGTTCATCCTCTTGGTTCAATTCCACCATTTGTTGCGCTAATGAATCAACCACATCAATGGAGTAAACGGAATGTACATCACTTGGGTAGCGCATGGCTTCAAATATGTTAAAGTGTATTATCTCCTTGTCAAATTCCATAGTGAGTGTACCCTTATCAACATCAATCTTCGACTTTGCGGTTTTCATGAATGGCCTCCCAAGAAGTAAAGAAGTAGATGATCGGTTCTCATTGTTATCCATATCCACCACGAAGAAGTCCACCGGAAAAATAAGCTCATTTACTTGCACTAGCACGTCTTCTACAAGCCCCTTAGGATATATGTTAGACTTGTTTGCCAATTGGATAATAACTCTTGTCTCTTTCAAAGGTCCAAGATTCAAGGAGTCATATATTTCGGCCGACATCACACTAATGGAAGCACCCAAGTCAAGTAAAGCATGTTCAAACCTTTGCTTACCAATAGTAATTGGCACCGTGAAACCACCGGGATCCGTGCACTTTGTAGGCATCTTCTTTAATAGCATAGCCGACGCACTCTCGCCAACTTTAGTAATTTCATTATCAAGCAACCTATCCTTCTTGATGCATAATTCCTTCATGAACTTGGCATACCTTGGAATTGTCTTAATGTCCTCAATGAATGGGATGTTGATTTCAATCTTCTTGAAGATGTCCATAAGTGCCTTGTCTTGAGCTTCTTTCTTGGATTTAGCAAAACGACTAGGAAAAGGAGGTGGAGTAGTGAAAGTAGGAACCGGTTCCTTGGATTGATCGGTTGGTGTGGAGTTCTCCTTTGGTGTGGTTTCCTCCTTGTCTTTGACTACTTCCTCACTAGCTTCTTCTTGATGACTTGGACCCTCCACTTGTCTTCCACTTCTTAGAGTAACCGTATTAACATTCTCTCTTGGATTCACAAATGGTTGTGAAGGAAGTTTTGTGGATGCTTGAGATTTCAATAAGTTTACATCGGTCGCCAATTGTCCCATTTGAGTTTGTAAATCCTTGATAGCCGAATCGGTCTTTTGTTGATTTTGTTGAAACAATGACGTAATACCTTGCATCATGACATTAAGCTTATCATCTATTGAAGATCCTTGTTCCTTCACTTGAGTTTGGAATTGTTGAGAACCACCTTGTTGTTGAGGTTGGAAGCGTGATTGTTGAAAACCACCTTGTTGTGCATATGGATTAGGAGCCGCCGCTTGCTTGTTTGCATAACTAAAGTTGGGATGATCCTTCCAACCGGGATTGTAAGTATTGGAATATGGATCGTACCTTGGCCTTTGATTTGGATATAAAGCATTCACTTGTTCGGTCTCACCATCCGGAATAATTACCGCGGCCATCCTTTGCATCATTATCTCCATGTTACTCATCCTTTGATCAAGATGTGATGATGAATCACTAACTTCATGTACGCGCCTAACCATAGGTTCATCCCTTGTGTAGAATTGTTGCGAGTTCGCAGCCATACTTTCAATCAACTCGGTAGCTTGGGTCACCGTCTTGTTCACTAGTGCACCACCACCCGCGGCGTCAAGAAGAGACCTATCACTTGGGTTGAGAGCTTCGTAGAAGTATTGGAGTATCATAACATCACTAAATTGATGGTGTGGACAGCTTGCCACCAACCTCTTGTATCGCTCCCAACATTCATACAATGACTCTCCCACATGTTGTTTCAATCCACAAATCTCCTTGCGAATTTGAGTAGCTTTGGATGCGGGAAAATATCTCTCGAGGAAAAGTTTTTTCATCCCATTCCATGTTGTGATACTTCCGGAAGGCAAATAATATAACCATTCCTTAGCATTGCCCGCCAAAGAAAATGGGAAAGCTTTCAACATTGCTCCATCCGCATTGGTCTCCGGTGGAAGCATGGCCATAACTATGGTATAGAAGTCCATAAGATGTTTGTTTGGGTCCTCATTCACCATGCCATGAAACTTTGGTAACTCTCTAATCAACCCCGGCTTGATCTCGAAGGTTGAGTTAGTTTGGATACACCATTGTTGTGTATCAAGCTTTGTGAGAAGCTAGGTCCTTGAGTGTACGATCAGCCATCGTCTCTTCCTCTTTGTCCGAATCGTGAAATCACTTGATGAAGAAGGAGGAAGTGGAGTGTTAACCGCTCGAATGAAATCCTTTAGTTGAGTGCCGGATCGAAGACGTATTGGACTCGGTCTGCCCTTTTAAGCATTCACCAAAGGTATAACACCTGAAACAAGATTCTCGAAAACTAAGTTAGATACGGTATAGAATCTAACAAAGCAAGAATATAGCAAAAGAATAAAAACAACTAAAATCGTCCGCTGCTCCCCGGCAACGGCGCCAAAATTTTGGCGCCGTTGCCGTAGGTGCAATCAAATTAATTAATATTTCCACTCAATTAAAAATAATATAATGGAAGTAAAGTTCGTTTCCACGAGGAGCAAGAGATTCTAGTTGTAAAAATTGTCACAAAGGGGGGGTGTAAAAAGCAAAAGAAAATAAACAAAGCAATTAAAAGATAAAGTTGAAAGCAATAAGAGAGATAAGATCAAGGAATCATTCTTCGTTGCAAAACAATGATTAAAGTTATGTTCTTTTCTACTTGTTATTAGTCAGAGATTATCACCAACCGTAGGATAGCAGGTCCGCTTAGCTATCCCCAAAATCCCTTATTTCACTGAGTAACAAGTCCGCTTAGTTATCAGATTCTATTCAAAAGAACCACCTTGAGGTTCGCTTACAAGATGTAATTCCCCGAATTCATTAAGATCTATGAATTTAGGTTTAGTACTAGTAGTTAAACTCGGTTCGCTTGGTCCACTTTCTAGCGTTGTTTTTACACACAATCGCTCCACGGAATCCCTCCGCAAGGTCTCGTGTTTTCTACTTGTGTAAAGTGTCGAGAACGATTACGTATTCCCTAACTTATACTAGATTTAGATCAATTAACAAATCAATTTAGCGTGCACTCCAAACAATCTATCAATCAATCATGAATGAATAAACATTCCTATTAGTAAAAACAAACGATAATCTTATGAAAAATCTCAAGATAGAATTGAAACAAAACTCAAATCATATATTAAGAACTAGGAATTCATCCTCAATCAATAAGAAAATTAGCTACTCATGCTTTTGAAATTCACACAAATAATAATTATTAAAAGGAGAATTTTCAAGTTCACACAAATAATTAAGAAGAAGAATTTTAGAAAAGCAAGCAAAAACACAAGTGTTGTGTGTGTAGAGAGGTGTGTAAAAGATGTAGAAAACTTCTCTATTTATAGGCTTCAATATTCTCCAAATCTTCCAAGGAATAGAATCCTTTTCCTTTAGCAATTCAATTTCCAAATCCAAGCTTTTCTCAACTCTTCCACCTTCTCTTTCCAAATTTGAGTCCAATTCTCCATCCAATTCCTAGTCCAAGTCTTCACACCCATGAGAGAAGTCCATAGAAAATTCTGGAATTTTTGGCTCGCCGGAAAACTGGTATAATGGCCGGAATCCGGCCGGAATAGTCGCCGCCGGCCACATGAAAATTTTCTCCGTCAGTGGAATATTCGACGGAATATTCCGTCACGGCGTCGTCCGAGTTAACGGTCAAATAGGTCAAGCCGTCAGTCAATTGGGTCAAGAAATCACTGAGTCAGAACCGAGTCAGCTAGCTAACTCGGCTGACTGGTCTTGCACTGGCCTGAGTACTTCACGGCCCAGATGGCCATGCCTTCCCCGTCTCAGTAACTTCTCTTCTCGGCCAAGATGGTCGTGCTAACCGCAATCGCACTTAGATCATTCTTCACATCTCAGCTGCTTTCAAACCAAATCATTCTCAAGCCAACAAGCCTATTCATTCCATTGCGGTGTGTAATATCGGAGCTTCATACCCTGCAACTTCCTTAGCTACCAGTTGATACATCCACCAATGCCGCAATCGCAATGCACAAAACTCAAACCAATCGAGCCAATACCCTGCAATTTACATACTCCAGCTATAGCACCAACACCAACTCTACCCACTGCAACCCTCCATGTCTCCTTTGGTAGCAGACTTCTTGTTCTAGTTCCAAGGCCTCCTACCCATTCACCACTACCTTGTGCAACACAAGCCATAAGTCGTAGCTACTCTTGAACCAACATCTAACCATCAATTCCATCTGGTTCACAAGCCATCTTCCACCACAAGTCCTACCAGTTTCATACCCATTTGCCTGCAACATAGCCACTCCAGCTGCACATAACCCATTACACTGCAATGCCAGCCCTTGCACATCTCAGCCTTGTACTCTCCCATGACTCCACTGCATCAGCTCATTGCATTTTATCATCATCACCATTTTCACTGCATTCTCCATTACAGTGCCAGACTCAAGCCTTATTTGTTCTTCTACCAACAGAACCAAGCCACCAATCCAACCACAAGTAGTTCATGCCATGAGACTCTATTGCGAGCCCATAGTTCAAATTTCGAATACCTCCGGGACCTTCGATACCAGCAGACAACACAATCCCATTCCATCCTTTGCTTCTGCTCCATCCTCACAACTCACCTGAGCTGCACATTCATTCTCCATTCACAGTTCAAGCATTCTGTGTCATTTAGTACCTTCTGTCACTTCATACTACCCACCAGAACTTCAACAGTGATTACAATCTCCGTTTCAACAGCAGGTTCATCACCATCTTCTCTGTAATTACCAGCAACAGATGCTTCAATCATTACCACCTTTACAAACCCATATCACTTTCTTGTTCAATTGCATATGGAAATCGAAACCCTGAACTCTCTCAATTAAATTGAATCACAGAAGAACCCTTAATCTAATTTCAATTCCATCATCTCTGACTTCACTTATCTTCACTGAATCATCACCAATCATCAAACCCTTCTCACCTGTTCTGTTTAACACCATCTCATCTCTGTGGAATCAATTCGAACCCAAGAATATCAACATCTTCTTATCACCTCAAAACCCATCACCTGTTGCATCTGTCTGAGTACATATCAACATCGCCACTTGAACCCAGCTCTTCGATTCGAACAAAAGCAGCGACATCGTTTCAATTTCGTCATTGTCTCAAACCAAACCCTAAATGTCTAAATTTATTGCAGCAACAGAAACCCTAATTGCTTGATAAGGTGGCAAGATGAGTTCTTATAATAAGAAAGACAGAGAAAATAATTCATCCAAAACCGGACTTAATTCTTTACAATCAAAAAGAAAAGTTCAACAAGATTACAAAGAAACTTAATTCTCTATATCAATATTCTCAGCTGAAGGAGTTGGTAAAGATTCTTCAACAATCTTGTCACCTTCACCCTCACCAGTTGAAGGGTTTTCATCAGAGATATTCTCGCAAGGTTCCTTATTGATAACTTCATTATTAGCGAGATCTTCGCAGCTTTCATAATCATAATCACTGTCAGGAGAGTTGGGTACTTCATCATCTTCAACTTCCAATGGTTCAACATAGACAGGATCAAGGGATTTAGAAAGTAAAATATTATTCACAAGAACTTCGCTTTGGGAGGAAATTGACGAAGAAGTGCTTTCGTTGATTTCTACTCGGATATCTTTAAAATGATTAAGGTAGTTAAACCTCCTTCTGGCTCGGTCGCGAGATTGGGCAAGGGAAGCAACTAGAGTTGCATTTTCCTTGCGAATTTTAGCATGCGCCGCTTCCAAAGTAGATAGAGAAGAGTGAAGATTTTCTCAGATTCTGCAAGAGTAAAGAAAGACATTAAATTTATAAGATGGAAAGTGGTATATAGAATTAGAAAAGAAAAATAATGGAAAAGGCAAGTCAAATCTTATGACTACCTTCCTTCTGCGAGATAAGATATTGAGTAAGGGCCAAGCAATTATTCCCCAAGTTTTCCATGGCATTATCAAAACCATCACCAACAAGACCTTTTAACCGCGAACGCAAGCTCTTTTCGTTAGAAATCAATAACCTATTTTGCTTCGCAAGGGAAGAATGGGATTCTTTTAACTTGGTATAATCATCCTTGAGTTGGTTTGTTTTAACACTTAGATTTACTCTATTCTCGAATAAGTTTATCTCTTTTCGGTGGTAGTATCTTCAAGTTTATTTTTCAAAAGAGGCAATTAGACTGTTCTTGCTCATTCAATGCTTTTTTACAAGCATCAAGTTGTTGCGAGAATATCGCCACCTTATCCAATAAAGCTCGCTTCTCTTGAGATAAAGTTCCATTTTCATCGATAAGGTTTCCAACTCCAAATTAGATTTATTCAAAGCATATGAGAGACGCGACACTTCATTACTTAATAATTCTTGATTTTGAACTAAGCAGATGTTTTCTTGAGAAAGATTATTTATTTGATCCATAGAAAATGTATGGAGATTATCTAAACGATTATATTGCTCCATCCAGGCGTCTCTTTCCATTCGAGTTTCTTCTACAATAGATTCCAGTTGATATATCTCCATCTTACGTTTCTGGTGCAAAACTTGAGAGGCGAACCAAGTTTTTTTTTAAAAAAAAAAAAAAAAAAGGGGGGGAGGAGAGATACCTTTTAATTCTTCATTTTTCTTGCGAAGGTTATCGCGATCCAACAAAGTATTATGAAGATTATTCTTCAAAGTCTTAATTTCTTGTTCTAAGGATACTCGCGATATCGTATCGGAACCAAAATATTTACCCAAAGATTCGAAAACACTAGATCTGGTGGGATCAGCGGAGGCTTTTTTAACATCATTCATGGTATCTGATAAAATTTTAAAAGCTATATCCATCCCTTCCAAATTTTCTTTGCTAAGAGAGATAGATTTTGAGGAAGAAGAAATAGTAGAGGAAGAAGGAAAAGTTGAATCACCCATGGTTATAAGACCGCCAATTGGAGAAACGATCAATAGGTGGGGCGAGGTAAAAGTAAAAGTGGGAAGAGGCGTGTCCTGAAGAATTTTATTCACAAGAAATTCAGGGATTGATTTATCCTGCGATGATATCGTAGGGAATGGTACATTATCTTGCGAAGAGGTCGCTACAGTAGGAGATTTGCCTTGTGAAGATACTGTAGGGAAAGTAGAATGCTTGAATCCCGAAAAGGAAACAAGAGAGGGAGCAAGCAGCGAAGCATCGGGTTTATTATGGCGAAGCCTTTTGGGAGATCTATCATCATTCTTATCATCCTGCGAATAATAAATCAATTGAGAAACAGAGGCAATAAAATTGCTATTAAAGGAGTAAATATTTCTAAAATAACTTACTACTCGCAGGCTGTTTTTTGGAAGCGAGAGACTTGATTGCGAAGAAGATTTTGGTTGCGAACAAGTAGGGATGTTAGGGTTCACCACGGTAAACTTAGAATCGGGTTTATTCTTCTTTGAAACAAAAATGGTGAAAGAAACATCAAAAGAAGAATAGAATCAAGATGAAGTAATTTCAATAAGGAAGATCAATCAAGAGAATAGTCAAAATCAATGAAATTAACGAACTGGATGCCATGAAAACGATAACAGTAAAGATAATAAAAAGAAGACGATGAAGATGAATAGCAGGAAATAGTTGCGGACGATGAGGAAGATAGAGAAGAAGAGAAAGAATGTTTTTCACAGCAGTTTTCCTTTAAATAGAAGAAAAAAGAGTGACCGGATAACATTAAATATACCGGAGGTAAAAGGAGTAATTTTAGACACGTGTAAACGGTCATCCCAAGATTCAAGGAATTAAATTGAAATAGATTTCTGTGGGAAATTGAAAATATATTACTTCTTGTTCACTTCGCAAAGATTCGGAACTTCGCAAAAGAATAGAGGCAAGTACGTACTTTTCAAGTCCAAGTATTCTTTCACTCGTTCCTTCATCAACAAATGTCAAAGATCACCACAAGGTAACAAATTTTTCCTTAAAAATCGCTCTCCAAGCAATATTCAAGGAAAAAGAGGCAAGATGTAGGATCAGAATATCGCAACACCAATACTTCGCGAGATTAATAAACAACTGCGTCGCGAAGGAGTCGCATGGAGGTAAATAAATGACGTAAAAGATGACGACAGTCAGAACATGAGGAAAGTGTGAAGACTTGGCGAGATTTAAGAGTGTCGCGAAGGCAAGCAGTTGCACATTCGCAAGCATTCGCGAGACACTTCCGAAAATAAGGGACAGTATAGCTGTCATCCACTATGTAATACCTTATATAAAGGGTCGAGTAAGTCTGTTATAGGAGAGGTCTTTTTGATTTGTTAAGCAAGTCATTAGGAGAGAGAAAATTAAGAGTGATTGTAATTTCTTTAGCTCTGTTCTACATTTCTTTGTAAATCTTTGAAGAAAACAATTAATAAAACACATTATTATTCATCTTCAAATGGATTGAATAAGCAAATTCGAGTGAGGTGTGTAGTGTAGGATTTCCTGCAACTACAGTTATACCAAACATATGACATGTTACTCCCCCTTAGTCTGTGCTTTCACTCTTTCGTTAGATAAAAATATTCAAGTACCAATGTTCTTTTCCCTAGCGATGCCAATCAATATAAATATCAATGCCAACATCACCTGTTTACTCCATATATTTCTCCCCCTTTTTTTCAGAAAAATGACAAAGAAACGAAAAAATAAAGGACAACACGAAAAGAATCTTACAAATCTCAGAATAGACTTGCAAACCTGTAGAGTTAGGCACGAGGGTTCCATACATCATGTTCTGATAACCAATATCAAAACCGAAACTACAAGTAGTCTTATTTTTATATGTTACCAAGGAAACAATTGTCCGAAACAATTTTCCCAATTTAGTTTAGCAAACCAAAAACAACTAAGTTAGTCCGTTTGTTAAACCGATTGTTCAAAAACAACCGCTTAATTCGATAAGACCAAAATAAAGATAAACTCCATTTTTCTCATCAGGTTCTAATTATCCATAAACTTAGACCTTTCAATTTTAAACAAGACAAGTACTAGGTTAGTTAACTAGCATTTCTTGCTTAGGCATTCGATTAGACTTGAATAACCGAAACCTCACTTCGATAAGTCTAACTAAGATCAGAATTAACTTAGTTTATCTTATCCGGAATCGAATTGGACTAAACAACTCATCTCGTACACATATTATTTCGTTAAGCCATAAATAATTCATACAAACCAAAATAAATCAACTTGCATAATTATTCACCTCAACCGGAAGCAATTGAAACAACATAGACATTATAAGCACCGTAATTGCACCGTAATTTTGTAAGCCTAAACAATGGTTTTTCTTAACCGGAACCAATTGAATCACACACACACATCAATTGTACCGAAATTTTGTAAGCCTAAACAATTGATACCACACAATAAAGCAAGATAACAATAGTTTTTCTTAACCGGAACCAATTGAAACACACATCCACACACACATCATGGACTAAATATCAATTGAACCGGAATTTTGTTAAGCAAAAGCAACAAATATATATAATATAAACTCAGGCTTTTCTTAAACAGGAAAACAATTAACTAACAAGATTGTTACCTCAAATTTCGCATCCACTTCTCTAATATGATTGCATCTTTGTCCAGGGAGAATTGATATCGAAATATCACCACGTTGTCATACTTATGCGTGAACAAAAGAATAACAACACACCTCAACCTTTACCATAGAAAGGTTGAAAACCGGTTTTAACAATTGCAAGCAAAAGTTGAAAACCGTCGAAACACATATGCTTTTATGCTAAACCAAAACCGATACAACATATTGTGACTTTTTCACATATTGTTTCTAATAGAACCCCCCATAATCCTTTGATAAATCCTACCTACAAGGGCTAGAACTTAATCCCGCTTAATCAAAAGTCACCCAAACCATGAGGGTTCACAATATATGAGATCGAATATCAAGGTAGTAAAACCGAGATCAAACATCCCATAAACCAATTTGCAGTACACCATAAATATTCAACATTAAATCAAGTATTGCAATTACCTCTATCTTGTAGGGAATTAAATTGCGAAACCAACGAAAAAAAGAATGAGGTCATTCCGAGTTCGGACGAAGAAGTTATGGGCAAAACAATTTTACACATCTTCGTATGGGGACCTCTCACTAGGATCGGTTCCCTCCATTGCACCTATCACTAGGATCGGTTCCCCAAGAGTTACTTGTGACGGATCACAACACTAAACTGTTTTTGACATAACTTTTGCATACGATGTCCGAATTTAGTGATTTTTTGCTCATTTTAATCGTAAAAACAAGAGCTACACAAATATGATCAGTATATATCAACATCGTAAACTCAAAATTACCGTTTCTATAAAAATCTCAAATATAGATAGATAATGTATGAGTATAGAAGAAAAGCAATCTCCCTAAAGATGTTAATTAGTCATATAATAACCGAGAGATCATGTGCTCAGTTTTCTCATGTGCTTTCTCACCTTTCAAAAGATTGAGCACCAAGGTGAACATGCACATATCAACACAACTAGGTTGTGTTGAGTTGATCCTTGTCTTGTTCGTCATGAGTGAGTAAGACAGAATCATCATTCTTGACCTCTTGATTGGTTTGTTTTCTCTTGTTCCATCTCTTGTTTTTCTTGTTTGACTTGTGATGAAGAGTGTCACAACCTTTACTAGTACAAGAGATTTCAGACATAATGTCTTTCTTTAGCCTTTCAAGAAGACTCTTGTAATTATTGTCACCAACAATTAACAGCTGAGAGTCATTCTTGTGACTAACTTTTGGTCCCTTCTTGGATATGGAGGATTTTAAGACCCATTTAGAGTTGGGTTTCGCAGGAGCATCTTTCTCCTTCATAATACCATTAGAATCATTATCCTTTTGAATATTTTGCGAAACACCCTTCTCCAATTTGGAACATCAGATCTTGTCTTTGCATTTACAAGGTTATCTCTCTTTGTATACTCGGGTCTTTTATGAGATGACCTTGTCGAGTGATATGCAAAATTAGAACTATCATTATAGTAATAATTCTTTTGCCTAAACTTAGGACAATATCGATTTGAGTTCTTGTGAGGAGCAAACTTAGTCAATTCGTTTGATATAAACGAGAGTGCATCTTGCATCTTACGAACTTTACATCCCCATTGCAAGTGTCCTATATTACCATAATAATAACAATGCTTAGTATAAATATATGGTAGGCCTTTGAATGTGTATAAATTTAAGCCTACTTGTAATAAACCGCAAGTGCACGGCGTCTATCGGAGACGCGGCAAGTACGGGTCGATCCACAGAGAAATGAGTGTGCTTAAAGTGTGATCTAAGGCTTGTTCTAGCTGAATTCAAGTGAAGTAACAAGTGACAATGTGTAACACAGATGTTTTGTGCCGATACGGCTGATTTTGAACTGAAGTGACTCTAAACTAAGGTAATCAGTAAGAGTAAAGGGTGCTAAGGTCTTCAAATCCACCTCTGAATTCCTATTATGTGCTCAACTAGTTTGAGTTCTTGTTCTTATACCAGACAAGTGAAGCTTGTCACTTCTACCACCTATCTAAGAGTTTCTCCATATAAAGCTTCAATTATCATTTGAATTACTAACCTAGAGTAACTTGGTTGTCTAATGAAGCACAACCGATCAAGAGAATCGGTATTAATAATAGAAACAAGAGCTGAAACACACTCAACTCAGTTATAAACCTAACTACAATGCATACTTGGCATGCATTGTGAGAGAAAAGGGTTGAGGTGTTAAAATTGAAGCTATCTAATAAAAATTAAGCTCTCAAGAACATTCAAGCAAAGTGAATTCACAACAGTAAATTAGGGTTTCATTGAGACCCTAACAACTAAATTAAAACATCAAATGAAATTAAAATACAAATTAAACCTAAATCAAGCACTTTGGCTAGCCTGGGCATAACCTCTATCAACCCGGTTTACTTGTATTTATACATGCAAGAATAAACCCTAATTCTTGTGATTTGTTTTTCTCTTACATCAAAAACAATCATTTTCTTACCTTCAATCACTCGAAAGTGACAAGTGAATGAAACCCAACCTCTCTCTTGCTCGAATCGGCCATGCAGTTATTGGTGAAAACCCTAGCTTCTAGTTATCTCTAAATTAGCTTCTAGAGTTGGTAGAGGCTAAGAGAGAGATAACTCGAGGTAGAGAGGGGTAGCAGGTACTACTGGCGCGTTTGATGATGATGGCAGAGTAGGGAGATGGTGGTAGTGATGGCTCTGGTGGTGGTATGGGTGAAGAAGGTGGAGGTAGGGTTTTGCGGGTGGGAGAGGAAGAAAGAGAAGAGGAAGAGAAGAATAGGGTTCGGTCGACTGGGGTATAGGGTGTTGGTCATTTCTTTCGCAGAGCGGACGTATCGATGTTTGATGGGGAAGCTGCAGCGAGCATTGGATTTAGCTGGAAAAGATCTGAACGGCTGAGGAAGACTTGGAGTAATCTGGTGTTGCGCGGGAGCAGCGATCTTCGATGTGCGTGGAGGTAGCGACCGTTGGATGTAGCCAGGCGAGATCTCGACGGCTCAGGATGAGCGGGTTCGGATCTGGGTCGCGGGTCTTGGATAGCTTGAGCCCATGTCTTGTAAATGGTTTGCTCCTGATGCGCG
Source organism: Papaver armeniacum (assembly GCA_023531295.1). Classification (NCBI taxonomy): domain Eukaryota; kingdom Viridiplantae; phylum Streptophyta; class Magnoliopsida; order Ranunculales; family Papaveraceae; genus Papaver; species Papaver armeniacum. The sequence continues at coordinate 87,875 of JAJJWW010005201.1, forward strand.
CGCGGGCTTTGGCTTTCTGCTCCATAGACACTTGCCTCTGAGTCTTCGCTCTTTTGGCTCCTCAATTTCTCCGAGCTTTATTTATTACCTAAAAACACAAAATTAATTAATACAAATATTTATTCTTGAAAACAAAGAAAACACGAGAACGGGATAATATCTGATTTCTAAGCGCAAAAGATGAGTAAAATGCCAATAAAAAGGTGTATAAATATGCACTATTTGGCACTCATCAATATACGAATTATGAGTTTTAATGTTACCTTTTTGTGGATCCTGTTGCATTGGAGCACGACGAGTCTTCTTCTTCTTCTTCTTCTTATCCTTGTTCAACGTTGTTGCTTTCTTGACATTTGCAGAAGTGCCTTCTTTGATTACTGATGGTTGAACACTATTCTTAGACTTGACAAACTTCTCTTTTTTATAAGAAATATGAGCATCTTTGTCATCAGTGGAAGCCTATGATTGAGAAGAATTTGTAGCTTTAACAAATTTTACCTCTTTGTTAATATTTGAAGCATCTATTCCCTTATAGCCCAATCCTCGTGTATCACGATGATTCATACTTGCTTCTAACATTGAGGTTAACTTGTTTGAGCTTTCATTGGATTTTTTCAGTTCCAAATTTTCTTCTTCCAACATCTTGATTTTATCAAGAGCACCGGCTAGATCAGCCTCAAGGCGTTTTTCTTGTGAGAGATATACACCTTCTTTCTCTTCAAAACTCTATTGTTGAGAGTTAATCCTTGCATCAGATTCAACAAGTTTCTCTTCCAACAAGTGAATTTTTTCAAGAGCAACATCACGCTCTTTCTCTAACAATTTTGTTTGAGAGAGACTAGCACTGGCTTTTTCTTCAAGACCCTGTACTTGTCGAGAATTAAACATTGCTTCCGATTTAGCACGTTTCTTTTCCGAAAAAAATAGTTCTCTTCGAAGATTTTCACATTCTAATTTCTTAGAATTTAGATCGTTTGTACGATATTTAAGAAGATAATCACTGGTTTGGTAACCAATATAATATCCTTGAAAAACCTTCTTCAATTTCTTGTTCTCACGACAAAGAGGAGTTAAAAAACCAAGAAAATCCGAAGTTCTCAGCTTTTCATTTTTCAAAGGTTCCAGCAGTTTAGAGTATTCTGAGATATCCTTTTCTACTTCTTGTTCAAAATCTGAGTCATCATCATCGGAAATTTCATCTAACCCTTCTTGTAGATGTATTTTCTAGTCGTCATCGGTTTCTACATTATTAACAAGTTTAAATTGTCTCGTAGAATCTCTAGAGATGATTTCTTCAGATATTGAATCGTAGATGCCATCATCAAGTGTTAATTCACAACTCTTGATGTATTGCTTTACGTTAACTGAATTATTCATTAGATTCAATTCTTATAGGTTGGATCGCACCAAACACAGATTGTTAGATCTTTTCGTTTTTGCCCGCTCTGATACCAATTGAAAAGGCGAGGGTACCCAAATATACCTCAAGCTAAAACTTTTCCTACCTATAAGTCCTTTCTCCGAAAGTGATTGTCTATGGACTGAGTCGAGACAATGCAACTAATCGGTTCATACTTCGTGTGATCGTCTATGGATACGAGATCGAGACAATACAACAACGAAGTATGTTTACTTGATACAAAGGTTCGGACTCAACCAAACACAATAAGATTGCTTATCAAGTAAATAAGAATTAACGTTTGTGTGATTTACTTTAATTATAATAAAACAATTATAATGCGGAAAATAAAAGTAAATGACACAGCAAGATTTTGTTAACGAGGAAACCGCAAATGCAGAAAAACTCCGGGACCTTGTCCAGAATTGAATACTCTCAGGATTAAGCCGCTACACAAAATTACACCTAACTTCGTATAGTTGAGACCACAGTAACTAACCCTATAGTTCACTTAGTTCCGCCTGTATTCCCATGCCTCCGACTTGTGAATAAGTCACGTACTTGGAACAATTCCTTTGGTTCGTATTCCAAACAATAAAGGAACAACAAATCTGTTTGGTATCAACTCTATTCAACCAAGTGATATGAGTCGGACAAAGGCTCTTTTGTTTATCTTAACATAAACTCCTTCGTCGGGTCCTTAGATCTATCTTATGTTCAATCACCCAAAGGTAATCGTTTAAGATTAATCGAATCAATGCCTTTAATCACAAGGAAACGTATTGATGCCGATCTACTCAATTAATCAATCCAATCTACCACAAGGATAAACCGATTATTAATTGGATCCTCTTTTACCGAAACAAGTATTGTGCACACCAAAGATTATAAAACCCAAGTCAGATTTTCAATATCTTCTTTGTCTTCAAATCTTCTTAAATCTTCAATAAAAACCTGCACACAATCACTTGAATCTCTTGTGATCAATCACGCATAGAACGGAGTATGTTAACAATGGATTATCACAAGATCGTCTTTAGAACTAACAACAGTTTAAAGATCCCCGTCGAAACTCTGAACTAGTTTGAGTGAATCTTATATCAGGAGAGAAGATTCTCAATAATAAACAAACTTGGTGCAATCATATTTCAACCACCGTTAGTCAATCAAATCAATCGAAAACAAAGATAAACCGCAATTATCTAGTTTCCCACCAACGGGTCGCGCTAGAGCTTCTCAATCCCAAAGAAGACTTTAAATTGAGCGGTCGTAAGAGATTTCGCCTAATTAGGTTACTCTCCTCTCCGAATAGGCGGCTACACCAGTAACAACACCAAAAGAGTAAATATGTTGTTACGAAGGATTAGTTTGCTAGAAAGGCAAACTTGATGTATTTATAGACAAGGAAGTTTGGACACCAAGGAATTTCCAAAATCGAAAATATTCTCAAGATATTCATAAAAGCACGGATTCGGTTTTCATAATTCCTGGAAATGCTCTGTCCAAAAATAACGATCGAAATCTCTTGGAAAATCTAATTAGTAAATGCACATTACTAATTATGTAATTTCCCTACAAAATGAAATTAATAACCTTAATTAAAAGATTCTTAACTTACTTATGTTTCGATCCGGGATTCTCTTCCCTTAGCCGTTAAGGAATATCTTTGAACAATTATAGAAATAAATATTCACAAAGACGTGTTCAAAGTTTGTCGACATCTTAACTTTGTAAGTTCTCTTTCGCAGTTACAACCTTGAAACCGATTTGCCACACTTCCAAACAAGTTTAGAATTGGTTCATCTGACTTTCAAGAACTATGTGATTGATCAAAACAACATTCAATCACAATCATGGGTTTACGGTTCTACCAAAACAAGTTTCGGTTCTACCTCCATGTGAGTACAGTGCATAGTCACACTAGCTTCCCAAAAGTTCGGTTGACTAGGTACTAGGATCGGTTTCGCACATATATATGGTATCTAACTTATATGTGTTGCACATGTCCATAGGATCGGTTCCCCTTTCTGCTATAAACCTTGATGCACCCCATACAAGGACCGGTTCTCGTTGATGTACTGCACCCCTTACTAGGATCGATTCTCTTTCCCTTACATGGTCAGACATACAAAATCCGATCATACCACAGGTGATTACTTAAGATTGGTTTTACTAATAAAAGTTATACCAATACATACGTCAGGCCTTTGTGAACATTTCTACCAAGAACACAACAAGTTGTGAGCGGTTATACTCTATCACACATATTGGTTGTTCATAAGATATGTAATGAATAACAAAACCAATAACACCTGGAAATTTCCTTTTCGGTTCACAAACAAGTCTATGAACTTACTTCCTTAGAACACATGTAAACATTGTTCCCTAGGATGAAATCCTCACCTCATACCCATACATAAGCACAATAGCATTCAAATGATTATGGCGATGTCTTATCTACAAAGTTTAATGGTTAAGCAATAAACCTCGTATTGTATTCCTTAATACTATGTCTATCTAGAGTTCAAATATGCTTCGCAGTTATGTTTTCAATATGCATGACTCGAAAGATACGTTAGGGAATGAAATAGTTCAAGTCAAATATCACTAAACTCAAGTGAAAGGATGATTGTTGTCGTTGTAGCTCCTTGCTTCTTCACATCTTCAAGTCTTCGCAATACTTGTAGTGTCACATATCCTAATACTTTCAAGCTAACCTATACGAAGTTTAACTATAGTACACAATCAAGCGACTCTTAACATGAGTTTTGATTCACTAAAATATGACAACCAAACTTGACATACCAACGCTTGGTGGGTTCAACCGAGCCGTGCTCTAACAATAACAAAGCATTCAATATTCACCGTTAGATAAAAACCTGATTAAATTCAAGCTATTATCTTTCAACCGTTAGATCGAACTTAGCTTGTCATACACAAATGAAATGTACCAACATTTAGATAAAGGTAACCGTACCTAAACGTACACACTTAGTTGGTTCAACAGTAGTTAACCGAGGTTAGACATATGAACACTTTCATATGAACACTTTCATATGAACACTTTCATATCAACCTTATTCATCTTTATCACAACTAGTTCAAATGACTCAAATGAAACTAGTTAGAGAGTTTTTCAATTGTTTATATTATCATAGAAGTATACAAGACACAATTGAAGCAAAATCGATTTTGATTCACTCGAATCATTTCATGAACATTATAGCCATTGTTTGCAAAAGATTGCATTCCTTAATATATAAATGTATTAGTTCATGAACAAACTGATTTTAGAACATAACCTACTCAAGTACTCAAACGGGTATGCATACTTAAGTAGCCGGACTGAGTTTGGTTTCGCTAGTACGCGAACGGGTACGCATACTTACAACCTCAGTTGAATTCCGGAACTTGTACTTACGTCAGTACGCGTACGGGTACACATACTTAGTTCCCGGACTTCCATTAACCAACCAGTACGTGTACGCATACTATGGTTCCCGGACTTGGACCTTACACAAATGTGAATACACACACTATGTTTATATCCAATCATGGTTACATGTTCTAAACTCTCATTTCAATCATTGAAACATTCTTAGAAGACGACAATAGATGTCTCACACAACTATTAGCTCCAAAGCAATTTTCAAATGATCGAATGATCAATACGTAACATTCTGAGTCTACACCAAATGATTGCATCACACAAATCATGTAAGATGTTACAAGGCTATTTTCACATGATCATCTTTTGGCTTTCGTCAAGAATAAAATATGAACTTGGTTAAAGCAAAAGCTTACCAACACATATTTCGAGAAATAGATAAGCGAGATAAACTCGGCTCGAAATACCAAATGTGTATAATTGAAGTCTATATAGCAATGCGACTTTTGTCTCAAATAGGAGATAGAGTAGATAGACTTTTGAGTGATAGATGAGTTCAAGTCTCCACATACCTTTTGTTGATGAAGTTCCACAAGTTCCCTTGAGTAGTTCTTCGTCTTCATTCGATGAACGCCGTGAAGTCTAAAGCTCAACTACACTTTCTATCCTAATCCGAGACTTAGCTATAAGTAGACTAGAAATCAAGACTTATAGTTTTGGCAACTAAACTTGACAAACAAGCTTGAGATAGCAACGCTTGCGAGTTCGACCACGAAGTGCTCTAACAATCTCCCCATTTGTCAATTTTAGTGACAAAACTATCAATACATATGGATTACAAAATAAATAAACTTTGTAGCTTCTTATCCAAATGCTTGACCTCGTTGGTTCTTCAACATTACTCGAAATCTTCGTCACTTTCAAGTACTCCAGTGATTCTGAACGTGTTCAACTCAGTATCATAGTTGTTGAAGATCCGTAGCTATAACAATAAGAAAATAATAGTTCTCAATCATTGTTATACATTGTCATAGTATTATTACACAACATCAAAGTCCAATTGTATCACAACTTTGACAACAATACTATGGTGATATGTATCACTCCCCCTTAGTCAATACTTCATCTCACAATGAAAACCACTCCCCCTTACATAATAATATGTAAACCATATGTATTTGTAGTGTGAACTGGTAGGCTTGGGAAGTGGTCTGTTTTTGCCTACAAATTAAACCGCAAGTGCACGGTGTCTACTATGCGGAACTGGGCAAATACGGGTCGAACCACAGAGACTTGTGGTGCTGTATGTTGATCTAAAGGCTTACTACTACTGATTTCTAACAAGTGACAGAGTGACACAAATTTGGTTGGTGTCGATACGACTGAGGTGTTGGAGTTGTAACAGTGAACTAAGGTAGCTAAATGTTGTAACAAGATGGAAAAATACCAGGATGATCAATCCACCCCTAATCTCATGCCTGTGCCATATATCTTAAGATATGTTCTTGTGCCTTCTTATGAAGGTCTACACCTTTGGATGTTCATTAACCAATTTTAGCCAACTAACCCCTAGTATGAGTTTGTCTTCTTACTGATATGACTTTCCTCATCACAAAAGCTAATAAGCTTCCTCAACTAATTAGTAATCCTAATCATCTTATAACTCAGCAAAAACACAACTAAAAATAGATATGCTTGACATGAAATTCAGGGGTTTCATTAACACCCTGGATAATTAAATTAGAACATTCAAAGAAACAATAAAACAAAAATTAAACTACTATTGTGGTACTCTGGCTAACCCAGGCATAACATTTACACATACACAAGAACCCACATATTTCGGCACACAGTCATGGCATACCCAGCTAACAGGTGTGTAATCCAGAGGTCAAGGAACCATTCACATCACAAGTCGCAGGGGTTGCTCTCTAATAAGCTTCCTCAACTAATTAGTAATCCTAATCATCTTATAACTCAAAGAAAAACACAACTAAAAATAGATATGCTTGACATGAAATTGAGATGTGGGTTTCATTAACACCTGGATAATTAAATTAGAACATTCAAAGAAACAATAAAACAGCCTAAAAATTAAACTACTATTGTGGTACTCAAGATCAGGCATGCTAACCAGGCATAACATTTACACATACACAAGAACCCACATATTTCATTTCGGCACACACAAGGTTCAGCAGATAACACATGGTACTACAATATGCTTGTTATGGCTCATTCACAGCTCAACAAGGTCACAGGAATGCTACTCAAGCTCAACAGCTACAGGGGCTGGAGCTGTGCACAGATTATGTTGAAGCTAAGGGTTTGTGATAAGCACAGAGCAAGTTGTATCAACTGGGTTTAGGCACAAGGTCAACAAGCAAGCATACATGCTATCATTCATTCATTCATTCAAGGTCTAGCATGCTTATCTCAACATGTTAACATTCAATGAGTGAAAATGCTTATCTCAACAGGTTAACAGATTCCAGGTCTAGCATTCAAGGTCTTAGCATGCTTATCATTCAATGAGTGACAATGTGGTTAACAGAGAAGGAAATGCTAAGTGCACAGAGCAACTTAGATCAACAGGTTCTGTGGTGTCAACTTACTCAGTTGACTTCCACTGAAGTTTCTTTGCTAACCTGTTTGACCGCTTTGTTAACAATTGCTCTTCCTTGCCTCAGCTTTCCCAACAGCTTTGCAGGTACCTGTGAGCTCAAAAGGAGAGTTTAGTTTCCAGGTTTGTGCAGGTTATAATGATCAATGGTTTAAACAAACTTCAGAGCAAATCTAAAAACTACAGATAAGTTATACTAACATAGAATTAAAACAACAATGCAGAGCATATATACAGGGTTGAAAATTCAGTGAATTGCTAGCCAATAATCAGCATAGCACACGCCAAGTCCCCGGCAGCGGCGCCAAAAACTTGGTAGGCTTGGGAAGTGGTCTGTTTTTTCCTACAAATTAAACCGCAAGTGCACGGTGTCTACTATGCAGAACTGGGCAAATACGGGTCGAACCACAGAGACTAGTGGTGCTGTATGTTGATCTAAAGGCTTACTACTACTGATTTCTAACAAGTGACAGAGTGACACAAATTTGGTTGGTGTCGATACGACTGAGGTGTTGGAGTTGTAACAGTGAACTAAGGTAGCTAAATGTTGTAACAAGATGGAAAAATACCAGGATGATCAATCCACCCCTAATCTCATGCCCAGGCCATATATCTTAAGATATGTTCTTGTGCCTTCTTACGAAGGTCTACACTGGATGTTCATTAACCAATTTTAGCCAACTAACCCCTAGTATGTTTGTCTTCTTACAAGATGACTCATCACAGGCTAATAAGCTTCCTCAACTAATTAGTAATCCTAATCATCTTATAACTCAGCAAAAACACAACTAAAAATAGATATGCTTGACATGAAATTCAGGGGTTTCATTAACACCCTGGATAATTAAATTAGAACATTCAAAGAAACAATAAAACACAAATTAAACTACTATTGTGGTGCTCTGGCTAACCCAGGCATAACATTTACACATACACAAGAACCCTATTTATACATGCAATTCTCCAAACCCTAATTCACTTCAAAACATAAAATAATCGAATACCCTCTTACCCAAAAACCTAATCGGTTGTCTCCTCTGCTTGTGCGGCTCTGAGAACTCCTCAATTGATTTGATATGACCTAACCCTAATTCTTCCTATCTCAGACTTAGCTTCTAGGGAAGAAGCTATGTGTGAGATAGAGAGAAGCTAGGGGGAAAAGGGTGGTGTGTTGTTTTGGGGGTGTCGGGGTATGGAGGTGGTGGTGATGGCTGGCTGAGTGCAGTGAAGGACGTATGGGAGAGAGAGGTGAAGTTGCTCTGCAACTGTCGGGTGAAGAGGGAAGAAAGAAGAGAAGAGAATAGGGTGTTGGTCGATGGGAGTTTATATAGGGGTTGTGCTGTGAAGCGGGTATAGCAAAGATCGATGAGAAGGTTGGAGCGAGCGTCGAATATCGGAAGTGTAAGATCTCACGGCTTGGAAAGGACGGGCTCGGATCCGGGTCATGGCTAGCTCAAGCCCATGTCTTGTAGATGGGTTGCTCCTTGTTGGGTTGTGACTGATGCGCGCGCGGGCTTTGGCTTTCTGCTCCATAGATGTTTTCCTCCAATCCTCTGCTCTTTTGGCTCCTCAATTTCTCCGAGCTTTATTTACTACCTAAAAACACAAAATTAATTAGTACAAATATTTATTCTTGAAAACAAAGAAAATACAGAATCTGGGATAATATCTGATTTCTGAGTACAAAAGATGAGTTAAATGCCAATAAATAGATGTAAAAATATGCAATATTTGGCACTCATCATGAACTACACATTAATTCTCCCCCTTTTTGTCAATATAAATTGGAAAAGGTACGAAAACTAGTGAGAACCTAATGAAATTTCCATAGAGATACTTCATGACCAAAAGAGAAACACATATCAACTTTGTTTCGATGATTTCACATAGTCGAAACTTAGTGTATTCATCAAGGAGTTAATAAAGATACAAGATAACCCCTACAATATTCCACAGCCGCACTTCCCACAAAGATTTGGCAATTAAGTACAAGTTCTATTAAGAACTCAGTATCATAGTTTTTGATGAAAGATCAATATTGCGGAATATTCAAAGATTCATTCTATTTCATCAATACTTGCATAATGATATCATAGACTTAATCCTTTTCATCAAAAGTTCATTCTATTTTCCATCAATATTTGCATAAAGACATATAATAGGCTTAAATTTTGAAGTATATGGGACAATCATAGTTCACGGACGTAAACACACATATCCCATAAAGTTTTGCGGTATAGAAAACCAATAACGATTAATACTGCCAAATCATCTTCCAAATAAACTTTAGAATTTAAATAAATAAATCTAAAAACATTGCAAGATGGAAAACGTTGGCAATAGCTATGTGTACTCACAATAATTGCTATTCCAAACCCTAGTTATCCTTCTTAAAACACAAGAATAAATTCTCATAAGAAGTTTCCTAGACATTAAGACCTTTGAAAAATTCTTTATCGTCCCCGAACTCCTTGTCGTCAACAGCCATTGGAACATAAGGTTCATGAAGATAGGAGTCAATTTCAACAAACCTTCTTGACTGATGCCGAACCAGGGCCTTCTGAATTTCAAGAGTCCTAAACACAAAAGCCTTTATTTGCTGCATCTCCTTTCTTATTTCCTTCAATTCTTCAAGAACACCAAAAAACTTCTGAAGATTTGAAGGGTCAGCCCTTGGTTTTCTCACGTTCCTCCTTTTTGTTTTCAAATTTGAGGGTAAAGGAGATTTCTTTTTCCTTCCGGATTGACGGCTTAATAATCATATTAACATCTTTTCCATCAGAAGTCATGATGCTTGGAGTCTACATAAAAATATGGGTTTGTGTGAGAAATTCACTGAACAAGCTCTACAAGCAAACTTGTGATAAAAAGAGTTTTTAGAGAAGGAAAAAGGAATGTAAGGTTACAGAAACTTTATTCAAACTAAGAGGATTCACGTACGCTCAATTCTCAGCCATAAAGAAAGTAGAATTGTCGATTTTAACCCTTCTTTTAAAGAAAAAGGAAAGACCATTTCAATACCAATTTGTGATATGAAAGGATCAACCAATTTTAAAAAAAAAAAACAAACAAAAGAAAACAACCAAAGAGAAAAACTATTTCTAAGACCTAAATGTGCTTAACTCTTGTCTCTTTGAAATCAGGCACTTGAGACAAGATGCACGGCCAACACAATTATGTTGTGTTGGGGTGAACAATGATTTGTCCACCGTGAATTTTTTTGAAAGAGTTCCTAACGACTTCTTCCACAGAATGCTTAGACATTGTTCTTTTCCGGAGAGGTCTAATTGGTTCCTTAGAAATTAACCTTTTCGGAGAGGAATTTAGTTTACATACCTCAGACGACTTCTGAACAAGTTTAAGCTTGTTTGCTAATAGATTTGCTCTCCGTTGAAGTTTGTTGACATATCTTACTTTATGCTTGTACTTGAAACGATTAGAGAGTCCGTGACCCTTAAGAGTACAACAAGAACATGTCAAAGTGGATGATGGTTCAGACACCATAGCGGAGCAAGCTGCTAGACAAATTGTGGTACCTGAAACATTAGAAATAGGATTTCCAGTATATAGAGAAAAATCCATTTTATCCTCCAAACTAGTTGAAGAAGTTTCTCCAGGAAAAATGTCAAGATTGATGTGAGTATTGCTACAATTATCGAAATTAATATTTTCAGCAAGGAGGGCAACACTTGATTTTTCATCTTCATTTGAATCATAATGGTCAGACATTTCATCAAGAGTTGCAGCAAGACCTTTGTTCCCAGTGTATTTTCTACGATTTGGACACTCATTGGCAAAATGACCAAAACCTTTACACTTGAAGCACCGTGGCATGTCCTCGTCATCAGTATCGTCAGTATCCCTGTTTTTAGGAGGAACACGATTATGGGGTTTAACTGATGAGTTAGGTTTATCTCTAGTGAACCGTTTACTTCTCTTCAAAAGAAAATCTCTAAACTGTCTTGTGATCAGAGAGACTGAATTATCAAGCTCTTCATCTGACGAATTAGTCTCAATAGGATCATCCACAGAGATGCCAACACTTTTACTTTTTTCAAGTAATTTTGTGTTCTTTTGTGCTTTGAAAGTAATATCCTTTCCATATTTGGATGTGCTCGTGATCAAAGATCTTTAACTTCCCAACCAGAGTATTTCTGGATAAAGTATTAAGGTTATTTCCTTCAACGATGGCATGTTTCTTAGGATCGTATTTGGCTGGCAACGATCTGAGAATTTTCATCACGATGTCCTTTTCAGGAATAGTCTTACCCAATGCAAAAGATGCATTAAAAATTTCAGACACTTTGTGATTAAACTCATCAAATAAATCTTCATCGGCCATACGAAGGTTTTCCCAATCAGAATTTAGGTTTTGAAGCCTAGCTTCTTTCTCAGAGGAATTTCCTTCGAATACTGTTTCTAAGATTCCCACGCATCTTTAGACCGAGTGCACGTAGTCACATGGTGCCGAAGATCTGGGGTAATGGCATGGATGATTGCATTCAACCCGTCAGAATTTTGCTTTGCAGCAAGAATCTCGACAGCATCATAATCACTGATATCCTTTGGAACAGTTACATCGCCTTCTGTAACAACCGGAGGATTATAGCTATTAACGACATAAACCCATGGTTGAAAATCACGCGCTTGAAGAAATGAACGCATAACAATTTTCCACCATAGGTAATTCGAGACATCGAAGACTGGTGGTACGTTTATGGAGATAGCACTTCTGTCCATAGAGAAGATTGCTACAAACACAGACTTATGAGGTCTGAAACGTGTTTGCCTGCTCTGATACCAATTGAAAAAGCGGAGGTCTAACAACCTCACCCAATATTTCGTTTAGGCAATTTGTATGGACAAACTCCAATATATTTCCAGGAGAATCAACTAGACAGTCAGACTCAATCAATGAAAATATATCCAAGAGTTGTATCTCTGTTTCACTATGTAATCAGCAAATCAAACATATAGAAATCCGCAAGCGTGATTATTATGTGAAACAACTTGAACGGTACCAAAGACCAATGTTTAAGTGTCAATCAATTTATATCAACAACCAAAGGGTGGATTATCAAATTGATTGAACTACGCACAACTTGTGATATTTCAATTATATAGAAAATATAATGCGGAAAAGAAATAACACAGACACCAGAAATTTTGTTAACGAGGAAACCGCAAATGCAGAAAAACCCCAAGACCTAGTCTAGATTGAACACCACACTGTATTAAGCCGCTACAGACACTAGCCTACTCCAAGTTAACTTCGGACTGGAATGTAGTTGAGACCTAACCAATCTCACACTGATCAAGGTACAGTTGCGTTCCTTACGCCTATAGAACCACGCCGGATTCTGCACAATTGATTCCCTTAGATGCTAAGAGTTGCTACGACCCAAAGTCGAAGACTTAATAAACAAATATGTATCACACATAAAAGTCTATTGATTATATAAATCTGTCTCCCACAGATATACCTACGAGTTTTGTTCCGTCTTTTGATAAATCAAGGTGAACAGGAACCAATTGATAAACCATACTTATATTCCCGAAGAACAACCTAGTAATATCAATCACCTCACAATAATCTTAATCGATTAACGAAACAAGATATTGTGGAATCACAAACGATGAGACGAAGGTGTTTGTGACTACTTTTCAATCTTGCCTATCGGAGAATAAATCTCGAGCAAATCTTAAAGAAGATAGTACTAAATCACAATAGAAAACAGCAAGATCAGAACACGCAACTACAGAGAACATAGTTGGGTCTGTCTTCACAATCCCAATGAAGTCTTTAAGTTGTTAACCTACTAGGTTTTAGAAAAACCTAAGGTTAAAGGAGAATTGACTCTAGTCGCAACTAGTATCACACATGAGGTGTGGGGATTAGGTTTCCCAGTTGCTAGAGTTATCCTTTATATAGTTTCCAAATCAGGGTTTGCAATCAATGCTACCTTGGTAATAAAGCATTCAATATTCACCGTTAGATGAAAACCTGATTAGATTTAAGCTAATATCTTTCAACCGTTAGATCCAACTTAGCTTGTCATACACAAATGAAATGTACCAACATTTAGACAAAGGTAACCGTACCTAAACATGTACACTTATTTGGTTCAATAATAGTTAACCGAGGTTAGTGTCACACCTTCAAAACACCCCAGAAATTTTCTGCGAAAGTGTAACCCGGCAGCACAATGGTTCTTTGAATAAAGCTTCACCCACCTGCACTTCATCCTTATAAGTTTGCACCTATGCAAACAGCGAACACTTCAGGTCAATCAGCGGAAGTCTTTACATCCTTCTTTCACTTCTCTAAACTCATCAAATGCACCCCATTATACATTCAATCATTGCCATACTTTACCAACAACAATCAACCAACCAAGAACACTTAGAACATGACACAATCAACTCTTTTATTGCATCAAAGGGAAGAAATACAAAACTTGCCCACTTGGGGACTTACACAGACTTGTTCACCCTTGAACCAAGTCTTAGTCTTACAAAAACTCTACTATTCACTCACATATGCAAACCTCACTCTCACATATGTTCTCTATGCAAGCTTGCCGAATTTTCCCCTCATTAGGACTATTTATAAAACAGCTTTACTTGGCCAAACCATGCATAACCATTACACACGCATGAGACAGCCATCTGTCCCATAAAGCAGTTATGCTAACCGCCAATAACTGTGCTAATTGGCCAGTTCTTCTCCAACTCGTGCCAATCATCCAACACTTGTTCTTTAGCAGTTAGAACTCTTCTCCCACGCTTATAAATTCCTTTATAACCGCTCCTCTTCATCACGCATCATTGGCATGCTTATGAAGCTCGTAACTGACTTGCAACCGTCACTTGAGCCGTATTGCGCCACTTGTTTTGGCATACTGGATTCTGCCTTGCGCCAACATTCAGCCCTCTTGGCCCTGCATGCTTATCATTCTAAACTCATGCACGGAAAATTCTCAAGTATCAAACATCGAGGCAAGCTCCTTAAGCTCACTCTAGTTACTCATGTGTCATATATGCTTCACTTCGCCAATTAGCTTGACAACAGCAATGCAACTCTTGCATTCCCAACTTGTTTGCATTATTCAAGCTTTGGCCAACCTTGAATATATGCCATAGACCAACTCTTAGTCTATTCTTCACTCTTGCATCCTCCTTGAGCTTGGGCCAACTCAATTCCATGGATATGCATCGATGCCAACATCGCATGTTGCATCTGTCACTTTGGCCATGTCTTGCTTTTCCTCAATGAAGCTTCATTGTGTCGGCCAATAAGCTTCATCACTTAGCTAAATGTGTTTACAATGTAATGCTGCACTTGCACTACATTGGCCCTGTGGGTTTATGCCATTCTTGACACTTGACAATCTATACAGTAATACCGCTATTATGGCTTGCGTTGCGCTATTATAGCTTACGTTGTGCTATTATGGCTTCGCATTGCACCATTACGGCGGAACTCTGACTTGGCCTGCAACTCTGTAACGCATAATCATTGTGCATCACTTACAGTACGGTAATAGACCTCCCCACCTAATCCGTTCAACGCCCTCGGTGAACGCAACCTAGTATATCCAATATACTTGTTCTTCGATCTTGTACCCTTCTAAGCCATTCTCAGAATTCAGCAAACTTGTTTGACCCTCGTTCTTGCCAAAACTTTTATGCCTAGTACCCAATGCCATCACTTAGCTTACTGCTTTGCCATTGATATCATATACTTGAGCCACTTCTCGGCGTCGTGCACTACGCTTACGCTGCTACTCAAATCATGCATCAATACCCAAATGTAAATCTGAAATTCTTATTTAGCCAATTCCTCCAAATTTTGGCCTGAATCTCGCCTTGAATCATTTACGCCTAAGTGTACGCACCTAATGATTCTTCTCAATCTAATCACCATGATCATTGCCATCGCTTCCCGACTTTGCCTCTTGCATCTCGCTCAACGTGACAAGGACTTATAAACGACTTGGCTTCATTTTCAATCACTTTTGTCGACCACTTCGCCGTTGAAATGTTGTTCTCCACGATCCTCATTAAGCACGTCACAAATTAATCGGGGTTCTCTTTGCGTTAAACACCCGCATCTAATACTTCATGCCTCGCTAAACTCTGATTATGCAAAACATCTTTCAAGAACTCATTTCTCTGAATGTGGCCACCAAGTATAAACTCTATACTTATGCCATCTTGCATACCCGTACTAAAATGGTGAGTTTTCTTTGCTTAACTTCCATTCAACAAAACTATTGAGTTGCACAGCCTATTTAAAACTGTGACTAACTATCTCTTGGACATATCATTAGCTAACCCTTTGACTGTCCATATGTTATGCCTTCAAAGCCAATATATCTCCAAATACTTCTTTGATCTGCATTGATAATTGCCTGGAAAGTGTGTATGTCTTTCTCTAAGGCCATGAGTTCTACCCAACTCATGCTTGTAGATAAAATGATCCCTAACTTGTTGCATTGCTTGCACTATCGCCGCGCATCTGCTGTCGTGCCATTTTGCAATCCCCAAACAGTAACATCATTCTACATCGACTAGGACCCTTATCCTATGCTTTGCTTATTAGCTTTCAACTTGTCTTGTTATTGCATACGTTAGGCTAAGTATGCTACTTGCAGCATCTTCCCATGAACTAGCTTTACATCGTAAATAAAGAGGCAAAACTATATAAACGAAAACACCTTCATTCATTACTGCTCTTACATAACAAGACCATGTACCATTACATGATTGACCCACTTGATCACTTTTGGAAAGCTAAAACTTCATTGACAAAGCAACTTGCTTACACCAAAGCAAAGTATATACAAACTTGAAGACTCAAATAAAAGTCTATACAACCAAACTCTACACATAGAGTTTGCAACAACTGTCAAACTAAGCTAGGCCAAACAAGATCAGAAAATACCATATTTTCTGCACTAGGTGTTTCCAAAGGAGACAGCAACACACCTTCTTGTTTATATCTTAGTTTCTACTCTTGTCGAAGTGCGCAACAACTTCGTTGCGTGGTCTCTTCCTTGAACCTCCACTTCGGCCTTCACGAGTCTTGCTAGAATGACTCCCATAGTCATCCCCAACTGATGTATTGAGATGTGCCTTGAGTGGACAGCTTCTTGAGAAATGCAAACCTTTGCAAATGAAACATCCCCTATACTTCCGGGCTGAAGGGAATAATTCATCTTCCTTTGGATCATGCTTACGCTTGCTGCCTATAGATTTTTCCTTCCTTTTGGCTTCACCTTCACAGCTTTGCACATCTTCAGTTGTTGTGCAACTAGTAAGCCCTCTTACTGCTTGAATAGCCATCTGGATACTCTGGATTTTTCGTTTCTTAAGTTCAGCAATCATACTCGAACTCGCGCTAGCCAGAAATTGGAACATCTGATCTTCTTCACTCATGCCACGTACTTTTTGCACCAATGCAAGAAAGTTTTCAGCATAGGCCTGTGGTGTACCCATCATTCGTAGCCTACGTAAACTTTCTCTTGCGTACCAAGTACCATTGCTTGGCCAGAACTGACATCTCAGTCCATCTTTCATGTCATTCCATGACATAGGATTGGCATAACCAGCAACTTCATCTTCTTGCAGCATAGTTCTCCACCAAACCTTTGCATCACCACCAAGGTAATTGCCTGCGAGAGTTACTTTTTGTTCTTCCCCAGTTCCATTAGCCTCAAAGTATGCCTCAACGTCATACAAGAAATTCTCAATTTCTCTAGCATTTCTGGAACCTGCGTAAATTCTTGGCTCGGAGACTCGGTTTGAGCTTTCTCCATGCACGTTTGCCCCTACAAACATGCCGTTACTGATTAACCCGCGAATGCCTGCCACTTCCTCTCATATTTGCTTCACATGGCTAGTTAATATGGTCTTTATGTCACTGAATTGCACCTTCAATTCAGTCACTTCAGCATTGGTTTCGCAATTCAAAAGGGTTGCATCAGACACCTTGTCTTCTACAGCACTTACCCTGCCATCGAATTCTTTAAACCAATCTGATGTTTTTCCTTCAAGTAGGTCTAGCCTACCTTTATCTTCAGAAACAAGAGGGATATCAATGCTATCTGCACTGAAATAAATGGTTATATCACCAAGATCACCACACTCCTCAAGTTGATCAAACGTACCCGGTAGTTCTTCGTCGATCATAATGCCATTAGAACTCATTTCTAATGCAATACTCTGAAAATAATGCGCCACTTACTTGCTCACAGGAAAATAGCTTTAGAGGGAAAGAAGCACTAGTGTATTATCCAAAAAATACACTCGAACTGTGTACCAAACACAGCTCTGATACCCGTACTGTCACACCTTCAAAACACCCCAGAAATTTTCTGCGAAAGTGTAACCCGGCAGCACAATGGTTCTTTGAATAAAGCTTCACCCACTTGCACTTCAGCCTTATAAGTTTGCACCTATGCAAACAGCCAACACTTTGGGTCAATCAGCGAAAGTATTTACAGCCTTCTTTCACTTCTCTAAACTCATCAAATGCACCCCATAATACATTCAATCTTTGCCATACTTTACCAACAACAATCAGCCAACCAAGAACACTTAGAACATGACACAATCAACTCTTTTTATTGCATCAAAGGGAAGAACTACAAAACTTGCCCACTTGGGGACTTACACAGACTTGTTCACCCTTGAACCAAGTCTTAGTCTTACAAGAACTCTCATATTCACTCACATATGCAAACCTCACTCTCACATATGTTCTCTATGCAAGCCTGCAGAATTTTCCCCTCCTTGGGACTATTTATACAGCATCTTTACTTGGCCAAACCGTGCATAACCGTTACACACGCATGGGAGAACCATCTGTCCCATAAAGCAGTTCTGCTAACCGCCAATAACTGTGCTAACTGGCCAGTTCTTTTCCAACTCGCGCCAATCATCCAACACCTGTTCTTTAGCAGTTAGAACTCTTCTCCCACGCTTATAAATTTCTTTATAACCGCTCCTCTTCATCACGCATCATTGGCATGCTTATGAATCTCGTAACTGACTTGCAACCGTCACTTGAGCCGTATTGCGCCACTTGTTTTGGCATACTGGATTCTGCCTTGCGCCAACGTTCGGCCCTCTTGGACCTGCATGATTATCATTCTAAACTCATGCACGGACAATTCTCAAGCATCAAACATCGAGGCCATCTCCTTAATCTCACTCTAGTTACTCATGTGTCATATATGCTTCACTTCGCCAATTAGCTTGACAATAACAATACAACTCTTGCATTCCCAACTTGTTTGCATTATTCAAGCTTTGGCCAACCTTGAATATATGCCATAGACCAACTCTTAGTCTATTCTTCACTCTTGCATCCTCCTTGAGCTTGGGCCAACTCAATTCCATGGATATGCATCGATGCCAACATCGCATGTTGCATCTGTCACTTTGGCCATGTCTTGCTTTTCCTCAATGAAGCTTCATTGTGTCGGCCAATAAGCTTCATCACTTAGCCAAATGTGTTTACAATGTAATGCTACACTTGCACTACATTGGCCCTGTGGGTTTATGCCATTCTCGACACTTGACAATCTATACAGTAATGCCGCTATTATGGCTTGCGTTGCGCTATTATAGCTTACGTTGTGCCATTATGGCTTCGCATTGCACCATTACGGCGGAACTCTGACTTGGCCTGCAACTCTGTAACGAGTAATCATTGTGCGTCACTTGTAGTACCGTAATAGTTAGACATATGAACACTTTAATATCAACCTTATTCATCTTTATCACAACTAGTTCAAATGACTCAAATGAAACTAGTTAGAGAGTTTTTCAATTGTTTATATTCTCATAGAAGTATGCAAGACACAATTGAAGCAAAATCGATTTTGATTCACTCGAATCATTTCATGAACATTATAGCCACGGTTTGCAAAAGTTTGCATTCCTTAATATATAAATGTATTAGTTCATGCACAAACCGATTTTAGAACATAACCTACTCAAGTACGCAAACGGGTACGCATACTTAAGTAGCCGAACTGAGTTTGGTTTCGCCAGTACGCGAACATGTACGCATACTTACAACCCCAGTTGAATTCCGGAACTCGGACTTACGCCAGTACGCGTACGGGTACGCATACTTAGTACCCGGACTTCCATTAACCAACCAGTACGTGTACGCATAATATGGTTCCCAGACTTGGACCTTACACGAATGTGAATACACACACTATGTTTATATCCAGTCATGGTTACATGTTCTAAACTCTCATTTCAATCATTGAAACATTCTTAAAAGATGACAATATATGTCTGACACAACTATTAGCTCCAAAGCAATTTTCAAGTGATCGAGTGATCAATACGAAATATTCCGAGTCTACACCAAATGATTGCATCACACAAATCATGTAAGATGTTACAAGGTGATTTTCACATGATCATCTTTTGACTTTCGTCAAGAATAAAAGATGAACTTGGTTAAAGCGAAAGCTTACCAACACATATTTCGAGAAATAGATAAGCGAGATAAACTCGGCTCGAAATACCAAATGTGTATAATTTAAGTCTATATAGCAATACGACTTTTGTCTCAAATAAGAGATAAAGTAGATAGACTTTTGAGTGATAGATGAGTTCAAGTCTCCACATACCTTTTGTTGATGAAGTTCCACAAGTTCCCTTGAGTAGTTCTTCGTCTTCATTCGATGAACGCCGTGAAATATAAAGCTCAACTACACTTTCTATCCTAATCCGAGACTTACCTATAAGTAGACTAAAAATCAAGACTTATAGTTTTGGAAAATAAACTTGACAAACAAGCTTGAGATAGCAATGCTTGCGAGTTCGACCGGGCAGTGCTCTAACAATACAAGTATTGCTCGAAGACCTGAAGAACGTGAAGAAGTAAAGAGCTACAACGACGACATCATCCTTCCTCTTGAGGTTAGTAATATTGACTTGAACTGTATCATTCCTGACGTATCTTTCAAGTCGTGCTATATTGAAAACATAACTGCGAAGATGTGTATGGATATATTACTCTAGTAGTGAGACATGATCATATGATCTTAGTATTAGGGAATTAAACTACGAAGTATAACGCTTATCTTTTGAACTTCGTAGATATGACATCGACATAATCTTATGAATGCTGTTATGATTATGTAAATAAGTAAAGGTGAAGATTTCATCCTAGGAAACAATGTTTTAAATTTGTTTTTAGGAAGTACATTTGTGAACTTGTTTTATGGATCAAAAGGGAAATCGCTAGGCTTATTGGTATGGCTATTCATTGCAGATCTTTGGATTACCAATATGTGTGAGATGGTAGAACCGATAGTAACTTTGTTATGTATCTTGGTATAACTAATCACAATGCCTGACTTATGATTTGGTATGACTAGTTTTGATTAATAAGTGTAACCGATCCTAAGTAATCACCTGAGTTGGCATGATCGATATTTGTAATTGGTGTGATCGATCCTAGTAATCGGTGTGACCGATCACAAAAGAGTTGTATAATCGATCCTTGTAATTGGTGTAACCGGTCCTAGTAATTGGTGTAACCGGTCCTAGTGACGGGTGTGACCGATCACAAGCAATACCATGTGTATATGGTAACCGGTCCTGGTAATTGATGTAACTGATCCTGGTAACTAATGTAACCGGTTCTGGTAACTTGTGTGACCGATCACTGTTAAGTGCATATTTTGCATATATTTAGTGCCGAATCCATGTTAGTAATTACTATATATTCTTGCGAATTATTGTATATTACTCTTGTTTTCTCTTATTTATGTTTTGCTAGGTGAATCATCCAAAAGGAGTGAATTTGTACTTAAATGTGCAATAAAAGAAGTTAGATGTAAACGAAGAAAGGCCAAAGACCAAGTGGAACGCGCTCAAAGTTAGGATTTCCTCCCATCATCTCGAAGAGGGATAAAAGGCGAAGCTAATGGCGAAAGACGGAGTCAATCCGACTTCGTATGAAGAATTTATGGGTAAAATGAGAAGTTAGGCTTGTCAGTTCTCTGAAACTGACAGTGGAACGAGCATGAGGTAGAATCGTTAAAAGCACCCGACCATTCAGTTCAGGGCTGCCACCATCATCTTCAGTTTTTCGGCCAATCTCATGTTGCCATACCGAAGGTAGTTAATGGTGAGTTAATGGAAGAATGGATTGATGAATGTGTTTAAAGAGATGGGTTACTCTCGAAATAAAGTTTGGAGCCGCGACTTCGATGCCAGTGATGATGGATGATCGGTGGTGATCGTGATGATGGAGAAGATTCGAGTCTATGGGTTTGAACAAGGAATGATGATGGAGTTGGTAATGAATAAAAGCATTGGCAGTGATGTTTAGAAACAAAGATAACGGGTTCATCTCAGCTCGAGTTGATTAATGGTGTACTCGAGTATGGTCGATGGCGAAGGTGATAAGAGAAGAATAGAAGTGATCATTTTGGAGCCGCGACTTCTTGGGTTGAATGCCATTTTTATTAAACTGCAAAGAAGGTGTTGATGATGGATGATCGGTGGTGATCGTGATGATGGAGAAGATTCGAGTCTATGGGTTTGAACAAGGAATGATGATGGAGTTGGTAATGAATAAAAGCATTGGCAGTGATGTTTAGAAACAAAGATAACGGGTTCATCTCAGCTCGAGTTGATTAATGGTGTACTCGAGTATGGTGACGATGGAACTGAGGTGATAAGAGAAGAATAGAGAGTTTGCTGTGATCATTAGAATCACGAGATGGGAACTGAGAAGAAGGTGAAAGTGATAATGATCGGTATTGAAGTTGAGCTGTGGTATACGATAGCTGTTGATGAGGCTGTGATCGGTGAAGACTGATGGATTTGGGTACGATAATGGAAGTGAGAGCGAGTATATTCGCTGCCATTGATTATCGATAAAGAGGTCAGAGATGGAGCACGACTGTACAAGCAGTGTTGGTAGTTGATTGCCAGTGATCACCGATTGAAGTAAGAGCTCGAGTTAAGGACGAGACACAGACTGGATTTGTCCGTTAACAGTGAAGGATGGAGGATCTCATTGTGACGCTGATAAGCAAAGAACATAGATAGTGATTTACGGCATGACAGAGAATGATGATGGCACTGGAAGAACTCGAGCAAATCAGGGACGTTACAAAGATGGAGTGTTATTGATGCTGGTGATATACTCGTGATTAATGAAAGGTCTTTTGGTCATGACTGGTCTCGGTATTGGTTTGGGTCTGTAATGGTGCTGATGATCATGGTTCAATGGTGGTTTGTTGAGGCCGAGAATGGAGAGGATTGATGGCAGGGTTCGATGGGAAGCTGACTATGGTTCATGATGATGATAGATGACCGAGTTGACACACGGAAGAAAATACAGAAGCAGATACAGAGGGTTTTTCTCACCGTAGAGAAACTTAGGTGAGGTTACGATGGTATTTTAAAACCATATTCAATTACAGGGAGACTTACTGTGGATTTCCAAACCGTAGCAAATATCAGGGAAACCTACGGTGGGGTTATTCCGTCGTACGTAAACACAGGGTTGAGAAGAAAAATATACGTGGAAGTAATGAAACAGAGAGGTTGTCAGTTCCACGGAACTGACAAGCCAGTGATGAATTTTGGGTTGGGCTTCTACAGTTTATGCAAGCCCATTAGCTGTTTCTGGAAATTCGACACATGGACAGATTTGGGAACGTGACCACTTTGTGGTATTTTGCCGAGTTTGTGACCTAATTCGACCGGTATTTGGAGCACGGGCAATTCTACAACTTGGAGACTATTTAAGAAACACTTCTTAACCTAATATCATATCATAACTACACATCTCATAATACACTTTTGTTCTTCATTAATATTTTAGGGTTTACCCCTTTAGGGGGAAACCGCGAAACGATGTAAACATGAGAGGCTAAACTCTAT
Organism: Papaver armeniacum; assembly: GCA_023531295.1. NCBI lineage: Eukaryota > Viridiplantae > Streptophyta > Magnoliopsida > Ranunculales > Papaveraceae > Papaver > Papaver armeniacum. The sequence continues at coordinate 111,221 of JAJJWW010005201.1, forward strand.
TGATTAAGGATGAATTCAATGTTCTAGCGTGAAGCTTTATTAATATACAAGTTTGTTCGGAGTTTTAATCATCTTATCGTTTGTCTTTACCATATTTAATGGATATGAGTGATTATTGGATTGATTTGGAGTGCTAGATTGATTTACTAATTGTTCTATTGCTAGTATTGAGTTAGGAGATAAGTAATCGTCGAATAATTCATACACAAGTAGAAATCGCGAGACCTTGCAGAGGGATTCTGTGGAGCAATTGCGAGTGAAGATAACACCAGCAAGTGGACCTTGAGCTAAGAGTTTAACTAATGGGATCAACCTAATTCACAAAGCCTAAAGCGTTCATTTGGATTACACCTTGAGTGAGATACTACTTGGTGGTTCCGTTGGATAGAATCTGATATTGGAGAGCTTCCGTATCCGTGGTAAAAGGAGTTTTGGGATAGCACCGAGCTAGCTGTTATTCTACGGTTGGTGATGAATGGTTCTAACGAAGATAGATAAGTATACTAATCCAGTTATCGCTTGGTAACGGCGAAGGATTCCTTGATCATATCTTTCTTTTATTTTTTATTATTTTTATTTTACTTTAAATCAATCCCCCTTTGTTTTATCTTATTTTGCTATCTAAATAACCTGTCAATTACACAGCTCTCTGTGGGAACGATCCTTACTACCACTATATTATTTATTTAATTAGTGGGAAATATCTCGATTAATTTGTTGTGGTTACGACACGCATCAATCACAAGTGTTCCATATTGGTATAACCGATCCCAGTGATTGGTAAAACCGATTGAACCCATAGTTGTCTTGGAATACAGATGAACCAATTTTAAACTTGTTTGGATGTGTGGTATAATCGATTCCAAGATTGTAAATATGAAAGAGGATTTACAAAGAAAAGATGTCAACATACTTTGAACACGAACAATAACTCTTATCTTTTATTGTTCAAAGATATTCCTTTGTACTCAAGGAGATCCTGTTCCAAAATAAATTAATAATCTTTTAATTAAGGTTATTAGTTTTATATGCTTTAATCACCAACAATTAAATGCATATCTCTAGAGAATAAAAATTAGTAATGTGCATTTACTAATTGGAGATTTTCTGTTGAGAGATTTCGGGAAATATTGGAGAAAGCATTTACTAGGATTATGAGAACCGAATGGGCATTTATTGCATATCCTGAGAATACTTTCAGTTTTGGAAATTCTTTTGTGTCCAAACATCCTTGGTCTATAAATACCCAAGTTTGAATTTCTAGCAAACTATCCTAAGAGCCAGGCAAACTTCATCTTTTTGTTGTTTCTGGTGGAGCAGTGTATCCAGAGAGGAAAGTACCCTAATTAGGCGAAATCTCTTACGAACGATGGTTTCAAGACTTTTATGGGGTCAAAGAAGATTTCTTATTTGGTTTCTCATATCTTTGTGTTGCACAAACCTTGATCGGCTGGGATCCAACTAGAATCAGATTTATCTGACTGATTAGTTGCGAGAGATCGTCATCGCTTTATAGTTTCTTGTTGGAACCTATATTGATTGATTGCGAATCTAAACTCTGATACTTCGGTAGTTGTTGGATAGATTGATCTAACCAGGCAAAGGAGTTTATTAGCCTAAACGGAAGAGCCTTTGCATATGACTTGAGATATCTTCATCTGAAAGAATCAATAAAGTTGTTTTTTTTTTTTTTTTTTTTTTTTTTTTTTTTCCAGAATGATCTTTTTATTAATCAAAAGGGTTATTACAAAAAATCCATGACAAAAATTCAGAAACATTTGGACAACATGTCCTTAATGTAAACAGAACAGATATAAAGGATAAAAGCTACTACATAACCAATGATGACAAAAGGTCATATGCTAATCAAATCTGTAGTATATTTTGTCTGGGAATTCCATTCTATGCATCTGAGGAGGTCTAGTGTTAAAGATCTTCACTTCACCCTTTGATAAATGAACTCATTTTTTAGCAAAGAAGTCAGCATAGAAATTCACTTCCCTGTAGACATGATTGAAATGAATGGATTTGGAATATTTCCATCTATTCCAAACAAACCAAAGCAATTTGTTCTTCATGAATGCACTAATGGCAGCAGTAGAATCAGAGTTGATAATAACTTCAGCTTTGTGATTTTTAATTGCCCACTCCAAAGCACTTATAGTCCCCATAATTTCTGCTACAAAGTTAGTTGATATACCTAGTCCTACACTTTCAGCTGTAATGAAACCACCAACATAATCTCTGGCAATAAAACCATAACCTGCACAACCTGGATTCCCTCTAGATGCACCATCACAGCATAGTAATATCTTATTTAACATCAGGGAGATGGAAAGTGCATTCAATAGCTTTAACAGTTTTTACCCTTCTACAGCCAATACCAAAGTATTTTAGAATTTGCAGATCATAAGAAGTATTATTCATAAAACCTTTGAGCCTCACTTCACTGTCATGTAGCATCTGAGTTATTCCTCTTATAGCTCTAGCACTGTCAAGTGTTATGTTCTAAAAAAATACTTTGTTTCTAGCAAACCAGATATCAACCATGATATTATAAGCAGCAATGCACCATAGTTCCTGTATGACTGAGCTTTTATTTTTGCAAACACTTATAACCTCTTCAAATGATTTAGGATGTTTGAAAGCAAATACATCACCAATCCATTTCCAGAGAATTTGGCCATAATCACAATCCCACGGTATATGATGCATATTATCTAAATTTTTTTGACATAGAAAACATCTAGATGCAAGGACCATACCTCTCTTCTGCACATTCTCATCTGTATTGCAAGCTCCTCTTGTTATTTTCCATATATTACCAGCAATAGAGGGGTGAATGCAAGATTTCCAAATTTGCTTGTACCATTTCAATTTTGGTTGCTTTTTCCTTACAACATTTATTGCACTTTGAACACTAAAATCTCCATCTTGGGTTGCAGTCCAGATAAGCTTATCAGTATTTGTTGAGAGAATAGGAAGGTCTTCTACAGAAAAGAAGGCTAGCATTTCTTCAGGCATGTGCCATGTGTTGTTTTTGATGAGCTTATCTACCTTCATATGGATATTTTGTTGAATGTACACATTATCTGCGAATTATTTTATTATACTTGATTCTAATATCCATGCATCATTCCAAAGAGAAATATGTTTTCCATCCCCCACCAACCATCTTGTATTTTCATCAAAGTTTTGAAGAATCCATTTAATACCTGGCCAAACAGAGGACTGTTTATAGTATGTAATCCAGTAACCATTTTTATCTTGAAATTTTGCTAAGAAGAATTTAGCCCAATCATCATCTGAGTGTAATATTCTCCATAGTAGCTTCAACAGTAGAGCTTTATTGATATCTTCTAATTTTCTAATCCCCAAACCACCTTCTTCTAAGGGAGTACATACCTTATCCCAAGAAATAGTGATGTACTTTCTGTCTTCAGCATTTCCACTCCAAAGAAAGTTTCTTATGATTCTTTCACAAGCATATTTTTTGGTAACAACAATAGAGTTGTTACCAAACATATTTGTTGTTCCTTTACTGTTTGGAATACGATACAAAGGAATTGTTTAAGTGCATGCACTCATCGAAGTCGGAAGCACATGGATACTGAGGAAACTGAGTGAACTAGGGTTAGTTACTTGGTCTCAACTATACGAAGTTGGTTTAGATTTTGTATAGCGGCTTAATTCTGAGAGTATTCAATTCTGGACTTGGTCCTGGGGTTTTTCTGCATTTGCAGTTTTCGTCGTTAACAAAATCTTGTTGTGTCATTTACTTTTCTTTTCCGCAATTATAATCGTTGTTATTATAATTTAAAATAAATTACACAAACGTTAACTCCGCTTTACTTGATAGTGATCTTATAGAGTTTGGTTAAGTCCGAACCTATTATAGAGTATCATACTTCGTTGTCGTATTGTCTCGATCTTGTATCCATAGTCAATCACACAAGTTATCTTGCTGCCGTATTGTCTCGATCTCGTATCCATAGACGATCACACGAAGTGTGAACCGATTTGTTGTATTGTCTCGACTCAGTCTATAGATAATCACTTTCGATAAAGGACTTAAAGGTGGATAAATTAAAGATTGTTGTGTATTTGGGTACCCTTGTCTTTTCAATTGGTATCAGAGAAGGCAAACACAAAAAGATCTAACAATCTGTGTTTGGTGCGATCCAACCTATAAATCATGGGTCAAGGAAAGACTAGGCGATTGCGAAGAAAGTCTAAAGACTCAGTTAACGTATCACAAGATATGTGCTCAAAAGGAGATAGTTCTTAAAATTCATGTTGCTCAATTGATGATATCTCTAACGAGATATTTTTGAGTTCTATACTTGATATTTCTGATGAAAGATCAAGTGTAAAAACATCTGAACTGAAAGAATTGAGCAAACAATTTCTTATTTGCTCTAATGAACTTCTTTCAGCACTTGAAAGCGAACGATATTTAACTTTAAAGTTTGAAAATCTCGATGAAGAGAATAAATTGCTAAAACAAAAAATCTCACAACAAGTTCTAAGCTTCGAAGAAAAAATAAGTACTGAACTTCTTCGTACAGAAACTTGTGAGGCGAACTTGGATAAAAGCCTAAAAAGGGATCATCTTTTGGAAGAAGAACTTAATAATTCTAAGGCAAAATTAAGCTCTCAACAACTTTGCTTCAAGGAAAAAGAAAATACTTTTCTTTCCAATATAAAGCATTTAGAGGAAACCCTTACCTCTACTCTTGATAAAAATAAATCATTAGAAGAAGAAATCTCTATGTTGAGAAAACTTAATGAAAGTACAAACAATTTATCCTCCTTGTTGGAAATAGGAAGAAGTCATGGAGATACACGTGGCTTGGGTTATGAAGGTTGCAATACCTTAGTTCATAACAAAGAGATAAAGTTTGTCAAATCCTCTAGTACACAAACAGAGGTCTCTGTAGTCAACGATACTCTGTGTTGCTGTGAAGAAACTAATAATGACAAACCAACGATTGATGATCAATCAAATCAGGAACTAAAGAAAAAGGCTTTTGAAAAAGGGAAGAGATCAAAACTTCGAAAAGTGCAAAAAGGGAAAGGAGCATCCCAAGAATATTCACACAAAGGTAACAACAAAATTATAATTCTTATAATAGTAAACATTTTTATTATTGTGGTAGTAAAAATCATCTACAAAGAAATTGCAAGATTCGCAGATGCTTTTCATTTTGTGTCAAAAGAATTGGGAAAAGCTTCTTTCTATACAAAGAACTTTGATTCCTGTTCCACAACAAACAGACAAAGGAACTACTATGTTAATCCATAGTGTGTTCAGTATGCTCTAAAGTCATTTAAAAAGGGGTACAAGAAAAATGATTTTAAAAGAGCTAGATCTGCTTTGCGTCCCATAAAAGGAACAATTTCGGAAACATGTTTTGAAAATGATGATGCATCATTTCTCAAGAAATGAAAGAGGAAAAACAGTAAAAAATAATGTACTGTTATAAGAACAAAATTCTTCTCACCCAAACACTGCCTTTGTTTTAGAGATTTGTTTGAACAAATTATATAATTCTATTTGTTTCCTCTTAATAAAGTTTTCCGAAAAATCTTCAATTAATTCGAATAAGAAGTTTCTTTTTATAAGAAGTCAAAAAATCTTATAAGAAACCAACTTATATTCAAAGCTTTCATGTTTTTCTTGGTAGAATCATGAAAGTTCTAAAGAATGCAATATCGAATCTGATACACTCTTGTAGATTCCAAGATCTTTTAACTAGAAAAATTCATATAATTCTTTCCACTAAGAATGAGAAAGTTTACAGTGAATTTATTGGAGAATACTGCATTGAGCAAGTAGAAGGTGTCCTGGATACCTCTAATAAAGGGAGATTCAAACTCTGTTCTGAATTGTGCTCATATCAGATTATGCCCTCCCTTACGGAAGTTAGGGCTACTAGTATTTGTGAAGGAGTTCTTGAGCTGATTGGAAGAAAGAAACTCCTGAAAGAACTATCCTCAACTTCCCACAATTATCTTTCATGATGTGTGTTGGGCATCTTATACAGATTTTCATGATCTTCAAATGATAAGATTTCCCTCTGCCAATCTGGAAATGTTTAAAGAAAATCTGGATGAAATCATGGAAACTGAGGATAACATAAGATTAGATTCTTGTTTGAAGAAAAATAGACAACAATTTTTGATTTATTTCGATTATTGTATAAGGTTTATTTTGAATAAAACTATCATTATTTATGAATAAAATTATTATTTTATAATTTTTCTTGTGATAGTTTTCGATTACATAGCCTGTGCTTGAATGTCTATATATACTTTTGCTATGTGTTTTCGGTTTATGAGATGTCTGATTTCGGTTTTCATTAACCTTAATATTCGATCTCATATGATGTGAACCCTTATGGTTTGTGTGGCTTTTTGATTTAGCGAGATTAAGTTTTAGCCCATGTTGGTAGGCTTTATCAAAGGATCATAAGGTATTCCGATTGAAACTCATATGTGAAAAGTCACAATATGTTGAATCAATTTGTGTTTACATGAGTTGTGTTTAGCATAAAACATATGTGTTTCGGGTTTTCAACTTTTGTTATTGGCACGCATTAGTTAAAACCGATTCAACCTTTCAACCTTTCTCTGGTAAAGGTTGATCTTGTTGTAGTTCTTTTGTTCTTGCGAGAGGATGACAACATACTGGGGGAGAGTTCTTATTTGAACTTGCGCTTAATGATATATCTTTCTGGGGAGAAGAGGATGCGGAATCTGAGGCAACGAATTTGTTAGTTAATCGTTTTCCTGTTTAAGAAAAGCATGTTTATATTGAATATATTTTGCTTTTGCTTAACAAAATCTCGGTACAATTGATATATTCCATTATGTTGTGTACGGATGTGTGTGTGTGTGATTCAATTGTTTCCGGTTAAGAAAAACAGTGTCAATTTATTTGGCTTGTTGTTTGATATCTTCTTTATTGTTTGGTATCAAGTTTTTTTGCTTAACGAAATTTCGGTGCAATTGCGGTGCTATAATGTCTATGTTTGTTTCAATTGCTTCCGGTTAAGAAAATAATTGTGCAAGTCAATTTACTTTGGTTTGTATGTATTGATTATGGCTTAACAAAATACGGGATCATTTGTTTAGTCCAACTCAATTCAGGATAAGAGAAACTAAGTTAATTATGATCTTAGTTAGACTTATCAAATTGAAGGATTCGATTATTCAAGTCTAATCGAACGCCTTGACAAGAAATACTAGTTAACTAACCTAGTGATTGTCTTGTCTAAAGAGAAAGGTCTAAGTTATTGTCTGAATAATTAGAACCTAATGAGAGAAATAAAGTTAATTCTGATCTTTATTTTAGTCTTATCGAAATAAGCGATTGTAGGTGTACAATCGGTTTAACAAGGGAACTAAGTTTCTTAGTCAATTTGTTAAACTACTAGGGAAAATTGCTTCGGGCAATAGTTTTCCATAATAACATATTGAAACTAAATTACTTGTAGTTTCAGTTTTAATATTAGTTATCTAAAGTGGTATGTGAAACCTTCGTGCTTAACTCTTATAGGTTGTTTACAAGTCTTTTAGATTTCTAAGATCCTTTCGGTTTGTCCTTTATTTGCTTGAACCTTTGTCATTTTGTGACAAAAAGGGGGAGAAATATATGGAGTAAACAAGTGACTTGCAATCACTAAGGAAAGGACAATTGTGCTTAAACGTTATATTTAACGAAAGAGTAAAGCATTGACTAAGGGGGGAGAAACATATCATATTGTTGTGTAGTTATTTGGACTACAAAAATGGAATAACAAAGATGTTCGGATTGAATATCTACCTATCTTACCTTTAAGGGGAGTATTAGCTTTGTTATTCAAATGTCAACAACGACATTTATTGATTGAATATATGCAGGTTATTGTGCTGTTGAAACTTGGAATCAAGCATATGTGTAATAGATTCTTGTAATTTGTTTATCCATATGTATTAAGAGTTTTGTCACTAAAATTGACAAAGGGGGAGACTGTTAGAGCATAGCTCGGTTGAACCCACCAAGCGTTGGTATGTCAAGTTTGGTTGTCATATTTTAGTGAATCAAAACTCATCTAAGAGTCGCTTGATTATATACTAGAGGAAACTTCGTATAGGTTAGATTATAAAGTCTAGGAATATTGAGACATACAAGTATTACTCGAAGACCTGAAGAACGTGAAGAAGTAAAGAGATACAACGACGACATCATCCTTCCTCTTGAGGTTAGTAATTTTGACTTGAACTATTTCATTCCTAACGTATCTTTCAAGTCGTGCTATATTGAAAACATAACTGCGAAGCTGTGTATGGATATATTACTCCAATAGTGAGACGTGATCATATGATCATAGTATTAAGGAATTAGACTACGAAGTATAACACTTATCTTTTGAACTTCGTAGATATGACATCGACATAATCTTATGAATGTTGTTATGATTATGTGAATGGGTAAAGGTGAACATCCTAGGAAACAATGTTTTACATTTGTTTAAAGGAAGTACATTCATGAACTTGTTTTATGAATCGAAAGGGAAATCGCTAGGCTTATTGGTATGGCTATTCATTGCAAATCTTTGGATTACCAATATGTGTGAGATGGTAGAACCGATCGTAACTTTGTTATGTATCTTGGTATAATTAATCACAATGCCTGACTTATGATTTGGTATAACTAGTTTTGATTAATTAGTGTAATCGATCCTAAGTAATCACTTGAGATGGTATGATCGATATTTGTAATTGGTATGACCGATCACAAAAGAGTTGTGTAATTGATCCTTGTAATTGGTGTAACCTGTAATTGGTGTAACCGATCCTAGTGACTGGTGTAACCGATCACAAGCAATGGTAATTAATGTCACCGATCCTGGTAACTGATGTAACCGGTTCTGGTAACTTGTGTGACCGATCACAAGTGTTCCATATTAAGGTATAACCGATCCCAGTGATTGGTAGAACCGATTGAACCCGTAGTTGTCTTGGAATACAGATGAACCAATTTGAAACTTGTTTGGAAGTGTGGTATAATCGATTCCAAGATTATAAATATGAAAGAGGATTTACAAAGAAAAGACGTGAACATACTTTGAACACGAACAATAACTCTTATATTTTATTGTTCAAAGATATTCCTTAGTACTCAAGGAGATCCTGTTCCGAAATAAATTAAGAATCTTTTAATTAAGGTTATTAGTTTTATATGATTTAATTACCAGCAATTAAATGCATATCTCCAGAGAATAAAAATTAGTAATGTGCATTTACTAATTGGAAATTTTCTGTTGAGAGATTTCGGGAAATATTGGAGAAAACATTTACTGGGATTATGAGAACCGAATGGGCATTTATTGCATATCCTGAGAATACTTTCATTTTTAGAAATTCCTTGGTGTCCAAACATCCTTGGTCTATAAATACCCAAGTTTGCATTTCTAGAAAACTATCCTAAGAGCCAGGCAAACTTCATCTTTTTGTTGTTTCTAGTGGAGCCGTCTATCCGGAGAGGAAAGTACCTTAATTAGGCGAAATCTCTTACGACCGATGGTTTCAAGACTTCTGTGGGATCAAGAATCTCTACGAGTACCGTTGGTGGGAAACTAGATAAATATAGTGTTATTAGTTTTTAATTTGATTTTATTGACTAACGGTTGTTGAAACTTTGATTGCACCTTGTTTATTTATTCTTGAGAATCTTCTCTTCTGATATAAGATTTACTCAAACTAGATCGAAGTATCGACGAGATCTTTAGAACTGTTTGTAGATTTAAAGACATCTTGTGATAATCCATTGTTGACAGACTCCATTCTGTGCGTGATTGATCACAAGAGATTCAAGTGGTGTTGTGCAGGTAGTTATTGAAGATTAAAGAAGATTTGAAGACAAAGAAGATTTCTTATTTGGTTTCTCATATCTTTGTGTTGCACAAACCTTGATCGGCTGGGATCCAACTAGAATCGAATTTATTCGACTGATTAGTTGCGTGAGATCGGCATCACTTTATAGTTTCTTGTTGGTATCTATATTGATTGATTGCGAATCTAAACTCTGATACTTCGATAGTTGTTGGATAGATTGATCTAACCAGGCAAATGAGTTTATTAGCCTATACGGAAGAGCCTTTGCATATGACTTGAGATATCTTCATCTGAAAGAATCAATAAAGTTGTTACCAAACATATTTGTTGTTCCTTTACTGTTTGGAATATGATCCAAAGGAATTGTTCCAGTGCATGCACTCATCGAAGTCGGAAGCGCAGGGATACTGAGGAAACTGAGTGAACTAGGGTTAGTTGCTTGATCTCAACTATACGAAGTTGGTTTAGATTTTGTATAGCGTCTTAATTCTTAGAGTATTCAATTCTGGACTTGGTCCTGGGGTTTTTCTGCATTTGCAGTTTTCCTCGTTAACAAAATCTTGTTGTGTCATTTACTTTTCTTTTCCGCAATTATAATCGTTATTATTATAATTTAAAGTAAATTACACAAACGTTAACTCCGCTTTACTTGATAGTGATCCTATAGAGTTTGGTTAAGTCCGAACCTATTATCAAGTATCATACTTCGTTGTTGTATTGTCTCGATCTTGTATCCATAGTCAATCACACTAGTTATCTTGTTGTCGTATTGTCTCGATCTCGTATCCATAGACGATCACACGAAGTGTGAACCGATTTGTTGTATTGTCTCGACTCAGTCTATAGATAATCACTTTCGGTAAAGGACTTATAGGTGGATAAACAAAAGATTATGGTGTATTTGGGTACCCTCGTCTTTTCACAATTGCTTTCAATATGAGAACCAATATTTAATTCAAGACGATTTACAGAGCTGGAGTTATAATACATATAGTTGTTACCTAAGGGGACATATGTACTGTCATTAGTGAAACTTAGCAGGTACAGATCCAGATTCTGACTCTTAATCGCTACCAATCCTTCAATGGCAGTCTAGGTCTCGCATGTCCTCTGAGTCTCTTAGAATATAAATCAGTTTTTCTTTTTGATGTACATTGACTTTGTATGCGAGCACAACACAAAAATATGTTCCAAGTTTTTTGATGTCTTATTTGTGGATGGATTTTGCAGTTGGTGTTTTGGATATTTTCAGTTCTCTTGATATTTGAATAATATTTTCACAGTGAAATCCATATTTGTCTTTCATCTCCATTATATTACTTTTAATTAATCACTCTCCAATAGCTCAGACTCGTAGCTGACTGAGCGTCTTCACCGTCACAACTAGGCAACACCTTAACAAGCCAATATTTTGGCGGATGAAACCCTCTACCAACTAAAATTTAGTGGATCAAACCCCTTAACCAACAACATTAAACTACTCCACCATCTTAAATTGTAATGGATTAAAACTAATGTCAACAACAAGATCTCGTGTTGGTTGAATTCTCCACCAACGTCACAACTAACACCTTAAGTAGCCAAATATTTGGCGCCTAAAACCTTCTACCAACATGACGTTAGTGGATCAAACTCCGGACCATCCGCACATTGGGTGGTTAAAACCCTTAGCCGACCACCTCAAACACCTACAACGACTGAACTTTCGTGAGTGAGATCCTTTAACAGCTGAAAAAGTTGTATAGTTGGACAGCTCTACGAACGAGGGTTAGTCTTCAGCAACAAATATTTTTGCGATATTATTATATTATTGGATAACGATTATTACATGAAACTAGTTGGAAGCCTAACAAGCTAAGCTCCAACGACATACTACTACATTAATTGAAAAGGTTGCTGTGCTAGCCTACCAGCGAGCCTCATGGGTAACCTAGCCAAGGGAGCCGAAGCGGATGGGGCTGAGATTGTGTCACAAGGGGGGCAAACTAACTCTACCTTCCATGTTAATTTATGCAATATTACGCCATTGGGGGCTCAAACCTGGGACCTCCTGGAACGCATGAAACTTTGGGAAACGGGGATGACCAGCTGAGCTAGGTACCCGTTTTTTCAATATTTCAACAACAATACTTTATGGGTTATACCAACGACGGCCAGTAGTTAGTGGAAAATTTTGTTGACGAAAACTTTGGTCGCTTCATTCAAGTTGAAAGATATCTACTCCAACAGCATGGTTGATACAACTCTTTAGCAAAGCAGCCTTTAACCATATAGCGTATTTGTTGTTATGGGGATTGTTATAGATCTCCAGCCGCTAAAAAGGGCCCTCTACTAGCCGAATCTGGATAGTCGCTAAAGTCCAATTTTCTTGTAGTGATAGATTTAATGAGATTGATCAAAACCATTATGTTGATGCGTCAAGCATTTGACAAGAAGTCATATAAAGATGATCATTGTTGAATGATCATGGCAAGTTTATCTTCGATCCACATGTCACGAGGAAGTTGAATGGAAAATAGAGAGATTATTATACATAATATTAAAATAATGGTCAAATAATGAGGTGTTGGTTGATGAACCAATAAAATACCGATAGTTGGATCAATATAAAATAATACCTCTCGAATATTGATAGTCGAATCAATATGAAGCAGAGCAATTGATAGTTGAATCAACAAAATATTAATTCAATATTGTTAGCTTGACTGTATATTAGATTATTAATCAAAATGTGTATTGTTGGATGAGAGGGGACCGACCATGTGGCGCCCAAGTGCTTTGCAGAGCATTCACCAAAGTCAGTTGCAGAGCATTTGGCGCAAGGATGATTAATTAGTGTTTAACCATAATTAAAATAGTGCTTTGCAGAGCATTAGGTAATTGTGTCAAAGAGAGGGACCGACAAAGGGGCGTTAGTGATGTGATTTTAAATTGTTGTAGAAAGTGGTAAGAAAAATTCGTTTAACTCGGGCTTGTAAAGGTTTGATTTAAGAAAACTCTAAAAACAAATTCACAAGATTTTCACAATGTAGAGAGGTACTGAGACTCGGGATTCCAACATAAACTCATTCATGCGATTCGTATATTTATCCTAGACAATTATAGCTCGAACAATATTGACTCTATATCTTCGCCAAGGTAGATTTTTAAATGATTAATTGTAAATCACAAGCATGACGCATCAAAAGTACTAAAACTAAGTATACGTCATCAAACGAAATCACAAATAATTAGTGAAAATCATAAAACAATTAAATCAAGTGCAAAAAGTCATACAAGAAATAAATAGAATTACCAAAGGCATGAAGAATGGCTTCCTCCTTTGTCTCAGTGTTGGGGTTTAGCTCCTCATGGTAAAAACATGCTCAAAATATAAATCATGGCTCAAAAGGTGTTTTTATTGAAGAAATTATATAGCTCAGCCAATCTGCAACGCTGTATTGGCGTTACAGAGTTCACTGTTACAAAGGAATAAGACTGTGGAGAGAACGATAGTTTTCTCATTCTTTGCGAGAATATGCGGCGTTACGTGTAGCTTAATGTTCTTCAGTTTAGGGTTCTTGAGAACGACACTTCTCTAGTGTCGTCTGCAACTCCTTCTCTTCTTCTTCTTCCTGCTGCTGCTACAACTCCTCTGCAGCCTTTCTGTTCTTCTCTGCCGGTCCCCTAAAGTCTCGATCCTCCTCCCTGAGACTCTCCACAGCTCTTATATATACCACGGACGAGAAAATAACTCGATTCGATCCTCTTGCTTCCTACGGCCCGTCACCGGATTTTCTCCTCTTATTTTCTACGCGTTCTGAGCTGTCCAATTCTCTAAGAATCCCCTATATTTGGTAGAATCAACTCGAACAGGGAATAAACCCTTTCCAACTCTCCACGTAACTTCCAAAAACAACACATGAATCCCAAATATTTCTCTTCTTCCCTGTATTATCGAAATCTTCTTTTTATTCAACTTTAAGCCAACTTCCATCCCTGTTTTATCTCCACGAGTAAATCCAAATCAAATCCCGTGAAAATCTTCGATAAAAACTCGCCAGAAGTAATGCAGAAAACTCCATTCTTCCCGTAAATACCACAAACCCTTTTTTCTCGTGATTCCATATATATCTTGTTTTTACTTCGAACTTCAACCCATTACCAACCCGGTTTTGGTAAAATAAACCAAATCCAGTCCAAATCCGGGTTTAACTCATCGAGAATTTCATCCAAATCATCTTCAGAAAAGTTCGCATGTGGAAACTATTTTTTCCCGCCAAATTCTAATTCAAAATGAAAGGGATGACCTCCCCTTATCCGTGACTGGTATCCCTTTAGCACTTGTGGTGTAAATAACAAGTGGAAGCCCCTTAGTAATTGAGGTGCCCCTTATCCAAATGAGGGGTGCCTTTAGTGATTTTCTCCCACGAGCGCAAATACCACTTTTCGAGCCAATTTTTCCACGCATGTTTATTTCTCCAAAAACGCCTACAAAGACACAAAAAGCCATGATAAATACAAAATCGAGCACTAACAATATATACAATTGAGATTAAATCAGACACAAAAATGTGTCTATCAGTTAGAACCGACCATTGGTGGTAGTGGGACCAACTGGTGCTGTATGGATGATGGTCTACGTTGATGGAAAGAGTTTGAACCAAATATGGACTTCAGAGGATTAATTAGGTGATTAATCAATGAATGAGGTGGGACCAGCCTTTTGATGGCCAAGGAACCGACCATGGCCGGTCGTGGTGGTGCTTGAGTTATCATGTTGTCCGCGGTCCATTCCTGAGAGTTTTAATATTTTCTGGTGGTCGATCGAGCATTATTTTGTATTTTCAGAAGAGTTTGATATTGACTGAAACTCTTGATTTTGCTCGAAGGATGAAGTAAATTTTGCTTAAAATACAAATATTAAAATAATTTTTTTATGGTAGAAAGTCATAGTGGTTGGAGGACCACTTGCTTTGCAAACCATATGGTCCAAGGAACAAGATTTGATAACATATAGAAAATCAAAAGAATATGATTGAAAGAGGAAGTCCTTGAAAGAGGAAACCCAGATAATAAAAAAATGTTAAGAAATGAAATAAAAGGGAGTGAGGGACCGGTCGTGGAACATTATTACTATATACACCAAAGCCTTTTACTCGGTGTTTAGTCGGTGGTGTCCCTTATGCCCGAAAGGTGAATATTCATTACTAATCCATGGAATTCAGCTAAGAAAAGCCATGAATTGAAGTAAATAAATATTAGGGTAAAATAGTACATTTTCTAGGAACTCATATGAGGAATATTCAACACTAGATTTAATTAATTAGTCGCTCTATACTAGTAGACAATCTATCTAGAAACATTTAATTGCTTCAAGCATGAGATGGTATGATCATGTTTGTTGTGAATATGATTCTGGGGTGAGTTTTGCAGCACTAGAGACATCTTTCAAATGAATTTCAAACACCGAACGAGATACTGATCCGCTCAGCATAAATGATAAAATATTGCCGTCATGTATTATTGCTTTGATGAGGTTACAAAACTGCAATTCGCTTCTCTTACGGAACATAAAAATATGAATTTTCTTGTACCACCTCTGATACTGTCAGAGATACATATTTGTCATATGCGATTTTATGAATTTAAACTTCGTCAAAAATCCGCCATCAACAAAAGTGCTCTATTTAAAAATAAAAAAATCAAATGGGATTTCATTGACTAAGATGGAAATCGTCATACATTCTCTCATACAAGAAGAGTCTTGTCCGGTGCTTGCGAGTTGTACATGATTATTATGATACAGTGCTATCTATATAGTCAAACCACTGGAATGGTGCACTTGTTAGAGTAATTCCTTCATTCGACGGTACATTACCATCCACAAACAACAATGCATCATCTTTTTAAGTAAGTTCCTTCACTTTTTGGAAACTATCAAATCTAACTCATGCTGGTCAATTAGTGGTGTATAAAGGTAAGAATCTAGTTGGACATGTGGGCGATAGGAATTCAATAACTACCTGGACCTGCTTTGAATGCTAATTAATCCTTTGCTTATACTTTTGTATGGGAATTGTTCCTCCCCAGTTCAAGGCAACAGAACGTTAATTTAATTCAGAATTGTTTTCTACTGATATTACAAATAAAATACTAGCTATATATGTTCTTAAGATGGGTGAAGACACCTTAATTTGGGTTGCTTCTCTAGTAAAAAATGCATACAAAACTCTGATGAATTCCAGAAATCATAATCAAGTTTACAATTCTCCTGTTTCCACTAGTGTTTGGAAAGCTTTATGGAAAACTAACTTCCTCAAAGAACAACACTATCTATTTGGAAATACCTTAGAGACATTATTTCTACCAGAGATAAATTATGAAGATATAATACTGACATTGATCTTCATTGTAGTCCTTGTAATGCTGAAGTGAAAATTATAAATCATTTGTTTATTGAAGTGGAAAATATAGATTATTTGCTTGTTGAAATGCCCTTATGCCAAATCAATTTGGTTAGGTATTAGTGTAGTTGCATCAAATGTTATCCATAACCATTTTTCTTTTCATAATTGGGTTATAAGTTAGTTTAATGCAGGAACTTCTTATGTTACTGGCTCATCTCATCATACTGAGTATAACATCTATCTGGTAACGATAACTACTTGGATGATTTGGAAAGACGGATGTGCTGTCATTTTCCAAAAGTCTAAACCTAACAGATAAGAACTATTGATAGAATTAAAATGTTTACAAATCGATGTTATTCAAATATATCTTCTCCAATGTCACAATAAAATAACTTATTAAGTATGTTGTCTCACTCTTGGAAACCACCTGATGTTGGTTACAAGAAAATAAACTTGGATGCTAGTTATAAAAAGAAAACTGGTAAAGCTAGAATTGGTCTAATTATCTGAGATAGCAGAAGAATGCTTTGGAGCCAAGGGACAATATGTGACGACCACATGCTTAGAAAGCTATGAATACATACTACATTTAGAGGTATTTCCTAAAGAACCCACAATTAGGGGATACCTCCGCAAATTTGGGGATACTAACGGTTATATGGGGCATAATATAGGCTAAGGGGTATTTTTGCTAGTGAAAAAAAAAACACCAAAAACCTAATTCAAGTGTCCCCTATTCTTCCCAACTGCCGACTCCTCTTATCTTTTTCTTCTCTTCTTCAATCTCTCTCTCTGTCTCACTGATTTCTCCATATTGAATACCCGGGAATCAAACCTATTGTCGGAATCATAATCCTAAGTAAAAAATAAAACCTAGATTTTACACCTAAAATCAGTGCTTACTAAAAAATTTCTTCATTTCTATACAAACCCATCCCTTTAATCAGTGTTTTGATTGATCTTAAACTTTATTTAATAGGCTGGAGATACATAACATGGACTATCAGTTTTGGAACAACAATCGACATTGTCGGCGTGATGAATGCCATGCCGACTGCAACAGTCGTCACTATTAAGATTATGAATCTCATGCCGATAGTAGTTGTTGCTCTTCAAAAAGTAGAAGTTGCGACATGGCTTTGAAAGACAAACTGCAAGTGACAAGTGGGGCAAACGATTTGCTCAAAAACATATTAAAGCGAACTAACAAAAACAAAAAATTGAACAATAGTCGGAAAAAAATATGCATTAAATTTATAACAGTATGCCTTCTCATTATCCTCTTCTTTTGATCATATAAAATCAATAATGAATTATGGGCTTGACTAACTCACCAGCTTTCTCTTCTTCTCATTTCTTAGCAGCCTTTGCCCCTTGTTGTCGTATCAGTTCCAAACGCTCTGCAAATCAAAAACAAAACAGGAATTGAAGTATAAAGACACCGGTCCATGATTTTAGCAGCTTCATCAATAAAGACACCTCCCCCCTTAAAGCACAAAGTAACCCGGCGAGTGCTCTTTTTGATAAAGCTGTTAAAGATATGAATAGAATTTACGAGTTATCGGATAGACAGAAAGCGGTATTTGGTTGCCTGCAAGCAGTGCACGCCCAAGAATTTCTTCTCGCTATCCTGATTGAGAGCCTTGGGCAGAAGATGTCACCCTTGGAGTACTGGTCCATCCTTAAATACAAGTTAATGATTCCTCTATACCTTTCTGATTCACGGTGTCCTACTTGCATCACAGGTTGTTTAGACACGTATATGGAACATGCAATCCATTGTAAGGTAGATCCTGGGTTTAAATATAGACATGATCATGTGAGAGATACCTTGTATGATGTATTATGGAGGGCTGGTATTTCAGCAAAGAAAGAAGCGGCTGCCAACTTTTTGACAGACCCACTTGAGGGGAGGTCAACACTCAGACCAGCAGACGTTCTTATTTTTGGGTGGCTAATGGCAAACATGCGTGTGTTGACCTTACTGAGATTTCTCCGTTAGTAGGCATTGGATACGACTCTTTTACAGTTGGACCAGCAGCGTTGAGGGCTGCCTCAGGTAAGATAGCGAAGCATGAGAAAGCATGTATCGTAATGGACATGTTTTTATCCCCTTTGCTTTTGACACTTTTGGGTACTTAGCTCCAGAGGCCGTTGGACTTCTCAAGAGAGTCCAAAAAGTCATGCACAGTAAAGTCATGACCCCCGATTCGAGAGAGTTTGTTTTTAATATGATAGGTTTTGCAATTCAAAAAGGACTTGCGGCGCAGCTTGTTGCCCGCTTGCCTACTATGTAATTTTTCAATTATTTTTAATTTAATAAAATAGAAAATAAGAAAATTATAAAGAAACAGAAGAATACGGAAGACCTGCTAATGACTAACGACATTGTTTTGGTCATGAACCCAATGTCGTCAGCCAATATTATGTCTGTATCGAAAATGGTATCTGTCGGCATTGTGGTGGTCAACACTCGCAATGCCGACTATCATAATTATTTGGATAAGGGATGTTCCAATTACTTAATATATATATATTTTTTTAGTATCCTCCAATTTTGGTGGTAATTATGTATTTTACGCTTGTTTTGAGTTTTGTAGCTACTTTGAAATCGCACGAGAGGAAAAGAAGAAGAAACCACCTAATTTGAGCCAAAAAGGGCAATTTTGTCATTTCAGGGTGAACACTATTCGGAGCCGAGTAATGGTTAAGGGCAGCTCTTTTTGGAGGAATACTAAACGCAGATCCAGTCAGAGTTAAGGGGCATGCCGAACCGGGGTAGCCCTTATCCAAAAGAAGGAGTGAACTATGACCCATACCTAACCTAAGCCCAACTAACCACACCCTGCTCCATACCCTAAACTCCACCAGGCCGGATTTATCAGTGCAATTATAACTCTAAACCTAGAATCGAGAAAGGGTTTCTTTCTCAATCATTTCTTCATTTATTTCCTACACCTGAGTGAGCTGCAGCTGCTGTAAGAAGCAGGGTGAAAACCAGAAGAGATGAGTCGATGCTGTTGAATACAGAGATGGAAGAGAGGGTTGAAATCGATTGAGACGAAGAAGCAGCCATGGATCGAGAGATGGGCCGGTGACTGATAACTCAGAGAATTACCATCAGAAATCGATGTTGTTGAGTGAGAAATGGGTGTTTGAATCTGAGGTTGAAGAGTGAAGCAGTGAGCTGTGACGATGGGTTGGTGGTGGAATCGATCATTCAATTCGACAGAGGAGCAGAATGGGTGTCGTCAAGAGAGAAGAACAGAGATCGAGATGCAGAAATTGAAGAACAGATCGAAGTGGAACATTGGGTTTTATGGCTAATCGATAGATCTGTGGAAGAGGTGGTGGCAGCTGTAACTGAGTAGGAATTTGAGAAGATATCGAACATGGCTACCGTTTGGATTCGAATCGAGTGCACGTGACGGTAAAGGCAAGAATCAAGATGAGCTCTGGAAGAATTGATGTTGGTGATGTAGGTTAAGATGGAAGCTATTTGCCCTTATTCTTTGTTGAAATTATGAGATGTTGATGCTGTTGAAATTGGCAGCAAGAGTGAAGATGGGTTCTGCTGTTGAAAAAGTGTTGATGCTGTTGATAACTGGATCGGACGTTGTTGCTACAACTGAGACAGAGAGGATTGAAGTGCAGGGCTGTGATGGAGCTAATGTTAGTGTGGTGCTGGTGGTCTGGTATTGGCACAATGGATAAGTGCAGTTGTTGCACAGAGAGATGACTGAGCTGAGTTGGTGCTTGGAAGATGGCAGGTTGTTATGGAGTTGCAGGAACAGTGAATGGTAAAGATGCAGATGTGCTACTGCCAATTAGCTGTGAAGTTGGTGTGCCTGATGGTGTTTGAGTTCTGGAGCTATGTCAGTTCAGAGAGATGGGTATTGAGTTGCAGCTGGAGATGATGAGCCGCAGTTGAGCATATGAGCAGCTCGCTTGCCATTGAATTTGTTGTCACTGAGATTTGAATGAGAGGTGAATTGAGCCCTGGGTTTGTGATGGTATGCCTGTGGAAGTGGAGCGGGTGGTAGTTTTGCGTGGAATTACAAGCAATGGTTAGGAGATGCGCAGCTTGAAATGGAACTAGAGTGCAAGAGATGCATTGAAGCGAGGCTTTGCGGGTGGTGCAATTGGCCAAAATGGTTGGATTACACTTGGTAGTGACGGTAAAAAGCATAGCCATAATGGCTGAGCATGATGCAAAGCCTGCAATGACTCCGGCTCGGACAGGAGCTGGATCACCGACTCTCGGTTCGACTCGACTCCGAGTTGACTCGGTGACTCGGCCGACTAAGACCCAAGTCGACCAGTGACTCATTGGCCGACTCTCCTCTCCTTTGACCGGGCGACTAACGGTTTGGTGACGGTTTGACTTTTGACCGTTAGTCCTAACTGAGGACCGGACGGAATATTCCGTCGAATATTCTCTCGACGACAAAATTTTCAGGCGGCCGTGGCGGCGTTTCCGCCAAATTAGCCATAATCCCAGTTTTCCGGCGAGCAAAATTCCAGAACTTTCTATGGACCTCTCTCATGGGTGTGAAGACTTGGGCTAGGAATTGGATGGAGAATTGGACTCAAATTTGGAAAGAGAAGGTGGAAGAGTTGAGAAAAGCTTGATTTGGAAATTGAATTGCAAAAGGAAAAGGATTCTACTCCTTGGAAAAATTGGAGAATATTGAAGCCTATAAATAGAGAAGTTTTCTACAACTTCTACACATCTTTCTCTACACACCTCTCTACACACACAACACTTTTCTTTTCTTATTCTTTGTGTGAACTCTTTTAACATGAGTAGCTAATTTTATTGATTGAGGATGAATTCCTAGTTCTTAACATGATTTGAGTTTTTGTTTTCAAATTCTATCTTGAAGTTTTTCACATAATTATCGTTTGTTTTTACTAATAGGAGTGATCTTAAAGACACTCATGATTGATTGATAGATTGTTTGGGTGGCCAACTAAATTGATTTGTTAATTCGATCTAAAGCTAGTGAAAGTTAGGGGATAAGTAATCGTTCTTTGACTCTTTACATAAGTAGCAAACACGAGACCTTGCGGAGGGATTCCGTGGAGCAATTGTGTGTAGAAACAACGTTAGCAAGTAGACCTTGAGCTAAGAGTCTAACTACTAATATCAACCTAAGAAATTCACAAAACCTAATGCATGAGCCAAGTTACATCTAGGTTGAGCTAATTCTAGGTGGCTTGGTGATTAGAATCCGGTGGCGAGAACTTCCGTGTCCGGTGATACAAGGGATTTAGGGGTTTAGCACTGAGCTATTTTGCTTTACCTACGGTTGGTGATAATTTGTGACTAATAACAAGTAGAATAGAACATAACTTGATTCATTGTTTCGTAACGAAGAAGGATTCCTTGATCTTCTCTCTCTCTTATTGTTTTCATCTTTCAACTTTCGATTTTAATTGCTTTGTTTATTTTTATTTTTGCTTTTTACACCCCCCCTTTCGTGACAACTTTTACAACTAAGATCTCTTGCTCCTGGGAACGAACTTGACTTCCATTATATTATTTTTAATTTGTGGAAATATTGAATTAATTTGATTGCACCTACGACACGCATCAAATTTTGGCGCCGCTGCCGGGGAGCAACGGATGATTTTAGTTGTTTTTATTTTTCTTTTTGCTTTATTCTTGCTTTGTTGGATTCTATTCCGTATCTAACTTGGTTTTTGAATCTTATTTTAGGTATCGGTTTTCCATGTATGGTGGACAAGAGCAAGCATATTACAACAATCAATACGGTTTTCAACCTCAACATTATGACAACTTCCAACCATCCTTAGGATACAATCAAAACCAATATTTTGGCTATGATAAATTTCCTATAGAACCTTATGGATATTCTCATACATATCAACAACCTTATGACGGGTATGTAAGTGGACAATCACATGGATGGAAGGATAGTTATGCATCTAACAATTTGTTTTCTAGTAATGTGCAGACAGAGAATTTGGAATATACTCCTCTTCATCGTGTTTTTCCTTCACTTTTTCCAAAAGAGGAGATGCCGTCTAACGGTGGTAAGCGTGTGAACGTCAGGAAACTTGCACAGAAATTATACAAATTGGAGGATGATGGGGACTCGGAAGAGCTTGTCGCAGAAATTAGTAGGACCATTCATATGGAACTTAAACGACGTCGGGATAAAGGTTATGAAACCGATGAAGATTCTTATTATGGTGAGTCCGAAAATGAAGATGATTGTAGATTACTCGAGCCTTTTGATGACGCTAGTGTAGATTACTCGAGCCTTGATCTTAATAATGATCAATCACCTATTCAAAAGGAAGAGCTTGAGGAAGATGCATTTATTGCTTGGAAAAAATTTCTTAGGGAAAGATGGGAGTCCGCGGAAGTGTATGAACGTTGCAACAATGAGGAAGTTATTCCAACTCCGGATCATAATAACGATCCTTCACCTATTCAAAGGAGGAGATTGGGTGTGACTTACCTATTGTTGTAAACGAAGTAACACCCGCACAAGAAGATTTTACAATCTATACCGATGAGAATCATTTTAGTGAATGGCCCGATTCCGATGATGAGAATGTTGAAGAGATGATACTAGAGGATGAAACCACATTCATTGATTTTGTGGAAGACCCAATTGAACTTGCTAATGATTATGATGATACCGAGACTTTGGTTAAGGTAGAAAACGACGAAGAATGGTTGCAAGGTTTAATAGAGGACCACGATATACAAGAGGTAAGTGATTCACTTGAATTTTTTAAGGATGAAGAGGATTCTATAATACAAGAATTTTTGAAAGGTTTGTCTAACCCTTTGCATATTAATTCTTCTCCTTTACCTCTTATTGGTTTGAATGTATGTGCTTCGAAAGTATTTTTGGATGATTTTGTTTCTAAATATCCACCATTGGAAACACTTGATGCTAACACCATGCAGGTTTGCCAAAAGGAAACCATGGAAGTTCCCAACTTCTATGTTCTTTATACACTTCCGAGTGTGGACGAGAATAAGTGTGGGGGAAATTTCTATCAGTGATAATTTCATTATTATTTTCTTGTGCTAATATTTGTATGGAGTTATTGTTTGCAAAACAGGTATTATGGGTGGATCCTCAAATTTTCAGATTGTTAGTATATGGGGAATGAATCTTGCAAGAGCCAAGTCGGGCCGTCGACTTTAAAACAAGCGCTTAATGGGAGGCAACCCATCGGTTTTGTATTTCTTATCCTTTTGCTTTTTGTTATTTCTTTTTCTTGTTTCTTATCATGTTAAAATTTCCCACCTTGACTTTACTAGGAGGATTCAATTACATTGAGGACAATGTAAGGTTTAAGTGTGGGGGAGTGGTTAAGCATGTTTTTAAAACAAAAATTACAAAAAAATTAAAAAATTTTGAAAAAAAAAAAAAAAAGGTTTTACATAAAAATTCCAACTTTTAAAGATTTTAGAGTCACTAGCATACTTCTAGGTATGTTTACATAGAGTTTTTGACCGACATAATTGAACTTGGAAGTGTTAGAG
The DNA here is from genome assembly GCA_023531295.1 of Papaver armeniacum. Classification (NCBI taxonomy): domain Eukaryota; kingdom Viridiplantae; phylum Streptophyta; class Magnoliopsida; order Ranunculales; family Papaveraceae; genus Papaver; species Papaver armeniacum. The sequence continues at coordinate 135,029 of JAJJWW010005201.1, forward strand.
AACTACATTCGGATTTCTTGTTTGTTAGAGTGTTAAATAATGGATTTAATCATGCCGGTGATGCGAATTTGGTGCAGGGAGAAGTGCGTTATTAGAGTTGCTGATCAATCATTAGTGGAGACTACCCGTATTCATATCATGAGAGGCACCGACCAGAAATTTTTCATCTACTAAAGAGCTTCTTTTGAGTGTGTGTCACCATACGTTAATTCCGGGTAGAATGGTGAGCTACCCAACCTCCCACCACTAGAAGCACTACTCTTTGATCTCTTGAGTGCTAATTTTGTCAATCATGAGGGTGACGTCCATAGATGAAAGCTTCCTTCTTGTAGTTCGATTTGCAGTTAGCACCATTCTCTCTCTCAACAACAACGGATCCATAGAAACACATTCATCATCAACAAGGAGCGACATCAAAATCTACAAGGAAAGTTGGAAAAGTTTAAGGTTTATAAGCAACAAAACGAGAAAAAAGAGCAAATTTCAAATTCAAGTAAAAGCAACATACAAAAGAGCGGATTTTTACATATAAGTTGAGGACTTACAATACAATGAGGTAATTTTATATCCAAGTATGAAGACTTATTCATGAAAGCGAAGAAAATTAAAAGGTGAGAATTCCAGAAAGTTTATGATTTCAAAGACAATACAAGTTGTGAAGAATCAAGCGGTAAAATACTTCTTCCACGGCCATGGTTTATTTTGTATTTAATTTCTCTTGTCAAAAAAAAAAAAAAAAAAAAAAAAAAAGAGAAAAAACAAGAGAAATATTTGTTCTTATTTAATGAGCCGTGGGGATGGAAAATTTATAAGGAAGTTTCAAGCGACAAGGTTTTAAGGTAAAAGAGTTATAAATTGTCAAGGATTTATGAAAATTCAAGGGTTTATTATCAATAGTTGAAACCGAAGACGAAGACCATGAAGATCAAGATAAGGAGCGGAAGACGTTTCTATTGGATGCCGTGAGAGTGGTGTTATCATAATTGGCAATCGGATGTGAAGGTGAGTAAGTAATCTCATCCTCGATAATATGGTTGATTTCCTTTCTTAGAGATCGTCAGAAAAATGGTTTTTCAAAATATTAAAAGATGTGGGTTTTTAAAAATTTCGGAAGTTATCCTTCCCACCATTCAACGTGTTGCAGGATTTCTATCTTCATTCCTACCTGCACACATGTGAGAACCATAAAAAAGCCGTCTTTTTGAGTGCAATTATCATAAAATCTTATTTGGTGAGGCAGAAGTCGAGGCGAAATGCTTATTGATCGTTTCTCAAACACGCATTCTCTCATTATGGTGTGGTTATTTCTCACTCAACATTTAAGAACGAGAATATGTTCTTTGGTATTTCTAACTTCTTATTACTAGCATGCAGAAATTCTATGTCCTCATAACTCTTTGGATGCTTGTGACGCTTTGAACGCTTTGAAGTTGTGAGTTTTTAGTTTGATTTGCTCGAGGACTAGCAAAGTCTAAGTGTGGGGGAATTTGATAGGTGTAGAATACACCGTATTTACTATCTAGTAGTTTATGCTTTCTTTGCTATTTTTCTTGTAAATTATGTATTTTACGCTTGTTTTGAGTTTTGTAGCTACTTTGAAATCGCACAGAGGAAAAGAAGAAGAAACCACCTAATTTGAGCCAAAAAGGGCAATTTTGTCATTTCCAGGGTGAACACTATTCGGAGCCCGAGTAATGGTTAAGGGGCAGCTCTTTTTGGAGGAATACTAAACGCAGTCCAGTCCAGGTTAAGGGGACGCCGAACCAGGTAGCCCTTATCCAAAAGAAGGGAGTGAACTATGACCCATACCCTAACCTAAGCCCAACTAACCACACCCTGCTCCATACCCTAAACTCTGACCCGACCCGGATTTATCCGTGCAATTATAACTCTAAACCTAGAATCGAGAAAGGGTTTCTTTCTCAATCATTTCTTCATTTATTTCCTACACCTGAGTGAGCTGCAGCTGCTGTAAGAAGCAGGGTGAAAACCAGAAGAGATGAGTCGATGCTGTTGAATACAGAGATGGAAGAGAGGGTTGAAATCGATTGAGACGAAGAAGCAGCCATGGATCGAGAGATGGGTCGGTGACTGATAACTCAGAGAATTACCATCAGAAATCGATGTTGTTGAGTGAGAAATGGGTGTTTGAATCTGAGGTTGAAGAGTGAAGCAGTGAGCTGTGACGATGGGTTGGTGGTGGAATCGATCATTCAATTCGACAGAGGAGCAAAATGGGTGTCGTCAAGAGAGAAGAACAGAGATCGAGATGCAGAAATTGAAGAACAGATCGAAGTGGAACATTGGGTTTTATGGCTAATCGATAGATCTGTGGAAGAGGTGGTGGCAGCTGTAACTGAGTAGGAATTTGAGAAGATATCGAACATGGCTACCGTTTGGATTCGAATCGGGTCTGTGACAGTAAAGGCAAGAATCAAGATGAGCTCTGGAAGAATTGATGTTGGTGATGTAGGTTAAGATGGAAGCCGTTGCCACCATTATTCTTTGTTGAAATTATGAGATGTTGATCTTTGTTGAAATTGGCGCAAACAAGAGTGAAGATGGGTTTCTTTGTTGAAAAAGTGTTGATCTTTGTTGATAATCGGATCGGACGTTGTTCTTCTAACCGAGACAGAGAGGATTGAAGTGCGGGTTGTGATGGAGCTAATGTTAGTGTGGTCTTTGGTGGTCTGGTATTGGCACAATGGATAAGTGCGGTTGTTGCACGAGAGAGATGACTGGCCGAGTTGGTGCTTGGAAGATGGCGAGGTTGTTATGGAGTTGCGGAACAGTGAATGGTAAAGATGCGAGATGTGCTATCGCCAATTATTTGTGAAGTTGGTGTGCACGATGGTGTTTGAGTTCGAGCTATGTCGGTTGAGAGATGGGTATTGAGTTGCACTGGAGATGATGAGTCGTGATTGAGCATATGAGCCGCTGCTGCCATTGAGTTGTTGTCATTTGAGATTTGAATGAGAGGTGAATTGAGCCTGGGTTTGTGATGGTATGCCTGTGGAAGTGTAGCAGGTGGTAGTTTTGCAGGGAATTACAAGCAATGGTTAGGAGATTGCGAGGCTTGAAATGGAACTAGAGTGCAAGAGATGCATTGAAGCGAGGCTTTGCGGGTGGTGCAATTGGCCAAAATGGTTGGATTACACCTGGTAGTGACGAGAAAAGCATAGCCATAATGGCCGAGCATGATGCAAAGCCGCAACAGACTCCGGCCCGGACCGGATTTGGATCAACGACTCGGTTCCGACTCCGAGTTGACTCGGTGACTCACCCGACTAAGACCGAGTCGGACCCGGTGACTCATTGGCCGACTCTCCTCTCCTTTGACTGCCGACTAACGGTTTGGTCGACGGTTTGACTTTTGACCGTTAGTCCTAACGGAGGACCGGACGGAATATTCCGTCGAATATTCTCTCGACGACAAAATTTTCAAAGCGGCCGTGGCGACGTTTTAGGCCAAATTCCGGCCATAATCCCGATTTTCCGCGAGCAAAATTCCGAACTTTCTATGGACCTCTCTCATGGGTGTGAAGACTTGGGCTAGGAATTGGATGGAGAATTGGACTCAAATTTGGAAAGAGAAGGTGGAAGAGTTGAGAAAAGCTTGATTTGGAAATTGAATTGCAAAAGGAAAAGGATTCTAATCCTTGGAAGAATTGGAGAATATTGAAGCCTATAAATAGAGAAGTTTTCTACAACTTCTACACATCTTTCTCTACACACCTCTCTACACAAACAACACTTTTCTTTTCTTATTCTTTGTGTGAACTCTTTTAACATGAGTAGCTAATTTTATTGATTGAGGATGAATTCCTAGTTCTTAACATGATTTGAGTTTTTGTTTTCAAATTCTATCTTGAAGTTTTTCACATAATTATCGTTTGTTTTTACTAATAGGAGTGATCTTAAAGACACTCATGATTGATTGATAGATTGTTTGGGTGGCCAACTAAATTGATTTGTTAATTCGATCTAAAGCTAGTGAAAGTTAGGGGATAAGTAATCGTTCTTTGACTCTTTACATAAGTAGCAAACACGAGACCTTGCGGAGGGATTCCGTGGAGCAATTGTGTGTAGAAACAACGTTAGCAAGTAGACCTTGAGCTAAGAGTCTAACTACTAATATCAACCTAAGAAATTCACAAAACCTAATGCATGAGCCAAGTTACATCTAGGTTGAGCTAATTCTAGGTGGCTTGGTGATTAGAATCCGTAGGCGAGAACTTCCGTGTCCCGGTGATACAAGGATTTAGGGGTTTAGCACCGAGCTATTGCTTTACCTACGGTTGGTGATAATTTGTGACTAATAACAAGTAGAATAGAACATAACTTGATTCATTGTTTCGTAACGAAGAAGGATTCCTTGATCTTCTCTCTCTCTTATTGTTTTCATCTTTCAACTTTCGATTTTAATTGCTTTGTTTATTTTTATTTTTTGCTTTTTACACCCCCCCTTTCGTGACAACTTTTACAACTAAGATCTCTTGCTCCTCGTGGGGAACGAACTTGACTTCCATAGGTGGTATACCCTAATCGTGGGTTCTTCCTAAATCATGCAGGTAAAACGACGAATGGTTTAAAATTTTGTGGGATTTATTTTTAAGGAATCTTGATTCAATCTCTTGCATTGGTATATTTGTGCTCCATAAATCGCGATGTGGTGTAATTTTAATACAAAAGTTGTTTCCATTAGAAGACCAACTTCAGTATGACAGTATGAACAAATTTAACATCAAGTTCTTCAACATCAACATTGATAGACACATTTTTGTGTCTGAATTGTCCTCAGTGTCTCTATTGTTAGTACTTGATTTTGTACTTATTATGGTGTTTCTATGTTTGTTTAGGTGTTTTTGGAGAAATACACTTGTGTGGAAAAAGTTGCTCGAAAAGTGCTTTTTGGGCATCCAGAGAAAAATTACTAAAGGCACCCTCACTTTGGATAAGGGCACCCCAGGACACTCCAGCTGTTAAAGGCGCCCCTACTCTGGATAGGGGCGCACCTTCTTCTCCATTTCAAATTCAAGGTTTTGGCGGGAATTTGGGTTTTGAAAACCCGATATTTTGCAGAGAACATTTTTACGAGTTTGAAGGAAATTAAATCGACGGAGTTGGTTGGAAATATCCTGTTTTGACCAAACAGGACTAGCATGTGTGTTAGATTCGCAAAACTTGGGCTGTGTGCTTGGGAATGAAGCGAAACAAAATTGGAGAGACTCACGAGATTCTGTTGAAATTGTTTTGGAAAGTTGGAGCGTGTCTACAGCTTGTTCACTCACCTTTGGACGTGTAACAGAGTGTATTGGAGGGTGTCTGCAGCAATTGAACGTATGAAAAGGGAAGAATGGAAAGAATATATCCCGAGAATATTTTCATTGACTGCCGAATAATGGGAAGATTTTTTGGATTAATGAGGAGTTATTCTTGGTCCAAAGGTGTATAAGTAGGTTTCTGGGGTCGAGCAGAAGGGGAGGGAGTGTTTTGGGAGAGAGACAGAACATCACAGAGCTGAAAAATCAAGTTGCAAAAAACCACCATTTCTGCTGCTGCTGGGAAGAACACGAAGAACAAAAGACCACCAGAGGCAGTCGTTCATTCTACAGTGACAACGACAATTAGACGAGGGTCACAGGGCTACAGTAACCGCAGCAGTTCATCTTTATCATTCTCTGTAACAGTGTTTGCAACAATTATAAACGTTGAAAACACCCGATTTTCATCATTTTCTCCATTTCATCTTTGTAAACACCCTTTAAGCAATAATAATGATTTTTGAGCATGTTTCCAACATGATGAGAGACTAATTCTCCCACAACCAAGGCAATGAGGAAGCTATTTATGCATGAATAATTGGTAACTATTATATTTTCTCTAATTTATAATTTATAATTCACTCAATCACTGCTTTTGCAGAGTTCTTAATTGTTTGCGTAACTTTCCTAATTAGTCGTGATTCAATTTGATAGGTTATACTTTGTTTAGTCAATTGATAATCTATGCTTAGGGAATACAATTAATATTTGAGAATATGCTTGATTATTTGTGAATTAAGAAACAAGGGATTTAAAAGATAATTAGAGCTTTGGAGGATTTACCATTATTTATTCATGTGTAATAGTGGAATCAGTGTCTTGGTTATTTTTAATATCTTGAAATCAAATTTTGAATTAAGTTTTTTTTTATTGTTAAGTTTTATCAAGTCTAAAATCTATTGCTTTCACAAGTCTCAACGAACCTATTATTTACTACAACTTTCAAAATCACATTAATTTTTGGCGCCGCCGACGCGGACTTGTCTTTAGGCGCTAGAGTTTTTAGTTTGTTTTTTTTTTTTTTTAGGTTTTTATTTATCTGTTCTACTTTACGTTTTTGGATTTTTGTCTTTTTACTACAGATTTTGGAATTTGGAGCGAAATAAAAATTTGCCAAAGCTTTTGGTGAATACTTAAAGATTTGGAGTTAAAGACAAAGCGAAAAGAGCGAAAGAAAATAAAAAAAAAGAGAGAAAATTTTATTAGATTTTGTTTTTTGTCCTTTTGATTTTTTTTTAGTTTTTAGAAATTGTATTAGGATATTCTTTATTTTTGTAATTTTCTTTTTATTTTTGCACTTCATTATTTGGACTTTGGACTTGGACATTTGGACACTCTTTTATTTTTAAACCCTACGGAAGGGTAGTTTTAAATATAAACTGTTTGCAGAGAATGATAGGTGTAGAATACACCGTATTTACTATCTAGTAGTTTATGCTTTCTTTGCTATTTTTCGTGTGAATTATGTATTTTATGTGTGTTTTGAGTTTTGTAGCTACTTTGGAGTCACACGGAGGAAAAGAGGAAGAAATTACACTATTTGAGCAAAAAGGGCAAACTTGTCATTTCATCAAGGGCGAAGACTATTTGGAACCCAGGGGTGGTTAAGGGGCTCTCATTCAGGGTACCCCTTATCACTCGGCAGATGGGTGTTACTAACAGGGTAGCCCTTATCCAGAGGATGGTTATCTTGGATAACATCCAATTGGGTCGGTCCTATCCATGGCCCGAAACCAGGATCCAAACCCGGAAACCAGGATCCAAACCCACTTCACTATCCTACCCTAAATCGAAGAAGCTCTCTTTCTCACAGATTTTCATTTACTCGTTTCCTACACTGAGCAGATCGAAACCCTTAAGAAATTAGGGTTCGATGCTGTTAATCGATCGAGAGAGAACGAGTTGATGCTGTTAATCGATCGAGAAAGAGAACGAGTTGCTGCTGTTGAATACAGTGATGGAAGAGAGGGTTGAAATCGAGATGAGAAGAAGCTGAAACTGAGATGGGGTATGTATTGATTTCTGTCGGACCGAGAGCTGATATGAAGAACAAGTCGAGAAGAGAAGATGGGTTTCTTTGATGAATTGAAAGAAGAGATCGAGAGTAATTGAGGCAGAGAAGAATCAAAGATAGATTCGATTGAGAGATGAAATCAAGGGTTACGTGGTGATGTTTAAGTAATTAAATCAATAGGGTTGGCTATTTCGCCGATTCAAAGGAGATGTGTCAGAATCGATGAATTAAGGGATTTGTGGTTGTTGATGTCGAGATTAAAATCTTTGGATAAAATAATGAACGGGGTTTCTTTGGTGAATCGGGAGTAGAAAAGCGATTGAACTCGGGAGATCGACGAGAAATTGAAAATAGGGTCGAAGTTGCATCTCGTGAATCGATTGAGAATAAGTCGATAAAAGAACAGGGAGAATTGATGAAGTTGAAATCAGAGATGGGTTTAGAGACTGTTTCTGCAGGCGATTCGTGAGGCAAGTTGTTGCTGAAATTGATTGAAAATACTGAGGGAAGAGTTTGATGTTTTTAACGGACTGAGGTTGAGAAGGAATTGATAGAGATTGTGGTCTTGTGGTTTGCCAAGACATGGCAATGCACTGAGGTATGCTACTTGGTGGATTATGCAATGAATGAGACAATGAGACATGAGGCAAGGATGTAATTGAAATTGCAGGTGGAAACATGGCCTGGGAAGAGCTGAAGTTGGAACTGAAGCTGCTTAGATGAATAGGAGATGGAAGAGGGATGTGCTAAGTTGATGATGAGGTTGTTGAGTTGGGTTTGGTTTCAATTGGTAGAGTTCGGTGGCTTAACCTAAGAATGGGGTGTTGATCGAGGAAAATTTGAGAGCTTCAAACCGAGACAACAAATGGGCATTGAGAGAATTGGTTTGATGGATGTGAGTCATGGTTTCGAATATGAGAAGATGGAGAGTGTTGGAGCGTGGTGGTTATGCTTGAGATAATGAGCTTGGGCTATGGAAGTGGTGGCAGTGATTTGGTGGCTTAACATTGAGGTTGCAGGACTGGCTAGGCTTGGGAGTGCCATGGCATGGCCTGGTTTAGAGAAGATTGCAGTGTCAAGACAGTGGTGGTTGCTATCTGAGAATGGGAGTGAAGCAGATGCTATGTAATGCTAAGGAGTTGCTGGAGCTACGGATGCAGCGAAGGTTGCTTACAGGAAGGGCTTGTGATGCTGATGGCAAGACAATGAAGTTGAATTACAGGGAAGGATACAGCCATCTGGGCTGTGCACAGAAAACTGCACAACTGCAACAAATTTGGCACTGGGCAAGTAGCTCTAGCTAGGACCGATCACCGAGTTAGCTAGCTGACTCGGTTCTGACTCAGTGACTCACCCCTTGACTCATTGACTGACGACGACCGTTAAGTTTGACTTTTGACCGTAAGTCCTAACGGTGGACTGACGGAATATTCCGTCGAATATTCCATTGACGGCAATAGAATTCAGGTGGCCGGCGGCGACTATTCCGGCCGGATTCCGGCCACAATACCAGTTTTCCGGCGAGCCAAAAAATCCAGAATTTTCTATGGATTTCTCTCATGGGTGTGAAGACTTGGATTTGGAAATTGGGTGAAGAATTCTCTAGAATCATCTAAACTCATGGGTTTGTGGAATTGGGCTCAAATTTGGAAAGAGAAGGTGGAAGAGTTGAGAAAAGCTTGGATTTGGAAATTGAATTGCTAAAGGAAAAGGATTCTATTCCTTGGAAGATTTGGAGAATATTGAAGCCTATAAATAGAGAAGTTTTCTACCTCTCTATACACACCTCTCTACACACACATCACTTGTGTTTTTGATAGCTTTTGAAAATTCTTCTTTTTAATTATTTGTGTGAACTCTTGAAAATTCTCCTTTTAATTATTATTATTTGTGTGAATTTCAAAAACATGAGTAGCTAATTTTATTATTGATTGAGGATGAATTCCTAGTTCTTAATATATGATTTAAGTTTTTGTTTTCAATTCTATCTTGAGATTTTTCACATGATTATCGATTGTTTTTACTAATAGGAATGTTTATTCATTCATGATTGATTGATAGATTGTTTGGAGTGCACGCTAAATTGATTTGTTAATTGATCTATATCTAGTATAAGTTAGGGAATACGTAATCGTTCTCGACACTTTACACAAGTAGAAAACACGAGACCTTGCGAAGGGATTCCGTGGAGCAATTGTGTGTAGAAACAACGCTAGAAAGTGGACCAAGCGAACCGAGTTTAACTACTAGTACTAAACCTAAATTCATAGATCTTAATGCATTCAGGGAATTACATCTTGTAAGCGAACCTCAGGGTGGTTCTTTTGAATAGAATCTGATAACTAAGCGGACTTGTTACTCAGTGAAATTAGGGATTTTGGGGCTAGCTAAGCGGACCTGCTATCCTACGGTTGGTGATAATCTGTGACTAATAACAAGTAGAAAAGAACATAACTTGATTCATTGTTTTGCAACGAAGAAGGATTCCTTGATCTTGTCTCTCTTATTGCTTTCAACTTTCGATTTTAATTGCTTTGTTTATTTTCTTTTGCTTTTTACACCCCCCTTTCGTGACAATTCTTACAACTAGAATCTCTTGCTCCTCGTGGGAACGAACTTGACTTCCATTATATTATTTTTAATTGAGTGGAAACATTAATTAATTTGATTGCACCTACGACACGCATCAAATTTTGGCGCCGCCGCCGGGAGCAACGGGCGATTTTTAGTTGTTTTTATTTTTCTTTTGCTTTATTCTTGCTTTGTTAGATTCTTTACCGTATCTAACTTAGTTTGTGAGAATCTTGTTTGTGTGTATATCTTTGGTGAATGCTTAAAGGGGGTAGACCGAGTCCAATACGTCTTCGATCCGGCACTCAACTAAAGGATTTCATTCGAGCGATTAACACTCCACTTCCTCCTTCTTCATCAAGTGATTCGGACAAAGAGGAAGAAACAATGGCTGAACGTACACTCAAGGACCTAGCTTCTCACAAGCTTGATACACAACAATGGTGTATCCAAACTAACTCAACCTTCGAGATCAAGCCGGGGTTGATTAGAGAGTTACCAAAGTTCCATGGCATGGTGAATGAGGACCCAAACAAACATCTTATGGACTTCTATGCCATAGTTATGGCCATGCTTCCACCGGAAACTAATGCGGATGGAGCAATGTTGAAAGCTTTCCCGTTTTCTTTGGCGGGCAATGCTAAGGAATGGTTATATTATTTGCCTTCCTAAGTATCACAACATGGAATGGGATGAAGAAACTTTTCCTCGAGAGATATTTTCCCGCATCCAAAGCTACTCAAATTCGCAAGGAGATTTGTGGATTGAAACAACAAGTGGGAGAATCATTGTATGAATGTTGGGAGAGATACAAGAGGTTGGTGGCAAGCTGTCCACACCATCAATTTAGTGATGTTATGATACTCCAATACTTCTATGAAGCTCTTCACCCAAGTGATAGGTCTCTTCTTGACGCCGCGGGTGGTGGTGCACTAATGAACAAGACTTTGACCGAAGCTAGAGAGTTGATTGAAAGTATGGCGGCAAACTCGCAACAATTCTACACAAGAGATGAACCAATGGTTAGGCGAGTGCATGAAGTTAGTGATTCATCTTCACACCTTGATCAAAGGATGAGTAACATGGAGACAATGATTCAAAGAATGGCCGCGGTAATTATTCCGGATGGTGATACCGAACAAGTTAATGCTTTATATCCAAATCAAAGGCCAAGGTACGATCCATATTCCAATACTTACAATCCCGGGTGGAAGGATCATCCTAACTTTAGTTATGCAAACAAGCAAGCGGCGGCTCCTAATCCATATGCGCAACAAGGTGGTTTCCAACAATCACGCTTTCAACCTCAACAACAATTCCAACCTCAAGTGAAGGAACAAGGATCTTCGATAGATGAAAAGCTTAATGTCATGATGCAAGGTATTACGTCATTGTTTCAACAAAATCAACAAAAGACCGATTTGGCCATCAAGGATTTGCAAACTCAAATGGGACAATTGGCAACCGATGTGAACCTATTGAAATCACAAGCATCTACAACGCTTCCTTCGCAACCATTTGTTAATCCAAGAGAGAATGTTAATGCGGTTACTTTAAGAAGTGGAAGACAAGTGGAGGGTCCACGTCATCATGAAGAAGCTAGTGAAGAGGTAGTCAAAGATAAGGAGGGAGCCGCACCAAAGGAGAATTCAACACCAACCGACCAATCCAAGGAACCGGTTCCTACTTTCACTACTCCACCTCCTTTTCCTAGTCGTTTTGCTAAATCCAAGAAAGAAGCTCAATACAAGGCACTCATGGATATTTTCAAGAAGGTCGAAATCAACATCCCCTTCATCGAGGCCATCAAGACAATGCCACGTTATGCGAAGTTCATGAAGGAATTATGCACAAAGAAGGATAGGTTGCTTGATAATGAAATTACTAAAGTTGGTGAGAGTGCGTCGGCTATGCTATTGAAGAAGATGCCTACAAAGTGCACGGATCCCGGTGGTTTCACGGTACCAATTACTATTGGTAAGCAAAGGTTTGAACATGCTTTACTTGACTTGGGGGCTTCCATTAGTGTGATGTCGGCCGATATATATGACTCCTTGAATCTTGGACCTTTGAAAGAGACAAGAGTTATTATCCAATTAGCAAACAAGTCGAACATATATCCAAAGGGACTTGTAGAAGATGTGCTAGTGCAAGTAAATGAGCTTATTTTTCCGGTGGACTTCTTTGTGGTGGATATGGACAACAATGAGAACCGAGCATCTACTTCTTTACTTCTTGGGAGGCCATTTATGAAGACCGCGAAGACAAAGATTGATGTTGATATGGGTACACTCACTATGGAGTTCGACAAGGAGATAATACACTTTAATATATTTGAAGCCATGCGCTACCCAAGTAATGTGCATTCCGTTTACTCCATTGATGTGGTTGATTCATTAGCGCAACAAATGGTGGAATTGAATCGAGAGGATGAACTTGATGTGGTGTTGCAAAAGAGCATTGAATTGGACGTCCACGGCTTGTCTAACTTGGATGTTGAAATCTCCAATGAATTGGTGGAGATGTGTGGTGCCTTGGAGACATTACAAGAAGCTAAAAAGGGTAATGTTTCATATATTTCTTTACCCGTGAATGATGAAATACTTGTACCATCTATTGTGAAGGCGCCCAAGCTAGAATTGAAGCCGCTTCCGGACCATTTGAAGTATGCTTTCTTGGGAGATGGAGATGAGCTTCCGGTAATTATTTCTAAGAACCTCACACCGATACAAGAAGACCGTTTGCTTAGAGTCTTGAGAGAGCACAAAACGGCTATTGGGTGGACAATTGCGGACATCAAAGGCATTAGTCCATCCATGTGCATGCATCGGATTCTAATGGAAGAGAACGTGAAGCCGGTACGTGATGCTCAACGTCGGCTTAATCCTCCCATGATGGAGGTTGTGAAAAAAGAGATACTCAAATTGCTAAGTGTGGGGGTAATCTACCCAATTTCCGATAGCAAGTGGGTTAGTCCGGTACAAGTGGTACCAAAGAATTCGGAGTTACGGTTGTTCGAAATCAAGACGATGAACTTGTTCCTACAAGAGTTCAAACCGGTTGGAGAGTGTGCATTGATTATAGAAAGCTTAATTCCGCAACCCGAAAGGATCACTTTCCTTTACCTTTCATTGATCAAATGTTGGAGCGGTTAGCGGGGCATTCTTATTATTGTTTCTTGGATGGTTATTCGGGATACAACCAAATTGTTATTGCACCGGAGGACCAAGAGAAGACCACTTTCACTTGTCCGTTTGGAACGTTTGCATATAGACGGATGCCGTTCGGCCTTTGCAATGCGCCGGCTACTTTTCAAAGATGCATGGTGAGTATATTCTCGGATTATGTGGAGCGCATCATCGAGGTATTTATGGATGACTTTAGTGTTTATGGCAATTCTTTTGATGGTTGTTTAAATAACCTTGAACTAGTTCTTAAACGGTGCATAGACACAAACCTTGTCCTTAATTGGGAGAAATGTCACTTTATGGTAAACCACGGCATAGTACTTGGTCACATTGTGTCCTCTCGAGGGCTCGAAGTGGACAAGTCAAAGATAGATTTAATAAGAAACTTACAATATCCCACTTCGGTGAGGGAGATCCGTTCTTTTCTTGGTCATGCAGGTTTCTATAGGCGGTTTATCAAGGATTTCTCCAAAATCTCCATGCCGATGTGCAAGTTATTACAAAAGGAGGTACCTTTCGACTTCAACAAGGAATGCGAGGATGCTTTTGATAAATTAAAGGAGATGTTGACAAGTGCGCCAATTATCAAATCACCGGATTGGAATCTTCCATTTGAATTAATGTGTGATGCTAGTGATTATGCGGTTGGAGCCGTTTTGGGTCAAAGAGTGGACAAGTTGTCCCATGTTATCTATTATGCATCTAGGACCCTTAATGATGCACAAATCAATTATTCTACCACGGAAAAGGAGTTATTGGCTATAGTTTTTGCGTTGGAAAAATTTCGATCATATTTGGTGGGTACAAAGGTTATTGTGTATTCCGATCATGCCGCACTAAGACACTTAATAAAGAAGAAAGAAGCTAAGCCAAGATTAATCCGGTGGATCCTATTGTTACAAGAGTTCGACATAGAAATTCGTGATAAGAGGGGTGTGGAGAATACCGTTGCGGATCATCTTAGTAGACTTGTTATGTCTCAAGAGGAACTTCCATTACATGACCGCTTTCCGGATGAACAACTTTTCTCCATGGAAGAATCAACACCTTGGTATGCGGATATAGTGAATTACTTGGTGACAAGGAAAGTACCTAGTACAATGTCTAATTTCCAAAAGATGAAACTTAAGAAGGTAGCTAAGCAATATGTGTGGGATGAACCATACTTATGGAAATATGGGGTTGATCAAATAATGCGAAGGTGCGTGCCTAATTCCGAATTTCAATCCATTCTCTCCTTTTGCCACACTTTTGCTTGTGGTGGCCACTTTGGTTCTAAACGCACCGCTCTCAAAGTTCTCGAGAGTGGATTTTATTGGCCCACCTTGTTTGAAGATTCATATGTTTTTTGTAAATCGTGTGATAGATGTCAACGAACGGGCAATCTAGGTGCTCGAAATCAAATGCCACTCACACCAATTCTCGCCGTTGAGATTTTTGATGTGTGGGGTATTGATTTTATGGGCCCTTTTGTTAATTCGAATGGAAACTTTTATATACTTCTTGCCGTTGATTATGTTTCGAAATGGGTGGAAGCTAGAGCCACCAAGACTAATGACTCTCAAGTTGTTTGTGATTTTGTAAGGGAAAATATATTCAATAGGCATGGTACACCAAGAGTGGTGATAAGCGATGGAGGCTCACATTTCAAGAAGGCTTTCCACGCTCTCCTCAAGAAGTACAACATAACACACAAAATTGGTACGCCTTATCATCCACAAACTAGTGGACAAGCGGAAATTTCAAATCGTGAGATAAAGTCCATTCTTGAGAAAACGGTAAATACCACAAGGAAAGATTGGAGCTTTAAGCTCAATGATGCACTTTGGGCGTATAGAACGGCGTATAAGACACCGATTGGTATGTCTCCATATAGGTTGGTTTATGGCAAGGCTTGTCATCTTCCGGTTGAACTTGAACATAAGGCTTATTGGGCGATAAAGAAATTCAACATGGAGTATGATGAAGTGGGGAAACAAAGGAAGTTACAACTAAATGAGCTAGAGGAGATACGTAATGATGCTTACGAGAGTGCCCGGATTTACAAGGAAAAGACTAAGCTTTTTCATGACAAGATGATTTCGCGGAAAAGTTTTGTTGTGGGGCAAAAAGTCCTTTTATTTAATACTCGTTTACGTTTATTTCCGGGAAAGCTTAAGTCCCGTTGGGTGGGACCATTTGTTGTTACTAATGTTTATGCTCATGGTGCAGTTGAAATTGTTAGCAACAAAACAGGACAACATTTGAAAGTCAACGGCCATAGGTTAAAGCCATATTATGAAAACTTTCCAACGGAGCATGTGGACGTGATTGGACTTCGAGATGCACTCCCTATGGAGGAGTAATGTGCCGCAAGAGCTAAGTCGGGCCGTCGACTTTAAAACAAGCGCTTAATGGGAGGCAACCCATCGGTTTTGTATTTCTTATCCTTTTGCTTTTGTTATTTCTTTTTCTTGTTCCTTATCATGTTAAAATTTCCCACCTTGACTTTACTAGGAGGATTCAATTACATTGAGGACAATGTAAGGTTTAAGTGTGGGGGAGTGGTTAAGCATGTTTTTAAAAAAAAATTACAAAAAAATTAAAAAAATTTAAAAAAAAAAAAAAAAAAAAAAAAAAGTTTTACATAAAAACTCCAACTTTTAGAGATTTTAGAGTCCCTAGCATACTTCTAGGTATGTTTACATAGAGATTTTGACCGACATAATTGAACTTGGAAATGTTAGAGAACTACATTCGGATTTCTTGCTTGTTTGAGTGTTAAATAATGGATTTAATCATGCCGGTGATGCGAATTTGGTGCAGGGAGAAATGCGTTATTAGAGTTGCTGATCAATCATTAGTGGAGACTACCCGTATTCATATCATGTGAGGCACCGACCAGAAATTTTCCATCTACTAAAGAGCTTCTTTTGAGTGTGTGTCACCGTACATTAATTCCGGGTAGAATGGTGAGCTACCCAACCTCCCACCAATAGAAGCACTACTCTTTGATCTCTTGAGTGCTAATTTTGTCAATCATAAGGGTGACGTCTATAGATGAAAGCCTCCTTCTTGTAGTTCGATTTGCAGTTAGCACCATTCTCTCTCTCGACAATAACGGATCCATAGAAACACATCATCATCAACAAGGAGCGACATGAAAATTTACAAGGAAAGTTGGAAAAGTTCAAGGTTTACAAGCAACGGAATGAAAAGAAAAAGAGCAAATTTCAAATATAAGTAAAAGCAACATACAAAGAGCGGATTTTACATATATGTTGAGGACTTACAATACAATGAGGTAATTCTATATCCAAGTATGAAGACTTATTCATGAAAGCAAAGAAAATCAAAAGGTGAGAATTTTTGAAGTTTATGATTTTGAGACGAAACAAGTTGTGAAGAATCAAGCGGTAAAATACTTCTCCCACGGCCATGGTTTATTTTGTATTTAATTTCTCTTTAAAAAAAAAAAAAAAAAAAAATTGAAAAAAATTGAAAAAATTTGAAGAAAAAAAAAAAAGAGAAATATTTGTTTTATTTAATAAGCCGTGGAAAAGGAAAATTTATAAGAAAGTTTCAAGCGACAAGGTTTTAAGGTAAAAGAGTTACAAATTGTCAAGGAATTACGAAGATCAAGAGTTTATCATTAATAGTTGAAACCGAAGACCAAGGAGATCAAGACGAGGAGCGGAAGACGTTTCTATTGGATGCCGTGAGAGTGGTGTTATCATAATTGGCGATCGGATGTGAAGGTGAGTAAGTAATCTCATCCTCGATAAAAATGGTTGATTTCCTTTCTTAGAGATCGTCGAAAAATGGTTTTTCAAAATATTAAAAGATGTGGGTTTTTCAAAATTTCGGAAGTTATCCTTCCCACCATTCAACGTGTTGCAGGAATTCTCTCTTCATTCCTACCTGCACACATGTGAGAACCATAAAAAAGCCGTCTTTTTGAGTGCAATTATCATAAAATCCTTTTTGGTGAGGCAGAAGTCGAGGCGAAATGCTTATTGATCGTTTCTCAAACACGCATTCTCTCATTATGGTGTGGTTATTTCTCACTCAACATTTAAGAATGAGAATATGTTCTTTAGTATTTCTAACTTCTTATTACTAGCATGCAGAAACTCTATGTCCTCATAACTCGTTGGATGCTTGTGACGCTGGAACGCTTTGAAGTTGTAAGTTTTGGTTTGATTTGCTCGAGGACTAGCAAAGTCTAAGTGTGGGGGAATTTGATAGGTGTAGAATACACCGTATTTACTATCTAGTAGTTTATGCTTTCTTTGCTATTTTTCGTGTGAATTATGTATTTTATGTGTGTTTTGAGTTTTGTAGCTACTTTGGAGTCACACGGAGGAAAAGAGGAAGAAATTACACTATTTGAGCAAAAAGGGCAAACTTGTCATTTCATCAAGGGCGAAGACTATTTGGAACCCAGGGGTGGTTAAGGGGCTCTCATTCAGGGTACCCCTTATCACTCAGCAGTGGGTGTTACTAACACCGGGTATCCCTTATCCAGAGGATGGTTATGCTGGATAGCATCCAATTGGGTCGGTCCTATCCATGGCCCGAAACCGGATCCAAACCCGAAACCGGATCCAAACCCACTTCACTATCCTACCCTAAATCGAGAAGAAGCTCTCTTTCTCACAGTTTTCATTTACTCGTTTCCTACACCTGAGCAGATCGAAACCCAGAAGAAATTAGGGTTCGATACTGTTAATCGATCGAGAGAGAGAACGAGTTGATGATGTTAATCGATCGAGAAAGAGAACGAGTTGCTGCTGTTGAATACAGTGATGGAAGAGAGGGTTGAAATCGAGATGAGAAGAAGCTGAAACTGAGATGGGGTATGTATTGATTTCTGTTGGACCGAGAGCTGATATGAAGAACAAGTCGAGAAGAGAAGATAGGTTTCTTTGATGAATTGAAAGAAGAGATCGAGAGTAATTGAAATGAGAGAAGAATCAAAGATAGATTCGATTGAGAGATGAAATCAAGGGTTACGTGGTGATGTTTAAGTAATTAAATCAATAGGGTTGGTAGCTTTGATTCAAAGGAGATGTCAGAATCGATGAATTAAGGGATTTGTGGTTGTTGATGTCGAGATTAAAATCTTTGGATAAAATAATGAACGGGGTTTCTTTGGTGAATCGGGAGTATAAAAGCGAGATTGAACTCGGGAGATCGACAGAAATTGAAAATAGGGTCGAAGTTGCATCGTGGAATCGATTGAGAATAAGTCGATAAAAGAACAAGGGAGAATTGATGAAGTTGAAATCAGAGATGGGTTTAGAGACTGTTTCTGCAGGCGATTCAGAGGCAAGTTGTTGCTGAAATTGATTGAAAATACAGGGAAGAGTTTGATGTTTTTAACGGACTGAGGTTGAGAAGGAATTGATAGAGATTGACGGAGTCTTGTGGTTTGCCAAGACATGGCAAATGCACTGGAGGTATGCTACTTGGTGGATTCTCGCAATGAATGAGACAATGAGACATGAGGCAAGGATGTAATTGAAATTGCAGGTGGAAACATGGCCTGGGAAGAGCTGAAGTTGGAACTGAAGCTGCTTAGATGAATAGGAGATGGAAGAGGGATGTGCTAAGTTGATGATGAGGTTGTTGAGTTGGGTTTGGTTTCAATTGGTAGAGTTATGGTGGCTTAACCTAAGAATGGGGTGTTGACTGAGGAAAATTTGAGAGCTTCAACTGAGACAGCAAATGGGCATTGAGAGAATTGGTTTGATGGCTGTGAGTCATGGTTTCTGAATATGAGAAGATGGAGCTGTTGGAGCTGGTGGTTATGCTTGAGATAATGAGCTTGGGCTATGGAAGTGGTGGCAGTGATTTGGTGGCTTAACATTGAGGTTGCAGGACTGGCTAGGCTTGGAGCATCAGTGCCATGGCCTGGTTTAGAGAAGATTGCAGTGTCAAGACAGTGGTGGTTGCTATCTGAGAATGGGAGTGAAGCAGATGCTATGTAATGCTGAGGAGTTGCTGGAGCTACGGATGCAGCGAAGGTTGCTTACAGGAAGGGCTTGTGATGCTGATGGCAAGACAATGAAGTTGAATTACAGGGAAGGATACTGACCATCCGGTCAGTCTGTGCACCGAAACCGCACAACCGCAACAAATTTGGCTTGGGCAAGTAGCACAGCTAGGACCGGTCAGTAGAGTTAGCTAGTCGACTCGGTTCGACTCGATGACTCACCCCTTGACTCATTGACTGACGACGACCGTTAAGTTTGACTTTTGACCGTTAGTCCTAACGGTGGACTGACGGAATATTCCGTCGAATATTCCATTGACAGCAACAGAATTCAGGTGGCCGGCGGCGACTATTCCGGCCGGATTCCGGCCACAATACCGATTTTCCGGCGAGCCAAAAATTCCAGAATTTTCTATGGATTTCTCTCATGGGTGTGAAGACTTGGATTTGGAAATTGGGTGAAGAATTCTCTAGAATCATCTAAACTCATGGGTTTGTGGAATTGGGCTCAAATTTGGAAAGAGAAGGTGGAAGAGTTGAGAAAAGCTTGGATTTGGAAATTGAATTGCTAAAGGAAAAGGATTCTATTCCTTGGAAGATTTGGAGAATATTGAAGCCTATAAATAGAGAAGTTTTCTACCTCTCTATACACACCTCTCTACACACACATCACTTGTGTTTTTGATAGCTTTTGAAAATTCTTCTTTTTAATTATTTGTGTGAACTCTTGAAAATTCTCCTTTTAATTATTATTATTTGTGTGAATTTCAAAAACATGAGTAGCTAATTTTATTATTGATTGAGGATGAATTCGTAGTTCTTAATATATGATTTAAGTTTTTGTTTTCAATTCTATCTTGAGATTTTTCACATGATTATCGATTGTTTTTACTAATAGGAATGTTTATTCATTCATGATTGATTGATAGATAGATTGTTTGGAGTGCACGCTAAATTGATTTGTTAATTGATCTATATCTAGTATAAGTTAGGGAATACGTAATCGTTCTCGACACTTTACACAAGTAGAAAACACGAGACCTTGCGAAGGGATTCCGTGGAGCAATTGTGTGTAGAAACAACGCTAGAAAGTGGACCAAGCGAACCGAGTTTAACTACTAGTACTAAACCTAAATTCATAGATCTTAATGCATTCAGGGAATTACATCTTGTAAGCGAACCTCAGGGTGGTTCTTTTGAATAGAATCGATAACTAAGCGGACTGTTACTCAGTGAAATTAGGGATTTTGGGGCTAGCTAAGCGGACCTGCTATCCTACGGTTGGTGATAATCTGTGACTAATAACAAGTAGAAAAGAACATAACTTGATTCATTGTTTTGCAACGAAGAAGGATTCCTTGATCTTGTCTCTCTTATTGCTTTCAACTTTCGATTTTAATTGCTTTGTTTATTTTCTTTTGCTTTTTACACCCCCCTTTCGTGACAATTCTTACAACTAGAATCTCTTGCTCCTCGTGGGAACGAACTTGACTTCCATTATATTATTTTTAATTGAGTGGAAACATTAATTAATTTGATTGCACCTACGACACGCATCAGAGAAGGACGGCGATTACGATATCGCCTCGGCCTCTTGGGTTCGTACATGACATAGGAGTCGTGGCCCGAGTCGACTACAACGGTTCATCCTCCGTTTGGAACGGGAGGTAAGTTTGTCGAAACACTCGTGAATCCCCTGTCAGCGAGTTACTGTCTTCCTTCGTGTGAATATATGTCGAGGAACTGAATACGACTGCTTTAATTTCCTAGTAAAGGGCAAGGCCTGGACATACAAGATAAGGGTTCGTATTTCATCACCGTTCTCTTCTTGCCCGCCTTAGGAAAACGATACTTAACGCGAACCTAAGCTTTAAAATTTGGAATAGAACAAGACCGATAGGGTAACGAGCTTAATAGGAAAGTCATTCGAAAAATATTGGTTACTCTTTTAAGCATACTTCGAAGTTCATGATGGTTTCTGTGAGTTGAATGCGTGATTGCGCCGCCTTGTAATGCCGGTGAGGCCTTGGGTATCAAAGCTCCACGCAGCTTCCCTCGTCTCTATTCAACTTACCTCAACTAGGATTGATTCCAGAGAGGTTTGCTCAGATTGTAACGAGTTCCTTTTCGAAAGATTAGAAGCTGGTCTAGAAACAATCTAAGTGGAGCCATCATGTTTTTTGTTTGCTAAAAATCATTAGGTTTGCTGTGGTGGAGTCAGACTTGTTTGTGTTTGCATAGAACTTCCTTTCCTTTTAGGATTTTTCTTTTTCTTTTGTTTTTCTAGTGTATGCCCGAGGTTATTAGAGAGCGGACTTGGAAAAGAGACAATCTAGGTCGATTTATTAGTGAAAACCCTAGTAATTCTTTTTGTGGAAGCGGGGAGCTCGAAGACTCTTCTTTTGAGAGCCCCGTTTTGAGAATCTGTCTCTTCGTGAGGAAAGTACCCCTAGTACTTCAGCTGTGCCAGCGATGGCAACTTTGAAAGATTACATGTTCCCAACTAGGACCAACCGAGCTTCGTGCATTAAATTGCCAGCCAATACGGCTAATTTCGAGATAAAACCTAGTATTCTTCAGATGATCCCTATACTCTTAGGAAAAGATGATGAGAACCCTTATTTTCATATTAGGGACTTTGAGGAAATTTGTGGGATAGTTAGAATAAAAGACCTTACTGATGAAGTTTTGAAACTTAAGATGTTCCCCTTATCCTTGAAAGATAAAGCCAAGACCTGGCTAAAGAACCTACCATCTGAATCCATTGAAACATGGCAGGAACTTATCGCTGCTTTCTATATGAAATTTTACCCTAAGCATAAAACTGCAGCTGTTAGACAGAAAATTAGTTCCAGTGTGCAACAAGAGGGAGAGTCTCTTTATAGGTTTTTAGAGAGATTCAATGATCTCCTATCTCAGTGTCCTCACCATGGATTTGATAAGATGAAACTTGTAGAGATTATTTATGATGGTTTAGACTATTCGACCAAAGCCATGGTCGAGTCTATGTATTTGGTGAGTTCACTAGTAAAAGTGCTTGAGGATGCCTTTACCTTCTTAGGAGTTGTTCTTTGAGAAATCCCAACAGTGGGAGTCTTGTGTTCAACCCCCTAAGAGACTCTTGGTCAATAGAAGTAGCACCAATGTGGTAGATACAAGCTTCGGGTCAGATGCTAAGTTTGCTGCTTTGTCCAGAAGGTTAGAAGCTTTGGAATTGAATCAGTCTAAAAATAGGTCCCTTGTTGAACCTAATAGAACCTCTCAAGTCTCTAGTTGTGGAATAGAGCCCGATAACTCATTTTGGGAAGGTCGGGTTAGTGAAGAGCAAGCTCATGCTGTCTATAACAATGCTAGGTTTGAGAACCGTCAGAAGTTTGACCCATACTCAGAGACCTACAATCCTGGTTGGAGAAACCATCCTAATTTTTCTTGGTCTAAGGGCCAGAATCAAGGTCAGTCTAGTAAGGTTTTGGTTATGCTAAGAACTCTTCAGGTCAACCCCAGTTTATATTTCAGAACCCTTCGGATAAAAAGATCACAAGTTTAGAAGAAACTCTCGCCTCGTTTATTAAAATCTCTGAAAAGATCAACCAAATGGTTGCGCAAGGGATAGAAGAAAGTAAGAGTATAGGTTATGCTAACTCTCAGGCTATTTCCGAGTTGAAAACCCAGGTTAGTCAGATAAATGAGTCTTTGAGGGAAAAAGGTAAGTTTCCTAGTCAAACTCAGCCCAATCCTAGAGGAGTTCATCAAGTAGGTGAAAGACCATCCCATCATGTGAATTCTATTAAAACCCTTAGGAGTGGTAGAGTGATAGACAACAAGGTTTCCACGCCTGATAGTGAACATGCTGTAGTTCACCCTTCCGAACCAGAAACCGAGGAGATTGATAGAGTCTCTAAAGAGACCAATGAGGTTCATATTGAGCCAGGCTTTGTTCCCAGAGCCCCGTTCCCAGCTGCTAGTTCCAACTAAGAGGGAGTCCAACTTTAATGATGTATTGGAGGTTTTTAAGCGAGGTAACTATCAACCTTCCATTATTAGATGCAATTAAGCAGATTCCCGCTTATGCCAAGTTTCTTAAGGATATGTGTACGCGAAAGCGGAAGCTTAGTGTCCAGAAGAAAGCCTTTCTAGCTAGTCACGTGAGTTCTATTATTCAGAATACCACTACTCCCAAGTATAAAGACCCAGGGTCCCCTACCATTTCTAGCACAATAGGTAAATACCGTGTTGAGAAAATGTTGCTTGACTTAGGAGCCAGTGTGAACTTACTTCCATACCATGTGTACCTTAAGCTAGGACTTGGTGAGATGAAACCTACCCAGATGACACTCCATTTAGCTGATAGGTCCGTTAAAATTCCTCGTGGTGTAATCGAGGATGTTCTTATAGAGGTCGACAAGTTTATATATCCAGTGGATTTTGTTATCCTAGATACCCAACCTGTCCCTGACCCAGAGAACCAAATACCAGTGATTTTAGGTCGCTCGTTTTTAGCTACATCCAATGCGATCATTAACTGTCGAAATGGTATTATGAACTTGTCTTTTGGTAATATGACTATTGAGCTGAACATTTTTAATATTAGTAAGCTACCCTCTGAACTAGATGACTCGAACATAGAAGAGGTGAACATGATAGGAACATTAGTCGAGGATTCATTGCCAAACACTTTGTTAGAAGATCCATTAGAGAAATGCCTAGCTAACTTTGGGATTGATTTTGATGATAATAATGTGATTAATGAGGTGAATGTTTTGTTAGATTCAAACCCTTTGTTAGACACTAGTAACGGATAGAAACCTAAGTTCGAACCACTACCAGTTTCTAAGTCTACCCAAGTTCCTTCGTTAGAAGAGCCCCCCTAAGTTGGACCTTAAACAACTACCAGATACCTTGAAGTATGTGTTTTTAGGCCCATCTGAAACTTTACCTGTAATTGTAGCATCCGACTTGGATAGTGATCAGGAAAGTAGGCTAGTAATCGTCCTTCAAAACAACAAGGAAGCTTTAGGGTGGACCATAGCAGACATTAAGGGTATAAGTCCCACCGTTTGTATGCATCGAGATCTATTTAGAGAGTGACACCAAACCTTCTAGGGAGATGCAACGTAGACTGAACCCAAATATGAAAGAAGTAGTTCGAACCGAGGTTCTTAAGTTGTTAGATGCAGGCATTATCTACCCCATTTCAGATAGCAAGTGGGTCAGCCCCGTTGTGTTGTTCCCAAGAAATCCTAGATTATCGTAGTCCGAATGATAATAATGAGTTAATCCCGACCCGAGTGACCACGGGTTGGCATGTTTGTATTGACTTTAGGAAATTGAACAAGGTCACTAGGAAAGACCACTTTCCTCTTCCCTTCATCGACCAGATGCTAGAGAGATTAGCTGGACATAGTCGTTACTGCTTTTTAGATGGCTACTCTGGCTATAATCAGATCGTTATTACCCCAGAAGACCAGGAGAAAACCACTTTTACCCGTCCCTTTGGTACCTTTGCGTATAGACGCATGCCTTTCGGGCTATGTAACGCCCCTGCGATTTTTCAGCGTTGCATGATGAGCATATTTTCAGATATGGTAGAACGGTTCTTAGAGGTCTTTATGGATGATTTTTCAGTGTTTGGTTCATCTTTCGTTAAGTGCTTGCATCATTTGTCATTAGTGTTGACTAGGTGTAAGGAAAAAAATCTAATGCTTAATTGGGAAAAATGTCATTTCATGGTTCGATCAGGAATTGTTTTAGGGCATATCGTATCTTCTAAGGGTATAAAGGTAGATAAAGACAAAGTTGACCTTATCAAGACTTTACAGCCCCAAAACCGTAAGAGATATTAGGTCATTCTTAGGGCATGCGGGTTTTTATCGTCGATTCATTAAGGATTTTAGCTTGATTTCTAGACCTCTTTGCAATTTGCTTGCAAAAGATGTTAAGTTTGTCTTTGATGATACTTGTTTAGAGGCTTTTGAGAAGCTTAAGACTTTACTTACTACCGCCCCCATAGTCCAGGCACTTAACTGGAACCTACCCTTTGAAATCATGTGCGATGCTTGATTATGCTATTGGTGTTGTGCTAGGTCAGCGAGAAAACAAATTACTTCATGTGATTTACTATGCTAGCAAAACTCTGAATGACGCCCAATTGAACTATACCACTACGGAGAAGGAACTGTTAGCCATTGTGTTTGCCTTAGACAAGTTTAGACCCTATCTCTTAGGTTCTAAGGTCATAATCTTCACCGATCATGCTGCTTTGAAGTATCTTCTTTCCAAGAAGGATACTAAACCTAGATTGATTATATGGATCCTCTTGTTACAGGAATTTTCCTTAGACATTAGAGACAAAAAAGGTGCAGAAAATGTAGTAGCAGACCACTTGTGTAGGCTTGTTGTGGATACCCCTGATGATTCTCCTCATGTTAGGGATAGTTTTCCTGATAAACAAATGTTCTTTGTTACCCAATTACCTTGGTATGCGAATATAGTGAACTATCTTGTTACTGGTCGAATGCCCCAACATTGGGGTAAACAAGATCGTTCTAGGTTTTTAGCCGAGGTTAAGCACTTCTTTTGGGATTATCCTTATTTGTTTAAGTATTGTCCAGACCAGATTATTGGGAGATGTATACCTGAGAGTGACCAGTACAGTATTATTTCCTTTTGTCATGATCATGCTTGTGGAGGTCACTTTAGTGCTAAGAAGACTGCTGCTAAGATATTGCAGTGTATATTCTATTGACTTTCGTTGTTTAAAGACTCCCACGATTCTTCGTGTTACTTGTGAACGTTGCCGAGAAATTAGGAACCATTCCCGTAGGAACATGATGCCCTTGAACCCTATTTTAGTTGTCGAGGTCTTTGATGTGTGGGGTAGTGACTTTATGGGTCCGTTTCCTAATTCTTTTGGTAACTTATACATCCTTGTCGCTGTAGACTATGTCTCTAAGTGTATTGAGGCGGTTGCGTGTAAGACCAATGACCATAGGGTTGTGATTGAGTTCTTGAAAAATAATATACTTACACGTTTTGGTACACCGCTGTAGATGGTGGATTTTCAAAAAAGGGTAAAATTGTAAAACTATACTCCGGATCCGGCAATCGGATGAGTATTGATGCCCATGTCTCTTATTAAAGCACGAAAGCTCATGCCATAGATCTCTGACTGAGAAGGTTGTCTCTCAGAGTATATGTAGATGTGTAGTCTCCCAGCTGAGGCCACGACAATCTCAGTAATTACTCCGGATCCGGCAATCTGATGAGTATTGAGACTCATGTCTCTAAGCGTGAAAGCTCATGCCATAAAACCTCTGATCGAGAAAGTCTCTTAGAGAAGATGAAGATGTGTAGTCTCCCAGCTGAGACCACGGCACATCTCATATTGTATAGGATTGCAAGATTGGGCGGCTCCTGGACTGCATGTCTGCTAGTATAGAGCAATAACGTCTTCAGTATGTAACCATGTTTTCCCTGACTATACAAGATGAATATGACACTCCTGCAAGTTCATATTGCTCAACCCTTAGATAATTAATGCTCCTAGATAGGAAGCCCTTCTAGTATAGAGCCATCAGTTAATTATCTCTAATTGCCTGAATATCCAGCAATATTCTACGATTCTTCGTTATATTTCGTCACTTCAATTCGTGGTTCTTCCCAGCAGAATTCCACAGGTTAGTGATAAATATTCAACGAGACAGGCATCTGAGCATCGAATAAGCCCTGAATCAAATGGTGCAAGTGTACTTAACAATAATGCACAGACCATCATTTGAATGCGCAAACGAGCATTTCAAAAATATGAATGAACGATGAACCTATGCAAAATAGGAAGGAAAAATAATAATAATAAAATATTAGCAAAGGCGCCAGGGGAATGGGCTCATCAGTTGGCCGGTCATGCCGTGACCAGTCCCGCGCCCAATTTTATATTTTGTCATATTTTATTATTCTTCCCCGATCTCGTGAAAATTCTCTCGTTCGAACTAATCTCCTTCGTTTCAAGGAAATTCTCTAATCTCATGATTTTATCAAAGAAATAATAAAATTAGGGAAAGGTATCGCGGGACCGAGCACCAGCCGGCCGGCCATGACCTAGCCGTGGCCAGTCCCACACCTCACGTCCCCATTATTTTATTATTTCTCTCAAATTATGAAAATTCCTTGATTTTATGAATTTTCCTTAAAACCATGAAAATTCCCCAATTTTATGAATTTTCTTTAAAATCATGAAAATTATTATAAAATTAGGAAAACTCGTGGGACCGGGCACCAGCTGATAGGTGTAGAATACACCGTATTTACTATCTAGTAGTTTATGCTTTCTTTGCTATTTTTCTTGTAAATTATGTATTTTACGCTTGTTTTGAGTTTTGTAGCTACTTTGGAGTCGCACGGAGGAAAAGAAGAAGAAATCACCCAATTTGAGCCAAAAGGGCAAAAAGGTCATTTCAGGGGCGAGCACTATTTGGAGCCCAGTCCAGGTTAAGGGGTAACTCTTGGAGGAGTACTATATACAAACCAGCCAAGGATTAAGGGGCTGTCCACTAGGGTATCCCTTATCTAATGAGTGGGTTGGTTTTTATCAATGGGGTGTAAATATCCACCCAAATCAATACAACCCTAAATATGAGAGTTCTTTCTCTCGTTTCACTCAATTATCATTGAACCAGGACAACGGCTGTGTCTGAAATTGAGAAGTGAGAATCGAGAAACAGAGAAGGAAAGGAGATGCACCACGAGTGAAATCGAGAGGAAGCTTGTGAGGGATTTGAGGGTTTGAGTCATGACGATAGGTTGGTGGTGGAATCGATCGATTCAATTCGACAGAGGAAGAAGATGGTGCTACTTTGATTAAACAAGAAATCGAATCAAGAAAGAGAGAGAGCGAGGGTTTTGATGCCATCAAGATTGAAGAGGTTAAAGGTTAGGGTTAGTGCTGTCTGTGAGCAAGATTTAGATCGAGAATTACCATGTAAATCGATGTTGTTGAGTGAGAAATGGGTGTTTGAATCTGAGGTTGAAGAGTGAGCAGCGAATGGAAGATGGGTTTTGGTTGAATTCGGTTTTGAAAAGGCTGCTGTGAAAATGAGAGTTAGGGTTTATTCAATCAGCGAGAGATGAAGACGCTGGTGATTTCTGTTGAGTAATGGTTGGATTCGTGGCTGAAATGAAGAGTTAATTTGACCAGTGGTGCTGCTGAGGAAGAATGGGGGTTTGATGGAGTCTGCTGGTTCACAGGGAACGATGGATTGTGAAGAGTGATGTTGCCGAGAAGAATTGAGAATGAGAAATTGATACAGAAAAAAAGCTAATGATTGCAGATGAATGGTGAATTGCTTGAATCGATTCTGAGACAGGGAATGGTGCTAGAAGTTGGGTGATTGCTGATTCAATTGAAGCTGAGTCGATTGAGCTAAGAAGTAACAAAGAAGTGAAGCTATTGAACACAATAGATGAATGCTAGGAATTCTTAATGTGGAAGTGGAGTCAAGAAGAGTTCGAAATTGGCTGAAAATGGATAAACAACAAACTCGCCAAATCGTCCTTCAGCGAGTTGACTCGGACCGATCCGAACGATCCCGATGACCGATCCCAACCGAGCCCGATGATCGATTCCTGAAGTCGAATTAATCAAGTCAGCCGAGTAAGCGGTGACTCAAGATCGACTCAACCGAGTGAGCCCCGATTAATGAGTGGTTAACTCGAGTCCGACTCACTCCTTCTCCTTGACCTTTGACTAACTGTTGACTGACGGTTGACTAGTTTGACCGTTAGTCCTAACGGAGGACCGGACGGAATATTCCGTCGAATATTCTCTCGACGGAGAAATTTCCAGGTGACCGGCGGCGACGTTTTCCGACCAAATTCCGCCATAATCCCGCTTTTCCCGCGAGCCAAAAATTCCGTAATTTTCTATGGACTTCTCTCATGGGTGTGAAGACTTGGGCTAGGAATTGGATGGAGAATTGGACTCAAATTTGGAAAGAGAAGGTGGAAGAGTTGAGAAGAGCTTGGAATTGGAAATTGAATTGCAAAAGAATAAGGATTCTATTCCTTGGAAGAATTGGAGAATATTGAAGCCTATAAATAGAGAAGTTTTCTACAACTTCTACATATCTTTACATCTCTCTCTACACACACAACACTTTTCTTTTCTTATTCTTTGTGTGAACTCTTTAACATGAGTAGTTAATTTATTGATTGAGGATGAATTCCTAGTTCTTAACATATGATTTAAGTTTTTGTTTTCAAATTCTATCTTGAAGTTTTTCACATAATTATCGCTTGTTTTTACTAATAGGAGTGATCTTAAAGACATTCATGATTGATTGATAGATTGTTTGGGTGGCCAACTAAATTGATTTGTTAATTCGATCTAAAGCTAATGAAAGTTAGGGATAAGTAATCGTTCTTTGACTTTTTACATAAGTAGCAAACACGAGACCTTGCGGAGGGATTCCGTGGAGCAATTGTGTGTAGAAACAACGTTAGCAAGTGGACCTTGAGCTAAGAGTCTAACTACTAATATCAACCTAAGAAATTCACAAAACTTAATGCATGAGCCAAGTTACATCTAGGTTGAGCTAATTCTAGGTGGCTTGGTGATTAGAATCCGGTAGTCGAGAACTTCCGTGTCCCGGTGATACAAGGGATTTAGGGGTTTAGCAATCGAGCTAGCTGCTTTACCTACGGTGGGTGATAATTTGTGACTAATAACAAGTAGAATAGAACATAACTTGATTCATTGTTTCGTAACGAAGAAGGATTCCTTGATCTTCTCTCTCTTATTGCTTTCATCTTTCAACTTTCGATTTTAATTGCTTTCTTTATTTTTATTTTGCTTTTTACACCCCCCTTTCGTGACAACTTTTACAACTAAGATCTCTTGCTCCTCGTGGGAACGAACTTGACTTCCATTATATTATTTTTAATTGAGTGGAAATATTGAATTAATTTGATTGCACCTACGACACGCATCAAATTTTGCGCCGTTGCTTAGGGAGCAATGGATGATTTTAGTTGTTTTTATTTTTCTTTTGCTTTCTTCTTGCTTTGTTGGATTCTATTCCGTATCTAACTTGGTTTTGAATCTTATTTTGTGTGCCGGTTTGCCATGTGTACGGTGGACAAGAGCAAGCATATTACAACAATCAATACGGTTTTCAACCTCAACATTATGACAACTTCCAACCATCCTTAGGATACAATCAAAACCAATATTTTGGCTATGATAAATTTCCTACAGAACCTTATGGATATTCTCATACATATCAACAACCTTATGACGGGTATGTAAGTGGACAAACACACGGATGGAAGGATAGTTATGCATCTAACAATTTGTTTTCTAGTAATGTGCGAGACAGAGAATTTGGAATATACTCCTCTTCATCGTGTTTTTCCTTCACTTTTTCCAAAAGAGGAGATGTCGTCTAGAAACTCTATCAACGGTGGTAAGCGTGTGAACGTCGGGAAACTTGCAGTAAATTATACAAATTGGAGGATGATGGAGACTCGGAAGAGCTTGTCGCAGAAATTAGTAGGACTATTCATATGGAACTTAAACGACGTCGGGATAAAGGTTATGAAACCGATGAAGATTCTTATTATGGTGAGTCCGAAAATGAAGATGATTGTGTTGAAAAGGACCAACCTTTGGAGACTTTTGATGACGCTAGTGTAGCTTACTCGAGCCTTGATCTTAATAATGATCAATCACCTATTCAAAAGGAAGAGCTTGAGGAAGATGCATTTATTGCTTTGAAAAAATTTCTTAGGGAAAGATGGGAGTCCGCGGAAGTGTATGGATGTTCCGACAATGAGGAAGTTATTCCAACTCCGGATCATAATAACGATCTTTCACCTATCCAAAAGGAGGAGTTTGGATATCACTTACCTATTGTTGTAAACGGTGTAACACCCGCACAAGAAGATCTTACAATCTATACCGATGAGAATCACTTTAGTGAATGGCCCGATTCCGATGATGAGAATGTTGAAGAGATGATTATAGAGGATGAAACCACATTCATTGATTTTGTGGAAGACCCAATTGAACTTGCGAATGATTTTAATGATGCCGAGACTTTGGTTAAGGTAGAAAACGACGAAGAATGGTTGCAAGGTTTAATAGAGGACCACGATATACAAGAGGTAAGTAATTCACTTGAATTTTTTAAGGATGAAGAGGATTCTATAATACAAGAATTTTTGAAAGGTTTGTCTAACCCTTTGCCTATTGATTCTTCTCCTTTACCTCTTATTGGTTTGAATGTATGTGCTTCGAAAGTATTTTTGGATGATTTTGTTTCTAAATATCCACCATTGGAAACACTTGATGCTAACACTCTGCAGGTTTGCCAAGAGGAATACATGGAAGTTCCCAAATTCTATGTTCTTTATACACTTAGAGTGTGGACGAGAATAAGTGTGGGGGAAATTTCTATCGAGCGATAACATCACTATTGTTTTCTTGTGCTAATATTTGTATGGAGTTATTGTTTGCAAAACAGGTATTATGGGTGGATCCTCAAATTTTCCGATTGTTAGTATACGGGCTAATGAATCTTGCAAGAGCTAAGTCGGGCCGTCGACTTTAAAACAAGCGCTTAATGGGAGGCAACCCATCGGTTTTGTATTTCTTATCTTTTTGCTTTTTGTTATTTCTTTTTCTTGTTTCTTTTCATGTTAAAATTTCCCACCTTGACTTTACTAGAGGATTCAATTACATTGAGGACAATGTAAGGTTTAAGTGTGGGGGAGTGGTTAAGCATGTTTTTAAAAAAAAAATTAAAAAAAAATTAAAAAATTTTGAAAAAAAAAAAAAAAAAAGAGTTTTACATAAAAATTCCAACTTTTAAAGATTTTAGAGTCACTAGCATATTTCTAGGTATGTTTACATAGAGATTTTGACCGACACAATTGAACTTGGAAATGTTAGAGAACTACATTCGGATTTCTTGTTTGTTTGAGTGTTAAATAATGGATTTAATCATGCCGTTGATGCGAATTTGGTGCAGGTAGAAGTGCGTTATTAGAGTTGCTGATCAATCATTAGTGGAGACTACCCGTATTCATATCATGAGAGGCACCGACCAGAAATTTTCCATCTACTAAAGAGCTTCTTTTTGAGTGTGTGTCACCGTAAGTTAATTCGGGTAGAATGGTGAGCTACCCAACCTCCCACCAATAGAAGCACTACTCTTTGATCTCTTGAGTGCTAATTTTGTCAATCATGAGGGTGACGTCCATGGATGAAAGCTTCCTTCTTGTAGTTCGATTTGCAGTTAGCACCATTCTCTCTCGACAACAACGGATCCATAGAAACACATTCATCATCAACAAGGAGCGACATCAAAATTTACAAGGAAAGTTGGAAAAGTTTAAGGTTTACAAGCAACAAAACGAGAAAAAGAGCAAATTTCAAATTCAAGTAAAGCAACATACAAATGAGCGGATTTTACATATATGTTGAAGACTTACACTACAATGAGGTAATTTTATATTCAAGTATGAAGACTTATTCATGAAAGCGAAGAAAATTAAAAGGTGAGAATTTTTGAAGTTTATGATTTCAAGACGATACAAGTTGTGAAGAATCAAGCGGTAAAATACTTCTCCCACGGCCATGGTTTATTTGTATTAAATTTCTCTTGTTTAAAAAAAAAAAAAAAAAAAAAAAAAAAAAAAAAAAATGAATGAAAAAAAAAAAAAAAAAAAAAAAAAAGAAAAGGAAAGAAAAGAAAAACACAAGAGAAATATTTGTTCTTATTTTTATTAGCCGTGGGGAAGGAAAATATATAAGGAAGTTTCAAGCGACAAGGATTTTAAGGTAAAAGAGTTACAAATTGTTAAGGAGTTATGAAATTCAAGGGTTTATCATCAATAGTTGAAACCGAAGACGAAGACCAAGAAGAAAGACGAGGAGCGGAAGACGTTTCTATTGGATGCCGTGAGAGTGGTGTTATCATAATTGGCGATCGGATGTGAAGGTGAGTAAGTAATCCCATCCTCGATAATAATGGTTGATTTCCTTTCTTAGAGATCGTCGAGAAAAATGGTTTTTCAAAATATTAAAAGATGTGGGTTTTTAAAAAATATTTGGAAGTTGTCCTTCCCACCTTTCAACGTGTCGCAGAATTCTCTTTTCATTCCTACCTGCACACATGTGAGAACCATAAAAAGTTTGTCTTTTTGAGTGCAATTATCATAAAATCCGTTTTGGTGAGGCGAAGTCGAGGCGAAATGCTTATTGATCGTTTCTCAAACACGCGTTCTCTCATTATGGTGTGGTTATTTCTCACTCAACATTTAAGAATGAGAATATGTTCTTTAGTATTTCTAACTTCTTATTACTAGCATGCAGAAATTCTATGTCCTCATAACTCTTTGGATGCTTGTGACGCTTGAACGCTTTGAAGTTGTGAGTTTTTGGTTTGATTTGCTCGAGGACTAGCAAAGTCTAAGTGTGGGGGAATTTGATAGGTGTAGAATACACCGTATTTACTATCTAGTAGTTTATGCTTTCTTTGCTATTTTTCTTGTAAATTATGTATTTTACGCTTGTTTTGAGTTTTGTAGCTACTTTGGAGTCGCACGGAGGAAAAGAAGAAGAAATCACCCAATTTTAGCCAAAATGGCAAAAAGGTCATTTCTTGTGGGCGAGCACTATCCGGAGCCCATCCAGGTTAAGGGGTAACTCTTGGAGGAGTACTAAATACAAACCAGCCAAGGATTAAGGGG
Source organism: Papaver armeniacum (assembly GCA_023531295.1). NCBI lineage: Eukaryota > Viridiplantae > Streptophyta > Magnoliopsida > Ranunculales > Papaveraceae > Papaver > Papaver armeniacum. The sequence continues at coordinate 168,851 of JAJJWW010005201.1, forward strand.
CTGTCCACTAGGGTATCCCTTATCTAATGAGTGGGTTGGTTTTTATCAATGGGGTGTAAATATCCACCCAAATCAATACAACCCTAAATACGAGAGTTCTTTCTCTCGTTTCACTCAATTATCATTGAACCGGACAACTACTGTATGCGAAATTGAGAAGTGAGAATCAGAGAAACAGAGAAGGAAAGGAGACAGCCGCTGAGTGAAATCGAGAGGAAGCTTGTGAGGGATTTGAGGGTTTGAGCTGTGACGATAGGTTGGTGGTGGAATCGATCGATTCAATTCGACAGAGGAAGAAGATGGTGCTACTTTGATTAAACAGAAGAAATCGAATCAAGAACAGAGAGAGAGCTGAGGGTTTTGATGCCATCAAGATTGAAGAGGTTAAAGGTTAGGGTTAGCTGTCTCTGTGAGCAAGATTTAGATCGAGAATTACCATCAGAAATCGATGTTGTTGAGTGAGAAATGGGTGTTTGAATCGAGGTTGAAGAGTGAGCGGCGAATGGAAGATGGGTTTTGGTTGAATTCGGTTTTGAAAAGGTCTTGTGAAAATGAGAGTTAGGGTTTATTCAATCGGCGAGAGATGAAGACTTTGGTGATTTCTGTTGAGTAATGGTTGGATTCGTGGCTGAAATGAAGAGTTAATTTGACCAGTGGTGCTGCTGAGGAAGAATGGGGGTTTGATGGAGTCTGCTGGTTCACAGGGAACGATGGATTGTGAAGAGTGATGTTGCCGAGAAGAATTGAGAATGAGAAATTGATACAGAAAGAAGCTAATGATTGCAGATGAATGGTGAATTGCTTGAATCGATTCTGAGACAGGGAATGGTGCTAGAAGTTGGGTGATTGCTGATTCAATTGAAGCTGAGTCGATTGAGCTAAGAAGTAACAAAGAAGTGAAGCTATTGAACACAATAGATGAATGCTAGGAATTCTTAACAGGGAAGTGGAGCTGAAGAAGAGGCCTGAAATTGGCCGGGAAAACCTGATAAACAGCCGAAACTCGGCCAAATCGTCCTTCTGGCGAGTTGACTCGGACCGATCCGAACGATCCCGATGACCGATCCCAACCGAGCCCGATGACTGATTCCGGTAAGCTGAATTAATCAAGTCAGCCGAGTAAGCGGTGACTGATCAAGATCGACTCACCGAGTGAGCCAGATTAAGGTGAGTCGAAGCTAACTCGAGTCCGACTCACTCCTTCTCCTTGACCTTTGACTAACCGTTGACGACGGTTGACTAGTTTGACCGTTAGTCCTAACGGAGGACCGGACCGGAATATTCCGTCGAATATTCTCTCGACGGAGAAATTTCCGTGTGGCCGTGGCGGCGTTTTCCGACCAAATTCCGGCCATAATCCCGTTTCCGCGAGCCAAAAATTCCGAATTTTCTATGGACTTCTCTCATGGGTGTGAAGACTTGGGCTAGGAATTGGATGGAGAATTGGACTCAAATTTGGAAAGAGAAGGTGGAAGAGTTGAGAAGAGCTTGGAATTGGAAATTGAATTGCAAAAGAATAAGGATTCTATTCCTTGGAAGAATTGGAGAATATTGAAGCCTATAAATAGAGAAGTTTTCTACAACTTCTACATATCTTTTACATCTCTCTCTACACACACAACACTTTTCTTTTCTTATTCTTTGTGTGAACTCTTTAACATGAGTAGTTAATTTATTGATTGAGGATGAATTCCTAGTTCTTAACATATGATTTAAGTTTTTGTTTTCAAATTCTATCTTGAAGTTTTTCACATAATTATCGCTTGTTTTTACTAATAGGAGTGATCTTAAAGACATTCATGATTGATTGATAGATTGTTTGGGTGGCCAACTAAATTGATTTGTTAATTCGATCTAAAGCTAATGAAAGTTAGGGGATAAGTAATCGTTCTTTGACTTTTTACATAAGTAGCAAACACGAGACCTTGCGGAGGGATTCCGTGGAGCAATTGTGTGTAGAAACAACGTTAGCAAGTGGACCTTGAGCTAAGAGTCTAACTACTAATATCAACCTAAGAAATTCACAAAACTTAATGCATGAGCCAAGTTACATCTAGGTTGAGCTAATTCTAGGTGGCTTGGTGATTAGAATCCGGTAGTCGAGAACTTCCGTGTCCGGTGATACAAGGAATTTAGGGGTTTAGCACTGAGCTAGCTTTTACCTACGGTTGGTGATAATTTGTGACTAATAACAAGTAGAATAGAACATAACTTGATTCATTGTTTCGTAACGAAGAAGGATTCCTTGATCTTCTCTCTCTTATTGCTTTCATCTTTCAACTTTCGATTTTAATTGCTTTCTTTATTTTTATTTTGCTTTTTACACCCCCCTTTCGTGACAACTTTTACAACTAAGATCTCTTGCTCCTCGTGGGAACGAACTTGACTTCCATTATATTATTTTTAATTGAGTGGAAATATTGAATTAATTTGATTGCACCTACGACACGCATCACCAGCCGGCCGGCCATGCCCTAGCCGTGGCCGGTCCCACACCTCACGTCCCCATTATTTTATTATTTCTCTTAAATTATGAAAATTCCTTGATTTTATAAATTTTCCCTAAAACCATGAAAATTCCCTAATTTTGTGAATTTTCTCTAAAATCATGAAAATTATTATAAAATTAGGAAAACTCGTGGGACCGGGCTCTAGCCGGCCGACCATGCCATAGACGGTCCCACGCGCCTATTATTTTATTATTGTTTGTTGTCTTAAGTTTCCTGATTCCATGAAAACTCCCTGATTTCAACAAAATACCTTGGTTTTAACAAATCTCTCTGATTTTATGAAAATTTCCTAAAATCATGAAAATTACATAAATTTGTGAAGAGTGCTCTGGGACCGTGCCCATTAGCCGGCCGGCCATGCCTTGGCCATTGCCAGTCCCACACTCCACAATTACCTATTTTATTATTATTATATCTCTCTCATCTCATGGAAGTTCCCTAATTTCATAAAACTCTACAATTTCATGGAATTTCCCTCAAATCAGAGAAAGTACATAAAATTACATAAAACTGGGAAAGTGTGGGACCGTGCTTGTCAACCGGCCGGCCATGCCCTAGCCGTGGTCGGTCCCACACCTTGCAATTCCCTGTTTTATTTATCATTTTTCATCATCTCATGTATTTTTCCTAGTTTCAAAGAAAACCACGGATTCTGCATATTTTCTCAGAATGTTGCTCAAATGCACATCGAAAAATACTGAAACTCTCAGGACTGAGACATGGACACTATGGTGACACGAGCAAATCCCCTTGACCGACCAAGGGTGGCTCTAAGGCCTGCAAACAGCCGGTCTCGCATGTTTTAATGATTTTAACCTAATTTGCTCAATCGCTCATATTAGGTTCAAACTTCTTCCAAACAACCAAGGGTTTACTTGAACGACCATCCATTGGTCCCACGGCCACCAAGAGCCGGTCCCATGACCTCTTGGTCGGTCCCTCAGTTCATATTTATTATTTATCGCTCACACGAGCATTTTTTCAATAAATGATTAAATCAGCATTTAATCATTCTTTCACCAACTGGTCCTCAAGAGACTTTGGTACTTTGCACATTCGAGCATCTGGGTGTTACATGGTGAACTCGTCATCCCATGTAGCCGGTCCCTGCTTCACTCTGCAGATTGATTTGTAATAAATCATCATTTCGATAAAATTAGGGTTTTGAATCCAGAGCTCTGTAGAAACATGATTATGAGCAGATTCAAATACTTTGATAATTTTATGTTGATTTCATGATCAACGTTTTTATTTATTTTACTCGACCCAGCAGTGAGTATCTTAAATTTATATTTATTTTGGTCCTGCTACCAACAATTCATCAAACGAGCGATATTTGCTCAAACCGGCAATATTTGCTCAAACTAGCAATATTCTTCAGACTGGCAATATTTGCTCGAACCAGTAATATTTGCTCAGATTCAAGAATATTGGTTCAACTATCAATATTATTCGATAATTCAGCAACACAGTTTGCTCGTCTTAGGTAATCAACATAATAATACCTCGTCTCAGCAGACATATTTGATTCGTGAATTTAAGAACATTTGCAAAACATGTTCAATTCAACAATACATGGACTCATCGTCCCACAAAGTCAGCAACTGACTCCACAGTCACCAGATATCAATCGTGTTACATGGGGGGATATTAACTAGGGTTTTGGTCTGGCGGTCTACGGCACGTGTGTTCACCCACGATGAGAATGTGAACAAGTCGTGCAATCAGTTGGAAAGTCAGCAAAGTAGTGGGTGGAAAATTAACCAAGTCTCCGCACGATGAGCAACTGGTTTTAACACGATTTCCCACTTCCCCACTCTCTCGATTCCAAAGAAATCTGTCACACTTCATGAGATCATGGTGTTTTCAACTCCGGCATTATAAAATGTCTCTGAATCCTGATTGAAAGGACAAGATTCGAACACTCGAACATTCGTCTAAAAGAATTCTCGGCAAGTTCATACAGACAATATTTCGTCTACACGAACTCATCATTTGAGCATTCACTCTCAATTGAGCAAAATTCAATCATTCAGAGCATTCTTACGCTGAATTCACAACACACCTACAATCTCAGATCACCATTGATCTCACGTATTTCTCAGCTTCCCTCATACAGATCAACCCATCCTCTCTTGTGACCGAATTGACTCTGGAACGGCCATTGTTCTTGGTTTAGGCCGGAGTCTTACAGATTGATCTCTCGAACTTAAAGCACTCCCTTCTTGCAGTGCATCTGTGTGAGATTCAACATTTCGCTCGGTTCAAGGAGTCTCCACACGGTCGACTCTTCAATTCCGTAAAAACCAGCAAATCGTTTTTCCCCATCTACAGATTGGCGACCACAGTGGGAGATTAATCTCTTGGTTGCAATCTCACTATTTCACAAGATGGATGGTCTTAGGTCTGGGTTAGTTACAGGTTCCAACACAAACGGCGCTAGCACTAGCAACAATAACAACAACGATAATGAAGATATCGCGGAAATAATTCCGTCCTCTAATAACACTGATGATGGTGACGTTACTCCTCCTCACGCTAACACGGAAGGTCATCCTCTGTTCGGCCGACACCCTGAGGAAGTCAGAGGAAACCCACCACCCACCATTTCCGATCTCATCAAAGTGCAAGAAACTCTTGCAAAAAATCAAACCGATATGGCTACGGCACAAAAGGATCTATTTAATCAACTGAAGGCTCTCACTGATACAATGTCAGAGAAAACTCAAGGAAAGGGGAAAGAAAAGGAGAAATCCTCAGATGCTTATCCTGAAGTAATCCCAATTCATAGAGTGGACGATGACGAAATCCGCAAAGCTGCAGACGATTCGTCAGCAAAAGAATCATCAAATTTCATTACTCGGGAAGATTTGGAGCGCCTTCTGGAGAACCGTGGAAAGGACAAGACATCACATGTCCATCGTCACCAGCCTCCTTATCCTACCGCTACGCAAAGGATCCCTCTTCCGAAAGGTTATACCTGTCCAACTTTCACCCTGTATGATGGAACTGGCAATGCTCGAGAACATGTCTCTCGTTTCCTGGAAGCCTTGGGAGATCATGAACACAACCACGTTGTTCGTCTCAAGGAATTTTCAAAATCCTTGAAAGGCAGGGCATACACCTGGTACAACAACATCGCACCAGGGACTATTAACAATTGGGGAGAAATGATTAATGCCTTCTACAAAAAGTACTTCTTCGTGTCAGAGCATGTCACTCTCTCCGATCTTGGAAGAATGTTTCACAGGGTCAGTGAAAACCCAAATGATTACGTGAAGAGATTCAGAGTCTAGGCCTTGGATTTTCATGACCCAAATGTCACGGAGGAACAGCTGGTAGATTTGTGCATCAATGGAAGGCTCCCGGTCTACAGGGCTCTACTGGAAAATCTCCGATTCCAGACTTTCTCAGAGCTTCATGAAGCCGCGAAGAGATCGACAACCACTGCACCTGCTCTATTGGAAAGAGCAAAACCTACAAAGACTGAAGAATCGCGAGATACTCGAGGAAGCAGACGTCTGATCAACAAGCAATACAACCTGCAACCCTCCACAAATGTTGTTGCAGAAGGGAGAAAGCGCAAGGCTGAAACCCCGAACAAGCATACTTCAGCTCCTCCAAAGACGCAAAAGAAGGACAAACCAGAGGCACGGGCTCCTCTCCACATTGGATAAGTGCTCGAACTATTAGATGCCTGGATCCAAGATGGTGCAATTAAATTGCCATATGTCAGGAGAGACCCAACTGAGGAAGACATGGAAAATCCTCGTTACTGCCGCTTCCACAGGTTCGTCAATCATCCCACAAGTAGCTGCAAAGTCTTGAAACGCATATTCAGAGAAAAGGTTGAGTCAGGAGAACTTAATCTTGGGGCTGGAGGAGTGCACAGAGGTCCCCTCCCGGTCAGGACCTTCTCCATTTCTGAAGCACCAGTCAAAGAAACAGTTCAGTCATTGATAGAGCATGTCTGTGAATTACTCTATCTGTCGAAAGCGCAAAAAGGAGACATGTTCACGGATTTGAACCACATAGTGTCTGGAAACGCCTATTGATTCCAGAAGTACCTCCAGAACCTTCAGCCACGACAAAGAAATGTATGATAAGGGGACTGCTCACCGCAAAGTGCATATTAAAGGAAATGAATTCGGAGGGCATTTATTGATTTCGGTACTGCCATCAACATCATTCCTTTGAAAACTCTCAGAGCCGCTGGCATTACTCGACAAGAAGCTACTCATGCTCCCATGGAAATCAGGGATCACGAAGGAACTTTCAGAGATGCATATGGCTACATCAATCTCAAAGTTACAGAAAACTCAGTCTGCACTGAGACTAAGTTTTACATAATTCGAGAAGACCCGAGATATGACATGATTCTTGGACGAACTTGGATCCACGCTGGAAAGAAAAATCCAAAACCTTCAACTTGTCCTACTGTTACAGAAAACTCTGACTCAGAAGAAATGGAGGATACTCCGTCATTTGAGCACTTGGAAGAAGTTAAAACTTTGACGGAACTCACACAGAAGCCTGGAGAAAGTGCACATTCTTTCATCAAGAGGTTCCGTACTCAGGCAAGTCTTATTCCTCTTCATGCACCAATAATACCAATGTTGAAATATACTGCTCTGGTCCGGGGACTTCTACCTGCTAACAACTTAGCGATTACCAAAAGCTACTAGTGGATAGTCTCGCCTCAGCAATATTACACCAAATGGTTACGCTCAGAGCATCTCCATGTTGATCATTCTATCAAGAGGTTTATTGTTGAAGAAATGGCTAAGCACGACAAACAATATGTTGGATACTCTCCTCTACACGAGTGTCCATATGTGCCACAACCATGGAATCAACAAAAAATATTCAAGGCGCGATCTACTAAGCCCAACAAATTCAAGGAAGGGGATTTAGTTCTTAAGGCGACAAAACGAGATCTCCATTCTGCAAGGAGCTCTAATTGGGAAGGACTATTTATGGTTTGCTAGGTCCATAACTGGAGGATACTACAAATTGATCAACACAGATGGCATAACCCTGCCAGTAATCCACGAGAATTGGCTTAAGGCATTTATCTGAAATTATTGGGCATTCGAGGTACTGGACGTTTGAGCACTCATGACGTCTGGATTTGGCATTTAGGATTTTCTTTCATTGTATTTAAATTCCTCCAAAACGTTTGCAATACTTGCAATCAGTATTTGAATTCAGCAATTTATCAAAATTCAGTTCATTTTACTTAAAAGAAAATCTCTATCAAATCCAAAACAAAATCCTCACTCATCTACCAATCCAAAATCAACCAATATCAAAACCTAAATAAAAACCTCACATCTCTCAGAAGTTCAGAAGTTCAAGAGATTATGAAAAGGAAATCAAAGGAAATCAGCAAAAAAGGATTTTTGTTCCTCTGCATCATTCAAGACCTGCAGAGCCGCCTTCTCCTTGTTCAGATCTTCAATCAGCCTAGCAATCTTGTCTACCTTCTCCATCACAGCAGCATTGGGAAAGGGTATGTTCTTCTCACATGAGTCTTTGATAGCATTCATTTTCTTACGAAGCCACTTTACATTGAAGCCAAGTCTTTCCGAATTCTCCAAGTTAAACTCCCAATCAAAGAGTATATCTAGAGTCACAGTACTTCCGGCCCTAGTGCATATATCACTTACAATGCGCAAGATAATACCTACTTGCATTGTTAAAGCATAAGCACGCCCAAGATTCTGGTCCACGATTATGTGACCAAACTTCTTCCATATTTTCTCGTATAAGCCTACATACCCAATGGGAACGCTGAATCCACCTACTAGTTCATGATACGGGAGTGAAGCATCAAAGGGAGGATCAAAAGCAACTCCTGCACTTGGATAATCATGCACCACTATACGGTTCTCAATTACTGGAGTAGCTTCTACAATCGGGGCAACAATTTCTTCAGTATTCTCTACTTCGGTTTCGTCTATCACTGAAGCAGCAACAATCTGTGTTTCCATGACTTCAGTGACAACCTTATCATGGCCTTGAAGTGCAGGGATGGTTGTCTCTTCATCAACAACTCCAGGGCAATTCGGGTTATCCTCGTTATGTTCAATATCCCCAACTTCGGTATTTGACACCTAATACGAAGATTACATGAGGTTAGAGTCGTTTAAACATGAAGCCAAGTGAGATTATAAAATACAGCATACAATCAATACCACATAATCAAATTTCATCATTATACACTCAAAGCACGAGTAAATAGCATGAAAGTCATGAAAATACGTTTTACGGTAACTTGCCGAAAAAAGCGTACTCTACTCTGTACTAAAAGACGAACTGGGAGCAATCTACAAGGAATCTGAGGATGGGTTATATACCATTCTCTTTGTATGGATGTCCTCTACAACGTTTCAAAATTTTATAATAATCCGACGAACAAGCAAAACTATGTGGTCGAAACATCGGGCAACATGCAATCTGAAAAAGTTCAGGAAGTCTCCTGGAAGTTTACTGTTTCGCCTTTTTCAGGTCCTAAACGTGATCAAAACTCAAAAATCTTCTTCACAAAAGCTTGGAAATTCTCTGGGCTTGAATATACATATGAGGATCATGAAAATCCGACTTCAGATGAAGGTTTTACGGTGTTTTTGCTAAAAACTGGAATCTGAAATTTTCTGACGACGTATTTCGCCAAAATTACTTGTACACTCACATGGATTCTCATTCATTCAGTCACAAATCAGTAATTTTATATTTCTATGAAGAGGTTACAAGATATGTGCTTACTTGGGGAGTCTTCGAAGTGTTCAAAGAGTTGGGATTTCCCGTGTTAACATCAAGAGGTTCATCATTTTCATTCGGTTCCGAATATTTGGAACTTCCTTCGCCTCTATTCTCGGAGGATGACCGAGTATCAGCACTCTCCACCTCCATGGAAACATTCTCCTGGAAATATTCTCAAATAATTATCATTTTCACATGAGGCATTTATGTTTGGCTGTGAGGGAGAGTACTCACAACATTTTCTTCTTCAACTCTCAAATCAGAGATTGTCTGCCCAGCAGCAGAGAATTGAAGACCATCAATGCTAGACGGAGCAAAGTTCTGTAACCAAATAATAAATATTGGTTTCATGATCCTAGTAATGCGGATAGAAGAAGTTACAGCGGAAAAGTGTCGACAACTCACCAAAGAAATAACTGGGGACTTTATGGTATTAGGCAACATCTTACAATTCTTGTTTCTGCCTTCTCCACCGTGAACAACTGTTTCTGCTTCTGAGAAATTCACTTCAAGACGAGGTCTCATAGCACGACCGTCCTACAGGAAAGAAAATTAAGGTGATAATCAAAGGCAATTATTGCAATTTTACGAAGAATGTGTAAAAGATAAATATTGGTGAACATCCTGGAGATGTTTTTCGCTTATCACCACCAGAGATGGGTTTCAATCTGGGTCGAGAAGCAATCACAGCAGAAGGAGGCTCTTTCACCAAAGGTTGACTAACCCCTACGAAGTCATGTAGACGTTCGAATTGCTGGTTCCAGAAATCAATATGACCCGGAGTTACATACGTAATTCGGTATGCACAAGGGAACCAATAAGAGCTTCCTTCGACATGGGTACGGTCTATACAAGTCTTAAGATGTTCCACTGATGGTTTGCTCCTTCGGAAAGTTGGAACGCATTGATCCATACCCATCTGACGGGCTGCTCTATCAATGTTGTATTCCTCCACTGAAAAGTCTTCATATGTTGCTGCTATCAAATGACCTGGAGTACAGCTCAACATGAAGGATCTTTCGCCATCTCTCAAGTCAGCACCAGATTTTAAAGTCATACTTTCTTCAGTATTGAAAGTTGTCAGTTGGGAAATATAAGGAGGAATCAACACCCATAGACGGAAGTTGAATTCAGACTCATCGTCTAATACATCAATGAGGCAAGTTTTGGACTGAATTTGCTTCGTAGACCAACGCATGATCCTGGAATTATACCTCTCAGAGAAAATACATCGAGAATCACCAATAGTCAACCCTTGCAAAATACTACGAGGAATATGCGCATACTTCTCGAAGCGCTCCCACATCAAGGCTTGGAGGAACATCGTATTGGCGTAGCATTCAATCTTCATAAAGCCATTCGAAACACTGGAGTCTACGACCATGGAATCCAGGTTAGAGTACAAAGAACCCATGAATAAGCTACCTATGGGAAGTTGTTCACCCTGAGCCATCTTAATGGCAAAATGGATTACAAATGGCTTTAACAAAGTCCCGGCATCTTCAAACACGTCCCTAGACAGCCATAAGCACAAAAAAAGCAGTGATAGACAACATACCATCAGGTTCGTTGAGAGGAACATCTCGTGGCCACCAGTATGTCAACCAGTGAGCATAACAGCCTTTGCCAGAAGCCTTGTTAATTCTCTCCATCTCAGCTGTTAAGATGTTGGAAACTGCTTTCTCCTCCGTGGAAAGCTCTTCAGGAAAATTACCTGTGATTAAAAGATGGAATAAAACAACTACATCTTCCAAGGTAATGGTAAACTCTCCCCAACTACATATAAAGGTATGAGTCGGAATACACCAGCGAGCAAGAAGGGCCACAAGACCTCGCGCATCATGAAAGATGTACAAATCTCCAGATGCTTGAATAGCCCTGACAACTTGTGCTTTATACAGCATAGCTCTAACACGAGGATATCCCAGCATGTGTCTTGACCATTCGGAAAACTTCTCTAAAGGGCGTCGAGAGAGCTTGAATTCTATAATTGAAGCCTGGAAGAGTCCTCGTTCAGACAAAACCGAACAACTGCTCGAGGAGTCACCAATTTCTTTTGAGTAACCGTCCTGGGGTTTATCAAAAGACGATATGCTGGAGATCTGAGACGCTTTTCAGTTTCCTGAACCTCAAAAAATGCATCATCTATATTCGGAATATTCTTGATTCCAGGTGTTTCGTCTTCCTCTCCGCCAACGGAAGTCTCATCCATGCATGCATCTTCTCTAGAGACATCATTGTCTACACACATTTCATCTCTGGAAGCATCATTAGCTTGGGAATCAGACATTCTTGCCAAGTAGCTGTAAAATTCACACAACATTTTGCTTCAGTCGTCTAAATACAAGCTTCAACAAGATGATGGAATCATGCAAATGGGAATACGGCATCAACAAAAATGGTAATTCTTAACTCTTACCTCTTTGCAATTCCACTAACAATAGTGATTGTGCCACAAGAGTTAACAATCCAAAATTAGTTCGTTCCTTGAAACCTGCAATAACGAACGAGGTTTATTAATCTTCAAAACTGATTTTTCATAAAATCATAGACATAATTTTCATAGTATGAACATCCACAATTGAACTATGAAATTTACACCAAGACAATATTTCATCATAAATAAATTGTCAAAGTTTCAAGATTACTCAGAACCCACACTTCGATTTTATAAAGCAATAATTAATGTGAATTACTCACATAAATTCTCAAACTTTTATCTAATGAGAACAAACTCATGTGAATAAAATATGTAATCATATTTTTTCATAATATGTCACGGCTGCATAAAAAAAATAAATCTATTTTCCTTCGTATGAGCATTATTCTCTAAAACGAGGTTTATTTCGGTTTTGTGAAAGCTCACACCTTTTAAGATAAAGTTTTGGTTTCCATGAAAGCTCATAAACAAAATTTTATCACTGGACACAGGTCTATTTCCAAAGAAAAATCTCTCTCAAGTTAGGGATTGTTGCTAGTTTCTTAAACTAACGATCGAACGAACATACGTTTAATAAAATAAGGGTTTTTCTACAAAACTTGCGCTAATATATACACATGTATAGAATTTCAACATGAACAACTCATGAAATCAGCAAACCAAAAAAAAAAAAAAAAAATTTACCTGGGCGGTGCCGGCCGGAATTTGGCCGGAAGGTGAACGGACGGCGCCGGCGGGTGGAAGTTCTGGCGATTTTTTTCCTGCTACTCCTGATGCTCGGACATGAAGAAAGGATGAAAAAGATGGTGGTCGTATGGAAGAAAAAAAAAAGAGAGGAGGAATTAATTCCTTTTATACGTAATTTTATTTCCAAAACATAATTCCATAAGGATTTCCTCTTTGGGCCCAGCCCGTAAATCCTAGACCAACCAAGGTTCCACCATCGAATCAGCGGTTCTACACCAATTTTGCTCACTGGATGATGCTCTATTATGCCACTGGGTTTCCGCTCAAACCATGGTTTGCTCATTCAGTCGAAATCCGGTAATATCTTATTTTATGATTAAGTTCAATTACTTATTTCTGTTTGTACCTAGAAAATCACCATTCAATGCTGACTGAGGAATATGACTGTTCCTCACTAAGCAGTGGAATTAATGTAGATGGTGGATTTTCGACAAAGGGTAAAATTGTAAAACTATACTCCGGATCCGGCAATCGGATGAGTATTGAGGCCCATGTCTCTCATTAAAGCACGAAAGCTCATGCCATAGATCTCTGACTGAGAAGGTTGTCTCTCAGAGTATATGTAGATGTGTAGTCTCCCAGCTGAGGCCACGACACATCTTATGAATACTGAGCAATTTCAGTAATTACTCTGGATCCTGCAATCGGATGAGTATTGAGACTCATGTCTATAAGCGTGAAAGCTCATGCCATAAAACCTCTGATCGAGAAAGTCTCTCAGAGAAGATGAAGATGTGTAGTATCCCAGCTGAGACCACGGCACATCTCATATTGTATAGGATTGCAAGATTGGACGGCTCCTGGACTGCATGTCTGCTAGTATAGAGCAATACGTCTTCAGGATGTAACCATGTTTTCCCTGACTATACAAGAGGAATATGACACTCCAGCAAGTTCATATTGCTCAACCTCGAATAATTAATGCTCCTAGATAGGAAGCCCTTCTAGTATAGAGCCATCAGTTAATTATCTCTAATCGCCTGAATATCCAGCAATATTCTACGATTCTTCGTTATATTTCGTCACTTCAATTCGTGGTTCTTCCCAGCAGAATTCCACGGGTTAGTGATAAATATTCAACGAGACATGTATCTGAGCATCGAATAAGCCCTGACTAAAATGGTGCAAGTGTACTTAACAATAATGCACAGACCATCATTTGAATGCGCAAACGAGCATTTCAAAAATATGAATGAACGATGAACCTATGCAAATAGGAAGGAAAAATAATAATAATAAAAAAATATTAGCAAAGGCGCCAGGGGACTGGGCTCATCAGTTGGCCGGTCATGCCGTGACCAGTCCCGCGCCCAATTTTATATTTTGTCATATTTTATTATTTTTCCCCGATCTCGTGAAAATTATCTCGTTCGACCTAATCTCCTTCGTTTCAAGGAAATTCTCTAATCTCATGATTTTATCAAAGAAATAATAAAATTAGGGAAAGGTGTCGCGGGACCGAGCACCAGCCGGCCGGCCATGCCCTAGCCGTGGCCAGTCCCACACCTCACGTCCTCATTATTTTATTATTTCTCTCAAATTATGAAAATTTCTTGATTTTATGAATTTTCCTTAAAACCATGAAAATTCCCTAATTTTATGAATTTTCTCTAAAATCATGAAAATTATTATAAAATTAGGAAAACTCGTGGGACCGGGCACCAGTCGGCCGGCCATGCCCTAGCCATGGCCGGTCCCACACCTCACGTCCCCATTATTTTATTATTTCTCTTAAATTATGAAAATTCCTTGATTTTATGAATTTTCCTTAAAACCATGAAATTCCCTAATTTATGATTTTTCTCTAAAATCATGAAAATTATTATAAAATTAGGAAAACTCGTGGGACCGGGCTCTAGCCGGCCGGCCATGCCCTAGCCGGTCCCACATGCCTATTATTTTATTATTGTTTTTTGTCTTAAGTTTCCTGATTCCATGAAAACTCCCTGATTTCAACAAAATACCTTGGTTTTAACAAATCTCTCTGATTTTATGAAAATTTCCTAAAATCATGAAAATTACATAAAATTGGGAAGAGTGATCTGGGACCGTGCCCATTGGCCGGCCGACCATGCCTTGACCATTGCCGGTCCCACACTTCACAATTCCCTATTTTATTATTATTATATCTCTCTCATCTCATGGAAGTTCCCTAATTTCATAAAACTCTCCAGTTTCATGGAATTTCCCTCAAATCAGAGAAAATACATAAAATTACATAAAACTGGGAAAGTGTGGGACCGTGCTTGTCAACCGGCCGGCCATGCCCTAGCCATGGTCGGTCCCACACCTTGCAATTCCTTGTTTTATTTATCATTTTTCATCATCTCATGTATTTTTCCTAGTTTCAGCAAAACCCTGGATTCTGCATATTTTCTCAGAATGTTGCTCAAATGCACATCAAAAAATACTGAAACTCTCAGGACTGAGACATGGACACTATGGTGACACGAGCACATCCCCTTGACCGACCAAGGGTGGCTCTAAGGCCTACAAACAGCCGGTCTCGCATGTTTTAATAATTTTAACCTAATTTGC
Organism: Papaver armeniacum; assembly: GCA_023531295.1. Lineage (NCBI taxonomy): Eukaryota > Viridiplantae > Streptophyta > Magnoliopsida > Ranunculales > Papaveraceae > Papaver > Papaver armeniacum. The sequence goes on from JAJJWW010005201.1 coordinate 183,851, forward strand.
TCAATCACTCATATTAGGTTCAAACTTCTTCCAAACAACCAAGGGTTTACTTGAACGACCATCCATTGGTCCCACGGCCACCAAGAGCCGGTCCCATGACCTCTTGGTCGGTCCCTCAGTTCATATTTATTATGTATCGCTCACACGAGCATTTTTTCAATAAATGATTAAATCAGCATTTAATCATTCTTTCACCAACTGGTCCTCAAGAGACTTTGGTACTTTGCACATTCGAGCATCTGGGTGTTACATGGTGAACTCGTCATCCCATGTAGCCGGTCCCTGCTTCACTCTGCAGATTGATTTGTAATAAATCATCATTTCGATAAAATTAGGGTTTTGAATCCAGAGCTCTGTAGAAACATGATTCTGAGCAGATTCAAATACTCTGATAATTTTATGTTGATTTCATGATCAACGTTTTTATTTATTTTACTCGACCCAGCAGTGAGTATCTTAAATTAATATTTATTTTGGTCCTGCTACCAATAATTCATCAAACAAGCGATATTTGCTCAAACCGGCAATATTTGCTCAAACTAGCAATATTATTCAGACTGGCAATATTTGCTCGAACCAGCAATATTTGCTCAGATTCAAGAATATTGGTTCAACTATCAATATTATTCGATAATTCAAAGAACACGTTTTGCTCGTCTTAGGTAATCAACATAATAATACCTCGTCTCAATGAAGACATATTTGATTCATGAATTTCAGAATATTTGCAAAACATGTTCAATTCAACAATACATGGACTCATCGTCCCACAAAGTCAGCAACTGACTCCACAATCACCAGATATCAATCATGTTACATGGGGGGATATTAACTAGGGTTTTGGTCTGGCGGTCTACGACACGTGTGTTCACCCACGATGAGAATGTGAACAAGTCGTGCAATCAGTTGGAAGAGTCAACAAAGTAGTGGGTGGAAAATTAACCAAGTCTCCGCACGATGAGCAATTGGTTTTAACACGATTTCCCACTTCCCCACTCTCTGATTCCAGCAAACTGTCACACTTTATGGGATCATGGTGTTTTCAACTCCGGCATTATAAAATGTCTCTGAATCCTGATTGAAAGGACAAGATTCGAACACTCGAACATTCGTCTAAAAGAATTTTCGGCAAGTTCATACAGACAATCTTTCGTCTACACGAACTCATCATATGAGCATTCACTCTCAGTTGAGCAAAATTCAATCATTCAGAGCATTCTGACGCTGAATTCACAACACACCTACAATCTCAGATCACTATTGATCTCACACATTTCTCAGCTTCCCTCCTACAGATTAACCCATTCTCTCTTGTGATCGAATTGACTCTGGAACGGCCATTGTTCTTGGTTCAGGCCGAAGTCTTACAGATTGATCTCTCGAACTTAAAGCACTCCCTTCTTGCAGTGCATCTGTGTGAGGTTCAATATTTCGCTCGGTTCAAGGAGTCTCCACACGGTCGACTCTTCAATTCCGTAAAAACCAGCAAATCGTTTTTCCCCATCTACAACCGCGAGCTATAATTAGTGATGGAGGGTCGCACTTTTTTAATGGACCTTTTAGGCTTCTGATGAAGAAATATGGTATTACACATAAGGTAGCTACCCCGTATCATCCGCAGACTAGTGGTCAGGTAGGGTTTCCAATAGGGAGATAAAACGTATATTAGATAAAATAGTTAATCCTAATCGGATAGACTGATCGTCTAGGCTTACTGATGCCTTATGGGCTTACCGTACTGCGTTTAAGACCCCCATTGGAATGTCACCTTATCGACTTGTGTATGGCAAGGCATTTCACTTACCTGTTGAGTTAGAACATAGAGCTTATTGGGCTGTTAGGCAGCTAAATTTTTCACTTGACAAGGCAGGAGCCCATAGGAAACTCCAGCTCAATGAGTTGGAAGAGATCCGTATAGATACTTATGATAGTGCTAAGGAGTATAAGAACAAAATGAAACTTGTGCATGATATAAATATTTTAAGGAAGTCATTTTCTCCAGGTCAAAAAGTTCTTTTGTATGATACCCGCTTGCATCTTTTCCCTGGAAAGTTACGTTCTCGGTGGACGGGTCCTTTTATTGTTCACACTGTCTTTCCTCATGGAGTTGTTGAGATTGAGACACCGGATGGTAGTAGTTCTTCAAAGGTTAACGGTCAGAGATTGAAACCATTTTAGAGCCCTTTCCTACAGGTGATGTTGAGGAGGTCCCTCTGGAGGACCCTGTTTACCCTTGATTGACCATCGAGGCGATTGTATGTTGTATTTTAGTTTTTGATTTCTCTCTTCACCCAGGTACTATCTTTCCGACTTCTCTTTACTGATTCCTCATGTTACTTTACTTTTTGGCTTTGCTCTTTCATTAGAAACATTGAGGACAATGTTAGATTTAAGTTTGGGGTAGGGTAGAAACTTTTTATTACCTTTGTGTTAGAATAAATAAACTCCAGAGCCTAGAAATTTATGTTTATTAAGGATGGCACTAACCAATCTAAGTGGATGGAAGCATCTTGGTTGTAGGAGTTGAGGAACCAATCTGATTAGATGGAAACATCTAAAGAGTCTATTCATAAAAGCACAGAGCTCAGGTGTTAGAAAAAAAACGTGGTAGTTTCGCCATATCTCGTGATGGAAACATCGAAAGAATCCTGATCACTTATTTTTTTTTTCTTTTTACCTTTGCTAGGGTGAAATAGAGTGACTGAGATACAAAAAAAAAAAAAAAAAAAAGACCAGACCAGACCACCAGACCAACCGGAATAAATATAATAAAGTCAACCACTGGTACCCTTGTATATGCCAGCTGAGTTGACCTAGAGTTAGGATTATCGACCACTGGTTCCCTTGTATATGCCAAAGTGTGTTGATATTAGTCCAGACCAGTATCTCAGTCCATTAGGATAGGTTCACCTTAGTCAACATTATCTATGTTTTTCTCTACATCCATCTTCTTAATTTATCCATGTGATTGGTTGACTCCGGTTTATGATGTCTAGAAACTATCTGAGTAGAGCTCTGTCACTTTTTATGAATTTTAGTATGCTTGAGTGCAAACTCGTGTACATCAATTGGAATTTCGCATCAGGGTACTTCCTCCTGTAGTCAATGAGAGTATGCCAACCAAGGAGATTCTTTAGTGCCGTCCAAGGTTCTGCGTAGATATCTAGGGTCTGGAGTAAAGGTTTTGTGGGTACACCTCTGGTAAACCCTCCCGAGACTACAACTCGGTCACTAGGGCCACCTAGTGAGTTAGGATTAGATTTGCTCGAGGACTAGCAAATAATAAGTTTGGAGGTATTTGATAAACACATTTTTGTGTCTGAATTGTCCTCAGTGTCTCTATTGTTAGTACTTGATTTTGTACTTATTATGGTGTTTTCTATGTTTGTTTAGGTGTTTTTGGAGAAATACACATGTGTGGAAAAAGTTTCCCGAAAAGTGCTTTTTGGGCATCCGGAGAAAAATTACTAAAGGCACCCTCACTTTGGATAAGGGCACCCCAGGACACTCCAGCTGTTAAAGGCGCCCCTACTCTGGATAGGGGCGCATCTTCTTCTCCATTTCAAATTCAAGGTTTTGGCGGGAATTTGGGTTTTGAAAACCCGATATTTTGCAGAGAAGATTTTTACGAGTTTGAAGGAGATTCAGTCGACGGAGTTGGTTGGAAATATCCTGTTTTGACCAAACAGGACTAGCATGTGTGTTAGAATCGCAAAACTTGGGATGTGTGCGTGGGAATTAAGCGAAACAAAATTGGAGAGACTCAAGGGATTCTGTTGGAATTGTTTTGGAAAGTTGGAGCGTGTCTACAGCTTGTTCACTCACCTTTGGACGTGTAACAGAGTGTATTGGAGGGTGTCTGCAGCAATTGAACGTATGAGAAGGGAAGAATGAAAAGAATATATCCCGAGAATATTTTCATTGACTTTCGAATAATGGGAAGATTTTTTGGATTAATGAGGAGTTATTCTTGGTCCAAAGGTGTATAAGTAGGTTTCTGGGGTCGAGCAGAAGGGGAGGGAGTGTTTTGGGAGAGAGACAGAACATCACAGAGCTGAAAAATCAAGTTGCAGAAAACCACCATTTCTGTTGCTGCTGGGAAGAACACGAAGAACAAAAGACCACCAGAGGCAGTCGTTCATTCTACAGTGACAACGACAATTAGACGAGGGTCGCAGGGCTACAATAATAGCAGCAGTTCATCTTTATCATTCTCTGTAACAGTGTTTGCAACAATTATAAACGTTGCAAACGCCCGATTTTCATCATTTCATCTTTGTAAACACCCTTTGAGCAATAATAATAATTTTTGAGCGTGTTTCCAACATGATGAGAGGCTAATTCTCCCACAACCAAGGCAATGAGGAAGCTATTTATGCATGAATAATTGGTAACTATTATATTTTCTCTAATTTATAATTCACTCAATCACTGCTTTTGCAGAGTTCTTAATTGTTTGCGTAACTTTCCTAATTAGTTGTGATTCAATTTGATAGGTTATACTTTGTTTAGTCAATTGATAATCTATGCTTAGGGAATACAATTAATATTTGAGAATATGCTTGATTATTTGTGAATTAAGAAACAAGGGATTTAAAAGATAATTAGAGTTTTGGAGGATTTACCATTATTTATTCATATGTAATAGTGGAATCAGTGTCTTGGTTATTTTTAATATCTTGAAATCAAATTTTGAATTAAGTTTTTTTTTTATTGTTAAGTTTTATCAAGTCTAAAATCTATTGCTTTCACAAGTCTCAACGAACCTATTTACTACAACTCAATTAAAAATCACATTAAACATCAATAAAAGCATCAACTACATCAACAAGAGAAAAAACAACAACAACATCAACAACAATCACACCGGCTCAGACTCCGATTCAGGTCATTCCAAATCGTTTCAGATCACTCCAAACCGATTCACACCGATCTTATTACCTCTTGCTACTTTAGTTACCTTATTATGAAAAATATTGAGAAATTGATGGATCAATTGATGATCCTAACTTTTGTGCCTTGTGCGGTGTTGTTTTTAACAACCAAAACATGGTCATTTAACTTAGTCATGAAAAACCTTGAGAAATGGATGGATCAGTTGTTGATCCCGATATCTCTGTCTTGTGCAATAATATAACATTCTTTGACTCTATTTATAACAACCCAAGCATGGATATATTACCCAATTCTTCTGTTTATTTTTTTGTGTCATTTGAAACGATTATAAAGGTAGCTTGAATTCTGTATTTGTTCTAATGGTTGTAATCTTAATAAACAATCGATTCAGTCCTGTAATACTTATGAATCAGATTAATGTACGAGGTTCGCATCGCTTTCGAGAAAAAAAATCAAGCCACCATGTTCTCGGTTTCACTATCACATAATTTGTTATATAACCCTTAAAATATTTTTTCTGGGTGTAAAAGACAAGCAAAATAAGATATTGTTCTAATATCCAAGTATCTTTTGGATACTTTCTTAATACCCAAAAATGGTTATTTTTCCCAAATTTTGTGTTTTAATAAAACTGATTTTTAATACAGGTGACTAAAATACCCTTAATGAGGTTTTTTTCTAATGTTGTGCACAGTAGTACGTCGTACAAATTTTGGTTAAATATACAGTCTAAGATTTGTTTAAATATACAGTCTAAGACACATAGTTGATAGTTGGACTAGGGTGGTTTTAGTTTTACAAAAACTCTAACCTGAATACACAATTTTCTCGGTGTACTGGTCCCACCAAAAATACATTCTTGGATTACGGTTAATCTTGTTAAGTTTATATTACTAAACGCGTTACGCGCTAAACAACACCACGTCATACTGTTGCGCCTGATAATTAATGGAAAATATTATACTAGCGGTGGAGGTCTAGGAGAAACAATGAGTTTATTTTTCTTTTAATAAATAGTGAGTGTTTGACAATTTAAATTAGCTCATATGTTTTTCTAGCGCAAGTTTCAATGAAACACGTACAACAATGGCCTATTGCTAATGGACTATTCAGAGTCAATACCAGGTTTGTAATGGGAATCTAATGAATGGGTTTGTTAGTTTAGAAGCTAAACAATGAAGAGAGACTTTGACATGATTTTTTTCCAGATGAAACAAGAGTTAAAATTATGGCGATGATAGTTTTCTCTATGTGTTTTTCTGTTTTAATTTTTTTAAATGTGCTATGCGGCGCTAATATTTATACGGTTATTGATTGAACCTTGATAATATTTCATCCTAGTAAAAATATGGATGAAACTAATTTTATATTAGTTTAAATATGGATGAAAAGAAAATCAAACAAATTTTAAACCGGATGAAACCAATATCATCCTAGTTAAATATGAATGAAAACAAATTCAAACAAATTTAAAACCGAATGAAACCATTTTTATCCTAGTTAAAACATGATGAAAAAATTTCAGCCGAATCTAAAACAGGATGAAACTAGTTTCATACTAGATTTAAACATGGATGAAAACAAATACAATCAAATCCAAACAAAAAAACAAAGAAGAAACTGATATTCATATTAGTCAAGCATGGACGTAAATAAATTTATTAATTAACTCAATCTATAAGAGGATGATACTAGTTTCATACTAGTTTTAACATGGATGAAAACAAATTCGAGTCAGATTCATCTTAGCTATTTTTTGAATATTATTTAAAGGTCACGATGCATCCAGTTTCATCTTAAGTATTTTTAAAATAATTCTTCTATTTAAGTTTATTTCAGGATACAAACCAATACCATCCTAGCTATTTTTATTTGATTTTTTTTTCGAAACCATCAATAATTGATCTTGTTTTGTAGATCATCAAAAACCCTTTCCAAAAATATAAATTTTATTAAAATCGGATATATATTTTGGAGGTTAAGAATCATTTTATGGAGATAAAAGATTAAAGAAAAGAAAAATATAAAGACGAGGGACACAATAGTCTAGGATTTTTTGTGTCCATTTCACCCAACCTATAATTTACATTCCCATTTAATTATTCACAAATACTATATTGAAAATAAATAAAAATATAAATTTGACCAAAACTAAAAAATAATCTTAGAGGAAAAAGCAATGGTTGGAAGTCGAGCAACAAGCTGAGCCCCAACCCCCCTCTGAATAGCTACACTTAATCTATGAAACAAAAAATTGCCTACTTTGGAAGTCGTGTCGTGCCTAGTAATAAAAATTTTCAACCTCTTAAGAAAAACAAAAACTCCTCGCCCAGTTCGCCTAAAGTTGTGAAAGCCAAGGTACCAAAGCAGTAACCATGTCTAGAGCAAATGTCGAGATATTTGTTGCGCTTACAATCAACAGCACGTGAGATAGCAACACCCAGAGAAAATTTTTGCACACCATTGCCTGTGAAAGGTGAAACACCAGTAACGTCGAAACAAGTGTCTCGACCATTATCCCGGTTACACCAAAATATCTACAGGTCTAGCTTCACCACCATCGCTAGCAAGGAAACCAAGAGATTCCTCTGTTTTAGCTTGTAGTTCAACACAGAAGCAAATATCTGCCACGATATCACACACGAAATCATGACGAAATTTCAAACCAACTTCATGTGCACAATGAATAGCATGATCACCAAAAATATCCATGTTATTACCACAACATGAACAAAGGCTATCCTTGGCAAACAAAGGGACATCCAACCTATAACCAAGTTGTTAGAGCACTGCTTGGTCGAACTCGCATACGTTCTCAAGCATGTTTGTCAATGTTAGTGATCAAAACTATAAATCTTGATTTCTAGTCTACTTATAGATGTCTCGGACTAGGACATAGATTGTGTAGTTGAGCCTTAGACTTCACGGCGTTCATCATTTGAAGACGACGAACTACTAAGGAGAGCTTGTGGAACTTCATCAACAAAAGGTATGTGGAGACTGAAACTCATCTATAACTTGGAAAGTTTATTTCTACTTTATCTCCTATATTGAGACATAAGTCGTGTTACGATATAGTTTTCTATTATACACATTTGAGATTTCAAGCTGAGTTTAACTCTCGCTTACATATTTCTCGGAATATGTGTTGGCAAGCTTTCGCTTCGACCAAGTTTATCTTATATTCTTGACGCAAGTCAAAAGTTGATCATGTGAAAATTGCGGAGTAACATCTTACATGGTTTGTGTGATACAATCATTTGGTGTAGACTTGGAATGTTTCGTTATGATTATTTCAATAACTTGAAAATTGCTTTGATGCTAATAGTGTGTGAAAACGGCTATTGTCATCCTCTAAGAAAGTTTCAATGATTGACATAAGAGTTTAGACACTTAACCATTATTGGATATGACATGTTGTGTACTCTTGCACATATGTAATCCATGTCCGGGAACCATAGTATGCGTACCCGTACACGTACCTGTTGGCTTGAGAAATCCGGGAACCTAAGTATGCTCACCCGTTCGCGTACTGGCGTAAGGTTCATGTCCGAATATTTCTGCTGGGATTGGAAGTACGCGTACCCGTTTGCGTACTGGCGAAACCCAATCTTGGTCCGGGTAATTCAAGTATGCGTACACGTTTGCATACTTGAAGGTTAAAGTTCTAAAATCGGTTGTGTACATGAACTTAAACATTTATATAATAAGGAATGCAATCTTTGCAAACCGTGGCTATAATGTTCATGAATTGATTCGAGTGAATCAAACCGATTTTGCTTCAATTGTGTTCTTGTATACTTCGATGAGAATATAGCAATTGAGCAACTCTTTAACTAGTTTCATTTGAGTCATTTGAACTAGTTATGGTTAAGATGAATAAGGTTGATATGAGAGTGTTCATATGGCTAACTTCGGTTAACTATTGTTGAGCCAACATGGTGTACACGTTTAGGTACGGTTACATAAACCTAAATGAGGGTACATTTCATTTGTGTGTAACAAGCTAAGTTCGATCTAACGGTTGAAAGATATTAGCTTGGTTGAATCAGGTTTTTCATCTAACGGTGAATATTGAATGCTTTGTTACCAAGGTAACTTAGATTGCAAACCCTGATTTGAAAACTATATAAAGGAGAACTCTAGCAACTGGGAAACCTAATCCCCACACTTCTGTGTGTTACTAGTTACATAGCTAGAGTCGATTCTCCTTTAACCTTAGGTTTCTCATGAGACCTTATAGGCTAACGACTTGAAGACTTCATTGGGATTGTGAAGCCAGACCCAACTATTTTCTCTGTAGTTGCGTGTTCTGATCTTGCGCGATTCTATCGTCTGAGTACTATCTTCTCTAAGATTTGCTCGAGATTTAATCTCCGATAGGCAAGATAAAAAGTAATCACAAAAACCTCTGTCTCATCGTTTGTGATTCCACAATATCTAGTTTCGCTTCCATACGATTTAGAATATTGTGAGGTAATTGATAATACTAGGCTGTTCTTCGGAAATATAAGACCGGTTTATCAATTGGTTCTTGTTCACCTTGATTTATCAAAAGACGGAACAAAACTCATAGGTATTTCTGTGGGAGACAGATTTATCTATTCTAATAGACTTTCTGTGTGAGACAGATTTGTTTATCAAGTCTTCAACTTTGGGTCGTAGCAACTCTTGGTTGTGGGTGAGATCAACTAAGGGAATCAAGTGGGTAGTATCCTGCTGGGATCAGAGACGTAAGGAACGCAACTGTACCTTGAATTAGTGTGAGATTGATTAGGGTTCAACTACAGTCCAGTCCGAAGTTCATTGGTAATAGGCTAGTGTCTGTAGCGATTTAATACAGTTTGGTGTTCAAAGCTGGACTAGGTCCCGGGGTTTTTCTTCATTTGCGGTTTTCCTCGTTAACAAAATTCTGGTGTCTGTGTTATTTCTTTTCCACATTATATTTGTATATAATTGAAATATCACAGGTTGTGCATTGTATCGATCAATTAGGAAATCCAACCTTTGGTTGTTGATTGAAATTGATTGATACTTGAACATTGGTCTTTGGTACCATTCAAGTTACTACTCTTATATTCAATCGGGCTCGCAAATTTCTATTTGCTGATTGCAGATTGAATTGAGAGATAGAGATATAAACTCTTTGATATACTTTTCTAAAGATGGAGTCTGACTGTCTAGTTGATTCTCTTTAAAGTATATTGGAGTAAGTCCTCTCAGATTGCCAAACGAATTGTTATGTGTGGTTGTTGTACCCTCGTATTTTCAATTGGTATCAGAGCAGGCAAACACATTAAAGACCTTATAAGTCTGTGTTTGTAGCGATCTGATATGGACAGAAGTGATATCTCTATTAACGTACCACCAGTATTCGATGGCTCAAATTACTTATGGTGGAAAATTGCTATGCGTGCCTTTCTTCAAGCGCGTGATTTTCAATCATGGGTTTATGTAGTTAATGGCTATGATGCTCCCGTTGTTTCAGTAGGAGATGCGACTATTCCAAAGGATATTGGTGCATATGAACCTGTTGAGATTCTTGCTGCAAAGTAAAATTCCGACGGTTTGAACGCCATCATTCATGCCATTACCCCAGATCTTCAGCACCATGTGACTACGTGCACTTGGTCTAAAGATGCTTGGGATATCTTAGAAACCGTATTTGAAGGGAATACCAGTGAAAAGGAAGACAGGCTTCAAAACTTAAATTCCGATTGGGAAAACGTTCGTATGGCAGATGAAGATTCATTTGATAAGTTTAATCACAAAGTGTCTGAAATTGTTAATGCATCTTTTGCGTTGGGTAAGACTATTCCTGAAAAGGACATTGTGATGAAAATTCTCAGGTCGCTGCCATCTAGATACGATTCTAAGAAGCATGCCATCGTTGAGGGAAATAAACTTGATACTCTCTCCAGAAATACATTGGTTGGGAAGTTAAAGATCTTTGATCATGAGCTTACATCCAAATCCGGAAAGGATGTAGCATTCAAAGCACAAAAGAACACTAAATTACTTGACAAAAGTAAAAGTGTTTGCGTCTCTGAAGATGATCTTTCTGAGGCTGATTCATCATATGAAGATCTTGACAAGTCAGTCTCTTTGATCACAAGACAGTTTAGAGATCTTCTATTGAAGAGAAGTAAACGGTTCTCCAGAGATAAACCTAGGTCATCAGCTAAACCTCACAATCGTGTTCCTCCTAAAAACAGGGATGTTGACGAGACTGATGACGAGGATATGCCACAGTGCTTTAAGTGTAAAAGTTTTGGTAATTTTGCAAATGTGTGTCCGAACCGCAGAAAATACACTGGGAACAAAGGTCTTGCTACAACTCTTAATGAAATGTCTGATCACTATGATTCTAATGAAGACGAAAAATCAAGTGTTGCGATTCTTTGTGAAAATATTGATTTTGATAATTGTAGCAATACATACATCAATTTTGATATTCTTTCAGAAGAAAACTCAACCAATCTGGAAGAAAAAGTTGACCTTTATGTTGGAAACTCTTTGTCTAATTTTTCAGGTTCCACTATGTATCTAGCAGCTTGCACATCTCGGGCGTCTGCATCATATTCCAGGTTGACATGCTCTTATTGTTCACTCAAAGGTCATGAACTTTCGAAGTGTTTCAAGTAAAAACACAAAATGAGGTATGTCAACAAACTTCAACGAAAAGCGGATCGATTAGCAAACAAGCTCAAACTTGTTCAAAAAACCTCTGAGGTATGTAAGATTTTATCTTCTTCGAAGAAGTTAGTTTCCAAGGATAAGACAAGACCACAAGAGAAAAAAGTATGGTCTAAACATTCTGAGAGACAGGGTTCTATGAATTCCCTTCAAAAAGGTTATGGTGGACAGATTGTTGTTCACCGCAGCACAACTTGATTGTGTTATTTGGTGCATCTTGTCTCATGTGCCTGATCAAAAGAGACAAGATTGTGCATACCTCAGGCTTTAGGAAAAGAGAAATGTTTTTATTTCGTTTTTTTTTCTTCTTAGCTTTGCTGAGTTATGAAAGTTTGGAATTATTCCATACCTAATTGATATTGGAAGGGACTTCCCTGTTCAATCAATAAAAGAGGGTTATTCTCGACAATTCTACCCTTTTTAGGGTTGTGAGTTGTGCGTGAACGAACATGTGTGTTCAAAGGTTTCGTAACCCTACATTCATTTTTCCTTCTTTGAAACTCTTTTGATCTTAAGACTGCTTGCTGAGTTTAAATTGTGAATTCCTCTCACAAACCCGTACCATATAGATACTCCAAGCATCATGTCTTCTGATGGAAAAGATGTTAATATGGTTGTTAATCCATCAATCATGAAGGAAAAAGAAAGATCTCTGTTACCTCCAACTTTGAAAAGAAAAAGAAGGAATGTGAGGAAGCCAAGAGTTGTTCCTTCAAACTCTCAGAAGTTTTCTGGTATTCTTGAAGAGTTGAAGGAAACAAGGAAGGAGATTCAGCAAATAAAGGCTATTGTTATGAGAACTCTGGAAATTCAGAAGGCCATGGTTCGACATCATCAGCCTAGAAGGTTTGTTGGAATTGACTCCTTTATTCATGAACCGTATGTTCCCATGGATGTTGACGACAAGGAGTTCGGGGACGATAAAGAATTTTTAAGAGGTCTCAATGTCTAAGAAACTTCTTATGAGAATTTTATTCTTGTGTTTTTAAGAAGGATAACTAGGGTTTGGAATAGCCATTATTGTGAGTACACATAGCTATGTCCAACGTTTTCATCTTCATTGTTTTTAGATTTATTTATTTAAATTCTAAGTTATTTGGAAGATGATTTTTGCAGTATTAATCTTTATGATTTCATATATTGCAAATTGTTATGGGATATATTGTTTACGTCCGTGAACCTTGACTGTCCCATATTTGTTCAAAAGTTATCTCTATTATATGTCGATATGAATGTATTGATAATAGATAGAGTGAACTTTTGACAAACAAAAGTTAATCCTATTATGTCTTTATTGATGGAAGATAGGATGAACTTTTGTTTACAAAGATTAAGTCTATTATATGTCATTGTGCAAATGGTGATGAAAAATAGAATGAATCTTTGTTTATTCCGCAGTATTTATCCTTCCCTGATCCACATCTTTGTGCATATACTGTGTTGCTCTATAACTTCTCTTATGTTGAGCATGGCCAATTGAATTGATCATTTTTGTGGCTAATTCAATTGTGATTTTTGGATACAAATTCATGATTCTCATGTGATTTGATTATGTCCAAAGAAATCCTTCTGTTCTCGTAAAAGTAAGGTCGCTCTTGTTGTTCTTTCGAGAATGAAATTTTATGGGGAAGAGTTCTTAATTGAACTTGTGCTTAATTGCCAAATCTTTGTGGGGAGTGCGAATGTGGAATATTGTATGGGTTATCTTGTATCTTTATAAACTCCTTGATGAATGCATTTAGCTTCAACTATATGATTGCATCTAAATAAGTTGGTATGTTATTCTCTTTTGGTCATGAAGTATCTCTATGAAAATTTCATGAGGATCCCACTAGTTTTCCTACCTTTGCCAATTTATATTGACAAAAAGGGGGAGAATTAATGTGTAGTGTTATACTACAAATACATATGGTTTACGGATCATTATGTAAGGGGGAGTGGTTTTCATGTCGAGATAAAGTATTTGACTAAGGGGGAGTGATACATATCACCATAGTATTGTTGTCAAAGTTGTGATACAATTGAACTTTGATACTGTGTAATGATACTATGACACTGTATAACAATGATTGAGAGCAACTGTTTTCTCATTGTTATCGCTACGGATCTTCAACAGCTGATGCTGAGTTGAACACGTTTAGAATCATGGAGTACTTGGAAGTGACAAAGATTTCGAGTCGTGTTGAAGATGCCAAGGAGATCAAGCATTTGGATGAGAAGCTACAAAGTTTTATTTATTTTGTAATCCATATGTATTGATAGTTTTGTCACTAAAATTGACAAAGAGGGAGATTGTTAGAGCACTGCTCGGTCGAACTCGCATGCGTTGCTATCTCAAGCATGTTTGTCAATGTTAGTGATAAAAACTATAAGTCTTGATTTCTAGTCTACTTATAGATGTCTCGGACTAGGACATAGATTGTGTAGTTTAGCCTTAGATTTCACGGCGTTCATCATTTGAAGACGAAGAACTACTAAGGAGAGCTTGTGGAACTTCATCAACAAAAGGTATGTGGAGTGTAGGATCAGAATATCGCAACATCAATACCTTTGCGAAATCTTTATACAACACACTGCGAAGATATCGCAGACTGGTTACAGAAATGACGCAACAGATGACGACAGCCTAAACACGAGAAAGATGTGGAGACCTAGAGAGATTTAGGAGTGTTGCGAAATCTAACACTTGTATACTTGCGAGAATATCGCAAGCCAGATCCTAAAATAAAGGACATCTTAGCTGTCACCCACTATGTAATATCCTATATAAAGAGCCGAATAGGCTTAAGGTGAAGGGGAGATCTTTTTAGAGTGGAGAGAAAGTTTTGAGGAGAGAGAAAGTCTAGAACAGTAGTTGTATTCTTGATTTCATTTCCTATTTGTAACATTCCTTAACTCAATTAATAAAAAGTGTGATTGTTGATCTTAAAGATGGGTTGATTATTATGAATTCTTGTGAGGGATGTATTGTGGGATTTCCTGCAACTACATAATGGCGCTAGAAACAGGGATTGGCGTATAAGATTAAAGATTGTTATTAAGACTGTTCAAATCAAGAAAATGATGAAACAAATCGATAAATCAATTAAGGAAGAGAGAATTAAAGTCAAGGAATGCAACAGAAGGCTGGAATGTAGTTTGATTACAAAAACAATGATTGATGAATTCCATGAAAACATCAGAGGGAGAATACATAAACGAGATCTTGAAGGAAAGAAAATCATAACGGTGGAGAAGGTATCACCCTTGAAAGATTGGGAAAAACAGAAAATTACATTCACAGCAGCAGAGATACCAAGAGAAAATTTGAGTCACATATCTCCTTTGGTAATTACAGTAACCACACAGAAAGAAAATGGAAAATCAGCAAAAACTATGGAAGAATGGGAGGTAAATAGAACTTTGGTGGATACTGGGAGTTCGGTGGATATAATTGTAGTTGCGGGATTTCCCACACTACATCCCTCACTCAAATCTGTTTAATCAATCCATTTGAAGATGAACAATGATATGTTTTATTAATTGTTTTCTTGAAAGATTTACAAAGAAATGTAGAACAAAGCTAAAGAAATTTCAATCTCTCTTTCCTTTCTCTCTCCTAATGACTTGTTTCACAATTCAAAAAGACCTCTCTTTACAACGAGACTTACTCGACCCTTTATATAGGGTATTACATAGTGGGTGACAACTATCTGTCCCTTATTTTCGGAAACATCTCGCGAATGCTCGCGAATATACAACTGTTTGCCTTCGCGACACTCTTAAATCTCGCCAAGTCTTTCACACTTTCCTCATGTTCTAACTGTCGTCATCTATTACGTCATTTATTTACCTCCATGCGACTCCTTCGCGATGCGATTTGTTTATTAATCTCGCGAAGTATTAGTGTTACGATATTCGGTCCTACATCTTGCCTCTTCTCATGTCTTTCTGCGAAGAAGAGAATGTCATGAGAACCAATGTTTTAAAGTGCCGCAAATCGCTTATCTTTATCTTGCGATTGTTCATTTTCACTCGTTTTGTTTATGTACGGAATTTATTAGTGGTGTTTCTTCTTCCACTCTTTTCTTGACACGTCTCTTTCAACCGATTATTCTTAACCATTCACGTCCCATCTCACATTAAATGCATTTGTTTTCTCGAGAACTCTCTTCTCTATATATAGCTTTCTATTTTTTCTCTTCTTCTCTTTTATTTTCCCTCTGCAACTTTTCTTTACCTTTCTCCTTCCGCAATTTGCGCTTCTGCTACTGCTTCCTTTTCAATTCTTCACTTTTCCCTTCATCCCTATACTCTAATGATGGCTTCACTTGGTCGTACATACGCTCCTCATTTTCCGATGTTCAAAAGAAATTACGGGAAAAGGGTTTCACTTTATCTACCATTCCACATCAAGAATCCTCATCTATGCTTTCGCAAAATTGTTTTACGATCATCAATGTGATGATCGGAAAATTATAGTCTCGCTAGGTCAACTCCTCGCAGGGCTCCCCATTCCTTTATATAATCCCGAAATGCCATTATTTTATGAGATTCTTGCTCATGAGAAATTCTCGCGGGCTATTTATCAATTGAACGGCGATTGTATTCGCTCGATGCTTGAATTCGCCTCTCGTGGTGCCGGTAAAGGATCTTTATATCCTGACAATGTTAGAGATCCTCAATTTGCGAATTTACCAATAATTGTCGAGAAGTATACTGTGGATAATTTCTTTGCAAATTATTCAGTCATAACTATGAGAAACGATAAATCTCTTTGGGGTGTTCGATTGAAGAAAAATGATAACGTTGATCTTTGAAAACCGCTTATGCGGGACATTGGTGGCATTCGGGTAAAAATAATATCCTCGCTACTCCAAAGATGAAAAGTGGTGGGTTGTACCTCTCTTTCGAGTGGACCTTATATCATGAGCTCAAATGCACTTCCGGCCAATCTCACGAATTATCATCCTTGGGAGTTTAAGTGGCTCGAGAAGACAAAAGAGGTATATACATATCATTCATTTTAGATTTGCTTCGCTATGTCTTCCATTTCTTTCCTTCATTAACTTTTTAGAAAATTTTTAGATCACCGGAATGAGAAAGAAATACAAAGAGAATCCTCGACCAAATATCTGGCGATACTTCGATCACTCACGGATGAAGTAAGAAACATTTTCTTTTGTTATTTTAAACAATATTGTTGCCTCTGTTTCTTATCTTTATTCGTGTGTGAAGATTGGTGTTGAAGAAGTTGGAACGCAAAGATTAATGATGGGGAAGTGAAGTCTGAGAGTTAAAGGCAAGAATAAGGCCATTTCTCGCAAGGACAAATCTTCTGGCCCATCCTCCAAAAGACGGAGACTTCAACCTCCTTCACATTCTAACTCCCAATCTAGCGAGAATTCGGAAGATGAAAATGAGATTGGCACCTCTTCTGCTAAGGAAAGTCATTCAGATACTTCTACTATGGCGCTTTTATCTAATGTTTTTACCGATTCTATGCAAGGTTTTGGCGATAGCAACTTGTCTACTACTTGCGAAACTATCGCTAAGATCTGTGATGCCCCATTGTTGGAGGATATCGAGTCTTTTCGCGGAGTTTCTCGAACAATAACACTTGACCTTTTAAATGCTCTCAATGCTTTGGTATGTTCACACCTCTTTACCTCTTTGTGACTCCGCTCTTATCTTTAATTATTTCTCTATTTTCTTTTACGTATGGGAGAGCCGCTTTTGTTCTTTGCCTCGGACCTTGAGAGAAGACGCAACAACCTTGAAAAGAAGAATTTGCAATTGAACAAGAGAATTCGAGAACTAGAAGTTGGGGTTGCGTCGTCTCGCGATAAGGATGAACGAATTAAACAACTAGAGGCTGAGCTTACTTCTCAACGAGAATAGAGTATCTACTCTTGAAAGCGCAAATCAGCGACTTTATGGTATAGCAATCTTTATTCCTCGAGATTTCTTTTATTTTACCATTTACTTTTCTTTGCCTAACTTACCATTTTCGCAGACATATATAATCTCTCCGAAGAGTCCATTCTTCTCCATTCATTTCCCGAGCCCATGGATGATGATGTCCTCCTTGCTCGCCTCAATGAATCTCTAAGTTGTTCTTCAAATGATGCTAACCTTCTTTCATTAAAGGATCTTCAATCCAAACATCATCTCTTAAAAATCGAGCATAGATCTAGTTTAAGTTTGGCTAATCTTTTTAAACGAAAGTACGTTGACTCCAAGAAGAAAACCAAAACTTTAAGGAAGAAAATTAGTGATCTCATAGATGAGAAAGATCGCATTTCTAACGAGAGGTGCACGAGGCATTAGCAAAATTTCAAAAATCTCTCCTTGATGTGCAAGTTGAGCGAGATGAACT
Source organism: Papaver armeniacum (assembly GCA_023531295.1). NCBI lineage: Eukaryota > Viridiplantae > Streptophyta > Magnoliopsida > Ranunculales > Papaveraceae > Papaver > Papaver armeniacum. The sequence continues at coordinate 201,801 of JAJJWW010005201.1, forward strand.
CCTTCGTCGAATACCATGCTTAGCGAGAGAGAAGACCAAATTCGTTCACTTTTTGTCATAAATAATGATGATGAATTTGCACTCGGGCTGCGAAGGTTTTAGATAACGCTAGAAATAACTTAGGTGTTGATGTTAATCTTCGCACCGAGCAAACTACCTTAATCAAGGATATGATCTTTGAAAGAGAAGGTTGTTTGTTATACTTCTTTACTTTTCTCGTTATTTTTCCTTTTGTATTATTAACATTAATTCATTTCCTCATGTTTTCGAGAATCAAAAGAGATTTGAGACAAGGATTGGAGAGCTTGAAATCGAAAAAGAGCGTCTCGCAAAGGATCTCTCTCTTCGCGAGAATAGATATTCTAAATTGAAGCAGCAATTCCAAATAATGATGATGTTCGTTTTCGCAATCAAGCTATGGAAATAGTTTGTAAGGATCACAACATCCCTCTTCATTCATATCCCTTTTATTTGAAGAAGTTCCCGAGAACTTGCCTGTCTCGAGACGTTTCGATAGTGAAGCTAATGAAGAAGGAGAATCGACGACGAGAGTGATGGAACCAAAGAATCGGATGAAGAAGAAGAACCAAAGAAAGAAATAACTTCTCTTTCTTCTTTGATTTCTTGTAATATCTCGTATACATATATCTTTGACTATTGAATGTAAACTTCAACTTTTGCTTCCTTTGTTCAGATATATTAATCAAAAAACCCTTCTTTACAATTATAACTTCACACTTGCCTCTGTCCATAAGATATAATCAACTTTGCGAGTTAAATATAATCATTCTCGCGAGATATAAATATGTATATCATCATTTTTTTTTTTATTTTTTTTTTTATTTTTTTTTATTTTTTTTAACTTTAAACACTATCTCCGCGACAAGATCGCAAGATATAATCAAGATCGCAAGATATAATCAAGATCGCAAGATATCTTCATGGATTAAGAAATCTATTGATCTTGCCTTATCATTATTTGTGTGGTCTTATTATGCCTTCCTAAGTAAAGGTCTTATTTTGCCACCCCTCATTGCGACAAGATCGCAGCCGTCTTTACACTTTCATATAATGACCCATTGACCTTGTCTTATCATTTTTTTAGTATTTTTGCCTCTGTAGGACATTATATTTGCGACAATATGGCAGGTTTAAATGTTCTTGCGACCATAAAATCCCGGCACATTGTCGTCTTTGCGACGAAATCGCAGGACGTTCTTACATTTTCATGTAAAAACCCATTGATCTCGTCTTACCCTCGCGTTAGTATTATTGCCTCTGCAGGATCATTGCACAAATATGACAAGCCTAAATTCTCTTGCGAGAATAAAGCCTCATGACATTTGCGTCTTTTGACACTTATCAGCTCCCTAATGGAGGGTGCCGCCTCATCTTCTCCCCGGTTGCCCCTTCAAGGAGGCGTACATCGGCCATACAAGACTAGCTCCTCCCATCCGGTCTTAACAACAACCGGTTGTTTTCGCACCTCTTATCCCTTATACCTATATGGTTTATGGTTACGAGACCGCACCCTAAGTGGAGTTTTCTTGGCCGAGTGCAAGATGTGCCAAGACTTGTCAAGAGTGGTAAGGAAGTTCCATGCTCCCGCACTCTTGACTCAACCGTGTACCTCGGCGCCTTGGTCATACACGACTCCTTGGAAGAGACCCTCGGGCGTCCAACCAGGGTATAACCTTATATATATAGTTGGAAATCCAAGGTATCCCCCGGATAGGCTTTCATGGGCCCCAAATCTCCATGACCCAGGTTTCAGGAGCGGTGTAACCTTCCACCTGAGTCATGTTAAGAGATACCCCCTTATATGACGTACTTTAGGTCTTACATTTGCCTCTTGCGAAATATCATTCGCGAACAAGGGTGTACGCCATAAAGGTTTGTCCCATTCACTCACTCATTCATTTTATCAATTTATTCAATCATTTGTCTCATGAAGTTATCGCACAATCTCGTTCCATTATTCAATAGATTTGTATACATTCTTCATGGCGAGATTCTCGCACAATTTTTCCGCAACCATCATCTCTGCTTCTTATCCTTATCATGCTTTCATCACCTAATTGTTGTCTTTTCTCGCAATTATTCATTTTTTACACCTTCTATTCTTACTTCCTTCTGCCTCCGCATCAGTCCACCATTTCAATGTCTCCTTTGTATCATGATACTCAGTTGCTTTTGTGCATTCACTTCGCAACATCTCTTCTTCTTTTGTTTCTATGGCATCTACCATTAGTCTTTCTTTTCTTTGTTCATCCTGTACACTCTTCCTCCAACCTTTCTTTTTTGCATTCTGTCTTGCATGCCTTCTACATCCACCTCATAACACTTTTGCCCTCTATCCAATCTCCTTTTATAATTCCGACACCGCTAGGATGTGGAAATTTTATGCACCGATGGTATGTCGATGCTATACCTGAGAATTTGATGAAGCCATGGTCTTCCAATCAATGCATTGTAGGGAGATTCCACATCAACTACACAAAACAAAATATCATCGATAACCCCCGCAAGGGTATCCTCATGTGCACTTCTCCTTTGGGCTTGTTCGCGATACCGTTAAAACCATATATTTTGTATGTTGAAGGGATCAAGTCTTCATCTCTTCCTCCCATAGTTTTGTAAGTATGGTAGAAAAGAATGTTGATTGAATCACAAGTATCAATCAATATTCTATTGATTGCCCAACAATTTTCCGCTTCATCATCTTCGCCATCAATGGGTTTTGGATTAATTTCCACTTCACAACCGGTGGGCTATCATGTATTTCTCTTCCTTTGGGTACTTCTTCACCGAGAAAGAAATAATCAGTAGTTGCCACTCTTTTTAGTGCGATGTCTTCGCAACATTCATCACTTCTTTATCATCGACATCTCTCGCGAAAACTCTACTAAGTACATTGTCATGAAAATCTTCAATAGTGCGGTATGAGTGTACAATGGAGTTGCAAAACAAATTTTTAGCCTTTGCCCCAACTTCTATAACAAATGTTTCTTTTCCCTTTGCCGGTGGGGGTGGCAAATGTTGAACTTTCTCTTCTTCTTTTAAAAAGTGATTTAGCTTTCCTTGATCAATCATTCTTAGGATAATTCTCTTGATGTTTTGCAGTCATTTGTTAGGTGCCCATGAAAGCGGTGGTAAGAACAGAACTCGTGACTTCTATCTCCAGGTGGTGGTTCACTTCCCATGTTCCATGGTGCAGGGTATGTTTTCCATCAAAAGAATTGCTTCCCATATTTTTTTCCACCTTTGGCGTTCAATGGCGGCATTTTAATTTCCTCCCACACTACTCGTGACTTCGCTGTCCTTTATGATAATTCCGCCTCTCGGCCTCCGTAGGTCTCTTGCGAATTATACCTTTGACCTCCATAGGTTTCTTGTGGTTGATCAAGCCTTTGAATTTTATTGTTTCCGCCACGGTTATAGAAATTTCTTTCTCTTTCAAACTCTTCCGATCGCGACTTCCCATAGCCACTAACTTTGGTTCTATATCAACCGCTTTTCTTTCTTGTTGACCTTGTGATGTGCTCGCCTTTGTGTGTATTAGTTGAGGTAATAAACTTCCATTCGCGACACTAGAATTTGTGTTTGCCACGGGTAAGATTCCATCTCGTTCGTCTTTCTTCTAAAGCAATATATTCCTCCTGGAGCTCTCGTAATTCAGCATTGTAATTGTATTCTTAACTCTAAAAACTCGAACATATAATAAATTGGTTGCGAACATAGCATTTATGAATGACAAGATGAGGTATCTTTCATCTACCCCTGCCGCCATCTCATTGCACATCGTCTTCCATCCGATAGTTAAATGTCTTAGACTCTCGCCAACTCTTTGTTTTAGTCCAAATACATCTTCAATGCCCGGTCGCGAAGAGTTGTTACTTATATACGCCCCCAAGAATATAGCTTTGTAAATGATTGAATGATGTGATCGTATTCCTTGGTAAACCCTCAAACCATTTTAAAGCTTCTCTGTTAAACTTGACGCGAAGTATTTGCATAATATAGCGTCATGGTTTTCCCATTGTAGCATACATCTCACATAAGCCTTGATGTGTTGTCGCACAAGTTGATCCATCAAAAATGCTAGTTAGCGCTGGTAAGTTGCATTTTGGGGTATTCCTCCTAACCGCACTTCTAATGTAAAAGGATTTTTCGCAGCCTCCGCGATAGCTTCATCTAACCGCCTTCTCCCTCCTCCTTCTCTTCTCGTTGTTCAATATTCCTCTCATCTCTGCCAATTCTCTTGAGAATTTGTTCATTTGCCTCGAGAATTTGAATTGATCGGTCTCTTTAATTCTCGCTTCTCTCCTTCTTCGTTCGTGTCTACTTTTTTGTATTCTTTCGTATTTTTCGTTAATATCTCCATCGTTGCGATTTCGCTCACGCCTCCTCTCTCGATTATCATGGTTATTCTCAGGATCACTTCTTCTAATTCCCGATTTTCCATTTCTCGCTCTCAATCTCTCTCTCGCGGGCTAGACGTGCTTGCTCAATGTAATGCTTTTCAATATCATCTTCAATTTCCTTTTGTTTCCTTTGTGTTTCTCTCCCATGTAGTGCTCTTCTTCTTTCCTCCCGATTTTCTTCATTAATTGGGTTATTCTCGTCCTCGAGGTCGCCTATCTTCTTGATTTCCATCATCGTGATTGTTTACCAAAATATAACGATTTTCTATTAGTTCTCTCTCTTCGCGACCTTCTTCGCCATGATTTGATTTAACAATTACTAAGGGGCACCTGTTGATATTCGCACCCCCAGCTTTGGGATAAGGGGCAACCCTTTCTTCCTCGTTTGAAAAATATTTTGGCGGAAATGTTTTCGCAGATTTTTGATCGGATTTTCCAAATTTTCTTCATTAATGTTCTCCGACCAGTAATGTTCTTCTCCCATTTTCTCTAGTCGATCCAACAACCGGGAGTGTGTAAGAGATAAAAAAGGATATCTCGGCGCGTCTTTCTACAAAAAATGGAAAGAATATTTTCCGAGAACAATATTTTTGATACTTCTTGATCTTCAATTAAGGGGGAGGGAGAGATTATTTTCGAGAGCAGCCTCCTATTTTCCATCCTCAACTCGTGGTTTTGCCTTGTTAGGTTTGATTACAAACTAGGTTTTTATTTGATATCTCTCCTTTTCATCATTTGTAAGCACCTTTGAGCAATAAAATCATATTTTGAGCGTGTTTCCAACATGATGAGCTAAACCCCATCTCTAACGGACGGAGCTGAATTTTATCATGTGGTAAATTAAATTAATTCCTTAATTCTTTTTCAATTTTTAATGATTTATGATTTCTATTAATTATTTGTTATTTTGTATCGATGTCGCATCTTAGTTTAAATTACTTTTGATGCGTCATGCTTCGATTTACAAACAATGTTTTATGAAATCTACTTTGGCAAAGAATAGAGTTAGTGTTTCTTTTATTTCTTCATTTCTCGAACCACTTGAATTGTTTCTCCCATCTCTTCTGACACATTTTGATTCTTTCTCTCTTCCTGACAACCCTACTACCACTTTCTACAACATCATTATTCACTCTCTTTCAATTTGTTGTAATGTTCTTCTCCCATTTTTCTTCTCTCTTCTTACTTCTTGTAGCAGCCTCCTATTTTCCATCCTCAACTCGTGGTTTTTCCTTGTTAGATTCGCGATCTCCATGTATGCACGCTCATCTCCTATCATAATCGATTATCTCCATGTATGCACGTTTATAATCGTCTTTGGTTGAATTGGTGGTTGAGTTGATGGTTGAATTGGTGGTTGAGTTGGTGGTTGAATTGGTGGTTGAATTGGATCTTCTTCTCCATTTCTTGCATCTATCCTTGATGGTTCACCTACTTCATTTCTTCTTTCTCCCACTAATCTTCCACTTCTCCTTATGATTGTTGGTTGTTCTGATGCATTCTTTCTCCTAGCCATTTCTCAATTTTAGTAACTTGTTAAAAATTATTCAAGATTTCTTTCTTGTTATCCCTAATTCTTCCAATTCACAAGGTTGATCTTCTTCAATCCCTGTTTCTAGCGCAAATGTAGTTGCGGGATTTCCCACACTACACCCCTCACTCAAATCTGTTTAATCAATCCATTTGAAGATGAACAATGATATGTTTTATTAATTGTTTTCTTGAAAGATTTACAAAGAAATGTAGAACAAAGCTAAAGAAATTTCAATCTCTCTTTCCTTTCTCTCTCCTAATGACTTGTTTCACAATTCAAAAAGACCTCTCTTTACAATGAGACTTACTCGACCCTTTATATAGGGTATTACATAGTGGGTGATGACTATACTGTCCCTTATTTTCGGAAACGTCTCGCGAATGCTCGCGAATATACAACTGTTTGCCTTCGCGACACTCTTAAATCTCGCCAAGTCTTTCACACTTTCCTCATGTTCTAACTATCGTCATCTATTACGTCATTTATTTACCTCCATGCAACTCCTTCGCGATGCAGTTGTTTATTAATCTCGCGAAGTATTAGTGTTGCGATATTCTGGTCCTACAATAATGTTTTACCATGCGTACAAAGATGAAGAGATGTCTCTTTCAACATATCATATTCATGGTTTTGGCAAATCTACAACAAAACCAAAAGGGGAAATAGAGATGCGAATTCTGTTAGGAGAGATTGAAACACGAGTGACACTATGTGTGGTGGATATGGAATCGCCATACAACATGTTGTTGGGAAGGCCATGGATACACGCAATTAAAGTTGTAGCATCAACATTACATCAATGCATTAAATTTCCTATGCCGAGTGGGATTGGTGAAATTAGAGGGGATGTTGATAAAGCGAAATGTTATCAAATTGAAGTGAAGCAGTATGAAGGACGTGCAAAGAAGCGAAAAAATCGCAGGAAAATGGCGAAGGAGGCAAAGAAATAAGAAGAATTTAGAACTTACATGATAAGAGCAGAGGAAGGAAAAGGAATACCCAGCGAAATTTCGGAAGAAGGGAATGAACTTGCGAAGGAGATAAAAGAACCAACACCTATGGGAAAACCCGAGACCAGTTACACTGCGGCGGATCCAACAAAGGAAGTGAATGTTGGAACCAAAGAAGAACCTAAAATATTAAAAATTGGGACTAAGATGGAGGCAGATGAAGAAGAAAGAACTATTAGTCTGTTGCGAGAATATAGAGATATTTTCGCATGGAACATGGATGAGATGCCGGGAATAGATCCGTCTGTAGTGTGTCATAGGTTGGAGATTGACAAAAATGCTAGACCATTCAAACAAAGAATCAGAAAAATCGCAACAACATATCATCCCCAAATAGAAGAAGAGTTGCAGAAGATGCTTGATGCAGGAATCATAAGACAAGCTAAATATTCGGAGTGGATAGCAAACATGGTTGTGGTCCCAAAGAAGAATAAGGGCATAAGAATTTGTACAGATTTTACTGATTTAAATAAAGCTTGTCCGAAAGACAGTTTTCCGTTGCCAGATATTCCAAAAATGGTTGAATCAGCAGCGGGAAATGATAGAATATCTTCTCTAGACGGATACAAAGGCTACAATCAAATCCCTCTCGCTGAAGAAGATCAAGAACATGCTGCCTTTTTCGCTCCAAGAGGGTTATATTGTTATACGAAAATGCCATTCGGTTTGCGAAATGCTGGAGAAACATACCAAAGGATGGTAGAGAAGGTGTTTGCGAAGTGGATACACAAAACGTTGGAGGTGTATGTGGATGACATGCTAATAAAAAGTAAAGAAGCAAAAGATTATGTCCAAGATTTGAGGGAAATTTTTGAACAAATGAGGCATTTTAACATCAAAGTAAACCCAGAGAAGTGCATCTTTGGGGTTGCGTCAGGAAATTTTTTGGGCTACATTGTATCAAAAGAAGGAATACAAGTTGATCCAGAGAAAGTGCAAGCAATTCGTGACATGCCAACACCAGCAACGGTAAAAGACGTACAGAAGTTAAATGGGCTCTTAGCTTCGTTAGGAAGGTTCATTTCGCGATCATCAGACAAGTGTAAACATTTTTTCAACATACTCAAAAAGGGGACGAAGTTTAGATGGACAGATGAATACGAGAAAGCTTTTCAAGGAATAAAAGAACATCTGACGAATATATCTATTTCGCAAAAAGCAGAACCAGGAGAAGAATTGTTAATCTATCTTGCAACAACATCGCACGCATTAAGTGCTGTGTTATTACGAGTAGATGCAGGAGTTGAGAAACCAATCTATTACATCAGAAAAACCTTCAATGCTGCAGGGAAAAATTATTCAAAAATTGAAAAACTAATTTTGGCATTAGTTTATGCAACATTTAAACTTCGCATATATTTTCAGGCACATAACATAAGGGTGTTAACAAAGGTACCAATTGAGTCAGTAATGAAGAATTCAAAAAGATCGGGCAGAGTTGAGAGATGGAATGCACAAGTAGGACATTTCAAAATCAAATATGAAATATTATCTTCACCCAAATCACAAGTTGTCGCGGATTTCTTAGTAGAATTTCCTCTAGAAGATGATGAAGCTGTGGAAGAAATGATGGATATAGAAGAAGACCATGGAAATCCAAGAGATCTATTAACAGAGCCAGATAGATGGGAAATATTGGTGGATAGATCATCAAATGGGGAAAGTAACAGAGTTGGAATTGTTTTGATTTCGCCAGAAGGCACCAAAATAGCTTTTTCCTTCATATTGGAGTTTACATCCACAAATAATGAAACAGAATATGAAGCTATGATACATGCCTTGAAGTTCGCAATAGAAATGAAGTTGGAAAATGTGAGGATTACAAGTGATTCGCAGCTAGTCATTCGTCAAATAAAAGGAGAATACACTATAAATGAACCATCCATGAAGAAATACAAGAAACTTGTTGAAGAATTTTCAGCGAAAATCCCAAAAATAAAATGGAGACATATATCAAGAAAAGATAACAGACTCGCAGATGCTTTTGCTTTTATCTCAAGTATGATGACAGACCCAACTGCGAGATGCATAAAGATACAAACACTTCTATCGCCATCAATCAATAAAGAAGAAGAAGAAGAAGAAGTAGACGTAATGATAATAGAAGATGGAGAACAAGTGCCCAGTATCGAAGATTAGAGAGCAGAACTTCATGCATATCTGATGAAAGGAGAAACACCAAGAAATAGATCGTAGGCACACAAATTAAAGAGTCGTGCGACAAATTATGAACTAAGAGACGGGGTATTGTATCGGAGATCCTTTAACGGATCATCTCTCAGATGTTTGACACGAAAAGAGGGAGGAGAAGTGTTAAAGGCACTACATTGTGGGGATGCTGGCAATCACAGCGGCGGAAGATCTTTGGTGTACAGAGCGAAAATGCAAGGTTATTACCGACCATTATGCATGAAGATGCGAAACAAGTATCAAGGCGTTGCGAAGATTGTCAAAGGCACGGAAAGAAAATACATGCACCTGGAGCACCATTAACATCCTCAACAAGTGTATGGCCTTTAGGAAAATGGGATTTAGACATTGTGGGACTGTTTTTACCGGGATCTGGACAAAGAAGATATATAATTGTCGCTACAGATTATTTCACTAAATGGGCAGAAGTAAAGGCAGTACAACACATTCGCGACAAGACATTTTTACATTCATATTTGAAAATATCATCTGCAGATTTGGAATTCCCGCACAATTGGTATCTGATAATGGGAAACAGTTTGAAGGGCAGAACATAGAAATGTTACTGGAATGTCACCTTTCTGTTTAACATATGGAGTTGAGGTCGTGCTACCAATAGAAGTTATTATTCCCACAACAAAAAGAGAGGCTTGGGAGAAAAATCTTAGTGCGGGTATGATTTTAAACAAGTTAGATGAATTAGAAGAAAAAAGAGAAAGGGCTCTACAACATATGGAAAACTACCTGTGAATATTAGCCCGAGAATATAATAAACGTGTTAAAACACGAGAGTTTCAACCAGGTGACTTGGTGCTGCGAGAAACACCAATATATCAGCGAGAAAGTGGTGGAAAACTAGCCAAAAAATGGGATGGACCTTACATCATTAAGGATATAGTTGGAACAGGGGCATATAGATTGATGGATCCTGAGGGTAAAGATGTGGGTCATAGACTTGATAGACCGTGGAACAGATTGTACTTAAAGAGATATTACCCATAAAAGTTTTTGGGAAAGAGTAAACTGCGAAATGATGTATGATTGAAACAAAATGAATCTATGTGAAGATCTTATGAAAGAATAATTGCGAGATTATAAAAATCCAAAAAAAAAGAAAGAAGACGCGAAAATTTCGCAGAGATAATGACAAGAGATAATCAAAGATTAATGACATACTAGAAAGAGGCGAACCTACTATGGCGTACACCCTAGTTCGCGAAATCAAAATTTCGCAAGAGGCAAATGTAAGACCTAAAGTGCATCATAGAAGGGGGTACCTGTTGCATGGCTCAGCGAAAAGGTTACACCGCCCCTGGAACCTGAGTCATGGAGAGTTGGGGCCCATCCAGGAGAGGTAGCTTGGATTTTCAACCTAAGCTTATGACTTAGGTTGGACGACCGAGGGCTCTTCTAAGGAGTGTGGCATCTGATCAAGCGCCGAGGTACATGGTTGAGCCAAGAGTGCCTGGGGCGTTTGAAGCGTCTCGGCCATTCTTGGAAAGTCTTGACGTATGCTGCATTCGGCCTGAAGAAAACCCCACTTAGGGTGCAGTCTTGTAACCATAAGCCATATAGACAAAAGGGATAAGAGGCTGCGAAAATAACTGGTTGTTGTTAAGACCGGATGGGAGGAGCCAACCTTGTATGGTAGAGGTATGCCTCCTTGAAGGGGCAACCAGGGGGGAGATAAGGGCGGCACCCTCCATTAGGGAGTTGATAAGTGTCTTAAGACGCAAATGTCACGAGGCTTTATTTTCTCAAGAATATTTAGGCTTGCATATTTGTGCGACAATCCTGAAGAGGAAATAATACAAAAGAGAAAGATAAGGCGAGATCAATGGGTCAATACATGAAAGTGTAAAGACGTCCTGCGATTTCGTCGCACGACGGTAATGTCATGGGGCTTTATGTTCGCAAGAATATTTAGGCCTGTCATATTGTCGCAACAAAAACAATAAAAGAAAAAAGTTAAGGCAAGATCAATGGGTTTTTGCATGCAAGTGCAAAGACGTCCTGCGATTTTGTCGCAATGACAAGGGGTGGCGAAATAAGACCTTTAACTAGGAAGGCAAAATAAGACCACATGATGCAACAAAAAATTTATAAGAATTAACTATTACTTATGCAGATCATTCATCGCAAGAAAGATAATGAAAGGCAGTATGGGAATTATTAAACAACAAGCATTATCTTTCTTGCTAGTAAGCATAATAATAAAAGAGTAAATACACTTCAAAGTTGACTGAAGTACACCATTTGCAAGAAGTTATAAAGATGAAACAACCCAAAGAAGTAAAATTACATAAGAAGTTCAAGCTTAAATCTTGGTTTTGCCAGGAGAAGATGAAATATTTTTATCAATTTTTTCGCCAGAAGGAGATAATGGATGTTCTTCGCCAGCTTTTTCACTTTCGCCAATCCTTCCATTATTCTGGTTTACTCTAGTCTCTTATTCATTTGGGTTATCATCAACAGTTGCATCATTAGGAGGAATTTCTTCTTCATTTGCGAGATCTTCGCCACTTTCATAATAACAATCATTATCAGGAGAACAAGGAACTTCATCGTCGTCTACTTCCAAAGGTTGGACAGATGTAGGAGGAAGAGATTTGGACAATAAGATATCATTCACAAGAAATTCAGCTCTGAGATGAACTTGGCGAAGGAGTGCTTTCTGATGATTCCTACTTTGTATATCTTTGAAATAAGCAAGATAATCAAATCTTCTTTCTGCCCGATCGCGAGAACAAGCAAGGGTAGAGGCAAGTAATGCATTCTCTTTGCGAATTTTGGCGTATTTAGATTCCAAAACAGATATGGAGGAATGAAGATTTTTCTCAGATTATGCAAAAACAAAAAATACAGAAAGTTATTTAGACGAAGGATTTGCGAGAAAGATATCATAAAAACACTTAACAAAGAAAAAATGGTTGAGGCAGTCAAATTTTATGACTACCTTCTTTTTGCGAGATAATATATTGGGTTAAAGCCATGCAAAGTGGTCCATTGCATCGTCAAACTTATGTCCAACTAAACCTTTCAGGCGAGATCGAAGATTCTTTTCGTTAGAAATGAGTAAGGTGTTTTCCTTCGCAAGAGAGGTGTAGGATTCTTCAAGCTTGGATTATTGATCTTTGAGTTGACTTGCCTTTACACTTAAAGTTATTCTACCCTGAATAAGTTTATCTCTCTCAGCAGTAGATGATTCTGTTACTTCTTTAAATTTATTTCTCAGTGAGCAGAGAGATTGTTCTTGATCGTTACATACTTTTTGGCAAATATTAAGTTGTTGCGAAGAGATCGCCACCTTATTTAAAAGAATTCGCTTCTCTTGAGATAGGGTCTTATTCTCATCTGACAAAGTTTCCAACTCCAAATTAGCTTTAGTCAAAGCATAAGAGAGGCGAGATAATTCACTACTAAACAAGTTTTGCTTCTGAATTAATTGAGTATTCTCCTTGGTAAGGTTATCTATTTGATCGACAGAGTATGTATGAAGGTTATCTAATTGGTTATATTGATCCATCCAAGCATCTCTATTTACACGGGCTTCTTTAGCGACGGATTCAAGCTTATATATCTCCATTACTCGTTTCTGGTGTAAAACTTAAAGGGCGAACAATTGATCTTAAAAAAAAAAGGGCGAACAAGATAAGAAAGTTGTACCTTTTAATTCTTCATTCTTCTTGCGAAGATTGTCACGATCTAGTGAGACATTCTGAAGCTTTTGATTTTCAAGATGAAGAGTGTCACATTTCAAGGTCATGGCTTGGAGATTCTCCTTTAAAGTTTCAACTTCTTTTTCAAAGGATGTTTGCGAAATCATTCTGTCAGAGCCAAAATACTTACTCAAAATTTCGCAGACATCAAATTTGATAGGATCAACAGTAGATTTCTTGACGTCATCCAGAACATCTGATAAAACCTTGAAAGCAATATCTATTCCTTCCAAAGTTTTTTTAGTAAAAGGGAGAGATTCGGATGAAGAAGTGGTGATGACAGAAGGATGGGGAATTGAATCATTCTTTGCTAGAGATGCGTCATCCGAAGATGAAATTTGAGGAAGATTAATAACTGGGGTTGAGGTAGTGTCAGGATGAGAAGTATTAGCAGTAGAAGAAGAGAAGGGTTCATTCGCAGCAGGGTTATTACAAGGAACTTCAACTATAGAAAGATCAGTTACAGGGAAGAAATCCATGGTAATACCTTCGCGAACAGGAAGTAAGGATTCAGCTTGCGAAGAGATTGTAGGAGATATTGAAGGATTAAACATAGGAAATGGGACGGAAGTTTCCACATTTTTAAGGTGGCGAGATCTTTTGTGGGGTTTGTCGACATTCCCATCACCCTGCGAATCAAAATTCAGATAAGAAATAGAGGCAACAATATTGTTACTAAAATAATAGTGTTTCTTACTACCTTGCTATTCACAGGCTTTCTTTTGTTTACGACGACTCTTTGTTGTGAACCCTTGGGAATATTAGGGTTTTGGACCGTAAATTTGATGCTAGAGGTGCTTTTGCTGAAACAGAAAAAGTATGGGAATTACATAAAGATGAACAAAATCAAATAAGATAATTTCAGTAGATAAGATCGATTTTTCGGTAAGAGAAAGTCAACAAACCTTGATGAATCCATAAGAACGATGAGCGAGAAAGATGAATTCGTAAAAAGTTTAGATTTATAAGGATTTGAGAGAATATGGAGATGAAGAAGCCGATGTAAAAGAAAGAAATTATTTCTATGATAGATCCCTTCTTAAATAGATAAGAAAGTGATGACCGGTTAGCATTGAATGTACCGGTGGATAGAGGAGTATTTAACACGTGTAAGCGGTTATGCTTAATTCATGGAAGCTTGTCGGTAGAAAACTTAAGGAAAGAAATGAACAGTTACGGCATTTTGAAACACTAGTTCTCATATCATTCTCTCCTTCGCAGAGAAGGCATGAGAAGAGGCAAGATGTAGGATCAGAATATCGCAACATCAATACCTTTGCGAATTCTTTATACAACACACTGCGAAGATATCTTGAGAATGGTTCTGTAAATGACGCAACAGATGACGACAGCCTAAACACGAGAAAGATGTGGAGACCTAGCGAGATTTAGGAGTGCTTAGAAATCTAACACTTGTATACTTGCAAGAATATCGCAAGCCAGATCCTAAAATAAAGGACAGCTTAGCTGTCACCCACTATGTAATATCCTATATAAAGAGCCGAATAGGCTTAAGGTGAAGGGGAGATCTTTTTAGAGTGGAGAGAAAGTTTTGAGGGGAAAGAAAGTCTAGAACAGTAGTTGTATTCTTGATTTCATTTCCTATTTGTAACATTCCTTAACTCAATTAATAAAAAGTGTGATTGTTGATCTTAAAGATGGGTTGATTATTATGAATTCTTGTGAGGGATGTATTGTGGGATTTCCTGCAACTACATGGAGACTCAAACTCATCTATCACTTGGAAAGTTTATTTCTACTCTATCTCCTATATTAAGACATAAGTCGTGTTACGATATAGTTTTCTATTATACACATTTGAGATTTCGAGCTGAGTTTAACTCGCTTACATATTTCTCGGAATATGTGTTGGCAAGATTTCGCTTTGACCAAGTTCATCTTATATTCTTGACGCAAGTCAAAAGATGATCATTTGGTGTAGACTTGGAATGCTTCGTTATGATTATTTCAATAACTTGAAAATTGTTTTGATGCTAATAGTGTGTGAAAACGGCTATTGTCATCCTCTAAGAAAGTTTCAATGATTGAAATAAGAGTTTAGAACACTTAACCATTATTGGATATGACATGAGAGATAGAGATATAAACTCTTTGATATACTTTTCTAAAGATTGAGTTTGACTGTCTAGTTGATTCTCTTTAAAGTATATTGGAGTAAGTCCTCTCAGATTGCCAAACGAATTGTTGGGTGTGGTTGTACCCCCGCATTTTCACAAGTATTGCGCTGAATTGTCGAGGCCCAATTTTTCGACCCAACCCCTCTATAGGAATAGCCATTAGGTAGTCTTGAGTATGCTTGATTTTGTTGTTATGCCAAAGGGCAAGGTCTTGAGGCGTCATACCATATTTGGCAGGCATCTCCCTCATCACTTGTTCGAAATACATAGATGCCAATTCACTCATGGGATGGGGGGAAACTGTTTCGTCACAAAGTGAGGAAGATCCTAAACCGCAGAAGCGGGTAAACAAATCCAAAGCAAGCATACATGAAGGGCTCATACCTGTGACACCGGAGTTGCGCAAAATATCACCTTGTAACTGTTGAGTTTGAAAACAAGAAGCAAGGTAGCAATACTGCATCGTATATTCCGCCGTGTATAGACCCAAGCCACCATTTTTAATAGACAAAGCAAAGCCATGCACATCTCAGAATTCCGAAACCAGGCCCATCACATGTAAAAAAAGTTGTTGAACAAAATTAAATAAGTGACGATCAAAAATGGTATGAGCCTCATTGACAAAAATCGGAGCAGATTGTCCTCAAGGTAAAATAAAGCTTGGAGACCCGGAGCAACTCTGAAGCATTTGCATCTCAACCTCGGGGATCTTTCAAACTTTGAATAGCATCCATCAACTGAAGAGTTTTGGTGAAACGGGTCCTAACCAACCGAGTTTACAGAAAAGGGAATCGAGACATACAGGGCCACCTAAGAGCTTAACACCAATAGCAGGTCTATCGATATCAGTTGGAAAAACAGACGTAGCAGTACTTCGTACATCGACAGTGGGCCAAAACAGCTCGGTTTTACGAATGTTAAGATCAAGGCCAACAAACGCGCCTTCCTCTCTAAAAATGTGTAATCCCTTGAGACCATAAGAGTATCCCCAATCAAAGTCCCATCATCAAGATACCAAGCTTGCAAATCCAAGTCACAAACATGAGATATCTTCAGCACAATTGGATGTAAAGTTAGCGCAAAAAGTAGGGGAGCCCAAGGGATATCCTTGCTGCACACCCTGCGAAGAAGAGAGGGTGTGAGTGCCGTAGTAAAGCCTTGCAGGACAAGAATAGCAGAATTCCACCCATCTCGATATAGTAGGACACTTGCGTCTGACCTCAGAGATCATATCTAATCGATCGCCAAGATTAAAAGCATTCCGAAAATCCACTAGCAACATAAACATG
Organism: Papaver armeniacum; assembly: GCA_023531295.1. Taxonomy (NCBI): domain Eukaryota; kingdom Viridiplantae; phylum Streptophyta; class Magnoliopsida; order Ranunculales; family Papaveraceae; genus Papaver; species Papaver armeniacum. The sequence goes on from JAJJWW010005201.1 coordinate 218,105, forward strand.
GAAGTACAGTTACCTTTCTCGGCCAAAATGCGATTAACGGAGTGAAGTATAGCTTCACCCCCACATGGAACTCCAACACCAAATTGGAAGTCATTAAGGTAGGCTCTCATGTCCTTGCAAACACGAAGGGCAGCAACCTTAGAGACCAGCCGCCTCCAGATGGTGCCTATAACAATAGGGAGTATACCACCATCTGGTTTGATAAGTGGTGCGAGGGGAGCACTAGCAACAGTTGAGGAAGGCGGCAGAGCAAGCGAGAAGGTTAACAACAGCAGTAATAGAGGTAAGTAATTCATCGACGATAGCTACTGCTGATCCACTAAGCGCATCAAGCAGGTGTTGAGCATGCAAACCATCCTTTCCACATGATGTGCCTCTAGGAAAGCTTTTAATCCTACCCAGAACCAAATCCTTGCTAGCAACAAAGGGTTCAACAACAATAGGAGAGGAGGGGATAACAGGTGGAGGTACCGTGGGGTCTTTCAGTCGTAAGTCCGCCAAAGTATCAGCATTCTGAGGGGCAATGCCATTAGATGTGAGAATACGAATGACAGCATTAAAAAACCTTGACTTGCCTTCCTCTTGCATAGACGTTGGTTGATTTCCGCCTGGCTTTTCTTCTTCAGTTGTTGCTTCTTGGGTGGGTGGGGGGGTGGGTGGGATATCCAGTAATAATTCCTGCGCCAATTGAAAACATCCATCCACTTCCCGCCATTTAGACAGAGCATGAGTGATAGCCCCAGCCTGCAAACACTTGCGCACACCTTACTTTCCTTCAGCACTATTCTTAGGAATGTAGTTCCGGAGAATACATGTTGGGAATAGAAGCAATTTAATCCAAGCAACCAAATCCATAGGGTGAAGAATAACTTCATCTAGGGTGAGCTTAAAAACCCTTAAAAAGTTAAGCCTGCACTTGGCAGGTACGTGTCTGATATTATGGGTTTGAGACTTAAAGACACTATCAATAAATCCAATATCAAGACACGACACTAAATCAAGCTCTGTGCAACTCGTACCACGATCACCATCACCAATGGATAAACCAACAAAGCTCCGAATCTCGTGGATTAAGAAGTTAGCATCTCGTCCAATGCCATGGACCTTGCACTCTTTCTTCCAAGCCTGGAAATGCATACCTGACGTACACAACCAACACCTAAACTGCTTAAGAAGTTTTTTCCAGGCATGATAAACAACTTCAACCTCCGTGATTCTATCTCTGCAGTTAGCAAACCCTTCACCAGACTTAAGATGTATGTTGTTAAGATGATGAGCGATAGAAAACCTGGACAAACCTCTTCCTCCAACTTCGTTCTTGCAACCATCTTAACCTTTATATGGGCATTGGACAAACTCAGAGGAGTTTGAATCTAGGTCATTACACAGACTAGGGCAGGGTTGAGAACAAGACATGACAGAAAATAGAGAAACATGGAATACGAAGGAAAACAAAAAGAAAACCCTAAAAAGGGACGAAGAACGAGACTGAAAATCAAAGAAAAGAAAAACCAAAGTTGTGTCGAGGAGAAAAACCGTTGAAGAAATAAGGCAAAACGAAAACCATGAAAGACGAAGGGATTCATGGAAGAAAAATGGGGGTAATCAGATCCCCCCCCCCCCCCACCCACACCCCCATAACGCAAAGCAAACATAAGATACATAGTTTACAAGAAAACTTAGCAAAATAAAGCATAAACAATAGATAAATATTAAGGTGTTTTAGACACCTATCAAATTCCCCCACACTTAGACTTTGCTAGTCCTCGAACAAATCAAACAAAATAATTCTAAAAGATACATACAACTCCGTCTCGTCGAGATTACAGTTACTTTTAGCGAATGTAACAAGACTTTGAACCCCTAGGTGTCCCTAGTGGACGAGTTTTAGTCTCGTGAAGGTTTACAAGAGGTGTACCTACAAAACCTTTTACTCCAAATTCCAACTACCTGTAAAGAGTCTATAAACAAATCGAAAATGATTACAGGAGGAGGTACCTTGCTGCAAATCCAAATTAATATATAAGTAAATAAAGCTCTACTCAGAAAGTCGAACAAACCACAATACTCGGAATCTAACTAACCACAATCACACATGAATAGATTAAGAAGATGGATATAGAGGTAGATGTTTGCGAATGTTGACAAGTGATCGGTGTTTCCCATGTTGACAAGTCGATAATCCCCCCCCACTTTTTTCTATCTATCTTTTTCTATTTTTTTTTTCTAACTAAAAGGTAACAAACTCTAGAAACATATAAATGCTCCCCAAATTTAGTCATTCAAAGTAAAGTTCAAGGTGGGAAATTCCGCAAATGATATGCAAAACAAGAAAATAAAGATAAAATGTTGAAAAATAAAAAAGATAAAGATATAAAACCCATGGGTTGCCTCCCATTTAGCGCTTGGTTTAAAGTCGTCAGCCCGACTTTCAGCTCCTTTGCATTCTTAGCCAGCATCAGTTTCCTCCACAAAAAAACATGAGTCCACATCACCCGAGTATCTCATCACCTCAAAGATGTTGACGCGAACAACCTCTCCATCAAATTCCATTGTCAAGGTACCTTCAAATACATCTATCTAGCGGTTCTCATAACGGTCTACCCAACAACAAAGGTGTAGTCGAGGATGAGTTTTCATCACTCATATCAAGAACATAGAAGTCCGTAGGAAATATAAGCTCATTAACCTGCACCAAAACATTTTCAACAACCCCTTTTGGGTAGATATTAGATCTATCGGAAAGTTGAATAACTATGCTGGTACTTTTGAGAGGACCAAGATTTAAAGATTCATAAATTGAGGCAGGCATAACACTAATAGATGCTCCTAAATATAGCAAAGCTTTTGTAAACCTTGTTTACCAATTGTGCAAGGTATAGTAAAATTGCCGGGGCCTTTCAATTTAGGTGGGATTTTCTTTTGAAGATATGCCAAAGTACTCTCCCCCACACTCATTACCTCATTCCCGGTCAATTTGTGCTTGTTGGTGCACAATTCCTTCAAGAACTTTGCATAGCGAGGAACCTGCCTTATCCCCTCAATGAGTGGAATGTTCACTTCAATCTTCTTGAAGATTTCCCGAATCTGTTTGTCCAACATCTCCTTATTTGATTTTGCAAACCTGCTAGGAAAAGGTGGAGGAGTAACATAAGTAGAAACAAGAGGTTTAGAGTTAGAATTAACCGAATCAGTCTTTTTAGGGACTATTTCGTCTTCTTATTTCTCTAAATCAGGTTTATGGGCCTCCGGTGATGTTGCCGGTTTCTCTACTTGCTTTCCACTTCGTAATTCAATAAAATTGACAGTCTCCTTAGGATTCAATGGTTTCGAAGGAAGTTTTCCAGCTGCTTGTGCTTTGAGTTGATTCATATCATTAGCCAATTGACTAACTTGGTTTTGCACATCTCTCATAGCCATCTCGGATTTCTGCTGGAATTGGTTGAACCCTTGCATTGTCTTTGAAATCTCTTGCATACTTTGCATCATAAGAGTAAACTTGCCATCCACACTTGTACCTTGAGTTTCTTGTTGTGGTCTTTGCATGAATTGGTACCCTCCTTGTTGATTGAAAATATGATTTGCTGCATCTTGCTTGTTGGCGTAGCTGAAATTGGGATGATCACGCCAACCTGGATTGTATGTGCTAGAGTATGGATCATATCTTGGCCTTTGTTGATTTTGGTACATTGCACTAGCTTGCTCAACTTCTTCGGTGTATGCTGGTATTACAGGCGCTGCTATTTGTTGCGTCATCCTCTCCATGTTACATATCCTCTGTTCCATGTGTGAAGTATCACCAACTTTATTCACTTTCCTTACCATTGGTTCACCTCGAGTGTAGAATTGTTGGGTGTTTGCAGCCATATTCTCTAACAAGCTTGTAGCTTCAGCAATGGTTTTGTTGGTGAGTGCACCACCACTTGCGGCATCGATCAAAATTCTATCATTAGAAAGCAACCCTCATAGAAATATTGAATCACAAGTTGATCATTGATTTGGTGGTGTGGATATCTAGCTAAAAGCTTCTTGTAGCGCTCTCAATACTCATAGAAAGTCTCCCCCGATACTTGTCTAATACCACAAATCTCCTTGCGAATCACAGCTACTTTTGATGCTGGAAAATACTTCTCAAGGCATAACTTCTTCATTCCATTCCATGTGGTTACACTTCCAGAAGGTAAGTAAAAGAACCACTCTCCTGCAGCATATATAAGGGATAAAGGAAACGCTGTCATCATAGCCACGTCAGCATCTGCGGTTGCTTGCTTCAAACTAGTCACAACATGATGAAATTGTTGCAAGTGAAGATTAGGATCTTCTCCCCCTAAACCTCTAAATTTGGGCAGCAAGTTAATCAATTACGGCTTCAACTCAATGGTTCCATTCAGCTGAATATGAATAAAATAAATAGGGAAAGGGTATCTTCAAAAAATAAAAGAATCAAACTTTCTCTTTTTTTTGATAAAATTTTGTATTTGCTTGTAAAGTATTGGAGGGTTGAAAAAATGGAGCTACGGATTCTGACACAATTTTTTGTGACTTCAGTGGCTCTTTAAAGAACTCCCATCAAAAAAACAAGATATAATCTTTTTTTTTTATAAAACTTCTTTTCCTACCTCATCAAGTTCTACCGACAAAAAGCGTCAACGCTCCAATTTAATAATTATATTCTGATCCTATGTTTATTATGTAGGATTCCCTTGTTCGACAAAGATTCCATTCATATACAATAATCAATTGTAGCGGGTATAGTTTAGTGGTAAAAGTGTGATTCGTTCTATTAATCCCTTAAATAGTTAAGGGGTCTTTCGGTTAATTTGTATTACGATCAAAAACTTTCTTTCTTAAAAGGATTTTATCCTTTACCTCTCAATGAAAGATTTGAGGAAGAATATACATTCTCGTGATTTGTATCCAAGGGTCAATTCAAAATTGAAAATTGGATTATGGAATTGCGAAGCATAATCTTTTTTAGTTGGATCAAAACTTCCAATTGAATGAGTATGAATAAAGAAAAAAGTGTATTTCAATCGTAACTAGATCTTCCATTTTTTCTTTGTAGAAGGGACACTGAAGCGAAATAGCTATTAAATGATGACTTTGTTTTACTAGGGCCATCAACATATTGTTTCAGCTCGGTGGAAACACAACTCTTTTCCTCGGGATTCGCAAAGTAGAAATAGAGAAACGAAATAACTAGAAGTATTTGTTAGAATTACCCCTTTCTAGAGGGATCATCTATAAAGCGAGTTGTTTTGAATGTATTCAGACAAAGAAGCTAACATAGGTGTTATGGGTTGAATCTATCCATTTTCCAACTTAGATTTGAGAATCTATCAATTTTCCATAAAGGAGCCGAATGAAACCAAAGTTTCATGTTCGGTTTTGAATTAGAGACGTCAAAAAGAAAGGCTGAATCGACGTCGACTATAACCCTAGCCTTCTAAGCTAACGATGCGGGTTCGATTCCCGCTACCTGTAGCGCCCCTTTTTCCCAAATCAGTAATTAGGAAACTAAAAAAAAAAAAAAAATTGAGCTCTAATTTCCAACACAAGCCAAGAACATAAACTAAGCTTTTCATATTATACATAACTATCTAATTTACAAGTGTTTTGTTGATAATATACAATATACACTCAGGAGTTAGAGTTTTACTTACATTCACAAAAAAAAAAAACTCAAAAAAAAAGACACCTTCTGGAAGTTACATAAACCGCACAAAGACTATTGAGATTAGCAACGATCTCTCAAGGACATAAGTCAAGACCACTTGATCGACCCAAACGTCAATTTCTCCTTCGGCCGAATCAACACCACTTACATCAAAACTACCCGTCACTAACAAAGAGGTGGAAAGAGTGAGCTAAACAAGCCCAGTGGATACTTACACTACACAATCATAATCATTAAAGTTGAATTTAAAAGAATGCAAGTTTTCCTCAACGATAGTAACCCATTTAATTCACTGGAATAAACAAGCATGACTCTAAGCATTAAAAGAAAACCAACGCACGCAAGTACAATCATGTATATGGAACTAACTCCTTCATCAAACAATGTATAATACTTGTGCTAACCACACTCATTAAGAATATTGCGGTGTATCGCCCTAGCCATTGCATAAAAGCTGAAAGTAAGTAGGTATAAAAGAAGGAGTAGTAACCTATATACCACACAATGGAAATTCTTTTTTCCCACACAATCACAAAGGCAAGCAAGTACATTTCAGTCATTTCCAAGTAATGGGAAATGACTAGCGAGAATCACCGTAGTTTTCAAGAATCAAAAATAACAATGCATGAATTTGTTAAAGTACATAAACATAATTTTGCAAAGCCATCAGTGGTTACGAAAGAGTAATGTAAGTTCCCACCTCAAACCGCTACTCAAACCTCAATCTTCGCAGTCCGCCAACCGATTTCGAGACACCTAGTCAAATAAAGAAACCGCACAACGCAGTTTGATTATAACTCACTTCATTTTCAATTTCTAACACCCTTGTAAACAGCACAAGGGTCTATGTTTCGGGGTGAATAAAACATTCATCTTTGATTCAATTCAATAAATTTGCTTAAAAATACCCTATATTGTGGCTTGTAGAATCACAACAACCCCTAAAGTTCTAATTTCAAACTTCAGAGATTCTACCTTAAACATGAATCAGTAGTAAGAGATTACGAAACAAGAAAATAAAACAACAACATAAATGGTTTCAAAAGAAAACCCTAAGATTTTGATGCTCCACAGATTCATAAAATTTGCTAATCTCTTCCTTATTTCGAATTCCAATTCTATCATGCTTTATTACCAGGAATAGTTGAAACCAAAGCCTAATGAAACCCTAGGTTCATCATACCTAATTTGGTAGCAAAATTGACAACAGTAGAGTGATTGATTCATTGGATAAGAAATTATATGAGTTCAATTGATCAGAGCAAGGATAAATAAGTTGAAATCGTACCTTCAATCATAAATCAAGAACAAAGAAAAACCCTTATTCAATTACTTCCAAATCTCCATGGAAATCAGTAGATTAGAACATGAAACTCACCATTTCAGTCACTCAAGATATAATCATAGTTGGGTACAAATTTTCTAGATTTTTTATTGTATTTATTTTCACATGAATCTTGTGTCTCTCTTTTCTTTTTTTCCTTATTAACTGTTCGTGTTGTATGGAGAAGAAAACATATACATGAGACATATTTGAGAGTTTAATCATATCTCTTCTTTTCATTCCAAACATACCCTAACCTGATGACCCTATGTGTCAAAAGAAGTGTTCCCCGCGTGACTAACATAGTTGATGACTAAGTTCATAAAAATTTGGACTTACACAGGTTCCTAACACGTCGATAAGCTAATTTGGCACCAACAACCACAATCATACAAGGACAGACATTTATAGCGTGTTTGGATACCGTATGTAAGTGCTGCTCGGACCTCTCAAAAGTACTTATGAGAGGTTAACAAGCCAATAAGTTAGTTTGGCAATTGGGTGACTTAAAAGTTAAAAAGCTGAAAAGCAAGTTTGGCAAAGAGTTAGATCAAAAGTTAAAATAAGTGTTATTAATGATATTATTAGAACAACATAAGTCGAGAAATGTAAAACAACTTTTAAGTATATATGCGGGGCATAAGTCATTTTGTTTGTCTTCAAGTTTTCATAATTGCTGCGAAAGTTTATGAAAAATGCAAAGGTAGGCCTAGTTTCACTTTGGTAAGAGTCCATTATGACATCTTCTTTCGTATACGCCGGTGACACAATCATGTCTTCAAGGATCACCCAAGCGCCGCCATGAATAACCATGTCGTCAAATCCATATTACAAGAACAAAGTGTCTCCGTACTACCTCATACATATATCAAGTCCACTCTTCGAAATATCTGTCAACCTGCATATATGCATTATGGTTCGAATTTCCCATGAGTAACCGCGTTCAATCTCTACTCGTATTGAAAGTTATTGCAGGATAAATTTCATCTCACAAATGAATGATAGACGCAATAAACGAAGGAGCAAATACGTACCCATCAGTGTGACTACACTCAAGTACGTAGCTTTGATGAATTTAAGAATCCCAAATTCCAAACCGAACTACGTGAAAATAAAATTCAGTGCACATGCTTACATCTTTATCACAATGGATTAAAATGCTAAGTAATGCTTTAATTTAAATCATGTGGAATGGAAATTCTCTTCTAGCTGTACAACCGCAATCATGATGAATTTATCAATTGTGGAAAATGTCTAATTGAATTGAATCACCAACTTTTAAGTTGTAATCATTCATTACAATGCAAAGAAGAAACATATTAATCAGGAAACACCAACAAAGTGCTCCTAAAATTCATTACAGTTCAAAAGAAAAGAAGAAACATATTAATATAGAAACACCAAAGATAGTACTCCTAAATTAGGTTTGTGCCTTACGCAAACAAAATCACAAAATTATTAAAATGGGTTAAATAAAATCATTAAAAGGATTTATTTAGTTCCCGATTCACTCGTAGCATCTTGGTATGTACTTACCTTAATTGATTCCCGAAGGTTGTTCTATTTGTCCTTCCCTATTTGATCCAAGGTTGAAAACTCATTTTGTGTGTTTGATTATAACGGAGTAGAGGAAGAAGAAGAGATGCAGACACCGTATTGCCATGATTAGATCGGTTAATCTTATATCATCTTCGTCGGTTGTGGTTTCAAGTCAGTAGAAATCGCATTGAGAAACCCGAATGAGAAACAAAAAGAAAAACAAACAGAAAGCAAATAAAGAAGAAAAAATATTTTACTTAAAATCGAGGAGAGAAGTCAGTTTTTCTTTGAAGCAAGAAGCAAAATATTTTTGCTTCTCCCAGGAGTTACTTTTTTGCTTTTAAGCTACTTCTAGAAGTCGTTATTTTTTTCACTCCCAAACATACTTCTAGCTTTTTGACTTAAAAAAGCAAATAAGTAGCTTCTTGGTGAGTATCCAAAACACCCTTTAGCATCCTAAAAAAAATACTATTACCATACAAGACTTATCCAACCGCATAGTTGATTTCTGAAAATTTTGAGATATTAGCACCACAATTATTACTAATTATGCCTAGATAAACTAACAATTAAAAGACAAATTATAGGATCGCTATACTACCCGCCTCCATTTTAATTTCGATATACGCATCATTAATGTAAATACGCATATTTCTTTCCTAAATTATTTCACAAAAGAATCGGGTTCCTTTTTACAAAACAAGAAGATAGTAAAGAAAAAATAAAAAGATAAAATACTTGAATGAAAAGGCATCCATTGTCTAATGGATAAGACAGAGGGCTTCTAAGCCTTTGGTATAGGTTCAAATCCTATTGGACGCAATTTATTTCCATCTATTTTTCCATCTTTTTATGTCAAGACAGATATTTTGAATGATTTAAATAAGAAACGTTTCTCGACGATTTACTAAGAGTAATCAACTTCTTTATGCTTGTTCTGAAGTAGAAACCGTTCCATCTGTTTTAATAGATTCCTTCAAAAGAACTTCGCTTTCTCCGGAAATTTCTTGGTAGAAGATATGATTTCTTGCAATTGAGGTTTATTCATTTTTAAGTAAGTACGTAATTGAACGAGGAATTTCTTTACCCGATCTATTTATAACGAAACAAGATACCCATTCGTTCTAGTATAAATAGTCATTACCCGTTTCTTCCATGGTGAGAGGGGCCGATTGGGCTTGTTTGAGCAATTCACATAATGGTTGACCTCTTGCCAATTGATTCTCGAGTTGCTTTATCGAGATCAACAAATTGTGCAAAGGCTTTAACTCGCTAATTGAGCCAGCTCCAATTTTAGAGATATTTTGTTTCAACACAAAGAATTATTTGATTCTTACATCCCAAAGAATATCCACGATCCATCGTAACAATTATTTACGGGATTTAATGATTCTTAAGAGCAGATTCATCCTTTTACCTTAACTTTAAACTATCCGGTCTAAAGATAATAGTGAATAGAAAGGAATTTATGGCTTGGCCCTCGTGTATCAATGGTCAATCTTCGGGAAAAGGTTCCATCGGAACAATTATTTATTTAGTATTTAGGAATCTCATCTCTTAAAAAAAACAGGAAGCGTGGGGATAAATGACAAGAAGATATTGGAACATTAATTTGGAAGAGATGATGGAAGCAGGAGTTCATTTTGGTCATGGTACTAGGAAATGGAATCCTAGAATGGCACCTTACATCTCTCGCAGCGTAAAGGTATTCATATTACAAATCTTACTAGAACTGCTCGCTTTTTATCGTAAGCTTGTGATTTAGTTTTTGATGCAACAAGTAAGGGAAATAAATTCTTAATAGTTGGTACCAAAAAATAAAGCAAGCTTGATTCAAGTAGCATCACCGCAACATTATTAAGGGCTCGGTGTCATTATGTTAATAAAAATGGCTCGGTGGCATATCAACGAATTGGTCCACTACAGAAACGAGACTTCATAAGTTCAGGGATTTGAGAGCGGAACAAAAGAAGGGAAGACTCAACCGCCTTCCGAAATGAGATGCAACAATGTTGAAGAGAAAATTATATCACTTGCAAACATATCTGGGTGGGATCAAATATATGAAGGGGTTACCCGATATTGTAATCATCGTTGATCAGCAAGAAGAATATACGGCTCTTCGAGAATGTGTAACTTTGGAAATTCCAACGATTTTTTTAATCGATACAAATTGTGACCCGGATCTCGCAGATTTTTCGATTCCAGCCAATGGTGACTGCTATAGCTTCAATCCGATTAATCCTTAACAAATTACTATTCGCTATTTGTGAGGGCCGTTCTATCTATATCCCAAATCGTTGATTAATAATAAGATAAGTCAATTACTTCAAGAACTCCATAGATTTTTTGAATCGGTTACTATATTCTGAATACCAAAAAAGAGATATAAAAAGCTGGGGATATTATGTGATTACTTGATATCCGAAAAAGATGATTTAAGTAGACGAGTTGAGAAAGAGATAGTGGAATCAAAATAATTCCTTTTTAAGTTCTATTTCTTCCAGAGGACAATATGAATGTGCTACCATGTTCCGTCAACACATTAAAAGGGCTATACGATATATCCGGTGTGGAAGTAGGCCAACATTTCTATTGGCAAATAGGTGGTTTCCAAGTCCATGCCCAAGTCCTTATTACATCATGGGTCGTAATTGCTATCTTATTAGGTTCAAGTGTTATAGCTGTTCGGAACCCACAAACTATTCCGACCAATGGTTAGAATTTCTTCGAATATGTCCTTGAATTCATTCGAGACTTGAGCAAAACTCAGATTGGAGAAGAGTATAGTCCTTGGTTCCCTTTATTGGAACTATGTTCCTATTTATTTTTGTTTCTAACCGGTCGGGGCTCTTTTACCTCGGAAAATAATACAGTTACCTCATGGGGAGTTAGCCGCACTTACTTAATGATATAAATACTACCGTTGCTTTAGCTTTACTCACGTCCGGGCATATTTCTATGCTGGTCTTACCAAAAAAGGATTGGGTTATTTGGTAAATACATTCAACCAACTCCAATCCTTTTACCAATTAATATCCTAGAAGATTTCACAAAACCCTTATCACTAAGTTTTCAAGCTTTTCGGGAATATATTGGCGGATGAATTAGTAGTTGTTGTTCTTGTTTCTTTAGTACCTTCAAAGTGGTTCCTATACGCTGTCATGTTCCTTGGATTATTTACAAGCGGGATTCAATCTCTTATTTTTGCAACTTTAGCCGCGGCATATATAGGCGAATCCATGGAGGGTCATCATTAACTAGCTTTTCTGATTGATATTCGGGAATTCAAAATTAAAAATAAATGAAAGAGATCTAAAATATCTTTTTCCTAAGATTCTTGTCGCATTGATGTCATACCCCCACTTCTTTTTGTTCATTCAATTACAATATTCTAATTATATTAGGGTTCATAATTTGAATCCAAATTGTTATGCTATCTAGTTTTTATGTGTGATTAAACAAAAAGAATGTTCTATAGAACGATGGATTGCCATTTAATTTGATTTAATTCAAGGATTGTCCAAATTTAGAATTAATTCCATGCAATTCCATCAACCAAATCCTGATATTGTATTGATATGTAATGATAATGATTTGGTTGATGATAATGAACCAACCAACCCGCCTATTTGGATTCATACGGGATAATGATAACTAAAGGGCAAAGAGGAAGTGACAAATAGGCTTCATCAAAAAATAGGTTGGGGGGTCGACTTAGGTGTATGTAATGGCTATAAATAATCTTCTCATACCTACTAATTGGTGTACTTTAGACGCATTTCCCTAGCTCCCGAAAAAGACATTATATGGACTGGATTTAAAGGGTCAGTCATCCTGAAATTAGGATTCATTTCTTATCGCAAATATTCACTTGTAGCATACCATATCTCAATGGATTGACGTAATTTTTCTACCGCATGTACATTTCCATAATGGTGGTGTTTTTCCAAAATCAAACTTTGTTGTTCCGCATCTTGGACTAGCCATCCCTTAGAAGGTATTGTTAAAAGATCATCAATTACTAATGAAATGGATGTAGCAGTGGCTTGATGGAAACCAAGAGTCTTTACTTGATCCAGGATGTGCGATGTATATGCCATTCCAAAGTGATCTACTAATCTTCTAATAAGTCGTTTTATGGCAGTTCCATCTATCGCTTTATTGTGAAAGACCAGATCGGCCCTTTATGCCATAAGTACCTCCATATTCCGCCGAGTAGGATTCGACAATAGGCTTGAGTCAGTGATTCGAAGACTTCCTTTCCTCGATCTTGCGTCGTGTATACATTCAGGAATTATGATACTAGTGGAATCAAAGAGACCCGAATTCCCGCGGGTATCATATAATTACTTAACTTAGGTACCATAGGAAGAGGCCCGACAAAACCCTTATATGGCTTCTTCAATTTCTCGATAAAACGAAATATGGACAACGGTGGTTCGAATGTATATACAAAGAGTTTCCTTTTTTACACTTCTTACTATTAAATAGTGTCCATAAATCTCATGATAAGTTCCAAAAGAGTCATATTGAACTTCGAAGGGAACTTCTCTCGATCCAATGACGCGTTGATCCCATTATCAAGAAGTGTATCCACGGCCTCTTGCACTAATTTTTCTTGACACATAACTAACTCCCCTAGCGTAGATCTACTTGTTGTTAATAGGTCGGTAAGAGTATTGTTCCGATATATAACTCTTCTATAGAGTTCATTAATATCCGAACTCATCGCCTTACCCCATCTATTTGAATGATCGGTCTCAATTGGGGGAAGGACGGTAATAGGCACAACACCATCCATTCTGCTTCCACATTTGTTCGAATAAAATGCTTAGCTAATTCCATGCGTCTAACCAAAAAATCCTTTCTTCTTCCAATTTTTCTATCTTCCCATTCATTACCCGTGGGCCCTTCTTCCCCTAATTCTTTCCATTCTACCAATGAACAATCTATAATAAGTCTCAAATCCATATCGGCTAATTGTTCTCTGATAGCACTTGCTCCAATAGAGATTTCTATTTCAAATGTATCGAAGCCTTGAGTAGTAAAAAAAGAGGGATGTTGTATTTCCAAGATTGGATTTCATATTCGAATAAACCTCGTAATCGTAAGAAAGTAGGTTTTTTAGCTACGGTCCTAGCAAAAGAAAAATTTGGATAGGTTCCTTTATAGTATAGATTTCCCCTTAAAAATCGGACGCGAGGGTTTTCTCTCATCCGGCTCAAGTAGTTACATCAATAAGGGGTTCTCGTTTAAATTTTTTTATAGAAAACCCCAACGTTCTACTCCTTACTCAAGTTCCCAATCGGGACCAACCAACATTTCAATGAAATGAAATGTGAAATTATTGAGTAGTCTACCTCCCTTCGAATGCCAAATCCCTTTTTAAAGAATACCTTGGAACTCATAAGGGATTTACTTGTCTATGTATCATTCCATTCGATCTTTTAGGCCCCTACTTAACCTCGACGGTTATGACACGATGCCCTTAAAGCCTATACGCGAATAGGCCCTTGTAACCATGTCATATTTGCTTACTATAACATAATTTCTTTCTAAAAGAAATGGAATGGCTAATTCCATGAAAGAAGTCACGAGGTACAACTAGCAATTCCTATTTTTCTGTTACAGAATCGACCATAGACCAATTCCCTTTTTTGGAGTATTAAATACATCCATAATTCTGAGCTTCATGTTACTCCTACAACGAGAAATGTCAGAGTAAGGCATCCCAATCGGAGTGAATGGGATGACAGCTTTCTTAGTCCCAATCTGTAAAATAAGAATTTTGATCAAATCACATATCGCAAAGATACTAGGCCTTCTAATTCTTTAAGAGGTTTATCTAAAAGATCCGCGATATAACTAGGAAGACATTTCAAGTACCACACATGAGTTCTTGGGCATGCCAGGTTTGATGTATCCCATTTGATATCTTCGTATCCCGTAATCAACAAACTCGACTCCGCTTGTTCACAAAATTTGGGTCTTCTTTTTCATCTCCGATTACTCGATAGTTTCCACAGCACAAATTCCACTTTTTATAGGCCCAAAAATTCTTTCACAAAACAATCCATCTTTTTTCCTAGCTTTATTGGTTTTGTAATGAAAAGCATAAGGTTTTGTCACCTCTCCAAAGCAACCTCTCCGTTGGGTAGTATTTTTTTGGCCCAAGTGCTTATTTGTTCAGGAGAAACTGATCCAATTCGAAGGTGTTGATGTTTATACCGGTCGATCATAGAAGAAAAATTCTGATTCATTCCAATCAATCTTCCTTCCTTTGAATATGGAAGTTCTTCTCGAGATATAAGGAAATGATTCAATTCCAGAGCCAAAGATCGTAGTTCTCGAACGAGCAATCGAAAGGATTATGGAGCATCCTCAGATTTAGGTATTGTTCCTCTAATGATCCTAGTACGAAGTACTTCCTGACGAGCTCTAATATGATCAGATTTATAAGTAAGCATCTCTTATAAAATATGAGCAACGCCTAACCCTCTAGAGCCCAAACTTCCATTTTTCCTACCCGTTGGCCCCCTTGCTTAGCCCTTCCCTAAGGGGTTGTTGTGTAACAAGTGCATAATGCCCCCTGAACGCCCATGAATTTTATCATCAACTTGATGAATTAATTTTAGGATATAGGATTTTCCTATTATAACGGGTTGTTCAAAAGGATCCCCGTTCTTCCATCAAATATTCTCGCTTTTTCCGGATACTCGGGTTCAAATACCCACGGATTCGGTTCGTTTTCTTATCGCTTCATATAATTCTAAAACACGAGTTTTCTAGAAGCCTCTTGCTCATATCTCTCATCAAAGGGTGTTATTCGATAATGTCCTGCGAGCAGATCCCCCACTAACCCGAGCGAGCATTCCAATATCTGTCATACATTCATTCGTGAAGGTACTCCTAATGGATTGAAGACCATATCAACAAAGGCCCTGTCTTGTAAATACGACATATCTTGTCTAGGATTTTTTTGGAAATGATACCTTTATTCCCATGCCTTCCAAAGAACTTTATCTCTACTAGGAATCATTAAATCCCTAGAAAATGACTTTAATGATTCCTAAGAGCATTCTGTAATATTAAGAAAATGATTTAGACCAATTAGTGTAATTGTTTGGGGCTTTCGTCTAGTAGTTTCTTCAAGTTTACTATAAAGTTTTTCAGACCGAAGATAATCTTGTAAGCTTTGAAGCAGCTGCAAGGGGTTTCGATATAGAAGAAGTGGTTTGAAGAAGCAGTGAGGCTTCTTTTATATTGTGTTTAAAGAGGGTTCACATTTCAGTCAAGTTATTGTATTTTGCTTCCAATTAGTATTTTAATGAATGGTATTTTAAGTTTTCAGTTGGGTTTGTCTACCTGATTTGAACTCTTAATCTCTCATTCCTTGATTCCAAATTGTTTTGATTTGTGTTGTGTGTCTGGTTCAGCATATTTAGAGGGTGTAGAAACTCCAATTGCTCTCTTGTCTTTGAGAAAGGTTTATTCCAGCTGCTTCTTTGTGCAATTAGTGTTTTGGGATTCCCTATAGAAAGTTGAAGGCTTTGTTGCGTTAGTAGTGTTTCTTCAGTGGTGCATGGAAATTTAGTTCTTCTTCTTTTGTACAGTTTTGGAGGTTTTGTTGTGGTGGGTTTGTTCTCGTTTGAAAGAGGTGTTGCAGTTGATAATCAAGGTTTATTGTTTTTGTAGATCAATGCCTACAACTAGATCTTCAACCTCATATTCTCGGAGAATTCAACGCAGAGATGATGGTGTAGACACTGTGTTCTACATCCCTGTTCATTGTCGTTGTCTCAGTCTTCTTCCACATCATCATCTCAAAATGGTATGGTTCCTCCCCTTAACCTGGGTACCAATAACTCAACCTTTTCCAAGAAAGGACGTATTCATTGTCCTTTTAAAACTTTTGATGGTTGTTCTAATGGAGTTAGTGGCAATGGATACAATAAATCGTGTTTTTACAGGCATTTACCAAATTTAGAATATAAAAATGCTTGTAGAGAGAGAATCGGTTCTAGCAGTAATAGTTTATGAAGCTTGGGAACGAACTCTAAATCGCCTGCAGATGTGGTTATGTGTGCCCTGTATGCATATACAAGCTTGGAAGAAATCTTGCACTTCTCATGTGGGTGGTGCCACTGGCTGGACCTCTTGATGGTACTTCTGTGGAATTCCTCATTTATGGAATTGTCAAACTCCGCCGACACTTCAGATATAATTCCAAAGTTAGCAGAGAATGATGACGCCGCTCTCAATGATGTGGCTCTCAACTTGGATTTGTTGAACCTTGTTTATCGAAGCATTTTTCAACGTTGTCGCATCCCCCACCTTGCGTGCTTCTTTTTCAAGGACTTTAAAAGGTGCATTGGATAAGGTATTATCTAATCCTACGATTTATTAACATGGTTGCGGCTTTTTATCGTTGCCAATATGTACTTTACATCTGTACATGCCTAAGAACTCAAGGGAAGATAGGGTCGGGAACTCGAAAGAAGCCGGGTTGATAGTATCAACCAAGAGTTGTTGCATTGGAAGGAAGGTGGTGGGTGTGTTCATATTATTGAACAACTTTTAGCCGAGTCCGAGAAGTGTCATGAAGTCAACAAATTAAACAAGAAGAAGAAGCGTGACCTCAATGTGCAAGCCCGTAATAAGAAATTGAGCCATGGTTACTACAATGTCGCTATAAAAGTTTTATCTTCCAATGGTATAGCTCCAGATACGGTAGACACTCTACAAGAGCTCATTCAAAAACACCCAAATGCTCCATCACCATCTATCCCCCCTGAGCCAGTTGAAGGTGCTGCTTTGTCTGTCGATTCTAAAGCTATCCTTGATTCTTTGAAGAGCTTTCCTAAGGGACATCATGCGGAGAGATGGGCTTATGGTTCAACATCTCTTAGATGCTTTGAGTGGAATTAACTGCAGCTGTGAGTGACGAGCTTTTAGCATCCATTACCGGGGTGGTCAATTTATGGTTGGCTGGAAAATGTCCATCTGCTTTAGGGGAATACATTGCAAGTGCTCCCTTAACTCCTCTTCTCAAGCCTGGAGGAGGGTTTAGGCCTATTTTTGTTGGTACAATATGGCGTAGATTATGCTCAAAGCTCGCCGCCAAATCGCTTGGTAAAGACATGTCTTTATACCTAGGAGATCATCAGTTTTGGAGTTTGGGTTCCATGTGGAGCAGAAGGTATTCTACACGCTGCAAAACAGACTCCTGGAGATGAAAGGTACTCTAAATACTATGTCTATGCTTCTAATTGACTTCTCTAATGCTTTTAATATGGTTGATCAAACCACGTTAATTAAGGAAGTTATACTTAGATGTCCTATTTTTTGTGGGTGAAAACCGTTTCTGCTGATTTTGGTAATTTTGGGTGTGTGGATGAGAAACGAATCTAAACCCTAAAACAATGCACCGCACGGAGTACTTTTGATTCGAGAGATCAACGCACAATCGGCCTAAACCAAGAAATGGCCATTCCAGGCTTGCTTCGGTCACAAAATGAAGAAGAAGGGTTGGTCTTAGGGAGGGAAGCGAAGAGAGTGTTGAGACCATAATAGTTGATTCTGAAGATGTGGCTTGTTTTATGACTTGTATCAGAAAGTGGAACTGACTTGCAAAGTGGAAAGCTATCAGTTCTTGGTGATTTTCTGGATATTATGTTGTTGCCGACCCAAAACTTGTCGTTTGGTGGAAATAGGTGAAGCCTATTTATACAAGTCATATTGAAACGTACCCTGGTCTCGTAGGAAGTGCAAACGATTAAGTGGTGGAAGAATGGAGTAACGTATAACCGCCAGAAACCCATGCTTCCATGATGAAGGAAGTGGATCCGTTTACACCCGTTACTTCTTGCCGCCATTGATTTTCCTACTTCATGACACTTTCCTATAACGGGCGTATTGCACGCCGCACGCTGTACACCGCCAGACCAATACCCTGATGAGTATCTCCTGGGATTTGTGACATATTTGATATCTCGAGTGTTTTTTGGGAAAACATGTAGCATTTTGCTACGTGTGGAAAGTTAAAATCAAGAGGCTTGTCGTAGGAAAATAACATGTGATGCCATTAGGCTCGTCTTGGCCGGTCGCCTAAAATTTTCCACAAGTCTGTTAGTTCGGTGGCGAACTTCGATGGCTCGAGATCGCATCTCATGAGGAAGGGTAGACGTTGATTATGGCTACCTTGTGTTGGCGCCCGATAATGGCGCAATGGCGTTTTGGTGTACGCGGTGAAATGCGGCATGGCTGGCATGGCTCGTGCATGCCGGTGGCACAAAGGGGTTTAAGTGGCTCTCGGCGTAGCTATGGCCACTAGATTTAGGCGCTGGTCGCCCGAAGCTTGCCACAAGTCCGTCGCCGGTGGCGAACTTGGATGGCCGAGATTGTAATTCAGAGAGAGGGTGGTCGTTGATTATGGCTAGGGTCACAATGGGTCCGGGTCCTCCCGAGTATCACTAGACCCGGACCCTACTTATAAAGGTCGGGTCCGGTTCCTACGGTTCCGGGTCCGGTTCCTAAATTTGTGGACCCAGAACCGGACCCGTTTAAAGTCCCGGGTACCCGTTGGGTATTAAAAAAACTATAAAGAAAATCTTAAAAACTAAATTTCTTTCTCTTTTTAACTTGAATCTAAATTATTTTTATAAAAATTTATTATCATTTCTTTATTAATGTACTAAATAAAGACTAAATGTAAGAAAAATATGAAAAATGGAAAAAAAATCAAAGCCCAAACAAGCAAAATACCCATAATTTTCCTAAAAATATGAATGAAAGAATAAATAACCGGGTACCCATTACCCGCGGGTACCCGACGTGTATTACCCGTTTGGACCCGTTAACATTCGGGTCCAATCGGGTAATTAGCCATCGGGTCCTAAGTTGCTAATGGGTCCAACTTTAGATTTAACCTGACCCGAAACTAGCGGGTCCGGCTCCGTTCCTGTAATGGGTACCCATTGACATCCCTAATTATGGCCACATTCTGTTGGCACCTGTTAGTGGCATAACGGCATAGCCGCGGCGTAGTGGCATGCGCCTAAGGTATGGTGGCATAGCCGCGTCTGTGGCGTTGTGGCTTGGCGGCGTGGCCAAGGCTAGGATTTGGCACCGTGGCCAAAGTTAGGGCTTGGCGGCATGGCCAAGGCTAAGATTTGGCGTCGTGGCCAAAGCTAGGGCTTGGCGGCGTGGCCAATGCTAGGATTTGGCTCCGTGGCCAAAGTTAGGGCTTGGCAAGGCGTGGCCAAGGCTAGGATTTGGCGTCGTAATGAAAGTTAGGGCTTGGAAGCATGGCCAAGGCTAGGATTTGGCGCCGTGGCCAAAGTTAGGGCATGGCGGCATGGCCAAGGCTAAAGTGGCTCGTGGCATGTTGTGGACTATGACCAAAAATTAGGGTTTTGCTAAAAAGTCTTTGTTTCAATCAAGAAATCCTAATTGAGTCCGTTATGGCATTGGCCACGAATAGAAAGTGGATTAGCACGTAGTGGCGTCATTTGTGGCACATTGGCATGTTATGAGGGCAGAGTGGCATGTTGGCATGCCGATTAATATGTTGTTGAGGCAGGCGCGTTTGGCTTGCCGTTAGTATGTTGGCGCGGGCAGGGGTATGTTTGGCCTTTAATGTATGGTGACGAGTTTAGAGCGACTTGATTGGTCAAGAAAAGGGGGCGGCCAAACATAAGGCGGCCACACCCCTAGTGCTCGTGGCGCATTTTAGTGATGATTGGTCGGTAGGAAGGAGAGGCCGGCCAAGCATGGGCGTGGATTCGGTGTGAGTGTGGCGGCTTTAGAGCGACCTGATTGGTCGATGGGAAATGGGGCCGGCAAGTATGGGCCCAGCCACAACTCATGGGAGTGTGGCAGGTTTAAAGCGACCTGATTGGTCGACAAAGGAGTAAGGGCCGGTTAGGTAGCATGGGGCATGGCCAAGTGGCGCCGGTTAGCCTATGGCATGGCCACGCTTTCCTCATTGTTGCTCCTACTCCGCGGCTCTGTTTATTCTTTGCTTCCTGACTGAGTATTTTGTGCAAGGGTTTTAACCATGGTACTTGGAGGTCCGTGCTACTCTGTTGCGAGTGAACACAAATCCGTCATGCCATACCAATATTAAGGGTTTTGCCAGGGAAAATAAGCACAAGAAAAGTACTCAGCAGTTCTCCAAGCATTTGTGAGTAATGCGGTTAGGAGCTTATACACTCATTAGGCTCTATACTAGTGAACAGTTTATCCGTAGAGCTTGAGTTTCGATATAATATGAAGAGAGACATAGGTACTCGTCGATTTTTGATATATTCTCCAAATTCCCTGCGGAAAGTAGACATATCAATGTCTACTACATCTGATGCCGGGTCAGGTAGATAGACTTTTACAAATTTAGCCCTGAGCTAAAAACCACCATCAACACCTAGTATATCCGTAGTAAAGGAGACCAAGAGAAATTAGGATGGTTTCTCCAACCGGGGTTGTAGGTCTCGAGTATGGGTCAAACTTCGACGGTTCTCAAACCTAGCATTGTTATAGATAGAATGAGCTTGCTCTTCACTAACTGACCTTCCCAAAATGAGTTATCGGGCTCTATTCCACAACTAGATACTTGATAGGTTCTATTAGGTTCACCAAGGGACCTATTTTTAGACTGACCCATTTCCAAAGCTTCTAACCTTCGGACAAAGCGGCAAACTTAGCATCGACCCGAAAGCTTGTATCTACCACATTGGTGCTACTTCTATTGACCAAGAGTCTTTTAGGGGTTCAACACAAGACTCCCTTGTTGGGATTTCTCGGCAACATCTCCTAAGAAGGTAAAGGCATCCTCAGCACTTTTATTAGTAAACTCACCAAGACACATAGACTCGACCATGGCTTTGGTCGAATAGTCTAAACCATCATAAATAATCCCTAAAAGTTTCATCTTATCAAATCCATGGTGAGGACACCGAGATAGGAGATCATTGAATCTCTCTAAAAACCTATAAAGAGACTCTCCCTCTTGTTGCACACTAGCACTAATTTTACGCCTAACAGTGAGTTTTATGCTTAGGGTAGAATTTCATATAGAAAGCGACAATAAGCTCCTGCCATGTTTCAATGGATCCAGATGGTAAGTTGTTTAGCTGAGGTCTTGGCTTTATCTTTTAAGGAAAAGGGGAACATCTTAAGTTTCAAAACTTCATCGATAAGGTCTTTTATTCTAACTTGTCCCACAAATTTCCTCAAAGTCCCTAATATGAAAATAAGGGTTCTCATCATCTTTTCCTAAGAATATAGGGATCATCTGAAGGATATTAGCTTTTATCTCGAAGTTAGCCGTATTGGCTGGCAATTTAATGCATGAAGCTCGGTTGGTCCTAGTTGGGAACATGTAATCTTTCAAAGTTGCCATCGTTGGCACAACTGAAGTACTAGGGGTACTTTCCTCACTAAGAGACAGATTTTCAAAGCTGAAGTTTCCAAAAACTGGGCTCTCAAAAGAAGAGTCTTCGAGTTCCCCGCTTTCACAAGAAGAACTACTAGGTTTGTCACTAATCAAACGACCTAGAGTGTTTCTTTTCCAAGCCCGTTCTTTAGTGACTGATGCGTGTCGTAGGTGCAATCAAATTAATTAATATTTCCACTCAATTAAAAATAATATAATGGAAGTCAAGTTCGTTCCCACGAGGAGCAAGAGATTCTAGTTGTAAAAATTGTCACAAAAGGGGGGATGTATAAAGCAAAAGAAAATAAACAAATCAATTAAAAGATAAAGTTGAAATCAATAAGAGAGACAAGATCAAGGAATCCTTCTTAGTTGCAAAACAATGATTCAAGTTATGTTTTTCATCCACATGTTATTAGTCACAGATTATCACCAACCGTAGGTAAAGCAGCTAGATCAGTGCTAAACCCCTAAATCCCTTGTATCACCGGATACGGAAGTTCTCGACTACCGGATTCTATTTACCAAACCACCTAGTAGTAGATCACTCTAGATGTAATTTAAATAAACGCATTAAGATTTATGAACTTATTAGGTTAATATTAGTAGTTAGAATCTTAGATCAAGGTCTACTTGCTAACGTTGTTTTCACACACAATTGCTCCACAGAATCCCTCCGCAAGGTCTCGTGTTTGCTACTTATGTAAAGTGTCAAGAAACGATTACTTATCCCCTAACTTTCACTAGATTTAGATCAATTAACAAATCAATTTAGTTGGCCACCTAAACAATCTATCAATCAACCATGAATGTATAAACATTCCTATTAGTAAAAACAAACGATAATCATGTGAAAAACTTCAAAGTAGATTTAAAACAAAACTCAAAACATGTAAAAAACTAGGAATTCATCCTCAATCAATAATAAAATTAGCTACTCATGTTAAGGAGTTCACACAAAGAATAAAGAAGAGAGAAGTGTTGTGTGTGTAAAAAGGTGTGTAAAAGATATGTCTAAAAAGATGTGTGAGAACTTCTCTACTTATAGGCTTCAATATTCTCCATATCTTCCAAGGAATAGAATCCTTTTCCTTTAGCAATTCAATTTCCAAATTCAAGTCTTTCTCTTCTTCCATCTTCTCTTTCCAAATTTGAGCCCAATTCTCCATCCAATTCCTAGTCCAAGTCTTCACACCCATGAGAGAAGTCCACAGAAAATTCTGGAATTTTGGTCGCCGGAAAACTGGTATTATGGCTGGAATCCGGCCGTAATAGTCGCCGCCGGTCGCCTGAGATTCTTCTCCGTTGACAGAATATTCCGTCACGGCACCGTCCAAGTTAACGGTCAAACAAGTCAAACCGTTAGTCAAAGAGTCAAAGGGAGAAAGAGTCAGCTGAGTCAGTTCGTCTAAGTCGTGGTCGACTCGTTTGGATCGTTCATTGGACTCACGAAGCGTGTACCGAGTCATTTGGGTTGACTCATCTAAGGGAAAACCGGACGAGAGTTTCCTCGTTTCTCGGGCATTTCTCAGGCCGATTTTTAGCTCCATTCCCTGCTAAGAAGCCTAACACATACATCTACTGTTTCATCACTCATTCACTCCTTCTCTGCTTCTCCATTCGAACTCTAATTGATCCACCAGCACCATCGATCTCTTCTCTGCTTCATCAATTTCCAACAGCAGCACAATTCCTAGGCATACATCTAGCTTTTCTGTTGCCTTCAAATCGCCACCATACCCATTTCATTAACAGCATCACTCTCATCTTTGCTTCCATTCCATGTTCTGGCAACGACATCAGCTCAACATTCTATCAGAGACCACCAACAATATTTCCAGGCAAAACCCATTAACTCAAATCATTCAGCCACAAATTCGTCTTTGATTTCTCCGATTAACACCAAAAACTGTCAATTGCAGAGACCAAATCACCATCAAAAACCCATCTTAGAATCTTCTCTCGCCTCTGTCGAACACAACCAAACCCTTACTGCCATCTTCAACAGTACCACCAACCACAACCACCAACAGCGACATCAACTGTTCTTCGAGTCCACTCACAAACCCAGCTTGAATCTAATGGAAGCTCCATCGGTTCCTTCTCATCAACTCAGAGAGCAGCAACGTCTCAATCCCTCATTCCTCTTCTCGGTTCGATTTCTTCTTTGGGTTTCGATCTCGCTTCTCTCTCTTTCATCTCATGACCACAGAACACGACTTCATCCATCATTCCCAATCGATCTCGATTCAACGAGATGAGACATCAAAATACCATAATTTCATCGAAGCGACACCCATTTTCACCGAACTTCAAGAACACCATTAATGGCAACAGTAAACTCGGTTCTCTCTGTGATTCTCCCTCGATTCTTCTCTCTCAATTTCTCTGGCTCTCGAATAGTAACGGCAGCCATGACTGCTCTTCTCTCTCGGTTCAGGTGAGAAATGAGTGATAGAAGAGAAAGAAAAAACATCTTCTCGATTTAGGGTTGAGTTGGATAGGATAACGGTACCCTACTGCATAGGCTAGGGGACACCCCAGGGATAATTACACCCTCTGATAAATGATAAGGGGTACCCTGATGACAACCCCCCTTAGCCTTGACTGGGCCTGGCTTTAGTACTCCAAATTGGGCTGCCCCTTAACCTCAACTGGGCTCCATATATCAATCGCCTGTAAAATGACCTTTTTGTCCTTTTGGCTCAAATTGGGTGATTTCTTCTTCTTTTCCTCCGTGCGACTCCATAGTAGCTATAAAACTCAAAACAAGCGTAAAATACATAATTTACAAGAAAAATAGCAAAGAAAGCATAAACAATAGATAGTAAATAAGATGTATTCTACACCCTATCAAATTCCCCCACACTTAGACTTTGCTAGTCCTCGAGCAAATCAAACTAAAAACTCACAACTTCAAAGCGTTCAAGCGTCACAAGCATCCAAAGAGCTATGAGGACATAGAGTTTCTGCATGCTAGTAATAAGAAGTTAGAAATACTAAAGAACATATTCTCGTTCTTAAATGTTGAGTGAGAAATAACCACACCATAATGAGAGAATGCGTGTTTGAGAAACGATCAATAAGCATTTCGCCTCGACTTCTGCCTCACCAAAAAGGATTTTATGATAATTGCACTCAAAAAGACGGCTTTTTTATGGGTCATGTGTGCAGGTAGGAATGAAGAGAGAATTCCTGCAACACTTGAATGGTGGGAAGGACAACTTCCGAAATATTTTAAAAAAAAAAAACCCACATCTTTTAATATTTTGAAAAACCATTTTTCTGACGATCTCTACGAAAGGAAATCAACCATTTATTATTGAGGATGAGATTACTTACTCACCTTCACATCCGATCGCCAATTATGATAACACCACTCTCACGGCATCCAATAGAAACGTCTTCCGCTCCTCGTCTTGATCTTCATCGTCTTCGTCTTCGGTTTCAACTTTTGATGATAAACTTTCGAAATTCGTAATTCCTTAACAATTTGTAACTCTTTTTACCTTAAATCCTTGTCGCTTGAAACTTCCTTATAGATTTTCCTTCCCGGCTTATAAAAACAAAACAAATTTTTCTCTTGTTTTTTTTTTTTTTTTTTTTTTGAAACAAGAGAAATTAAATACAAAATAAACCATGGCCGTGGGAGAAGTATTTTACCGCTTAATTCTTCACAACTTGTATCGTCTTAAAATCATAAACTTCAATAATTCTCACCTTTTACTTTTCTTTGCTCTTGTGAATAAGTCTTTATACTTGAATATAGAATTACCTCATTGTATTGTAAGTCCTCAACATATATGTAAAAATCTGCACTTTTGTATGTTGCTTTACTTGAATATGAAATTTGCTCTTTTTTCTCGTTCCGTTGCTTGTAAACCTTGAACTTTTCCAACTTTCCTTGTAAATTTTGATGTCGCTCCTTGTTGATGATGATGATGGTTTCTATGGATCCGTTGTTGTTGCGAGAGAATGGTGCTAACTGCAAATCGAACTACAAGAAGGAGGCTTTCATCTATAGACGTCACCCTCATGATTGACAAAATTAGCACTCAAGAGATCAAAGAGTAGTGCTTCTATTGGTGGGAGGTTGGGTAGCTCACCATTCTACCCGGAATTTACGTACGGTGACACATACTCAAAAGAAAGCTCTTTAGTAGATGGAAAAATTTCTGGTCGGTGCCTCACATGATATGAATACGGGTAGTTTCCACTAATGATTGATCAGCAACTCTAATAATGCATTTCTCCCTGCACCAAATTCGCATCACCGGCATGATTAAATCCATTATTTAACACTCTAACAAGTAAGAAATCCGAATGTAGTTCTCTAACATTTCCAAGTTCAATTATGTCGGTCAAAATCTCTATGTAAACATACCTAGAAGTATGCTAGTGACTCTAAAATCTTTAAAAGTTGGAGGTTTTATGTAAAACTTTTTTTTTTTTTTTTTTTTTTTTTTTTTTTTTTTTTTTTTTTAATACATGCTTAACCACTCCCCCACACTTAAACCTTACATTGTCCTCAATGTCATTGAATCCTCCTAGTAAAGTCAAGGTGGGAAATTTTAACATGAGAAGGAACAAGAAAAAGAAATAACAAAAAGCAAAAGGATAAGAAATACAAAACCTATGGGTTGCCTCCCATTAAGCGCTTGTTTTAAAGTCGACGGCCCGACTTAGCTCTTGCAAGATTCATTAACCATATACTAACAATCTGAAAATTTGGGGGTCCACCCATAATACCTGTTTTGCAAACAATAACTCCATACAAATGTTAGCACAAGAAAATAATAGTGAAATTATCGCTCGATAGGAATTTCCCCCACACTTATTCTTGTCCACACTCGGAAGTGTATAAAGAATATAGAATTTGGGAATTTCCATGTGTTCCTCTTGGCAAACCTGCATGGTGTTAGAATCAAGTGTTTCCAATGATATCTAGAAACAAAATCATCCAAAAATACTTTCGAAGCACAAACATTCAAACCAATAAGAGGTAAAGGAGAAGAATCAATATGCAAAGGGTTAGACAAACCTTGCACAATCTCTTGTATTATGGAATCCTCTTCATCCTTAAAAAATTCAAGTGAATTACTTACCTCTTGTATATCGTGGTCCTCTATTAAACCTTGCAACCATTCTTCGTCGTTTTCTACCTTAACCAAAGTCTTGGCATCATTAAAATCATTGGCAAGTTCAATTGGGTCTTCCACGAAATCAATCAATATGGTTTCATCCTCTAGTATCATCTCTTCAACATTCTCATCATCGGAATCGGGCCATTCACTAAAATGATTCTCGTCGGTATAGATTGTAAGATCTTCTTGTGCGGGTGTTACACCGTTTATAACAATAGGTAAGTCACACCCAATCTCCTCCTTTTGAATAGGTGAAGGATCGTTATTATGATCCGGAGTTGGAATAACTTCCTCATTGTTGCAACGCTCATACACTTCCGCGGACTCATATCTTTCCTTAAGGAATTTTTTCCAAGCACTAAATGCATCATCTTCAAGCTCTACCTTTTGAATAGGTGCTTGATCATTATTAAGATCAAGGCTCGAGTAAGCTACACTAGCATCTTCAAAAGTCTCCAAAGGTTGGTCCTTTTCAACACAATCATCTTCATTTTCAGACTCACCATAATAAGAATCTTCATCGGTTTCATAACCTTTATCCCGACGTCGTTTAAGTTCCATATGAATAGTCCTACTAATTTCTGCGACAAGCTCTTCCGAGTCTCCATCATCTTCCAATTTGTATAATTTCTGTGCAAGTTTCCCGACGTTCACACGCTTACCACCGTTGATAGAGTTTCTAGACGGCATCTCCTCTTTTGGAAAAAGTGAAGGAAAAACACGATGAAGAGGAGTATATTCCAAATTCTCTGTCTGCACATTACTAGAAAACAAATTGTTAGATGCATAACTATCCTTCCATCCGTGTGTTTGTCCACTTATATACCCGTCATAAGGTTGTTGATATGTATGAGAATATCCATAAGGTTCTGTAGGAAATTTATCATAGCCAAAATATTGGTTTTGATTGTATCCTAAGGATGGTTGGAAGTTGTCATAATGTTGAGGTTGAAAACCGTATTGATTGTTGTAATATGCTTGCTCTTGTCCACCATACATGGAAAACTGGTACCTGAAATAAGATTCTCAAAAACTTAAGTTAGATACGAAATAGAATCCAACAAAGCAAGTATAAAGCGAAAAGAAAAATAAAAACAACTAAAATCGTCCGCTGTTCCCCGGCAGCGGCGCCAAAATTTGATGCGTGTCGTAGGTGCAATCAAATTAATTAATATTTCCACTCAATTAAAAATAATATAATGGAAGTCAAGTTCGTTCCCACGAGGAGCAAGAGATTCTAGTTGTAAAAATTGTCACAAAAGGGGTTGTATAAAGCAAAAAAAAAATAAACAAAGCAATTAAAAGATAAAGTTGAAATCAATAAGAGAGACAAGATCAAGGAATCCTTCTTCGTTGCAAAACAATGATTCAAGTTATGTTTTTCATCCACATGTTATTAGTCACAGATTATCACCAACCGTAGGTAAAGAGCTAGATCAGTGCTAAACCCCTAAATCCCTTGTATCACCGGATACGAAAGTTCTCGACTACCGGATTCTATTTACCAAACCACCTAGTAGTAGATCACTCTAGATGTAATTTAAATAAACGCATTAAGATTTATGAACTTATTAGTTAATATTAGTAGTTATACTCTTAGATCAAGGTCTACTTGCTAACGTTGTTTTCACACACAATTGCTCCACGGAATCCCTCCGCAAGGTCTCGTGTTTGCTACTTATGTAAAGAGTCAAGAAACGATTACTTATCCCCTAACTTTCACTAGCTTTAGATCAATTAACAAATCAATTTAGTTGGCCATCTAAACAATCTATCAATCAACCATGAATGTATAAACATTCCTATTAGTAAAAACAAACGATAATCATGTGAAAAACTTCAAAGTAGATTTAAAACAAAACTCAAAACATGTTAAAAACTAGGAATTCATCCTCAATCAATAATAAAATTAGCTACTCATGTTAAGGAGTTCACACAAAGAATAAAGAAGAGAGAAGTGTTGTGTGTGTAAAAAGGTGTGTAAAAAGATATGTCTAAAAAGATGTGTAGAGAACTTCTCTACTTATAGGCTTCAATATTCTCCATATCTTCCAAGGAATAGAATCCTTTTCCTTTAGCAATTCAATTTCCAAATTCAAGTCTTTCTCTTCTTCCATCTTCTCTTTCCAAATTTGAGCCCAATTCTCCATCCAATTCCTAGTCCAAGTCTTCACACCCATGAGAGAAGTCCATGAAAATTGGAATTTTGGTAGCTGAAAACTGGTATTATGGCTGGAATCCGTAGGAATAGTCGCGCGGCCGCTGAGATTCTTCTCCGTTGAGAATATTCCGTCACGGCACCGTCCAAGTTAACGGTCAAACAAGTCAAACCGTTAGTCAAAGAGTCAAAGGGAGAAAGAGTCGAGAATTTGAGTCGGTTCGTCTAAGTTAGGGTCGACTCGTTTGGATCGTTCATTGGACTCATTGGCCGGTGTACGAGTCAATGGGTTGACTCATCTAAGGGAAAACCGGACGAGAGTTTCCTCATTTTGGGCATTTCTCGGGCCAATTTCGGTAGATTTTTAGCTCCATTCCCCTGCTAAGAAGCCTAACACATACATCTTTGTTTCATCACTCATTCACTCCTTCTCTTGCTTCTCCATTCGAACTCTAATTGATCCACCAACACCATCGATCTCTTCTCTGCTTCATCAATTTCCAACAGCAGCACAATTCCTAGGCATACATCTAGCTTTTTTGTTGCCTTCAAATCGCCACCATACCCATTTCATTAACAGCATCACTCTCATCTTTGCTTCCATTCCATGTTCTGGCAACGACATCAGCTCAACATTCTATCAGAGACCACCACCAATATTTCCAGGCAAAACCCATTAACTCAAATCATTCAGCCACAAATTCGTCTTTGATTTCTCCGATTAACACCAAAAACTGTCAATTGCAGAGACCAAATCACCATCAAAAACCCATCTTAGAATCTTCTCTCGCCTCTGTCGAACACAACCAAACCCTTACTGCCATCTTCAACAGTACCACCAACCACAACCACCAACAAATGACATCAAGCTGTTCTTGAGTCCACTCACAAACCCGGCTTGAATCTAATGGAAGCTCCATCGGTTCCTTCTCATCAACTCGAGAGAGCTGACAACGTCTCAATCCCTCATTCCTCTTCTCGGTCTGATTTCTTCACTGGGTTTCGATCTGCTTCTCTCTCTTTCATCTCATGACCACAGACACAGCTTCATCCATCATTCCCAATCGATCTCGATTCAACAGATGAGACATCAAAATACCCTAATTTCATCAGCAGCGACACCCATTTTCACCGAACTTCAAGAACACCATTAATGGCAACAGTAAACTCGGTTCTCTCTGTGATTCTCCCTCGATTCTTCTCTCTCAATTTCTCTGGCTCTCGAATAGTAACGGCAGCCATGACTGCTCTTCTCTCTCGGTTCGGGTGAGAAATGAGTGATAGAAGAGAAAGAAAAACCTCTTCTCGATTTAGGGTTGAGTTGGATAGGATAACGGTACCCTCTTCTTGCATAGGCTAGGGACACCCAGGGATAATTACACCCTACGATAAATGATAAGGGGTACCACGATGACAACCCCCTTAGCCTTGACTCAAGGCCTGGCTTTAGTACTCCTCCAAATTGGGTTGCCCCTTAACATCAAGTGGGCTCCATATATCAATCGCACCCGTAAAATGACCTTTTTGCCCTTTTGGCTCAAATTGGGTGATTTCTTCTTCTTTTCCTCCGTGCGACTCCATAGTAGCTATAAAACTTAAAACAAGCGTAAAATACATAATTTACAAGAAAAATAGCAAAGAAAGCATAAACAATAGATAGTAAATAAGATGTATTCTACACCCTATCAGTGACCTCGGGCATACACTAGAAAAACAAAAGAAAAAAGAAAAATCCTAAAAGGAATGGAAGTTCTATGCAAACACAAACAAGGCTGACTCCACCACAACAAACCTAATGATATCTATCAAACAAAAAGCATGATGGCTCCACTTAGATTGTTTTCTAGACCAGCTTCTAATCCTTCGAAAGGGAATTCGTTACAATTTAAGCAAACCCCTCTGGATCAATCCGAGTCAAAGTAAGTTGAATCAAGGCGAGGGAAGCTCGGTGGAGCTTTGATACCCAAGGCCTCACCGCTATTACAAGGCGGCGCAGATCACGCATTCAACTTCACGAGACCATCATGAACTTCGAAGTATGCTAAAAGAGTAACCAATATTTTTCGAGCGACTTTCCTACTAAGCTCGTTACCCTATCGGTCTCGTTCTATTCCAAATTTTAAGGCTTAGGTTCGCGTTAAGTATTGTTTTCCTAAGGCGGGCAAGAAGAGAACGGTGATGAAATCCGAACCCTTATCTTGTATGGCCAGTCCTTTCCCTTTACTAGGAATTTAAAACAGCCGTTTTCAGTTCCTCGACATATATGCAAACGAAGGAATACAGTAACTCGCTGGCAGGGGATTCGCGAGTGTTTCGACAAACTTACCTCCCGTACCAGACGGGGGATGAAATGTTGTAGTCGACTCGGGCCACGACTCCTATGTCATGTACGAACCCGAGGGACCGAGGTGATATCGTAATCACCGTCCTTCTCTGCAAACAGTTTAATATTTAATACTACCCTTCCGTAGGGTTTAAAAAAATAAGGAATGTCCGAATGTCCAAGTGTCCAAGTCCAAAAAGTAAAAGTGCAAAAGAAAAGAAAAGTCTAAAAAAATAAAAAAGTCTGAAAAAATAAAAAAATGCCTCTCTTTTTTTTTTTCTCTCTTTTATAAAATATAAAAAAATCTTCTTCTTTTGCTCCTTTCGCTTTGTCTTTAACTCCAAATCTTTAAGTATCCACCAAAAGCTTTGGCAAATTTTTCTTTCGCTCCAAATCCCAAAATCTGAAAGGAAAAGACAAAAACCCAAAAACGTAAAGAAGAACAAATAAATAAAAACCTAAAAGAAAATCTAAAAACTCTAGCCTAAAGACAAGTCCGCGTCGGCGGCGCCAAAAATTGATGTGACTCAATAATGTTGTAGTAAAAAGGTTCGTTGAGACTTGTGAAAGCAAAAGATTTTAGACTTATGAAACTTAAAAATAAGGACAACTTAACACAAAATTGATTCAAGATATGAGAAAATAACCAACACACTGATTCTACTATTACGCATGAATAATTTATGGTGAATAATCCAAAACTCTAATTATCTTTTTAAGTCCCTTGTTTCTTAATTCACAAATAATCAGGCGAATTCCCAAAAATTAATTGTATCCCCTAAGCATAGATTATCTAAACAAAGCATAACCTATTTAATTGAATCACAACTAATGACGAAAATTATGCAAACAATTTAAAACTCTGCAAAAGCAGTGATTGAGTGAATTATAAATTATAAATTAGAGAAATAAATAATTACCAATTATTCATGCGTGAATAGCTTCCTCATTGCCTTGGTTGTGAGAGAACTAGCCGCTCATCATGTTGGAAACACACTCAAAATTCATTTTCATTGCTCAAAGGAGGTGTACAAATGATGAAATGGAGAAAAATAATGAAAACCGGGTTTTAATGGTTATATTTGTTACAAACCAATGCTATTACGTGAGAACGATAATAGCAGAGTGTCGTTGTCCTTTGTTGTTTTAAGACTGCCCTTAAACTACGACCCACGTTAGTAAGTCGTTGTCACTGTAGAAATACGATGGTCTGGCGTGCGTCTTATGTTCTTCGAGCTCTCTTTAATGGCAGCAGCAGCAAATCTCTGAAACTTGGATTTCTTTGCTCTGTTCTCTCTCCCACTCTCCGTATTCCTTCTCTGCAACACCAGCACCATATATATACTCGCAGGAACAAGAATAATGTCTCATAATTACCCAAAATCTCCCATAACTCGGCAAAGAAAGAAAAATATTCTCGGGAATATTTTCTTCCCATTCTTGTCTTCTTCATGCGTCTGTTGCAGTTAAACTTCATCCAAACACTCTTCCACACATCCCAGCATGCGCCAAACACGCTCAGGCCACAAGAACTCTTCCCAAAATAACTCGGAAATTAAAACAGAAAATCCGAGAAAATATTTCATCCCCTGTTTGATGATTTCTTCCATTATTTACGTGCATGAATCAACTACCTTTCCTGTTTTAGTGTAACAGCTTCATTCCAAGTCAAATCCGAGAAAAACTCGGCAAATGTTACGTCTAATTACGCCTTTGAAAAACTCCATGACTGCCAAGAACATTTCCCGCGGTTTTTTCATTTTAAAACGAAGAAGGTGGTTGCCCCTTAACCAAACCAGGGGTGCGAATATCAATTGGGCGCCCCTTAGCAATTGGGTTACCCCTTATCCAATGTGGGAGTCCGAATATCAAATGTCCTCCGGGGGTGTTCCGCGCAACTTTTCGAGCCGATTTTTCCAAAAAATATTTATTTCCAAAAATACCTAAAAATACATAAAAACACAATATTAGTACAAAAATCGAGTTCCAACAATACCAACACTGAGGAAAATTCAGACAAAAAAAATGTGTCTATCAATAACAACTCATCCCGCCTTTCAATCTTTTCAAAAAAATTCAAAACCCATAGAGTCAACAACATGCGTTATTCATTACCTTAATTTCTTGTTCTTATTCATTAATGCCAGCTATCACTCCTTCATAACTAGGAAAGATACCAAATATTCTTGTTACCGTACTTATCATCCTAAAAACACTCCGCAATTGCATAACAAGATTTTTCTTTCCCAATTATAACACAATAGAGGTTTTATTGGGTATTTTCATAACCCTAATCTCCATATAAAAACCAACTTACAAAGCTCTGCTATTGGAAGACAAATACTGTGGTGGTTTAGATTACTTTCGTCAAAGACATCGAGATATGAAGGAAGTTCAATCTAGTCAAGTGGTGGATCTAGTCAATAAGTTCCAGCAAGCTACTTTGGATTTGGGTGATATCAATGAAGTCGTGGTTATCAAAAACAATAATAAGGAAGATGAAGATAAGGATGATTGGGAAGCCAGTGCCATTGGAAAGATAATCATTGAAGGTCGAATGAGTTACGATATGGTGGAAAAAGGCATCACTTTTACCTGGCAATTTCTCACTCTGGATAATCTAAAGATAATAGAGGTGGAACCAAACGTTATGATCTTCAAATTCAACTAATGGGAGCTGCTCAACAAAGTCATATATGAACGTCCCTGGAGCATTAACATGCACCTTCTGGTTATCATGATTATATACCTGGAATGGTTTACTCAGAGAAACATTGGGGCTTTTAGCTTTTTTTTGGATCCAGCTCAAATACCTATTGCCAGAGCACATGAATGTCACATCTGTCACAAAAATAGATCAAGTAATGGGTGAAGTTGTAGTTATAGAACCGAAAGATGCAATTCCTATTGGTGGAGTTCCTGTGAAAGTCTGCGTCAATGTGGATATCTGTATGCCAATGAGAAGAGGAGTGAAATGCTCTACTAATGCAGGAGTTACTAAGTGGCAACAATATTTCTTTGAGCGTCAACCCAAAAACATATGCACTGAGTGTTACATCATTAATCACACAAAAAGCGCTTGTAAGGCGTGACAATTTTTGAAGAAAGCTAATGATAAGCCATATTTTGTAGGAAAAATTAACAATATTCGGAAAAATATCCTAAGTGTAGCTGCAACAAATGATCCTGTAATCATTAAGACTCCTGCAATGAAGAACAATCAGAAAAAGTTTGTCAAACCTAATGCTTTCATCCCTCCAAAGGATGGTGAGATCATCAATTTAGATTCTTTGCTTATTAATGAAGAAGTTTTGCCTGAAGAAGAAAGCAGACTTGGTAAACGTCACAGAGCTGGTGAAGCTGTTTCGCATATACCTTCTACTTCTGAGACTTCCCCACACAACAACGTTATGATTCCAAACTCAACCCCAATAAATGCTCAATTGATTACAACTGGAGATAGTCAGATATCGCAGTCACTTGAGGGGTATCAGGTATTACACATTCTTAATTTTCTTACACTTAATCTGCATTCAAGTATTTCTGGTTTAAGTAGGTTTGCTATTATACCTTATGCATTTATTTACTATCTGCATTTATTAATTAGAAGTCATAATTTCATTAAATACTTCCATGCAAAGTCTACGTTAGTTATTAAATTTACATGCATATTTTCTTTTAGGTTTTTCAAAAGTTTTTTCACAATTTTGAGAGAATTTCATCTTAGAATAGCTTCACTATCATTCTCATTCTTGTTCTTGAAAACATGAAGATCCTATCCTGGAATGTCCAAGGCTTTAAAAATATTACTATTAAAAATCATTTAAGTGATCTTATAAGAACTCAAAATCCACGATATTATTTTCTTATGTGAGACTAAGATAGACCAACAAAAATGCAAACCCCTCTTGAAGCAATTCCAATACCCCAATAGTGCTTTTATTGAACCAATAGGGCTTTCTGGAGGTCTTGTTTTACTTTGGAAACAAGGTTTCACTTGTGATATAGTCGAAACTCATCACAACATGTTCAATATTGTTGTTCAATATGATCTCAGTAAACCTGAATTCTTTCTTACTTGCATGGATGGTTATTCCAATTATGCTAAGTAAAAGGAACAATGGAACTATATTCAAAGTATTAGTAGAGCTAATAGTAATCCCTGGATTGTTCTAGATGATCTGAACTTTCACATAGTTGACAATACTTCTAGTGCTTCCTCTTCTACTGATGGTTGGGTTAATATTATTGTTTCTAGTTGTGGTTTAGAAGACATAAGATGTGTTGGTAAAGACTTCACTTGGACAAACAATAATATGGGGACTGGTACTATCAAATCTAGGATTGACATGGCCTTAGGGAATGGGAACTGGTCTTTAAACTATCCTAATTCCAAATTATTACACTTAGCTCAGCTTGGTAGTGATCACAGCCCTGTTATGCTAGATACAGATGTTACTCTTCCTAATTTTTGGAAGCCTTTTAAGTTTTTTTGGACTTGGTTAAATGATGCTTCTTGTTCTACAATTATTTCCAATGCTTGGAAGGAAAGTGTTCATGGTTCA
This sequence comes from Papaver armeniacum, assembly GCA_023531295.1. Taxonomy (NCBI): domain Eukaryota; kingdom Viridiplantae; phylum Streptophyta; class Magnoliopsida; order Ranunculales; family Papaveraceae; genus Papaver; species Papaver armeniacum. Next base: position 254,270 of record JAJJWW010005201.1, read on the forward strand.
CCAGCTTTTCAACTTGTTAATAAGCTGCACATTACAAGGAAAAATTATCTTTGTGGAACAAAGAGCATTTTGGTGATATAAATCAAAAAGTCAACAAGCTACAACAAGAACTTCAGTATCTTCAAGAGAAAAGTTCTACTTCAGGTAACAACAATGATATCATCAACATCAACAATGAGCTTAGAAAGTGGCACAAAATAAAGACTGAGTTTTACCAACAAAAGTCTAGAGACAACTTCATCAAATATATGGACTCAAACAGCAGGTACTTCCACACCAAAGTGAATAGAAGGAAAACAAGAAACAACATAGACTCAATACAAGATCACAACAATGTATGGCTCCAGTCAAGAGAACAAATCTCCCAACACCTTATATAGCATTTTCAGAGCATCAGTTCAACCAGTAATCCAGTAATCAATAAAGGACTCTATACAATTCTTCTTATAATTATTACAGCAGAAGACAATATCTCACTCACAAGAATTCCTACAAATTAAGAAATACATGTCACCTTAAAGAGTATGGAAAATTGGAGTGCTCCAGGCCCTGAGGGGTTTCAAGCTGGTTTGTACAAAAGTCAATGGAACATAGTTGGTGAAGATGTATGCCTCATGGTCAAGAGATTCTTTGAAACCAAGCACCTCCTCAAACAGATCAACAAGACATACATTTCCTTAATTCCAAAAAAGAAGAAATGTGTTTGTGCAGCAGATCTGAGACCAATTGGTCTATGTATACTTCATACAAGATTATTTCTAAGGTCATTGTTAACAGGATGAAGCCACTAATGGAAAAGATCATCTCTCTATTCCAGGCAACATATGTTTCAGGAAGACTCATCAGTGATAACACTGTGATAGCACAAGAAATCATACATTCCATGAAGAAGAAAAGAGGAGAAACTGGTTAGTTGGATTTAAAGCTTGATATGTCAAAGGCTTTTGACAGGTTAGAATGGTCATTCTTATTGAAGGTTCTTTCTTACTTTGGTTTCAATGATGATTTATGTGAGTTAATTCATCAATGCATTAGCACTACCACTCTCTCAGTCATGCTTAATAGATCACCTTGTGAAGAATTCTCACCCTCAAGAGGTATTAGGCAAGGTGACCCATTATCACCTTATTTATTCATTCTAGCTATGGAGTTTCTCTCAAGACAACTCTCAGCTGATCAAGTGGATAAATCAATTAAAGGAATTAAAGTGGATGCCTTATCATCAGCCATTAATCATTTGCTTTTTGTAGATGATTACTTGATCTTTACTCAAGCAAATCTTATATCAGTCAACAATTTACTAGAGTTACTTCATGATTTCAGCAGCCAATCTGGACAAGTTATCAATTTTGATAAAAGTGCAGTTCATTTCAGTAAGAAGACCAAGCCTGGGGTAGCTGAGACACTTAAACAAATCCTTGGAGTCAAAACTATGAACTCCAAAGAGAGGTATTTAGGTTCTCCATTAATACTTGGACACTCCAAACAAGAGTCCTTCAAAAACATAAGGGATTCCTTTGAGAACAGATTATCTACATGGTCTGCAGTCTCTATGTCTCAAGCAGGAAGAGGCACTATGATTAAACATGTGCTTAATTCAGTGCCAATTTATCAGATGGGTACTTTCAAATTGCCATCAAAGCTTCTACAACAATTAACAAGCATTGAGAGGAAGTTCTTTTGGGGATATAACAATAACAGAGGTAATAACCCTACCGCATGGTTGAACTTATGCAAGCCTATAGAAATGGGTGGTCTTGCCTTCAGAGATTTGGAGAAACTCAACATAGAAATGCTCACTAAGATTGCATGGAGATTGTGCACTGAACCTGAAAACCTAATGTCACAAGTCCTTTCTAGTAAGTACTTCAAAACTGGAGACATTTTACATCAAAATATTGGTGCTAAAAATTGCTCTTATGTCTGGAATGGTATTACTAAAGGACTTCTAGTGGTGCAACAAAACTATTTCATGGAGATAAACAATGGCTTGAAGACTAAAATATGGAGAGACAGATGGATTCCTGGTATGGCTCACCCTCCACTTCCTAAGAATGAACTTTTTCGTTTCTATGAAAATGTGGCAGAGCTCTTTCTTCCTGATACTTCTCAATTGAATGTTAGCTTACTGGATAGCTTATTTGATCATGATACTTCTCTGAAGATTCAAGATCTCTTCATAGATAACAGTAAAGATGACACCTTGATCTGGATGCCAGCAAAAGATGGTAATTTTTCGGTGAAAAGTACTTACAGGAAGCTTGCTTATAATGACAGAGAGGTTTAAGTGAATGGAGTTACAGTTAGTAAGAGGGTTTGGAAAGCTTTGTGGGGTTGTAAAGCTGCTTATCGTATTAAACTTTTCGTATGGAAATGCATAAGAGAAATACATTGCACTAAACTCAAAAGAGCTATGTATGATGATTCTCAAGACACTAGATATGAGATATGTGGAAGGGCTGACGAATCAATGGAACATTTGTTATTTGAGTGTAAACATGCCAGATCTACTTGGAGTGGTGTCAATATCAATATTGACACAGTCAGAAATAACTATAATTCAGTTTCTGAATGGATGATAAGTTGGTTCTCCACTACACAGAATGATGAAGAAGAAAGAAGGTTTTTTACTCTTATGATAGGTGCATGGGTTTTTTGGAAAGACAAATGCGACTTCATTTTTCAGGGAGTATCTCTTAACCCTGCTAACTCAGTGCATAAAATACAGTATCATCTCATATCACATCTGCATATAGATCATAATTCTATAGGTAATACTATGAGCCATACTAACGTTTCTAGATGGAAACCGCCTATAGAAGGTGTCATTAAGTTCAATGTAGATGCATCATTTGATCAGGATACTAATGAATTTGGAACTGGTATTGTCATACGTGACAACACATGCACCTATCTTGGAATCAAAGGGACATATGGCAATGGAGCATTAGGAGCAGAGGCTGGGGAATGCATGGCGGTTCGAGAAGCGTTAAGCTGGGCTAAGAGACTTCAATTTTCAAAGCTCCAGATTGAAGCGGATGCGAAGCTTGTCATACAATCCATCATCAGTCATTCCTTACTTGTTCAATGGGAAAATAGGAACCTTATTAAAGAGATCAAACACTTAATCTCTAGCTTTACTTCTTGTTCTTTTGATTTTATTAGTCGAGATGATAATCAAGTGGCAAATGCCATTGCCAGATCATCCAGAGAAAATAGACAATCCTGTGAGAGTCATGGAAACTTTAATCCTTCTATTTGTAGTCTTCTAACGGGAGATAAAAAGGCTACCAATTAATAAATTTCTTTCATTATCAAAAAAAAAAAAAAAAAAAAAAAGCATGGACCTATATCTAATAACTAATATAAAGAAAAGACGGATTTTCGACCGTCGTACGGATTCAACCGTGGCACAGAAATTATCGAAAACGCCCCTCTGTATTTTCCCATGCTTTCACTATTCTTTCGTAATAATGAGATGTTACAAGGGCCAACACGTACAATGGTATTATTAAGCTGACAAAAAGAACCCTCCGTGTTTTTAACTTTTATACCTGTGCCATCGTAATACTGCAAAAGTAACAAGGCTACATATGTAAAATATTGACGCAAAGGAGGGTGGTTCGAATCTCGCCACCCAATTTTTTTTTTTTTTTTTACATTTTCGACTTAAGTTGCAACATTTTTTTCTCTGCATCTAGGGTTTGAACCTAATCAGAGCGACGGATTGGAGTTTCGACGGAGAAAGGAGATCTCCAAACTTACAACCCATTCTAATGCTTGGATTTTTATTCCCGCCCACTAATTTCTCTCCGACCTCTTCCAATCCTATCTAAAGATTTCACATATGGTGTGATTGTGATGAACATCAGTAGCAGATTCACTTAGATGCTGTTATAAAGCTGGAGACCCTTAAGGTATGAACTGAACTTCCTCTTGACCAAACTCTTTTCATCTTCTTCTAGGTGATTATTGGACTTTGATTTGTTTCCAATGATAAAGGAATAATTTGATTTGCTGCCGTTATTTTGATTAAAATTAGTGGACGGATGATTCAGTTGCTAGATGCTATTAATTTGATTTGTATTCTTGAACTTTATCTGTTTGTAAATGTGCTTGAGTCCAATTACTATTTTAATTCAGTCATTAGATTAGTCTATTGCATTTAGTTGATCGAAAGAATTATTTTTTGATGGAGTTAATTGTGTGTGTTTAGGTGAATTTTGAATACAATGAAGTTCACATGTGGTGGATTATGCTCTGGACCTAACATGGTGATTCAGGAGACTGTATGAGGTAAGGATATGGCATTATCCAAGGATGAGTCAACAATTGGTTAATTTGTACTTATATGAAACTGGGGGTTTTAAGTCACCAATTGGTTTACTTTTAGACTGCCACAGTGCTTATGTTGAACCATTACAGGTAGATCCTTTTATGAGTAGGATAATTCCTTATAGAAGTCCTACACAAACGCCCACAATGGGATTGATAAGATGTCAATTTTTTAGAGTTTTGGTGTCCTTTTTAGCACATTTCCGTAATTATCATGCCTCTGAAATGTTAAGAACATGCATATGTTAGTCAGCTATGATGATCATGTTGGCTGCTCAATTGCTCTATTCTCGCCCGGGTTAGAAAGAAGGTCAGTCCTCTTTGCATTTCTCTAGCTGAATACTTTGATGTTTTACTGTAATAGTGCTCGCTTATCTGTTTCGAATTCTGAGAGACAAATAGTAAACCAATGAAAGCCCTAACCCAGGAGCCAAACACTATAGCCTGACTGGGCTCCTTCCTTATGAAATCCCTCCAATGACCAAAGAGAGAGTTTGATGATTTATTTTTTCCATACTTGAAAGCCAAATTGGCAGACCAGTGGATTCATGTGCAAAGTCCTATTCTTATCTTGGATGGAACCCTTTGTATCTGAATTCACCTTTACCACCAAGAACCCATGCACCATTGCCCAATGTGCCAATTATACCAGTAATTTTCCTACTCAGTAATATTTTTCCTGCTCTACCAAATCTCAGTCATTAGTCAAGGAATCTAGATTGTAACATAAAGAAGCAAAATTCACAACAGCTATAATTTTTGTGTAGTTATGATCACTAACATAGTAACATCATTGTAGATGACCAAGAAAAAAAAGGTTCATTATATTTATAATCTCTCAGGTTGAACAATCTGAAAATTTGTAGTTTATCAATATGGGATAAATCCTCGCCATTGAGTTTTGATACTTGAAAGCCAAATTGGCAGAGCAGTGCATGATTAGCTGGAGCCATCAATTACTGTACATCTGAAATTGTTCGTTATCATTGTAATTGTGCAGGTTGGATAAAATCCAGCTAGACGAGCAACTTCTATAACGAAAACGGACAAAATAGCTTGCCAGACAGGTATTTTTTTTTAATACTGATTAATGAAATATATAGGTCACAGAAGTGTTCCACACTGCTTAATTTCTAGAACAACATACGAGAATATATAATTTTATTTGATTTCAAATTGTTTTACCTGTGTATATTATAGGTACAAACAACTAACTGCGTATGAAGAATGCAATCAGATAAAAAAACGGAAGGGCAGGCGCATCGCGCGTGCGTGTTATACTAGTTACCTATAAATAGAAGTCCATAATTGATTTCGTACAACAAATTGACAGAATCAGAGAAGAAACTTCAAGGAAACTCCTTTAACATTTAATAATCGAATCAAATTCCAAGAGTCAGGGTTATCCAAAAGGCTTTTGAACAGTTCCTTTATCCAAGTTCCAAGCCATTCACTAAACAAATATAAACCAGGTCAGTAGTATAATCTTTGTATTGCACTTGCATACCATTTCAAAGGCAGTCTTTGAACAGTTCCTTTAGAACATATATTATTATACCGTATACCATTAGGTAAGGAACTTTATCACAATGCATACTGAATTGAAGTTTTTTTTTTTTTTTTTTTTTTTTAATTTACTTCAGGGAGCATTTTGAAGGCTATTTTTAAAGTACTCCTCCTGATGAGGCTTATGGTCCTTTAGCTCTTATAATTTCTGTGCGCAACCTAATATGCAGTGGAGATTAGGTTACCTTGTGCTTGACTACTTACATTATGCGTGAACTAACAAATGAATGTGCACAAGTTGTTTGATGAAATGCATCTTAGATATTGAATTATATTGAGTAAATTCACCCATTTGTGCTCAAAAGTTGCTCGATGTATTGGATCAAAGAAACGGAATTATTTATATAGAGTTTAGTTATTTAGTTTTTACTTTGTCAGAATATGCTATAGAAAACTCCAGTGTACAGAATTTGATATATGCAGCCATATGGGCGAACTGAAATACGTAAAAACACAGCTCAGGACAACTTAAAAGGAAAATTCAGAACGCTTTTGCTTTGTTTCTAGGGTGTGCTTGTAAGTGGGGACCAACTTCTATAGCTAAATGAAGCTGGTCGTTCGTGGATATGTTAGTTAGTGATCTTGACTATATATTAGTAACTGGTTTTATCAATTAGAGTAATATAAAATTTATTAGGTAGGGAACTTGCAAAATACTACTCTCTCCGTTTCAAAAAGATAGGCTTGCTTCATGTGTGATTTGTACATGAAACAAGCCTATCTTTTTGAAACGGAGGTAGTAGTTACTAATCATTGTCATCAATTTCACAATAGTTGGTGGTCTTTGTCAATTAGAGTTGTAAGAATGATTGGACACTAATGTTGCTTTACATGATTATCAAATACTTGCAATATTTTTCTTGAGTATTTTGTCTGACGGGTAACTATGTGGCCTATATATGGTGCCGAGACGCAGTACATATTGGATAGCTGATTGTGCGGTGTCCTTATTCTATTGTTATGATGCTCAAAAGGTATTGGTCCTTTAATTAGCCTCCAGCTAACTATAACGTAGTTCTTACCGTAGTAGTACAGTTAGCGATTAAATCTTTTTGCATCTCTGGGCAGCATCACCATCTGCTTGTTCAACTGGGCACTTCCACTGTGGGACCAGTATACAGCGAATCACACAATGTTAGCACAATAAGCGAAAATCTGTAAATTACGACAAACATACAAGCATGACATGCAGTTTCATGTGCCCATTAAGGTCGTTTATTTATGCATATGCCGTGCTTTGTTACGGTTCATGTGATATTATGTAACTGGTACTTTACTACCAGATCCAGCAGATCAGATTCAGATTCTAAAAGCAAAACGCCACTTAAGAGAAGAGATGTGGTTGCGCCGCTCACCAGTCATTCCAAAATTCGAAGCTCTGAGAAGATCAACTCAGTGTCCATGGATGCTTTATTCCTCCACTTCTTATTCAAATACTCCAATTAAGGAACCAAAGCTTGCTCCTCTGCAGGTCTTTCTCTCTCTTTTTTTCCTCTTCCTTGTACCACTTGATGATTTTTTTCACTATGAATCTTCCTCTATTTCTAATTTATGGTTTTTATACAACAGGAGAGAAAGATGATAGACAGATTCAGGCTTTGGGCTAAAGGAGGAGATGGAGGCAATGGGTGTTGTAGTGTTCGCCGCAGTCGAAGTGAACGTCAAGGCACACCGGAAGGTGGTTTAATAAGACTCCTTTTTAATTAAAATATTTTGGAAGTTAATATGAAATTTGAATCTTTAGTTTGCCATTGGTTTGGATTTCTTACCAAAATCCTCCCATGAATCTCTGATTAACAGATTCAATTCTTGTTTCTTGTGAACTCCTGGTTAATATCCTATATTGAGTAGGTGTAAGCATATTGAAATGTCACTGCATAAATTTATTGGTTTTTTTCAGTTAGTTTCTAATTATCTTGTTTGAATGTTCTAGGTGGAAGTGGTGGGAGAGGTGGTGATGTGATCCTAGAATGCTCTCCTAAAGTTTGGGACTTCAGGAATCTTCAACATCATATGGTCAGTGCAAAGGCAATTTCTCGATTGCTCGAATTGGTCATACGACCTCTGCTTAAGAAATTTAGTTATCCTAAAAATTAACTGAGGTTTTTTTGGTCCCACAGAATGCAAAAAGAGGTGGACATGGAGCGCCTAAAAACATGATAGGAAGCCGAGGCATGGACAAGGTTACCATGAATTCCTGTTTTGCGATTGAAAACCGAGTCTGGGGTCAAATTATTAAGCAATCACACTCTAATACCCTTACTTTTATCTACTAGGTTGTTCTTGTACCTGTTGGTACTGTTATTCATCTTGTGGATGGTGAAACTCCTTCTGCTGTTGAAAATCGTTCATTGAAGCCTTTGGATCCTTGGGAAATCCCAGGTGCGCTTGAGGTTGATTCCACTGACTCCAATCAGATAACTAAATCTAACTCCTCCAACGCAGCGGAAGTTCTGAACATAGAAGAAATGGATGTGTCAATGTCTACCCTTAAAAGAAGTAATGGAAGGTCAACTAGCATGAGTAAAACTTCGCACACTTCTTCCACTGAATATCGAACTGCATCATCTTATAGTGCATGCCAACCGAGCATCAACAAGGAGGAACTTATATCCCGTCGCGAAATTGGCGAGACTGAGAATAAAGACCTAGAGAATACTGAAATTGAAACTGAATTAGACGAAGATAATATGGAAGAGCAAGTAGAGATTCAATACAATGTTGCAGAACTAACAAAACAAGGCCAACGAGTTCTTGTTGCTCGTGGTGGAGATGGTGGCCGAGGTAATGTTTCTTTTGGGAAGCATTCCAAGTTCAGGAGTAAAGTGTCAGATGATGAAGATCAACCTTCACTGTCAATTGGTTTGCCTGGTTCAGAATCTGTGCTTGTCTTAGAACTAAAGAGTATTGCTGACGTGGGTCTCGTTGGGTTGCCAAATGCTGGTAAAAGTACTCTTCTAGGGGCTATATCAAAGGCAAAACCTAAAGTAGGACATTATGCGTTTACAACTTTAAGGCCAAGTATAGGAAATTTGAACTACGATGACTTCTTCTCAGTCACAGTGGCAGACATTCCTGGAATTATAAAGGGAGCTCATGAAAATCGTGGACTTGGGCATGCATTTCTACGACACATTGAGCGAACAAAAGTTCTTGCCTATGTGGTAGACTTGGCATCAGCACTAGATGGTAAAAAAGGCATACCTCCATGGGAACAGCTTAGAGACTTGGTTTTAGAGCTTGAGTTTCATCAAGAGGGTTTATCAGATCGGCCATCCTTGGTAGTGGCCAATAAAATCGACGAGGATGGAACAGAGGATGTTTTGGAGGAACTAAAGATTAGAGTTCAAGGAGTGCCCATTTTCCCTGTTTGTGCAGTCTTGGGAGAGGGTGTGCTTGAGCTAAAAGATGGCCTAAGAGCACTTGTTAATGGTGGAGAGTATCAGAAGCTAGAGTTGGATAAAATTGATGTTGAGTAGGCTTCATAGGTATCTTATAGGGAACTGATGACATTCATTATTTCATAAATTTTGCAGAACAAATATGTCTATCTGAAAACTTCTTCCAGGTTTACCTTATATGTGGCAACTCTTGCAAGTTCAGATTTGCTCAGTAGAGTGATCAAGTTACTATTGTAGTTAACCAAGTTGTATGTAACTTAATTGTCCTTTGAATTGGATTTGTAGACCAGCAGTAAATGTCGGTAAACATTTCTAGCTCAGTTAGTAGAGCGCAAGTCTCTTCTTATCCTTCTGGTTGTGAGTTCCGTTCACCACGGTGGGCGTTTTTTTTTTTATTTTGGAGAATATATAAATCTATCAATTAATAAAAGGAAAAACGATGTTGTAAATAAATGTAGTGTGGATGACAACACATTTACACCATCTTTTTACATCACCATCAAACTCTTGATCTTCCATCTTCCTCGCCATAACTTTGCAACTTGTATACACCAAATGCAAGCGTGAATGCATGTCATTAACCTCCATCCTTAATGGTATTCAATACCTAGCTAGCTATAGTAGCTTATAAATAGAGAGACAATCTCTTTGTCATATACACAACTAATGAGAATTTTCTTCTTGTTTTCTCTTTATGTCTCCATTTAGTTTATAACACGTCATCAGTACACTCTGATCACTGAGTAGGATTTTATGATCGACTCATTTTTTCTTTAGTTTTCTCAAAAATAATCAATTATTTTTCCTAGTTTTTGTGGAAACTAAAATCCTTTTTTTTTTTAATTAGGTTTAATTTTAAAAAAAATTTCATCTAATTTATACTGTATGAGCTAAATCTTTAGTTTGTCTCATAGATTATATGATGTATATGCAAAATATTTTTTGAAATAATGAGAATACTGTTGATAGGGTAAAACTTGGGAAGGAGGAACTAGCCCTAATCACAGAAAGTACTCCCAAGGCGTAGAGAGGTTTATGAGAAGTAATGGTGGGTTAATGATATCTCAATAAGTGTGCCCTCTTTCCCCTTTTATAATGACCATCTTATGAATAAGTGCTCATAAGATTAACATATTACTAAACTACAATTTCCCTTAGGGGTGAGCATTTGGCCCGTAATCCGCGGATTTAACCGGGACCAACCGTTCATTTGCGGATGGATGTCCGGACCGTTCGTTAATGGGTTGGATGCGGATGGAATTTTTGAAATCCAACGGATAACGGATCGGGCCCGGATGCAACCTTGAAAATCCGTTGGACATCCATATCCGTTAAATTAGAGGGCATTTATATAGTTCTAGAAAATACTATGGATCATTTAGGAATTTTTAAGATATTTGCTTGGGGTGTTGTACATGACATTTTTATATTTGTATACATATATAGGATATGTAGGTTTTATATGGAGTCATTTGTGTTAGCTTTATTTTCTTTACTATAAATTTTAACTAAAACAAATCCGTTGGATTATCCGCATCCAATCCGTCCATCCGTGTATCCATTGGATGCAAATCCGTTGGATATGGATTGGATGCGGATGCCAAATTTGAAATCCGTAGTGCAGTGGATTGGATGCGGATGGGGTGAAAACCGGTCCATACCGGCCCATGCTCACCCCTAATTTCCCTTTTCTTAAGTTAATACTAAACCCTAAGAGGCTTTCTTCTTGAGCTGAAGCCCAACCAACTTAATATGATCTTGGATGGACTAGAACTATCCCATCCTAGTGGATTAGGCCTAGTCCCCTAGTCTCTCCATCCTAAAAGGGACCCTTGATAGGTTAAGGGGCCATCTATTTTAGGATTGGTTATTTTCATGTATCAACGCATACCCAAGTACACCACAATCTTTCGTTTCAACTTATAAGTCTGATACTAAGTGTGATCGTCTATGGACAAAGTCGACACAATACAACAACAAGGTATACACTTGATAATAGTTAAGGTATGAAACCAATATACTATAGGATCACAATCAAGTGTCTTGGTTTAACGTACTAGTGTATTGACTTTTAATTATAATTAAATAATTATAATTGAGGAAAGTAAAAGTAAATCATACAACAAGATTTTGTTAAGGAAACCGCAAATACAGAAAAACCCCGGCACCTAGTCCAGTTTTTAATACTCTCAGAATTAAGCCGTTATACAAAGAACAAAACCAACTTTGTATAGTTGAGACCAAGTAATCTACCCCCGGTTACTTAGTTCCCTCAGTATCCCTGCGACTACAACCGTCTGGCTAATGCACGTGAATCCCAAGATAGAAACCACTATCTTGAGTTGCTTTACCGATGTAAAGTCTTAAACACTCAGAATCCTTTTGATCGTATTCCAAACAGTAAAGATATTTGGTTATGAAAAGATTCGTTGAGTATTGACAAAGGCTCTTCCATTTAGAATTTTAGTATGAAACCAAATATCCAGATTAATTAGTTGATGATATCAACTTTATTGGTCTCTTAAAGAGCCCTTAAAAACACAAAAATCCACGTTTTGGAAGCATAAATGTTATTAATTTTGTTTCTTTCTTAAATATGCAGTTTAATGTTATGCTTGCATAAAACTTGTCTATGATAGAGAATAAAGTTATAATTTTGATGCTTGTTTTCTATAATACTCTTACAGTTGAGTTAGCATCCATAAATAGTCAAAAGTAGTACTCTTGTTACTTCGTTTCAGGTTTTGTCCCATGTGGTTTTTCCTGACAAGGTTGTAACGAGGAAACGTCTTGTTGACGTTAAATTTTTATTAAAAATGTTGATATTGTGCTTTTTTTCCTTCGTCTATTTTTTTATTCCCCACTGGGTTTTTAATGGCAAGGTTTTTAGTGAGGCAATATATTCAACATGGTGGTCATCCATGGGAAGTTGTATCGATTTCGGTTATTTGGTGGATTCTCACCATTAACTAAGTCATTTTATAAGACCAAATCTGAAAAAGCGGGGGTACAACAACCACACCCAATATTTCAATTAGCAATCTGTATGGACTAACTCTAATATACTTTCAAGAGAATCAACTAGACTCAATCTTAATAAAGTATATCAAGGAGTTATATCTCTCTTTCTCGATTCAATTCTTACACAAGCAAATAGAAATCTGCGAGTCTAATTGAATACAAGAGAAATCACTTGAACGGTACCAAAGACCAATGTTCAAGGATCAATCAATTTCAATCAACAACCAAAGGTCGGATTTCCCAATTGATTGATTCAAACGCACAACCTGTGATATTTCAATTATATAATAAAATATAATGCGGAAAAGAAATAACACAGATTTTTGAGAAGTTTTGTTAACGAGGAAACCACAAATGCAGAAAAACCCCGGGACCTAGTCCAGATTGAACACACACTGTATTAAGCCGCTACAGACACTAGCCTACTACAAACTAACTTCGATCTGGACTGTAGTTGAACCCCAATCAATCTCACACTGATCCAAGGTACAGTTGCGCTCCTTACGTCTCTGATCCCAGCAGGATACTACGCACTTGATTCCCTTAGATGATCTCACCCACAACTAAGAGTTGCTACGACCCAAAGTCGAAGACTTTAATAAAAAAATCTGTATCACACAGAAAAGTCTATGGTTATAGATAAATCTGTCTCCCACAGAAATACCTACGAGTTTTGTTCCGTATTTTGATAAATCAAGGTGAACAGGAACCAATTGATAACTCGGACTTACATTCCCGAAGAACAGCCTAGTATTATCAATCACCTCACAATAATCTTAATCGACGCGGCGAAAGAAGATATTGAGGAATCACAAACGATGAGACGAAGATGTTTGTGATTCCTTTTATATCTTGCCTATCGGAGATATCAATCTCAAGCCAATCGTTACGATTGTACTCAATACGATAGAAACAACAAGATAAGATCACACAACTACAAGAAAGTAGTATCGGTCTGGCTTCACAATCCCAATGAAGTCTTCAAGTCATTAACCTACATGGTCTCGGTAGAAACCTAAGGTTAAAGGAGAATCGACTCTAGCTTATACAACTAGTACTAGTATGACACATGAGGTGTGGGGATTAGGTTTCCCAGTTGCTAGAGTTCTCCTTTATATTGTCTTTCAAATCAGGGTTTGCAATCAATGTTAGCTTAGTAACAAAGCATTCAATATTCACCGTTAGATAAAAACCTGATTAGATTCAAGCTAATATCTTTCAACCGTTAGATCGAAAACTTAGCTTGTTACACACAAATGAAATGCACGTTTTTAGGTTTGTGTAACCGTACCCAAACATGTACATTCGTTGGTTCAACGGTAGTTAACCAAATGGTTAGCCATATGAGCACTTCCATATTAACCATATTCTTCTTCACCATAACTAGTTCAAATGACTCAAATGAACTAGTTAGGGAGTTGTTCAATTGCTTAGATCTTATAGAAGTATACAAGACACAATCGATGCAAAAACGATTTGATTCACTCGAATCGATTCATGAACTTTATAGCCACGGTTTGCAAACTTGCATTCCTTAGTTAATATACGTATAAGTTCAGAATAATCGTTTTTAGAAAATAACCAACCTAAGTACGCGGACTAGGTACGCAAACTTAAGTACCTAGAATAAGTTTGTAAAAAGTTCACAAACTCCAGCAGATATTCTCGGGAAGAGAACCTCCGACAGTACGCGGACTGGGTTCGCGGACTTGGTTCGCGGACTCTGTTCGGTTTCTGGCGACAAAGTACACGAGACTTTGGTTCAAGGAATAAGGACTTATACATGTATGTGTTGCCACACAATGCTTATATCCAACAATGGTTATATAATCCAAACTCTCATTTCAATCATTGAAACATTCTTAGAGGACGTTATATAGTTGTTATTCACAAACTATTTTTCGTCAAAGCCATTTTCAAGTAATTGAAACATAACATGACTTTCGTCACTAGGTAAAGATCAACTTGGCCAAAGCGAAAGCTTACCAACACATATTTCGAGAAATAGATAAGCGAGATAAACTCGGCTCGAAATATCAAATGTGTATAATCAAAGTCTATATAGCAAAACGACTTTTGTCTCAAGATAGGAGATAGAGTAGATAAACTTTTGAGTGATAAATAAGTTCAAGTCTCCAATACCTTTTAGTCGATGAAGTTCCACCAGTTCCTTGAGTAGTTCTTCGTCTTGTATGATGATCGCCATGGAGTTCTTGAGATCAACTACACTTTCTATCCTAGTCCGAGACTTAGCTATAGTAGACTAGAAATCAAGACTTATAGTTTTGATCACTAACATTGACAAACATGCAAGTACCTTAAATACATCTTTTGAATGTCAATTTCTTATGGTTTTCTTTACTACTTCTCTTGTATTTTTGTATATTACGCTTCTTTTGAGTTTTTTTAGGTGTTTTGGAATAATTGGAGTAAAAGAAGAAGAAATAGGTGAAAAAGAAGCAGAATTGTCATTTCACAGGAATGTGCTATCGGGAGCCCAGCAGAGGATAAGGGGCAACCATCTGATAGTTTTGTTAAAGACAGACAGGAAATTCGCTAAAGAGCACCTCCTCATGTGTAAATAAACTTAGGTCGAGTCTTCACTACCCAATTCAGTTTTCTCTACACTTAAGCCGAGAAGAAGCTGCTGCCAAAATCTCAACGCCGGTGAGCTCAGTCAGAGTTGGGACAAGGTTACAAAGGCAAGAAGGACGTACATGAAGCGAGAATTGAAAAAGTTTTGGGTTTAGTTCAAACCGAGAGAAACCAGTGGAGGAAATGTTGTTCTGCCGGCGATTATCGAAGATCAAAGGAGGAGATTGAGACATGAATAAGAGCTCACATGGGTTTATGATTGAAGTGCCGGAAAATAAGTTAAGCTAATGATGCAATGAACTTCTGCCGAGCAGGGAAGAAAGTGATGTTGCTGCCATTAAATCCCGAGTAAATGGAGAAGATTGAAAGTAGGTTTAAATGATTGAATGAATGTATGAACTCGTGTTTACAGGGAAGGAGATAGAAAGGCTCGTACAAATCAAGACAGAGTGCATCTTTGAATCACCAGAAAACTGCACGCAGAGTATATGTAGAAAGGCCTGAATGACGTTCTCAATTATATCAAGTTCAGCTGTGACCAGTTTTTCAAGTAAGTCTGCCGATGACCTGGCCCTGGTATTGATGGGTGTTTACAGGGGTTGTGAGCTCGAGTGAGACAATAAATAGGTGCGTATTAAGTTCAAGAGGAATGAGTTACTCTTGGCTCGAGCTGGACAATGTTTAAGTGCCAAGAAACTAGTTGAATATATGTGTATCTTGCCGTTGTTTTAGCTGAAGAAAATGGACTGCAGCCGTTAAAATCAGTGATTGATGGTTGAGATTAGGACTTGATTTAGAAGTTAGATGGCCAAGGAAGGTTGGGTTATACTCGGAATTGAGTTTCATAGCGACAAGTTCAGGAAGGAGGGTTCACGAGAGGTTCTGAAGCTGAGAAGAACACTGCACAATGGTGCAGTTTGAGTATTAATTTGAATCTTGAGCTGAAATTCAGCTACAGACTTGAGTCTTCGCTGTGTGTTCCAGATGGGTTCGACTGCATACAAGGGTCAGAGAAACGGCAGTTCTGTTTGAGGAGCTATTAACCATGGCTGGATGGCTGAGTACAAGGGCTTGTGAGCGGCTAGGATTTGATTTAGAAATCAGATAAACAGAGAAGTTGGGTTTTACTTGAATTGTGTTGAATGGCTGAGATTGATATTGAAGTTAGAAGTCGAGAAAAAATAGGAGTTGGGTTTCTATCGTAGGATTGGAGAACAAGAAAGTGGAGCTATAAAAGAACACCTAACCCTACAGATCATCATCTCATACCCATGATTTAATGCCGAGGGGAATCGGGGTATAATAGAAAATAAATCGAAAGAGTCCAAGGGCACAAAGGTAAACATAGGTGGTGTAATAATGGAAGGGACAAAAGCTCACTACTGTCAGTATGATAAGGCGGAAAAGATATCCGACAATATTCTGCCCAAAGTTTGTCTTGCAATGGGGGAGGTTTATCTTTTATGTTTATTAAATAAATGTTTTAAATTTCTTAGTATATGTCTAGCTTTAGGGAGTTTTATCTCGTCTAGTTGTGTCGTGTCTGTGTTTGTTCTAGTTAATATGTCCGTAAACATATATGCGGTTATGTGTACCACTTACTTTGAAAATCTAGTACTAGGTGATGATATTAAATTTGGTCCGACAACGAGTCCATCTGCAGGTTCAAGATCTAGTCGACTCCGCAAACGATTCTACAACTGCTTGCTTCCACAACAAACTGTACATATGCCATCCTCAGCTTCAGTACTAAGTTAAGTCTCGGAACTGTTGCGTTCAAAAAATTCAGGGCTACTCTCATGGGTAGTCTTTCAAGAAGCGATGATCGTATTAGCCTTCGCCTTCTACCACTCTAAGTGTAGAGTGTTTTACCGCATCTCCAACAAGCAGCTGACATTAGAATCAAGAAGAAGCCGGGTGCGTCATACGACCAAGCAGTATCATATCACCAAAAAGCTAGAGAAGCTCATAATCACGTCGTCCAACATGTTTCTATGTAAGTTATGTAAGCTAAGCGTGGAAAAACCGACAAATGCCTTTAACCAACAAGCGGATATCACTCAACTACAGTCTTTACCTCATAGGTTGTTAGGAGTTGAGACCCATTATGATATTCCAAATATGTAAGTTTGGTTTCTTATTAAATAAATTCCATCTTTCAAAAAAAAAAAAAAAAATCATCTCATACCCGCCGCTCAGAACTGTTTCATCACCAACAGAGAGGATCTTTGCTCCTCTCCAACCCATTACCACCTGCATCCATCTCCATCTTCATACATACCTGCATCTCCATCAGTTTGCATAGCCATCACCTGCATCTATCCCAACTCACTGCATACATTACCACCACTGTCCAGGCCACAACATCAGCATACTCGAGCTACATCATCAGTCACCTCGCTACCAGCACTACTTCAATCTTCACAATCCATCTTACCACTAGTTCGAGGAGTTATCTGTGCGCATCCACCAAGACAACAAGCAACACGCCATTCAATCAGCCTCTATCTGTGCTGCAACAACACCATTCTTCCATCTAGCCTGCAGCGCCATCATCCATATCACCAGTTCATACACTTTGCAGCTGCAGTCCACAGCCATCACGTTCACCATTCCACCTGTTGCTGCCTGGGTTGCTGTATTGGTTTGCTTGTTTAAAAGTTGCTCTTGTCTTTTGTTTCTTTACTATGAACTCCAGTAGCTAAGCATCTTGATTAGGGACGACTTCGACGTCCGGGCATGAACTCGTATTGATATTTAAAAGAGCCTGTTTTCTTGCAATCTATCTTTTTATTGTCCATTCTCTACTGTGCCAATATTGCTTATGTGAATTGTTTCTTAATCGTTTAAGTTGCAAATTGAATGGTTGTTTGGTGATTCTAATGCTAGTTGAGACCTCTTCGACCCGTAAATGTCTAGAGACTCTTAATACAAGTAGTAATATGTGGTTATTGATGATGGGATTTTGTTAAATATCCATGTGTAGAGATTGACACTAGTAGATGAGTCGAGCCTATGTATTTGTCACTAGGAATAGCCTATCTCACGGAACTTAATGCATTTGTTTAAGTCACACCTAGAGAGCGTACTTCTAGGAAACTTGGCAAGTAGATATCGGTAGTCGAGCGCTTCCGTGTCCGGTGAATTAATGGGATTGCGGGATATTTGAGCGTACTAAATATTCTAGGGTTATTAGTAATGGGTACTTTGCAGAAACATAGGTATATTGATTAGATTCACGTTTCGTGACTTAAAAAGAGTCCTTAATCATTCTCATCCACATATTTGCATTAATATTCAGAAATTGAATCGACAACTTAGACTCAACTCTCCCTTAGGAACGAACCTGTTTGTCATTGTACTACTAGTTAGTGTAAGAGAAGTAAGGAATTTATTTTTGCGAGTTCGACACCTCGTCAGATAGCAACGCATGCGAGTTCAACCGAGCAGTGCTCTAACAATCTCCCCATTTGTCAATTTTAGTGACAAAACTATCAATACATATGGAATACAAAAAAATATATATAAACTTTTGTAGCTCTTCTTCCACATGCCTAATCTTCAACATTACTCGAAATCTTCGTCACTTCCAAGTACTCCAATGATTCCAAAGGTTGTAAGTTTAGCATAATCGTTGTTGAAAATCCGTAGCTATAACAATGAGAAAACAAGAATTCTCGATCATTGTTATACAATGTCATAGTATTATTACACAACATCAAAGTTCAACTGTATCACAACTTCGAAAACAATACTATGGTGATATGTATCACCCCCCCCCCCCCCCCTTAGTCAATACTCCATCTCACATGGAAACCACTCCCCCTTACAAAATGATCCGAAAACCATATGTATTTGTAGTGTGAACTACACATTAATTCTCTCCCTTTTTGTCAATAAAATCGGCAAAGGTACGAAAACGGGATCCTAATGAAAATTTCCATAGAGACATTTCATGACCAAAAGTAAGCACATATCAACTTATTTAGATGCAATCATATATCCGAAGCTAAATGCTTTCATCAAGGAGTTTATAAATATACAAGATAACCCCTATAATACTCCACAACCGCACTCCCTACAAAGATTTAGCAATTAAGCACAAGTTCAATTAAGAACTCTCCCCCATAAAATGTCATTCTCGAAAGAACAACAAGAGCGACCTTAATTTCATAAGAAAAGAAGGATTTCTTTGGACAACAAATCACATACGAATATGAATTCGAATCCAAAAATACTCAATTAAATTAACCACAAGAAGACCCATGATTAATCTAATTGGAAATGCTCAACATAAGAGAACTTACGGAGCCTCATAGTATATACAAAAATATGGATCAGGGAAGGTCAATACTGCGGAATAGACAAGGATTCATTATATTTTCCATCACTATTTGCACAATGACATACAAATAGACATAATCCTCGTAAACAAAAGTTCACCCTATCTGTCATCAATATTTGCATAATGACATAATAGGTTTCAAACTTTTGTGATGTTAGAAGTTCATTCATTCTTTTATCAATACATGCATATTGACATACGAAAGACTTAACTTTTGACAAGATATGGGACAATTATAGTTCACGGACGCAAACACACATATCCCATAACAAATTGCAATATATAAAACCATAAAGATTTTAATACTGCAAAAATCATCTTCCAAACAATCTTTTAGAATTTAAACAAATAAACCTAAAAACATGAAGATGAAATCGTTGGACATAGCTATGTGTAATCACAATAATGGTTATTCCAAACTCTAGTTATTCTTCTAAACAAAACAAGAAAATAAAATTCTTAATAGAAGATTTACTAGGCAAATAAAATCAACAAGCCAAAAAAACAAAGCGGACTTCTATGCCAAAGTTGAACACGAACTTATGTCAAATAGACGGTTCACTATCCTCATGAGTCTTGAGGTATTTGAACTTGTGATCGACATCATCTACTTCATATTTAGAAAAGATATCTCCATTGAGAAGGTCATTAACTTGTGCTTTTATGAGACCAAGGTCAGAAGTAACCTTTTCCAACTCAGTTCTTAACACATTAAGACTTTTCAAAGTATTAACAAGCTGCAGTTTTTCTTCCTTAAAGTATTTAAGAAAATCATGAACCACTTCAGCAGAGACAATATCCTCATGTGTGTAGGCATAGTAACATGAGGCATTGGGATGATCATCTTAAACTAGGGTTCTTTTCTTCCTCCCTTTGGACTCAAAACCAATACCTTTATCAAGAAAGCCTCTCACAAAACCATCAGAACGTGAAGATGAAGAGGATGACATTGTTGACAAACCACAAAATAACCCAGAGTATGCAAACGTAACTCAGAGGTTTGGTATTTAATGGTTTCTTAGGGAAGGTAGTTTTTAGGGTTTTCAAGCAGTTGACTCGTTATGGTAACGGGTATACATACGAATACAACATGACCCAAACAAGGTTTTATAACAAAACTCTGCTACATGAAATTTTTGTAAATGGCTCAATAAATTTCATAACTTCAGAGAAGCGATTTAGAGCACAAATGTAGCAGGAAACGTAGATGCAATAAGAATTGCATTAAAATAGAGAAACGATACTAGACACAACAAATACTTTTAGGCAATATTGTCTGCAGACACTAGTTTAGCTATAAACGATAAGAAGATAGCTCAACTAAGCAGAACACAAAATTGCCACAATATACCTGATTTTCTTGCTCAACATGATTTTTTATGAGCAAGCTCTTAACCCTTGTGATTAATTAGCACAAGTATGAGCTCTTAGCTCATTAAGAGGATTGTGTTTATGATCAAATCTCTTTTTCCTTTCGAATCTAGAAAGGGATCCCTTTTGATGTGAGAAATTATCATATAACTTACTGTCATCAAAATACGAGACATAGTTTGAGTCCTTACCAGAAGATTTTTGTCTTGAGAGGATAGACAATCTGTTGATGGTTTCTTTATAACCTTTAATCGTTTCCTTCAGGTTATCAGTAATATTGTCACTTTTGCTCCTTTCTCCTGGAATTTTGTTCTCACCTAAGGTAACGTTATCTTCTCAGTTAACAGAAGACAAAACTTGATCTTTCCTTAGATGATTTTTGTTAAGACGACTGTGCTTCTGAGTATTCGAGGAACTCATTGAACTGACCTTCCTGGTAGCATACACAGGGTAAGTTCGAAAACCAATTGGTTTAGACATACGAATGTCAGTTACACCTTTGAGAATTAAGTCTAAGGTGTGTTGAATTTGAACAAAGGAATGTTTATTCAACCTAGAGTTCCCCTTTTGTTTAACAGAACTTTTTGCCTCACAAAAGAGACATACTTTCTGATCACAAGAGTGATTAGATAGTACAGTCTTAACAGTCTCGTTAGGATATTTCTTCCTTCCGTGTGATGTAGAACTTCCTTGATTAGAGGAGGAGACTAACACATCTTTTCTGATAGGAAGGGATTTTGATTTTACTTCTGGAGCTGGAACTTTTTCAGTTATAGCAGAAGTACATGGTATATTAGACTGCTTAGAGCATCTTTGAATAGAGAGTTTACTCAAGCGATGTTCTATTTCTAAAGCATCCTTTTTTAGGCTTTCCTCGAGAACCATACGTGAAGAATGATCTTCAGTATTTTCTGTGAAATTTCAGTCTCTTACTACACCAAGAAGAACATTGACATGATGTTTCAACCGATTAAATCTATCAGCTTGGATTCTAACAAGATTTAGAATCAATTCACTCTCTTCAGCTATTTCCTGTTCATTAATAGAGATAGACTCTTTTGAAGGGTAATCAGAATAACACATGTCGGAGTCTGTCTGTCTTGTTTGAACACAAGGTTCGTCTATATTTGAGATTGAAAAATCTTTCTCTTTAATAGAAATAGACAAGACAGAACTTTTGTTTCTGGTGACGCGTTTATCAGAGATAGTACTCTTGTCCATAGAGTCAGAACGCTACAAACACAGACTTATAAGGTCTTTAAACGTGTTTGCCTGCTCTGATACCAATTGAAAAAGCGGGGGTACAACAACCACACCCAATATTTCAATTAGCAATTTGTATGGACTAACTCTAATATACTTTCAAGAGAATCAACTAGACTCAATCTTAATAAAGTATATCAAGGAGTTATATATCTCTTTCTCGATTCAATTCTTACTCAAGCAAATATAAATCTGCGAGTTTAATTGAATACAAGAGAAATCACTTGAACGGTACCAAAGACCAATGTTCAAGGATCAATCAATTTCAATCAACAACCAAAGTTCGGATTTCCCAATTGATCGATTCAACGCACAACCTGTGATATTTCAATTATATAACAAAATATAACGCGGAAAAGAAATAACACAGACACCAGAATTTTGTTAACGAGGAAAACCACAAATGCAAAAAAAACCCAGGACCTAGTCCAGCTTTGAAAACAACACTATATTAAGCCGCTACAGACACTAGCCTACTACCAATGAACTTCGGACTAGACAGTAGTCGAACCCTAATAAATCTCACATTGATTCAAGGTACAGTTACACTCCTTACCTCTCTGATCCCAGCAGGATACTACGCACTTGATTCCCTTAGATGATCTCACCCACAACCAAGAGTTGCTACGACCCAAAGTCGAAGACTTTAATAAATAAATCTGTATCACACAGAAAAGTCTACGGTAATAGATAAATTTGTCTCCCACGGAAATACCTACGAGTTTTTTTCCGTCTTTAGATAAATCAAGGTGAACAGGAACCAATTGATAACCCGGACTCACATTCCCAAAGAACAGCCTAGTATTATCAATCACCTCACAATAATCTTAATCGACGCGGCGAAAGAAGATATTGTGGAATCACAAACGATGAGACGAAGATGTTTGTGATTCCTTTTATATCTTGCCTATCGGAGATATCAATCTCAAGCCAATCGTTACGATTGTACTCAATACGATGAAACAACAAGATCAGATCACACAACTACAAGAAAGTAGCATCGGTCTGGCTTCACAATCCCAATGAAGTCTTCAAGTCTTTAACCTACAGGATCTCGGTAGAAACCTAAGGTTAAAGGAGAATCGACTCTATCTTATACAACTAGTATCACACATGAGGTGTGGGGATTAGGTTTCCCAGTTGCTAGAGTTCTCCTTTATATAGTCTTTCAATTAAGTGTTTGCAATCAATGTTAGCTTAGTAACAAAGCATTCAATATTCACCGTTAGATAAAAACCTGATTACATTCAAGCTAATATCTTTCAACCGTTAGATCGAAGACTTAGCTTGTTACACACAAATGAAATGCACGTTTTTAGGTTTGTGTAACCGTACCCGAACATGTACATTCGTTGGTTCAACAGTAGTTAACCAAATGGTTAGCTATATGAGCACTTCCATATTAACCATATTCTTCTTCACCATAACTAGTTCAAATGACTCAAATGAACTAGTTAGAGAGTTGTTCAATTGCTTAGATCTTATAGAAGTATACAAGACACAATCGAAGCAAAAACGATTTGATTCACTCGAATCGATTCATGAAATTTATAGCCACGGTTTGCAAACTTGCATTCCTTAGTTAATATAAGTATAAGTTCAGAATAATCGTTTTTAGAAAATAACCAACTTAAGTACGCGGACTTAAGTACCCGGAATCAGTTTGTAAAAAGTTCACAAACTCCAGCAGATATTCTTGGGAAGAGAACCTCTGACAGTATGCGGAGTGGGTTCGCGGACTCTGTTCCGGTTTCCTGAGCAGCAAAGTATACAGACTTTGGTTCAAGGAATAAGGACTTATACATGTATGTGTTGCCTCACAATGCTTATATCCAACAATGGTTACATAATCTAAACTCTCACTTCAATCATTGAAACATTCTTAGAGGACGTTGTTGATGGTGGATTTTCATTTGAGGTTAAAATTGTAAAAACCAGAAAAATTATGCGCTGACATCTTGTAAAAGATAAAGCCATTAATAAGTGTTGGATACTCCCTAACTTAATTCACCAAGAATGGAGCATGTGGCAACAATCCCATTCTGTGAATACATGAAATTCCTCCAGGTTGGAGCATGCGGCAACAATCCCATCCTGTGAATTTCTAATCATCCTTGTATTTCAGTACTCATTATCGGTGTGGCATGACGACCGAGTGTTACTCTTACAGAGAGTAACACGAACCTCCAAGCACTATAATGAAACCATGTATGAAATACCCGTACGGATGACTCTCGGTGTGTTATACTAGCCCGATTGAGCCCCTCTCGGTGTGTTATACTAGCCGATTGAGCATCCGGATTGACCAGTATCGATCCGGATATGATCGCTTGATCATCAACTCCATAAGCATGATTGGATGACCCGGATCAATTCCATCACCCCCAAGCGGTATGGAATATCCACTGCCGAACCAATGCGGAACCCGCACGATCGGCAATTGGCCTAGCTTGCCAAAAAACGTTCATACCAAGCATTATGGACGGAAAACCTAAATTAGGGTTTGCGGCATATTACATGTGTCGCAAAAGCAGTCTCAACCATCCATCTTCGCAGGTATAGATGGAGGGTGTAGATGTAGATTCAAAGGGCCCAGAGCATGTCAACACGATCACCGTGGGCCCGCCTACACACTTGACCAATCGGTCAAGACCAATCGGTCAAGACCAACCATGTTTGGTCGTGACAAAATCGTCGCCCAAACAAGAGAAGACGCACGTCTTTGAAACCCAAAATTAGGGTTTTGAGCATCACGAGCGTCCATCTTCTCGGCATAAACGGAGGGTCCAAGATTAGATTAAGGAGTCCGGTCATACCAAAGCATGACCACCGTGGACCCATCTATTCCCTAACCCAATCGACCAAGGCATATCATGCCCGGCTAATCCAAAACGCACGCTCAAACTAGCGTGGTCACACCTCCCAAACCGCAACCGATCTCGACCACTCAACTTCGCCGGACGATTTGGATGGCTCGGATCACGTTTTCATGGGATATGCGGTATAGGCGTGAACATCAGCCTACCACCTTCACACCAGGCCAATCGGCCAAGACCGACCAAGATTGGTCGTCTTAGAACGTGCGCCTGAAGAGGGCGTGACGTGCGGCCCTTGCGGCACTAGTTTTTGGTCGCAAATCGATCTCGACCACTCGATTTCACCGGATGAATTGAGTGACCCAGATCATACTTTCGTGAGGTAATGGGGTACATGCGCCTACACCATCATGCCGTCTACACGCATGTATGGTCGGCCTGGCCAAGGTTGTATCCCATGCTTGGTTTCGACCAAGCTGAAGAGTGATGCCTGCGCACCACTTCAAAACCCTAATTTCATTAACGGTCGCAGATGAGTGTCTCAAAGATCATCTCATCCGTCCAACTTCACCAGCTTGGTTATACAACCCTGGTCAGGAGTTAGTTGGTCAGTGAGGCGTCATTACCCATCACTTTACCACACCATGATGCGCACACGCATAAAATACACACGATACTTCACAAGTATCAACTTCCGAATAACACAATTATTCAAATCAGCATTGCATACTACCTATCGTGGATCCACGATCCACACATTCCGGACATCAATCATGTCACAAGGCGGGGGATACATCTTTGGGGTATTGGTCCGGGCGGTTTACGGCGTGCGGCGTGCAACGCGCCATCACAAGAACGTGTTAGGAAGTCATGGACGGTTGGAGATGAACAGGAGAAGTGGGCAAGGCTGGTCGTGTATCACCAACGCACAACTCCACTACTCCATCACTCCACTTCCTCCACTTCCCACGAGACAGCGACGGATCCAGGAATTTGTGTTGAGGTGGGCTATTTTTCATTCGTTTCAACTGCGAAAAAAATAAATATAGTAAAATATCTAAAGAGTATAAGTTGGGCAACGTTATATTTTAGAGCACAAAACTTTTTGAATCAAATTTATTTACCATAGAGTATATTTACAATTGCGCTATGCTATGTATGAGATACACAAACAAAACTATAAATTAACATAAAACTTTGATTTGATAATGCGGCCGTAGGCCGCCAATTTTTTTGGAGTTCTGTAAATTATTTTTTGGTTTCCACAAATAAGATATTACTTATCAGTGTGTCAAATATTTTAAATTTATGCTTATTTTATATTCTCTCTTTGGTTTGCAAAATAATTACTAAATCAAAAAAAATTAAATTTGTGCTTATAATCATGATAAGATATGACATTTTTCTGTCTATCCCTGTAAGTAACATTTTAAGTGTTACATTTATAATTTATCATATTTGTCCCGTAAGGATACACAACATTTTAAGATTTTGAATCACATACAAACAAGATATTTAATTCTTTGGATGCACGCATATAAACGTGTCCTCACTCTCCTTGCATATCGCTAGATCTTAGTCATACAACTACATATATGTTCCCGTTTGTTAGATCTTTTTCAAGATACGTCAAGTTTGATTTTCTTTTATCTGGGCTATCCAAATTTAGACCTGGGCTTTTCCTTTTTTCCCAGGGAATTACCAAAGTGAAAGTGAGCTATTACAGATTTTAGGGGGGGCTGCAGCCTGGGTAAGCCACCCCCCACATCCGTCCCTGCCACGAGAGACGTGAATAAGACTCAATGACTTGTATAAATAGGTTCTCCGCCCTATTTCCAAACAACGGAGAAAAAACAGAGAGAAAAACAACAAGAAAACATCAGAGCCTGCTTACACCAATCGTAAGCTTGTTCACTTTCCTGTTGCAAGTCATAAGCAAGTCTACACCTTCACATTCTCAACACCTTCTTCGCTTCCCTCTCTAAGATCAACCCCATCTCCTTCACTTTGTGACCGAAACAAGTCTGGAACGGCCATTCCTTGGTTTAGGCCGGACTTGCACAGATTGATCTCTCGAATCTACAAGCACTCACCGCGCAGTGCATTTGTTTAAGGTTTAAATTCATTCCTCATCCACACCACAAATTACCAAATTCTGCAGGAGTAGTTTTCACCCATAAACAATTGGCGACCACAGTGGGAGGTTGATCTCTCGGTTGCACAAAATTGAATTCTCAATTTTCGGTTTCCATCTCGCAATGTATCCAGGAAACCACAGGTGGTTCGAGATATCATGGGAAGTGTAGCTAGAATCTTTGGAGGATGTCTTGGCAAACCAAGCCGGTATCACAGAAGGCATAGCGAGACATTTCGCCTTTTGAATGATATAGCAACACAATTACAAGAAGGGTCGGCAGGCATCTACTCAAGCAGTGCAAGAAACGCTGAATCCTTAGTCAGGAGTCACGCCTTTACCGGTGGAGAGGCAAAAAGAGCGCGTAACCGCAGGAGACTCAGGAAAGATGAACAACATGGTCCAGTCAACAATGAAGAACCGAGGCAACTCCACAGAGGAAAGGACTTGTCCGGAGTACTACAACGTCTACCAGATAAAGAAAGGGAGCCTGCAGCCTATGGAGCCCTTTTAGAAGATTTATATCTCAAAACTCTTGTTGAAGCCCGGAAGACTGTCCAATCCGTATCGACCTTCCAACCAAGCGAAGAAATGCTTGAGGAAGGAGAGATCGATCAGGAAATACGTGAATACAGAGGATGGGAGCGTTCAATTCGATCACTCAGCAGTGATATTACGACACCTTCCACATCCCTTTACCCAGGCAAGCGATCCGCGGATATGATGGCACTCGCAAATCTTCCAACTTTATCTCGGAACGTGCTCCACATCAAAGCCACGTAGAGACATCACAACGCCCACTAACGCAGGAAAAGTTTGGACTCGAAGTACCTACACTTTCCTTTCCGATGGAAAAGATTTTGGAGTTCTTTGGAGATGTGGGTACGAAATAGAGAGGTGGAACTACCTCCTGTATGGCGTCCACCAACCGATCAAGAAATAACGGACCCGAGGTACTGTCACTTCCACCGGTTCCTCCATCACCCCACCAGTGAATGCAATGCTTTGAAGCGCATTGTTCAGGAAAAGCTTGGTCCAGAGCGATAGCTCTGAGAGATTGGTGCGGAGGATTTTCTTAGAAAGGCTACTCCGGTCCGGTACAAGTGAGGCTTCAAAAGTAAGTAAGTTTTACTCAACAATTTTACAAGAAGGATAGTTTTAGAATTCTTTGGGACTTAACATCCCGCACGTGGAGAAAGAGGCTCAGTGGTCAAACGTCACATTTATTTCCCTTTATATCTCCCTTTTACGAGACATTTGCAGTTTCATGTGATATGTGCAATCATTCACGACCAAGATGCAAATTCCATTTAAAATAACCTCTTTCGGAAAAAGTTATTCACAAAACTACCTCAATATACCAATTCAATTACCTATTAATTCAAAACCGGAAGTCAAATTACGAAAGGAAATCCTCACTATCACTCAAAAAGAAGAGCATCTAAAAGAAGAGGCAAGTATATAACACGGATCCTTCAAGGAAAGTCCTTCAGCAATGACTCGTCTTTCTGGGCAAGAGCGACTTTCATCCTTTGAAGTACAGCTTGCTTCAGCTTCAACTCCTCAGACAACTTTCCAACCTCTTCTTCCTGGCGAGCGACACATTCTGCAGAAGGGGCTTCACCTTGTAATTTCTGGAGCTCCTGAATCTCGGAGAACCTTTTGAGGAACCAAGGAGCATTGAAGTTGTACTGCACAAACACATCTCGATGGCACTTCCAGTCTTCAATCATCTCCTCAGAAACTGTTCGACCAGTCGCGACGCTCATCCCATGGATAGAAAATAAAGCCTCCTGAACGCGGTTGACCAATGCAAGACGACTCTTGAGCTTCAAAGTGGTAGAAATGTGGCCGTGTTTCTCCCATATTGCCGTATACAACTCTTTGAACCGAACCAAGCACGCCGAATCCACCAACCAACACATGACCTGGATAAGGGACAGTAAAAGGAGGATCGAACAAATCCCCAGGCTGCATCACCGGTAATTCACCAACCACAGGAGCCTTGTCAGTTGCAGGAGGCCTTTCGGAAGAAGTCACCACAATAGCCATATTCACTGGAACCTGCTCAGGACGGATTTCAAGGGGAGCCGCCTCAATTATTGCAGACGCTACCTTTCTTATACTCCTTCCGGCATCTACTTCGCTCTGGGTACTAATTTCCATCACGACCCCGTCAACAAGATCACTCAGGGAGGCGGCTTGTCCAACCGAGCTTGCATCATCTCTGTCATGGTCGGGAAAAGGAGCGGTCTCTCCAGACTTCTCATCATGAAGGTCAGTACTTGCATCATCTCTGTCATGGTCGGGAAAAGGAGCGGTCTCTCCAGACTTCTCAACATGAAGATCAGTACCGCCAGACCTCTCAGCATGAGGGCCAACATTACCAGCCTTCTCATTCTGAATGCGCGCCAACCTTGTGAAGACATTCTCTTTCGGAATCCCCTGATTTCAAGCAGGAATTACTCTTAGAAAGATTCACCCTGGAGAAATAAAGGAACCAACGGGAAGAGATTTAAATACCTGCATATTGGAGGAATTGAGGATCACCGAACCACATGCTTGCCTCTTGGATCTCTCCCCTGCTTGGGGACTGCAATCCTCAGCTCTGGTCCGTTTGGTGGAAGTGGCTTCAATAGGAAATGCTTTTTCAAAACGTCAGAAGATGGTTCACCACGGAAACCTGTCACAATACTCTCAGAAAATTCTGGAAAATCAACGGTTACTGCTCCAAAATTCCTTGTACTTATCGGTTACTCTTTGGGTTTCTCCCAATAGGCCGAAGGGAAGGCTCACCGTTCCAAAAACACGTCGGCATTAAGAATATTCGGGAGGAATTCTCTCGGAACCCCTGGTGGACGGATAAATGGGACACCCCGATCAAACCCCATTTGACGAGCCGCCTGTCAATATTGTACGGAGTCACGATAGAAATTCTTCGTTGAATAAAGACGGGACATATCCTGGGATGCAGCTGCGCATGTAAACAATTTCCCCGGATCTCATAGTCTTAACATTAGTTTGCAACACAACATCAGGGCCATCAGAAGCAATAGCAAAAGTCTTTGGCTGAACAACAGAAGGGTGGACCGGCCCCCATGGACGGAAATCTACAGAAGACACATTGTCAAATGTGTCCACAAGTCTCGCACGGCTCCGGGACGCCTCTTATTCCGGCGGAGTATTCTCGAGCCACCATACAAGTTGGTGAGCAAATTTGCGGGGTAAGAGCATAGCTTTTGAAGTGCTCCCATAAGAATGCCCGAAGAAAAGCGAAGTGAACGTGCGATTCCACCTTCTTGTACCCGTTAGAAACATGCATGTCCATTGCTAAGGCGTCCGGATGAGAATACGGCGATCCAAGGAACAAGGCACCCGGGGGAAGAACTTTACCTTTTGCCGACTTTATAGCGATCTTAGAAAGGTCACCTCTAATGGTCTTCTTTCCAGAACCATCGTCGAATATATCTCTCGGATAGCCATAAAGACAGAACGCAATCACACCGAGCTCATTTTCCAACTCTTGATCCGGCTCTGGGTGCAGGAGACCACTCCGACACCCACCAGGTGTAAAAGCATCTCGTATCTTTTTCTCCTCCTTGTCCAGATTGTCGAATTCGCCACCTTTTGAAGTATAGCATCATAGTTACGTTGCTCGTATCGGAGAGATCGTAAGAAAGACTTCCGAGAACAGGCGGGTTCATTAATGCAGCTACACTCTCAGGGTAATAGTCATCTCTCCCCATCTAGATATGGTTGTATGAGTGGAAATACGCCACCGAGAAATGAAGGTAATCAAACCGCATCGTCTTTCTTAATTTCAAGAGCGGTAGATGCCATGACCGCATTGAGGATTTGCGTATTGAAAGAAAATTATCTTTAATGTCCTTATTACTCAACATGCGTCTCATCCATCCTTCATAAGAACCCAGTGGAGTATGGAAAATCTTGAAGTCAATAGGGGAAGGCGGATATTCATTTCTCCGGGAGACAAAATCTCATCACAAGTCTTTGAAGAAGAAAATGGATCAGCATCCATATTTTCCGAATCGGAAGCGAGGACTATCTTATGAGAAGGATTCCTTCTAATGTTTGGAAAAGGCGAGGTAAACAACTCATCATCGATGTTCGGCATATCTTTGAAGCCGTCAATACTTCTGGCTTGGAACCGGCATTATCTCGAGAAGACATCTCAACGGGAGTTCTTTTCTTCATTCCACAATGAAAATAGGAGTTAGAACTTGTATGAAAACGCATGGGGCATGTAGTCACGCATGACAAGACACAACCCACGTTGAAATACACAAAAGCTGGGATTGGGTCCAAGCACCGAGTATCATTCAAGTACGGTATTGGTTTCAAGTCCGGTACAAGTTTCGATCTGGTATTGGTTTCAAGTCCGGTACAAGTTTGATCTCAGTATTGGTTTCAAGTCCGGAAAAGTTTTGATTCAAGGTATTGATTTCAAGTCCAGGTAAAAGTTTGATCTGGTATTGATTTCAAGTCCGGTACAAGTTTCAAGTCTGGTATTGGTTTCAAGTTCGGTACAAGTTTCAAGTCTGGTATTGGTTTCAAATCAGTCAAGCATATGTGGGAGGGACCCACGTTCAGATCAAACGCACAAGGTGGGGCTACATTCACGGGCACGTATTACAACACGGTTTTTCTCATGATCGTGGGAATTATGTCTACGAAATTCAAGCCAAGGTCTCTTCCCAAGCTACAATCTAAGAAGCTAGTTTTGCATGCAATGGTGGAAAGAAGCAAAAACAACATGATCATGGATTCACGGGTTGTTTTACTAAGCAATTCTAGAAAATATTGACGTATCAACCTTGGTGGAAAAAACTAAGCATATACATGTCTTACAAAAGGTGTTTACCTAACAAACTAGGGTTTTACCTTTATAAAAAAAAAAAAAAAAAAAAAAAAACCGAAACTTACCGTGGACGGACGGTGGCGGTGGCGCAGCAAAATCAAGCAACTCCGGCGGCGCAGCGTCGGTAGGAGCGGGTGGTCACGGACGGGAGGCGCTTCACAATAAAAAAAAAAAAAAAAAAAAAAAAATCGTGAGAAAAAAGCAAAGAGGTTGGTCTCTTTTATAGACAAAAATTAGAAGAATCCCAATAGAACAAGGATACCTCTTTTGTTTGGATTCCTCTTTTGATTCAAATACCCAAAGAAGGAAACCGGTCCCACCAAAGGATTCCATACAAGCATGGCGTGGGCAACTAGCGGTCGGCCAACACTCTTCGGGTAAACTCCTTTTATCTGTCTTTCTCACATATGTATGTCACCATCTCATGCCTACCCCACAATAGTGTAACCATTATGTGCTAGGCGGGGGACTTAATGTTGATGGTGGATTTTCATTTGAGGTTAAAATTGTAAAAACCGAGGAAAAATTATGCGGCTGACATCTTGTAAAAGATAAAGCAATTAATAAGTATTGGATACTCCCTCACTTAATTCACCAAGAATGGAGCATGTGGCAACAATCTCATTCTGTGAATACATGAAATTCCTCCAGGTTGGAGCATGCGGCAACAATCCCATCCTGTGAATTTCTAATCAGCCTTGTATTTCCAAGTACTCATTATCGGTGTGGCATGACGGTCGAGTGTTACTCTTACAGAGTAACACGAACCTCCAAGCACTATAATGAAACCATGTACGAAATACCCGTGTGGTGACTCTCGGTGTGTTATACTAGCCCGATTGAGCCCCTCTCGGTGTGTTATACTAGCCCGATTGAGCATCCGGATTGACCGTATCAGTCCGCATATGATCGCAGTCATCCAACTCCATAAGCATGATTGGATGACCCAGATCAATTCCATCACCCCCAAGTAGGTATGGAATATCCACTGCCGAACCAATGCGGAACCCGCACGATCGGCAATTGGCCTAGCTTGCCAAAAAAACGTTCATACCAAGCATTATGGACGGAAAACCCTAAATTAGGGTTTGCGGCATATTACATGTGTCGCAAAACAGTCTCAACCATCCATCTTCGCAGGTATAGATGGAGGGTGTAGATGTAGATTCAAAGGGCCCGAGCATGTCAACACGATCTTTGTGGGCCGCCTACACACTTGACCAATCGGTCAAGACCAACCATGTTTGGTCGTGACAAAATCGTCGCCCAAACAAGAGAAGACGCACGGCTTTGAAACCCAAAATTAGGGTTTTGAGCATCACGAGCGTCCATCTTCTCCGGCATAAACGGAGGGTCCAAGATTAGATTAAGCAGGTCCGGTCATACCAGCATGACCACCGTGGACCCATCTATTCCCTAACCCAATCGGCCAAGGCATATCATGCCTGGCTAATCCAAAACGCACGCTCAAACTAGCGTGGTCACACCTCCCAAACCGCAAACTGATCTCGACCACTCAACTTCGCCGGACGATTTGGATGGCTCGGATCACGTTTTCATGGGATATGTAGGTATAGGCGTGAACATCAGCCTACCACCTTCACACCAGGCCAATCGGCCAAGACCGACCAAGATTGGTCGTCTTGGAACGTGCGCCTGAAGAGGGCGTGACGTGCGGCCCTTGCGGCACTAGTTTTTGGTCGCAAATCGATCTCGACCACTCGATTTCACCGGATGAATTGAGTGACCCAGATCATACTTTCGTGAGGTAATGGGGTACAGGCGCCTACACCATCATGCCGTCTACACGCATGTATGGTCGGCCTGGCCAAGGTTGTATCCCATGCTTGGTTTCGACCAAGCTGAAGAGTGATGCCTGCGCACCTCTTCAAAACCCTAATTTCATTAACGGTCGCAGATGAGTGTCTCAAAGATCATCTCATCCGTCCAACTTCACCAACTTGGTTATACAACCACGGTCGGGAGTTAGTTGGTCAGTGAGGCGTCATTACCCATCACTTTACCACACCATGATGCAGTACCTGCATAAAATACACACAATACTTCACAAGTATCAACTTCCTGAATAACGCAATTATTCAAATCAGCATTGCATACTACCTATCGTGGATCCACGATCCACACATTCCGGACATCAATCATGTCACAAGCGGGGGATACATACTTGGGGTATTGGTCTGGCGGTTTACAGCGTGCAGCGTGCAACGCGCCATCACAAGAACGTGTTAGGAAGTCATGGACGGTTGGAGATGAACATGAGAATTGGGCAAGGCTGGTCGTGTATCACCAACGCACAACTACACTACTCCATCACTCCACTTCCCACGAGAGACGTGAATAAGACTCAATGACTTGTATAAATAGGAATTTGGATGTCATTTTGACCCACATAAGGTGTGACTAGATATACATTTTTGTTCACTTGCTGTAATGTATCCACATCTTGGACCTTTGTTGAAGAATCTATATCAATTACTTATGCAAATTATCTCAAAGAAGCTAGGAATCAAAGACACAAGTCCTTAGTAAGCATGAAGACTCTAGAAAAATGTTAATCGAAGACAATACTGCTCTTACAATAGAAAAAAAGACTTTGTTAACTAGCATTTTCTTCATGAAAGTACAACAATAAGAAATTCGTTCGTCGAAATTGGAAAATCTCGATTCAAATAAGATTTGAAATCCATGATTTACTGAAGTACTTATCAGGAGGAGGATCATACTAAGAGGTATTTTATTGGACTATCACGTGCTTTTTCCTTGTCAAGGTTTTGTCTCGTTGGGTTTTCCTTGTCAAGGTTTTAACGAAACAACATTTGTGTGTCCATCACTACTCTATATGTTTTGTACTATTTTCCTTCAAGGTTTTAATGAGGCAAAAATAAGTAGTGTGGTGTCATCGAAGGGGGAGTGTTGTAAATAAATGCAATATGGATGACAACACCCTTACACCACCTTTACATCACCATCAAACTCTTGATCTTCCATCTTCCTCACCATAACTTTGTAACTTGTATACACTAAATACAAGCATGAGGGTCATTAACCTCCATCCTTAATGGTATTCAATACTTATCTATATAGTAGCTTATAAATAGAGACTCTTTGTAATAAACAACTAATGAGAATTCTCTTCGTCTTTTCTCTTTAATTTCTATGTCTCCTTTTAGTTTATAACAAACGACACAATTTATAGATGGCATATTGTTTCGGGGGAGTGATATCATTTCATATAGTACAAAGAAATGTTGAG
Source organism: Papaver armeniacum (assembly GCA_023531295.1). Lineage (NCBI taxonomy): Eukaryota > Viridiplantae > Streptophyta > Magnoliopsida > Ranunculales > Papaveraceae > Papaver > Papaver armeniacum. The sequence continues at coordinate 289,270 of JAJJWW010005201.1, forward strand.
AGATCTTGAACGCCGGATCGCTTGAATGGTGTCCCCTGCATCAGCACATATAAATCATGGAAAACGAAAATAAAAAGTAGGAATTGCGATTACCATTTGGTGTTATATTAATGGTTTAGTTTAATGAAAGTCTTGTCCATTAAGGCCTTATTATCCGGAAGTCCTTTTTTTATAAGGGAGCGGATCATGTTACTTAAAATTTCTACTTAAATCTCCACGCAATTTAAGGACCATGGATCAGGAAATATCCGATGGACACAAATGTGGATAAGGGAGAGGATCATGTTTTTATGAGAAAGTTGTTTTTATGATAAGGGACCATAGATTAACAATAACTTATTCTCCACGCAATTTAAGTCCTTATTAGCCGGAAGTCCCTTTTTAATAAGGGAGGGGATCATGTTACTTAAAATTTTAACTTAAATCTCCATGCAATTTGCAGAAGATTATATAGTGACGTCCATAGGTCTAGGAAACCATTCTTATGCGTGGGGGGGAGAATTGGCCACAACTTGAAAGAATTTTGGAAAGACTAAAAGCCTCGGTTTCCATATTTGAGACAAATTCTTTCGATTTCCTTTTTCCTTTTGATCCCTTGTAAAAGTGTGGACTCAAACTAATACGTGAGTATCCTTGGAGATATGAAATGGGTTTCTTGAGATTGAAATTAGGATATGACTCTAGGCATGAGGGCAAGCTTCGTGTGAGGCTTAAGACTTCTTATTAGAGACAAACCCTAATTACAAAACTTATATGTACGCCATATGTCTTCTCTTAGTCTACTTCTTGTAATTACTCTCTTGTTTATAGAGTCACATGGCAAGCAATACTTCTATTGAAGCAATTACTCTTCATGGAGAGAACGGACTCGACCTAGGAAGAATGAATATGAGGTCGACTTCAAAGATTTCAAAGGGTATTCACATAGAAATTCGGGGTGCAGAGAGACAAGCAACCGACCTGGGGTGACTTCACTAGACCCGTATTTTCTTTGGATGAGACTCTTTATCTGGAAGAGATACTGGAGCTGAGGAAATATTGAGGCATGTATGGAGGCTTTTGATAAGAAGAGAAAGTTAGGTAGAGGTTGTTGCTTTTCCTTTAATGTCGGTAGTCGCTTTGTTTATACCTTGCTCGTACGCATCTAGTGGAGTAAAGGAACCATCATGAGCTTGAACTTGATGCAAATCCTAGATTGCTTTGTTGCATATGTGAGGACGCTAAAACCCTATAAGTTAAATTCGTAACATGAAATTTTTCATTGCACGACCTTCACTTCGGAGGCGCTAAAAACTTTGCTTGACATCTGATTTCAGTGGTTAACCCCAACTATCGAACATAAAACACCTGACTCTCATATATTATAGAAAATTTTGGATTTTGAGCTTGTTTTTCTGGTGATAAGTCCAAGTGAAATCGAACTCATAAATCCAGAATTTTCAGCATTAATACATTCTAGTGCATCGGCCATGTCTCTTTGACTGTGTCTCGGGAGGTTGAGCCTTTTTAACACGTGGTAATAGGGATAGAGACAGATATTTTTTGTCAAGGGTGCATCCTCTATTTCTCTACCCACTTTTCCAAGCTCATTGATTTAGATGGATAAAGTGTGAGCTATGTCTGAATAGACTCTTCTTCAACTCGATTGAAACCCTAATTTGTCTCGCGTGTGAGTATGAAGCAAAGGGAGGATTTGAATGCCTATTGCCTTTTGATACATGCATCCATATGTGAAAACCTTAGACGGGGTTTGAAAAGGCCTAGCTTGCTTGATTATGATATAAAACCTAAATTTGTCCTGATGGGTGAGTCCTTCTCTAGATGCGAGGAAACCTGATTTTGAATCTTCTCACCTTTGACTTGTAGAAAATTCCGACACCTCTGTCATGGGATTAAGTTCCAATCACATGGGAGCATCTTACAAGTCTTTATTTGGTCGCAAGGGTTGAAGCGTGTAGTCATAAGATAAGGCTATGTTAAATTGTGCCTGAAGCTCAGCGATGGGAGCCGAGGCTTGGTCAGGAGATCCGATTCTTACTCATGTACCTTTAGTGATAAATCTCAACTTGGGACGTTCCGAATTATACCATGTTTTTTTACGTTCCTCGAAATCTCTGTGTCAGTGGTGTAAGAGTTGGGATCCTTTAGAGAAACCGCAGTGGGCGACCAAGACCAAAAATTTGGGAAGAAATAGAGACGTAGTGGGACGGACTAAAGATCAAATACCAGACTATACCAAATTTCCAGACTAAATTTGGTCGGCGACCAAGACCAAACCCAAATTTTAGTCGAGTGTTGATATAGTGTTCGCCCCACACCAGGCGTTGATATAGTATTCACCCCACACCAGGCGGACGTAAAGTCTACGCCCCACAGCAGGCGTGGTTTATACCCCCGCCCCATTTTTTTTTTTTTTTCAATTTATTGTGGGGCGTGGTTTATACCTCCGCCCCACTCAAAAATTTACAAAGTTTATATGGGGCGTGGATTATACCAACGGCCCATTGTATTGTTTTTTTTTGTTTTTTTCATACATTTTCGGCACCAGGCGAACGTATACCCTCCGCCCCACATCAGGCGAACGTATACTTCACGCCCCACACCAGGCGTTGGTATAGTTTACGCTCCACCAAAATTTAGTCTTCCTCCCACTGCGTCACTCAACAGACTAAACCCAAATTTAGTCTTTTTTTTTCCTCTTTGGTCTTTGGTTATACTCGCACCACTGCAGTTGCTCTTATGATAGTCACACATGTGTATGATGCACAGTTCTTCATCAGTCCCCAGTTTTTTATATGAATAGGGATTCTTGTCATGTCCCACTTATGGGCATACCATTTATTAAGGGCTAACTAATTTCCATGTTTTTTTTTTTTTACTCGGTCAATGAATATATTAAAAAACGAAAAAACTGTACAGGGTCTAAGTCTTCCTAGTGCATAGCCGTGAGGCCATCACTAGAGGAAAACTTAGTTAAAACGAAAATAAATCTCGCCAGGCCACTCAAAAGTATGAGTGGACAAAGGCCTACCCTCAACAAATTCAAAAAAATCTTGGCCAAAGTACAAGCTTGTTTGGCCAAAGCATCCATGAAAAATTAACTTCCTATAGCTATGGATATAACGAATATTATCAAAAAAATTCCTAGCCATTCTCCACTTCGCCTTAGTTGCCACGGCAAGTCACCAAGTTGGAAAGCTTTGAATGCAACTCATCGAGTCCGATCTAACGCAAAGGTTTTTAAAACCCCATCTCTTGGCAAGCATCGCACCATAAATAATACCACAAACCTCCGCATAGAAATTTGTTTGCCAACCAAGGCCAACCATCAGCACGCCAAGGATTTCCGAGTTTGCACCACGGAAAGAAACACCACAACCTCGCTTGGCTCGGGATTTCCACGCGACGCTCCATCACAGACATATCATTATTTCCCCAAAGTCAAAGCGGAAACCAAGTAACTTCAATCTGGATTTGAGACTTTGCAAGACCTATGCGCCACCTTGAAATAATTTAAGATACGCACATCATCCATAGTATTATACATATGGCCCCTCATTCTAATAGAATTATCACGAATTAATTGATAAACTCGACCTTTAAAACCAAGCCACTGCACTTCCGCATCTTCAAAATAAACCTTATTGCGAAGTTTCCATAACTCCACAGCAATTGCCAGATTAGCAATTGCTAACTAATTTCCATGTGGTGTCCCCTAGTCAGGATTGCTCTTAGCCGTTAGTTCACTTCCGTTAGGATAATTATTGTTAGTCGTTTGTGTGGTTCGCACATGATGCAAGTGAGTCCAGCCCTTATATTCCCAGTGAGTCTGTAATGGAATCTTATCAAATTATTAATCAAATGAAATGTTCTTCTCTCCCAAATATCGTCTGCCTCATCTTTCCCTCATCTAATTCGTCTATTTCTACTTCTAACCCTCTAATTCCTTTTCCCCCGTCTTCAATTATCTCTATCCTTAGAGATTTATCCTGTTTCTGAGCACCAATTATAGTGTAGATCACTATAAGTGGTATCAGAGTGGTTGATTGTGCGACTGCTAGGGTTACCATGAATGAATTATCAAAAATAAAAGAATTAAAAATTAGGGCAAATTCTTCATTACAAGCTAAATATGAAGCCAGAGATGCAGTATACGATGAATTAATTGAATTGAGAATGAAATCTATAGGTCTGCTCTTGGATACAAACTCACTGGATCGAGATTTAAATCTTCTGCAAACAAGGATTCTCATTTCGATAGCTGAAGAAAAATTGAAATTACTTCTAGTTGAAGTTGAGAATCTGGAAGCTACGAAGATGGAGGAGATTGTGATGAAAGATGTGATCAATGATTCTAGTCCAAACTCTTCAATTCCATCAAAAGAAGCATGAGATGAATCTGGTTGTATTGAAGATGTAGGAGAATACGATTAAAACACTGATGTGGACAGATTAATTTCTCCTCGAGGTTCAGAAATATTCCAGTCTCGTCAGGCTAATCTTTTGGTTCTGATTATATTGAAGACAAAGCGGATTCAATAACTTTGGACTGCAAGGGTGTCGAAGACAGGTTACAAGTAGTTCCTGTTAATTCAGATTCAACAACAGAGATCTCTCGAAGTTTTTCAACTTATGTAGCTAATGATGAAGGTAAATTTCAATCTAAACTCAAAATTGATTTCTCTACGGTTGATGGAGCTACTGATTCAATTCAGAATTATAAAGAAAAGTCAATGTTTCTATATTATCAAGATGATTCACATATCGATTTCAGTGTTTCTCTTAAAGTCATACCTAATATTCATTCTGATGTTATCAATGATTTACTCCTTCAACCTACAACTCGAAGTACTTCTCCATGTGATATATTATCTGGTTTCAATTTATTTCACATGCTGTTTGATCGAGGAAAACTGTATGAAACCATGTTTTGGAATTCTTTGCCGAAAAGTTCAGATGCCGATTGTTCAAATTTTTTTCAGCATCATACTTGCACAGGGGCGATATATTTTTGGTTGGTTCTTATGTGCACAAAAGGTGGAGAATGTTATTATTTTGTCCTGGTTTTTGTTGGGAGAGTAATTGATAGAGGGAAGATGTTTGGATTGAGAAGGATATCTTCTTATTATGGAAGCATCAACTCTGCATTTTGTGTTTTTATTCTTACTTCTCGGGTAGTAGCTCTTAGTATATCGGTTCTAAGGTATACTTGTGATTGGAAAATTGTGTATGAAATTGTTCTTAAACTTGGGTACTTACTCGAAGTTTTGCTCGCGAGTTTAATGGTGATTTGGAGTGTTGAAGATGGTGATAGGGGTGCTGCTAGAAAGCTATCTTATAAAATACAGCTACAATGTGATAATTTCTGGACCACTAACTTGAGATTTCAGATGCCAAAGCAAGGTGAGTATGGCAATGCACAAGTAATTTTTGATCGATTGCTTGTAGAGAATTTCAATTACATGTTTATTTCAATCGAGATGCTGACTATCATTCTTCGTGGGTTCATAGATTTGCAGCATTGGGTTCTATTTTATCCCGTGTTTCTGTTTGGTGTGAATCATGGTGCTTGGTTTAGCCGATTTGTTCGAAACTATTATGCACCAGGTAGAAAAATGTCTTTTCAGGTGCTTAAGGTTTTTACTTCAGAAGGTACTGCAAGTGGTTCTCGTAGGGTGTTTAATGAATCTTCACAGCACGGTAAAATTCTCTGGGCAATCTCGATTCTTCCGATGACAAGGGAAACTGACTATGACATTTCACCAAGACTGAGTGATCAACAACTGGTGAAAGATTGCTGTTCTGGAATACAAATGATAGTTGTCTGGAAGGTGTTCATGGAGTGACATCCAAAACCAGCTGCAATATGTTACTACTATGGAACCTAGAAACTCTCATGGAGTACAATTTTTTGGTTTTCTTCTTTGTATTTGAATCCACCTTGTTATTCTTTGGATTATGGAGTATGGGAAATGTTTGTGTCTGTCTATTGAATTTCATGGAGCAGGAAATAATCTAAGTCAACAACACTATGCTAATAGTGTGGAAGTTAAACCTTCTGGAGCTCAATCTCTTAATTATACTGTTTCTACTAAATGGGTATGAGAAGAAAATGCATGACAGTGTGGTATGTAGTTTAAGTGAAGGTGCGGATTTCTTACTTTTGGGGCTCTCATATAGATTACCTACTGTTACTAAGCTCCTCCAGGATAGTTCAATGAAGACCAATATTAACATGGGAGAGAAAAGTGATGTATCCAAGATTCTTGTGCGGAGTTTAGATGGCAACATTGGATTTCTTTCACAAAGTACTATAGCTAAAGTCTGTGATAAGTTCTCTACTGGGCGGCCTAGAAGTATTCTTCAGTGTGTGATGTTATTTACTGCATCAAATGTGCAAGCTGGTAAATTGTTGTCACACAAGTGGCTAAGAGTGTTATTTTCAGAAGAGGATTCGGTTAAACTCCATGAAAGCCTTACTATTCGAGGGGAAGCTATAAAGACATATCTCAATCCTGCTATGATTGGTTATTTCTCCTGGTATGTTATTCAACACAAACCTAACGGTTTTTCTCGGTTGTTAGAAAAGAGAAGCTGCATACAGTTCGAGCCCTATGGAAAGACAATGGGAATGCTTAGTGAGGTTAGAACTCTGAATGGTTCTACACCGAGATTCCTTTTCTCTGTAATAGGTGTTGTTCCTTTTCTCTCAGTATCTACCACATTTTCGATAAGAGTTTATATGCTAGTGCTTAAGCATTGTAAGGTTAATGTGGTGATTCCATCCAAGTACCTTCATCCTTGTCAAGTTGTGAGAGCTAAAGACATAGTAGAGAAGCTGCATCGTCTCATTGTATATAAGATCAAAATTGAAATTCCTAGGGGTAATTCCAGGAGCGCAGACCAAGTTGTGAGTTATGAGGCTTCCAGTTCCATGTTATCAACAAGTGCATTACAGAAACTCTCAGCTCACCTTGCGTTTCAAACTAATAACTCAATTACAGGTCACATCACCAGAATTGTTATGCACAAATTTGGTGTTTGTATCATTGTCATCTTACAAAGGTGTTTCTCGGGAGGAGCCAATGTTTTAGACTAGAAATTGACAAGGGGCTACAATCTGATGACGCATATCTTCAATGTAGGAGCAGAATCTCGCAACAACATATTTTCTTAGTGCGCGAGATGCATTCATTTCCCTAGCTTGTGAAATTATCAAGAGCCTGCGAGAAGGTAACAAGAGTTTGCGAGAATATGAACTGTCATCCACTATGTAAACACCTATACAAAGAGGAGAGCAGGAGAGAGAAAGGGGGGACATTCTTAGAGAGAAACATATTTAGAAGAGAAAAAAAACAGAATTTGGTATTATTATTATTATCTCCTTCTTCTTCATTCACCAACCGAGAGCTCCAAATACTCATTAATGAAGTCTCAATGTAATACTTATGTAATTTTAACAATCATAGTGAAGAACCCTAACCCCGTGGATGTAGATCACATTGATCGAACCACGTAAATCTTGTGTCTCCATTTATATTTTAGCACTTTAATCTTTATTTTGATTATGAAATATATTTAGATCTAGAAAATATTACATGGGGTGTGTTGTGGGATTTCCTGCAACTACATTTTTGGCGCTAGAAACACTACATGCTGCTTGTTGGATTAAGAGAGATTCAAAGAAATTACTTACTGTGCATCTGGATCTACAAAGTTCAAGGGAGAAACGAAAGTTTCAGCCACAGATTTTTATCTCCAGCAAGAAACATCATCAGTCATTCAGAAATCAGATGTAAAGATGTCCAAGTTACATCAAAAAACCAAACTGAAAGAAAGTTGAAGTCAAAGCTTTCACCAACGATTAACTTTAACAGCACGAATATCCTCTATAAACATTTCTTTGATTGTATCTCAGATCCAATTAGTTAGAATGAAGTTTTGATAAAGATTTTCACGAAAACTCAAACACTGCTCTTTATAAAACTTGATTTCTTATACTTTTTACATCAAAATAAGTTTTATAAATACATCTGAAGTTTACGACCTTGTTTTACAAACCTATTTGTTTGATTTCAAAATAAGGAGTGTCAATTTTTTGAATAGATTTGGGGATTTTTCCTGTAAATTAGATTTCTAATGATGATATTATTCTTCAATAGAGTTAATATTTGCAGCGTGAATGACTGAAATCCTCCCAAGCAAGTACTGTTAATTGCAAAGATAAAATCTAGAGAATTTCAAGGAAACAAAGGAACAGAGGTGCAGACCTGTGGAAGAGAAACAGAGCAAAAAATTGAGATGTCAAAAGAAAGCACGCGAAGATATACGCACCCAGTATACAAATCCTACATCAACATGAAAATGTACGAAGATGATATGCTAGGTTATCGCGTAAGGCAAGAAAACAAAAGTACGAAAAGAAGAACAAGAGTCACAATTATCTAAACTGAGTGGAAGAAAGTAAAGGAGATCTGATGCTTACCGCTACAAAGACAAAGACATAGTTTCCATGGAAAATAACAAAGAGCGATAACATGAGAATAAGGTGTGCGAATCTTACCACAGCAACACAAGTAGGAATTCGCACAAATGGTTCCGAGTTGGTGAAAAGAAGCTATAGGTTATGAGTTCGAATCCGCAGACACACGAATTTTTCGCAATGTTTCTTATTCCTCAAACTGAGGAGAAGATAAGAATAAATTAGGAGCAATATTTTCTATTTCGCAAGCGCGAAGCTGGTACAGATGGTCAGGGCCGCATAGTATAAGTTAGAGGTTGTGCGTTCGAATTCGCACACACACAAAATTTTAGCGTATTTTTGGATTAACAAGGGAGAAGATAAGATCAGGTTTCAGTCGAAGAGAGCAAGCATGGTGCGTTCATTTCGCAGACAGTCGATAGCACATTTGGTTCCCAGTGAAGAGAGCAAGCTTGATGTATTGGGTTCGAATCCTACCAGCATAGTTTTTTCACACATTTTTGAACTTTCAAGTGCGAAGAAATGGAATAAGGTTATGGCATTATGTGTTTCTTTCACACACAATAAGGGGCACATATGGTCAGAAAAGGGGTATGCAAACTAGAGGACATGGGTTCGAGTCTCCCTTTTTGCAAAGAATTTTTGCTTCGCAAATGTTTATATCATAAACATTTATTTCGCAGACATTTACCTTGCGAACGTTCGCAGCACGAACAAATACCTCGCAGATGTTCGTATACTTCATAAATATGTTTACTTCGCACAGAAGAGAGTTGATGATTATTTCGCAGAGATATTTCGCAAGAGAGGATTAGTACAGATGGTATGGTGTGAGAATATGCAAGAGGCGGGTCAAGGGTTCAAATCTCATTTCTCACACTTCTTTTTGCTGCGAGATAATTATATTTTGTGCGACGTTTATACATTTCAAGGATGCTAGTTTCGCAAGCAAACCATATACTCCGTGCGAGACGACAGCAACAACAAATCACATGAAAGCTAAGTACCACTTCCTTGAACATTTTATTTTACTTACGACAAATAAAAATATTTTTGATTAGATTTACAAAAAGCGATACAATCGCACGATCTCAAAGATTTTAAAATCTCAAAGATTTCAAAATCTCAAAGATTTCAAAGATTTACAAAGAGCGATACAATCGCAAGATTTCAAAGATTTTAAAAAACAAAAAACAAAAAAAAAATGCGAAACTGGAATATTTGCTTTCAAAGATTTCAAAAAGCGATAAAAAGATTTCAAAGATGTCTATTGAACAATTACAAAGATTCAAAAAGATTACAAAGATTTCAAAAGGGAATACAATCTCATATAGATCAATTTATATATTTCTCTTGAATATTTGCTTTATTTCAAATGATATGAAGATTTCGCCGAAAGTAAGATATCATATATTCGTGAAAATAATGAATGAAAGAATTAAGACATGCGATAATTTCGCAGAGATTATGATTCTTTACAAAAGAATAGAAACATGCGATAAATTCGCAGAGATTATGATTCTTTACGAAAGAATAGAGACGTGCGATAACTTCGCATAGATAGAGGCAAACCTTCTATGGCGTACACCCTAGTTCGCGAATAAAATTTCGTAAGAGGCAAATGTAAGACCTAAAGTGCGTCATAGAAGGGGGTACCTATTGCATGGCTCAGGGAAAGGTTACACCGCTCCCGGAACCTGAGTCATGGAGATTTGGGGTCAATAAAGCCCATCCAGGAGAGGTACCTAAGATTTTAAACCTAAACTTATGATTTGGGTTGGACGACTAAGGGTCTCTCCTAAGGAGTGCAGAAATTGATCAAGGCGCCGAGGTACACGGTTGAGCCAAGAGTGCCTGGGGTGTTTGAAGCGTCTCGGCCATTCTTGGCAAGTCTTGGCAGATGATGCACTCGGCCCGAAGAAAACTCCACTTAGGGTGCAGTCTCGTAACCATAAGCCATATATGCAAAAGGGATAAGAGGCTGCGAAAACAACTGGTTGTTGTTAAGACCGGATGGGAGGATCCAACCTTGTATGGTAGAGGTACGTCTCCTTGAAGGGGCAACCAGGGGGAAGATAAGGGCGGCACCCTACATTAGGGAGCTGATAAGTGTCTTAAGACGCAAATGTCACGAGGCTTTATTTTCGCAAGAATATTTAGGCTTGTCATATTTGTGCGACAATCCTGAAGAGGCAATAATACAAAAGAGAAAGATAAGGCAAGATCAATGGGTCAATACATGAAAGTGTAAAGACGTCCTGCGATTTCGTCGCAAGACGGCAATGTCATGGGGCTTTACGTTCGCAAGAATATTTAGGCCTGTCATATTGTCGCATGAAAATATCTTGCAGAGGCGATAATACTAGAAAAAGATAAGACAAAATCAATGGGTCATTACATGAAAGTGTAAAGACGGCCTGCGATTTTGTCGCAAAGACAAGGGGTGGCAAAATAAGACCTTTAACTAGGAAGGCAAAATAAGACCACATAAGAAAGTAAGCAAATAAGCTTGCGAAAAAAAATAGAAAAGAAAGAAAAGCTTGCGAGCATGTAAGAAAATAAGCTTGCGAAAATGATTATATGATAAGCTTGTGAACGTGTACAAAGAATTGAAACTGAGGCAATGATCATATTATGCGATACTAATAGTGCAGGAATAAGGAAAGATGAAACACAAGTAAGAACTTGAGAGGAACAATAAATACGAGCAGAGGAATGCATATACTAAAGACAAAGCCAGAGAAATGAAGAATGGAAGCAATTTAAAGCTACATCAATTTTAGCACGACAGAATGATCTAAGTAACACAAACATTAGCTATACATTGCAATAGATAAGCATTCTCATCATATAAGCATCACACTCGCATCATGAAAGCATCGCATAAGCATTTCATGGCATAAACATCACATACACATTTCATAACATAACCATCACATAAGCATTATATTCGCACAAGTATTTTACAAAACTTTACAGAATTATTCAGAATTTCGCAGAATTATTCAGAATTTCGCAGAATTATTCAGAATTTCGCAGAATTATTCAGAATTTCGCAATTATTTAATTCGTTGCACTATTCGTAATTTCGCAGATTCTTCTGAATTGTGAGAATGTGATTATTTCGCAGGATGTGATTATTTCGCTCAATTATTTCACACAATTATAAGCAACTTGAAGAGATTATACTATCGTATGAGCACAAAGCATGAGACAGAGGCAAGATAAGAAAGAAAAAACAACTCGCCCATTTAACATTTTCTCAAGGATTCTACCCTCATAGATAAATAACAGAGGCAACTATGGATTACCGAGAAAACATTTTATGTTCTTTATCTTCTCGGCAAGAATCATTTCCGAAATGGACGTTCACTAATGAACAACAAGAATCCTCATCAAAAATGGAGTAATAATTTCGCATGAATAGAGGCAATACTTATTACTCGCATTCAAGGATGTATACTTCTTATATTTCGAGGATTAATACTTCTTATACTTCTTCAAGGATACTTCATACTTCATACTTCATATACTTCTTCAAGGAAACTTCATACTTCATACTTCTTATACTTATTCAAAGATACTTCATACTTCGCATACTTCAAGAGACGATACTTCTAATTACTTCTTAATGCTTCGGAACTTCACAAAAGAATAGAGGCAAGTATGTACTTTTCAAGAAAAGTATTCTTTCGCTCGTTCCTTCATCAACAAAGATCAAAGAATACTACAACAACGGATTTTTTCTTAAAGATCGCTCTTCAAGCAATATTCAAGAAAAAAGATGCAAAATGTAGGAGCAGAATCTCGCAACAACATATTTTCTTAGTGCGCGAGATGTATTCATTTCCCTAGCTTGCGAAATTATCAAGAGCCTGCGAGAAGGTAACAAGAGCTTGCGAGAATCTGAACTGTATATGAGCTGTCATCCACTATGTAAACACCTATATAAAGAGGAGAGCATGAGAGAGAAAGGGGGGGGGACATTCTTAGAGAGAAACATATTTAGAAGAGAGAGAGAAAACAAAATTTGGTATTATTATTATTATCTCCTTCTTCTTCATTCACCAACCGAGAGCTCCAAATACTCATTAATGGAGTCTCAATGTAATACTTATGTAATTTTAACAATCATAGTGAAGAACCTTAACCCCGTGGATGTAGATCACATTGATCGAACCACGTAAATCTTGTGTCTCCATTTATATTTTAGCACTTTAATCTTTGTTTTGATTATGAAATAGATTTAGATCTAGAAAATATTACATGGGGTGTGTTGTGGGATTTCCTGCAACTACATTCAAGCAGCGGAGTACTGTTACTATTGACAAAGGTATGAAGCTTGAGCTATATTACAATGAGTGGTGAAGTTATGTTCTCAACAAGAGATAGGAATGAGAAGCTTGTTGTACTCAAAGACAACAATAAAATTCACGTTCATTCCTCAACTAGTAACCGAAGAAGCACGCTCCGAGGTGTTTCTGCAGACATCATCACTTCCGTTTTTGAAGTTGTTATTCTAGGTTTGAACTCATTTCATATCCTTGAGGACAAGGATGATTTGAAGGGGTGGGAATTTGTCATGTCCTACTTATGGGGCTAACTCATTTCCATGTGGTGTCCTCTAGTCAGGATTGCTCTTAGCCGTTAGTTTACTTCCGTTAGTCTAATTATTGTTAGTCGTTTGTGTGGTTCGCACATGATGCAAGTGAGTCCAGCCCTTATATTCCCAGTGAGTCTGTAATGGAAGCTTATCAAATTATTAATCAATTGAAATGTTCTTCTCTCCCAAATATCATCTGCCTCATCTAATTCTACTTCTAACCCTCTAATTCCTTTCCCCCCTTCTTCAATTATCTCTATCCTTAAAGATTTATCCTGTTTCTGAGCACCAATTGTAGTGTAGATCATTACAATTCTCATTTACTGGAGATGTTTGATAGTCGGGGTAAGACCTTTGTATTTCTCGATATTGAGTCTTCAGGGATGAGACAAAGTTGTTTGTATGGTCTCTACTAGGTGTCTTGACAGAGACTCATGTGAACATCTGGTGAAAATTCTCTACTGAGATCTTTTTTTTTTTCTGGAAGATAGTCAACCGAACTTGCGAGTAGTAGGCACCTTCTGGGATTGAGGGAGATGCGATTGGTCGTCGTATCTTGTCTTTTGGTCATTACGTCTGACTCTGACACATGGGGAAGCTCATCGAGCCGGTATTTTCGAGATAAGAGGCTTAGACTGTAGGAACTGCTAAGAGTGTCTGGATGAGTTTCTTATGGCCTAAGTGATCAAGAGTTACGGTCTTGGAATAATCCCCCACCTAATTACTTCAGTGATAATATCTGGTTGTGACTGTATATCGAGTAGTGAAGTCTTTATCTGAATAGTTAACCTCACGAGTATCAATACGGATTTGTTTTCCCTTGATAGGTTCCTACTGCGAAGATATTCTCCTTATACGTCTTGGTGAACAGAGGTCTCATCGATAAATAAAACTTGATATTTGTTGGTGTAGCTGAGCTAGAAACTCAGTAAGACTTGAGCATATAATTGCTAGGGCTAGTTTCTCTTTTTTCTGAAAGAACGGGTGTTGAGGTAGAATATCGACCAGAAGCTTTGCGTATGCGGATAAGGATGAGCTTTGGTTGAGCTTCGTCTTGTGATCTAGTCTCGTGTTATATTCTGTTGCATTCTGGTCGTGGCCCTTTAGAGCAGGAAGAGCGACAAGTTGTATCTTGGATGGATTAGTCTATGATAGTATGTGGCTCTTCAATATTTTTTATTAGGTCACGGATTTTTGGATCTGTTCAATTGTTTGCTAAGTTTATCATGTAGATGATGAAAATACGAATTCAATGAAAAAAGAAAAAGGTCAATCGGATATGGAATTAAAGAGTTATGAGTAAAATAATGAAGTATACGTAGTAAACTTCCTGAGTCCCCTGTAATAGGGTTGAGGGGACCCTTGAACTAAATGAATTTTCAAGAAAATATTCGTCAGAATCTCCAAGTTTATACCGTCATATATTCATCGAGAGTGATAAGTCTGGTTGGATGGCTGCTATTTTTCCTTGTCGCGTTCAACATGAGTTTCATCTCCTCCGGTGAGGTCGATTCCAGAGGCCAGAGTGGATACCTCTTCCATGCTCTTCCTAGTATTTTAATACTGTGTCTTTGGGAAATGGGTATTCGATCTAGATTTATTGTATATATCCCCTTTTTCATTCTAAAGGTGTCTTCAGATAAGTCAAGATGTCGACCTGAGTTTTTACAAGATTATGTTGAGTCCTCATGAGCTTGCCTAGGTCCTTGCCTAATATTTTCAAGGGTTAGTAGCATATTTTCATGGAAATAGGTCACTAGGGAATTTTATATATAGAGAGAGTGATATCCATGTGATCTAGGGTGCATTAGCCTATTCATTAAGGTCAAACTCTTCTGAGAGAGAAAATTCGGGTAAGGATAACCTCCTCGAGCGTGTATGAGGTGGATTTATATAGACAAAATCAAGGGAACGTTTTTTGTGTTTGGATTCATGGAATCAGTTTCCTTTCTAACAATAATAATGATTGAGATTTTTAACTGAATGAACAACCTCTCACTTTGGTCGTCAAAATGTAGTTACCTAAAATCGGTGAGAGTCCAAAAGTTGGATTCCATGGTTTGAAAGAGAGTTACTGGAGGTTGAGCACGAACAGTCTTCGTCTAAACCACGCATAGTGACCATTCAAAGGTTGCTTCAGTCATAAGAGAGGTTAGCGATCGTCTTAGGGAGGGAAGCAGAGATGAAAAGAGAGGTCAGAGAATAAGTTTTTGCGCTGAGAGTTTGTGAGAAAGTTGTATGTTATCTTGGAGAAATAAATGACTTATTTATAGTTGAAATTCTCTAATCTCAGGTCAGTAAAGATAGGGACCACTTGTTGTACGAAGCACTTTTCCCGTCTCCTCAGGAATAGATGAAGATATACTAGGTTGAGTTTATCTCGTTATTTCACCACCTTTACTCTCTTCTGCGGTGAGAAATTAGCCATATATTTCTCACACGTGTCGTAGATCGCCAAACCAAAACCCTAATTGATATCCCCTCGTTTATGTGTGGCTGAGTCATCCTTTGTGATGACGCATTGAGAGAGAGAGAAATATTCTCTATAGACGGCGTTGTTTAGGATAGAGAGATGTTCTCTAATTTGTAAGAATGACTAGGACAAGTCACGTAAAAATTCAAGAATGTTATAGAGTGTGAGAGGAACTAAGATTAGGCTTCCCCTCTTCATGGACGGTCATATATGTCATGTGGAGGTTGTATTATTGCTCGTGGGTCCCTTTGTTGAGCACGAGGATTTCAAGGGAGCATATCCACGTTTTTGGATAGACATGTACAGTTCATGCTCAATTTACTAGCCGTGAGTATGTTTGAGACGCTGAGAAAGAGGCTTGATCCCTGGGTGAGGCTTGTTCTTGAGTCTTGTGCTCGTATAAGACTCTTCAGACGAGCTGGTTCAGCTGAATCTTGGCTCATGCGATTGAGTCTCCCCGTAGTCAACTGGGACATATCTGAGAGAAAGTGGAGGCTTGCATACCTAATAACGTCTCTGCAAGACCTCGGCTCACTTGTATTTGACCAACGTATCTTGCGGAGATGTGCAAGGAGTCAAATAGTGGCTCAGAATGATGACTCATCCCTAGTTGAGGAATTACAATTTTTCTTATGGTCTTGAAATAACACTTTTGCCCTCATCTAAATTTCACAATCTACAACATTAAACTATTTTTATGAAATAAAAACTTAATACTATATTTAACGTTATTTAAGCTAGATAAATGTAAAAATAAAATTGGATTCAGAAACTCCGAGAGAAAAATAAGACGAAAATAGAAAATATAGATCACTTGTGAACTAGTATTTTCTTCTTATTTTCCTTCATGCACAAACACTTGGAAGAGGTAAATACAAGAAAATAGATAAAACAGGGGGGACACAAAAAATAGGAAAACTAAAGAAAGAGTTGATCCAAATTGAAAATACCATTATTCATGTGAAGGCAGTAGTTCAGTTAAAAGCTTTATGAAAAAAAAAAAAAAAAAAAAAAAAAGATCCCTTTCGATTCATCTTATTTAATCTAGCCAATAAATTTTCCAGTCGACTAACTTCTGCCTCGGTTTTCGGTTGATTAAAGAAGAACGCGAAATTGGGGGATATAAAAAGGAATTGGAGGATATTGATTACTTCTCCCAACCCATGGTGTCTGCTAAGGGGTGACTTTTGGGTATGAAAATACTAAAATACCCTTCCCTCAATATAAAAATTAAAAAACTTAAAATCAAAAAACAAAATCATATCCCCATTTCCATCTCCACTTCTTATTAATCACTTTCAAGGTTAGAGCTTTGAAACCCAAATATTTCCCATTCCCTTTCAAATTCTAAACTCTCCCCACTCTCTTTCAAATTCTCTTCTCCTTCTCTGCCGGCTCCTCAATTTGGAAACGAATTTTTTTTTTTTTTTAATTCGGAAGTGATGAAGATCATGCTGCAAGTGATGAAGACCATGCCGGAATTGATGAAGACCATGCCGGAAACTGGTGCCGGCATGCTTGGTAACTAACATTCAATGCCGTAACTAAGTACCGGCATGCTCAATAGAAATCTATCAATGCCGGTAGTCAAGTGAAAAAAAAATTGAAGTTTCCCGGATACTTTTCATCATGTGCCGGCATAGAAATTTAAGCAACATACTACGCCGTAAACCGGTGCCGGTATGCTCGAGAATTAACTACTTGTGCCGGAAGTGGACTGATTAAAACCAGAAAAAACTCAAAACGGAATATTTTTTTACATCGCCGGAAGTGATGAAGACCATGCCGGAATTGGTGAAGAACCATGCGGGAAAATGGTGCCGGCATGCTCGATAGAAATCTATCAATGCCGGTAGTCAAGTGAAAAAAAATTGAAGTTTCCTGGATACTTTTCATCATGTTCCGGCATAGAAATTTAAGCAAAAAACATGCCGAAAAATAGTTCCGGCATGCTCGAAAATCAGATAACTGTGCCGGAAGTAGACTGATTACAACCAGAAAAAATAGGTTTTGAAGATCAAAACCTGAAAATTTTTGTAACGAGACAAAGTCTATAGCCCCCCGAACCCCCCCGGATAGTGGCAAACAATTTATGAAAATTTCCAACAAATGCCGGCATGGTTGTTTGGTTGAATACAATGCCGGCACCGAGCTATTTCAGCTGCAACAATGGTGGATTCAAAGAAAAAAAAATCAAATTTTCAACCTCTTAGCAGCAATTCTCTCTTCACAATCATCCTCCACTTTCACCAAAAAAAGTTCCCTCTCAATTTTTTTTTTTCCATCTTTCTACTCTCATCTCATTCACCCAAATACAAATACACACTAATCATTTAACAAATACTTAAGATTTTTACTAATTATTATTAACCACTAAACCTGATTAGTGAGGGGTAGATTAGGATTTAAGAAAATACTTAGATAAGGGGTGACCCCGAATTGATATCTGGATCCAGTTTTTGTCCTTTTCTTATATCCCCAAATTCCTTTTTATATCCTGGATTGATTGGGGGCCAGACATTTTAATTGGGGGCCATGATATTTTATTTCCACCCCAAATTTTTGAGGGGCGTATTAATCCGATATTGAAAAGACTGTTTTACCCTTTACTAAACACAAATCTTAAAAATCAGTTAACACTAATTTGAAATCATAATTAGGCCCCCATTCATATACCCTAAACTAAACAAAAAAAAAATCAGTTTCTTTTTTTCTTCTTCTCTTCTTCTTCTCCTCTTCCTCTCCTCTTCCTCTCCACAACCACCATTAACGACCCCAAACGATTTTTTTCTTCGACCGATTCATCGTCGATGTTAGAAGATAATCGACGATTACCTTCTTCTTCAAACATGGCTCGTACAAAACAGACCGCTCGCAAAGAACGTCAAATCCCCAATCTCCTCGACGCCGTCAAAGGAAAGGTAATCGTGGGAAGAACCCCAAAACCCAAAAAATCGAAACCCAAAGAAGATATGGGTCCAATTAGAAGGTATGTGAAGTTAAACCCACCTTCTATGCGTTTTTTTGTTGTGTTTTGATTGTGAAATCGAGTCTGGTAACTGAAATTTAGCGGTTTCAGTTAAAGGGTCGTTAGTATCGTAGTGGATACCCCTAACGACTTTTCATTTGCATGTTTATTTTATGAAAAATCGTTAGTCTATTATGTTGAAGATGACGACCCTTATTCTGCTACTGCGACAATTTTTGCCCTAGAATAGAGTCGTTATTCATTTATGTTGCAGATGACGACTCTTGTTTGCCGACCCTTATTTATTTCATAACGACTCTAGATGGAACTCGAACAGCCCTCTGTTCCAAAAATTGATAGTGTCGTCATCTCATTTCCCCTTGAGTCGTCACTTAAGTATATGCCCTAGAGTCGTCAACCCAAATTGTAGGATCGTTATTGTCTTTTTGACGACCCTTTATTTTTTGTCAGGGTCGTCATCATATAACTTTGAGTCGTCACATGTTATACAAGGGTCGGTTGTGTTTTAGATTATTCGATTGCCGACTCTAATTGGGTTTTTTTTTGTTTTTTTGTTTCGGAACCAAATGCAGAACCAAAGGAAAGGTTCCAATGACGATAACTCCACCTTCCAAAGCTCCACGTCATGATAAATACTTACTTGCCGGTCCATTACGCGGTAAGAAGCCGAGTGAGGTCTCATTTTCTATCACCGAACCTAGAGACAAAGGTAACGAGTTGTCGGATTCATCAGAATCAGACTCTCCTGTTATTTCCGCTAGCAGTAGTGGTGAAGAAGAAGAAATCCAAGAAGAGGAGATAGGAGAAGATCCTCCCGTACGAGGTGAAGAGGAAGTAGAGAGTGACAATGATGATGAAGGTAATGTTAGTGGTGATGATTCTGATGATGGTAATGGTGATGATGATGAGCAGGAAGGGGATGGAGGTAATAATGGTGGTCATGAGGAGGAAGAGGATGAAGGGGATGATGGTGGTGGTAAGGATGATAAAGAGGATGATGGTAAACAAGATGTAGAAGCTGAAGAACAGGATGCGAAGACGAAGCCGGTAAAGAGGGTTAAGAAGGATGGAACTGATATTGCACCCAGCGCAAGACACGTTCCCGCGTCTCGTTTGATGTTGGAGCCTCTTCGAAGTGGTAAACCAAGAGGAGAACCTAGAGATGGGGGCAAAGTTCTATTTGGATATCTTTGGATCGTGGGCTCATACCATCTATGAGACAATCGTAAGAATCCCAACTTTGCTTGCTATTTGATTAGTTGGTTGATATTACTTTTCTAATATGTTTTTTAATACTTATTTGTTTATTTTTGCAGGATCATAAGAATGCCGCACGTCTCTTGTGCACCAATCTTCTTTTAAGAAAATGGAGTTGTGTCCGCTAGAAGGTGAATGTGCAAGAGTTAAAGAATATGTTGAAAACTCCGGTTTGTACAATGCCGTTGTGAACTGTGATTGCGTATGACAAGGTCGCAGATATCTAGTTTCGTGAAAGGTATTACGCTTGAAGTCGACACATTCCAACTTCCTTTTGGCGAGATGGCATTGACTCCGATGATGCGGAAACGAGATATTAGGGGTGCAGGTCGAAGGTAAATCAACCAAAGTGAGAATTTCAAGAGAAGGCCTAGTTGGGATGAAATTTATACATGGACCAAGAACTTGTTTGGCTGGGATAAAGAGAAGATCGATGGGCTTTTCGTGCCGGGAGCTAAGTACCGAAGAAAGAGTTCAAACTCGTGGACATTAGGCGGATGTTTGCTGGTACCATGAGAGAAGGAAAAAAAAAGGAGGTCTCTACGATATGGAATGTCGTTATGCGGCGGCAGCTTATTTGTTGTGCGTCCTTGCATCGGTTGTATTTCCCGACAAACAAAGGTAACAGGTGAGCGCCAACCTTCTTCAGCTTTTGGACCCCTTAGAAGATGTGAACAAGTACTCTTGGGGGACTGCCATAGTTGCACATCTGAATGGTCAGCTTTCCCAGGGATCTCGCGAACGAACTTCTCAAATTAATGGGAATTTGGCTCTAATCCAGGTATTTGGATTGATGAAAGTTGTCTTCTTTTAGTATGTTTTTTTCCTTCGATATATTTTTATGTTTATTTGATTATTTAAAATAGGTGTGGATTTATGATCATTTCCCCTCACTGTTCAAAGACAATGAAGATGTGAAAATCAACTCAAATTGGAGCCCAGGTAGTCCAACAGGAACCCGTTGGTTGTACTCCGGTTCTCAGGATAGGGAACAAACTGATGCCTTGATAGAAATGCGTAAAAAACTTGACAACATCACGGCGGAAGAGGTAATCTTTAGTCCTTACAAGGATGCTAGAGTTGGCGCAGTGGAAGATGTCGTGTATTACCATGGCCCTTTGTTTCACCCCAACGGTTTTTCAATGTACAATCCTTTGAGAATCATGCGTCAACTTGGGTTTGTTCAAGATTCACCCGATGAAGACGATGTACCTCCGTTCAAGCACAATTTGAACAAATGTGAGGCCGGCAAGGCTGAAATAAAAGTGGTTTACGAACCTGCAACTGATGTCAAGCATTGGAATAATAGACATTCTAGCCTCGTAGACATCACATTTTGGGTGCATGTGGATAAAGGTTACGAGGCAACAACGGATTACTATCAATGGTACGAAGGCTTCTCCCATGGTAGGGTAATACGGATCGATCAGGCTACGGGTAGGAGGACCAACAGAGCATCCACATCTTCTTCTCAAGCTGACGGTAGAGATGATACTACCATTCTTAAACTAGTGGTGAGTATTTATTTGTGTAATTGTGTTATTCATTTACATACAAATATACGTCAGTTCATTAGAATTGTTTTTTTAATGTATATATATAGAGGGAACGAATGAAGCTTTTTGTCAAGGCTTTTTGTTGCTCGGCTGACAAAGGGGAAGTGATTGAGCCTGCGAAGCAACGTCTGTACGCTGATTGTTGCACGCACATTGAAAATCCCAATGCAAAGAAGATGTTTGCTGAGCTGGCCAAGGAAGGTAAGAGGACCCGGAAAACACGTAGCCAAGCACAACAAGGTGGTGAACAGGGGCAAAGTAGCCAACATCATGATGAACAAGGTACCGGAGAAGATGGTGGTTCCCCAGGGGCCGGTGAAACTCAGGGTCCTCCTCCTAAGAAAAGCCGGAAAGTTTCCCGGTCAGGGAAGTAAGGAGGAGGTCGAGGTCGAGATGGTGGTCTTGAGTGAGGAGATGTTACCGTCTCCTTGAGATGTTACTTTATAACTTGAACTTATGTGTTTGTTGAAACTACTTATGTGTTTGGTTTGGCTGGTTTGTTGAAACTACTTTGTTTTAAGAAGGATGTTTACTAGTATGTTTGTTAGAATAATGTAGTACTAAGTAATGCGAGACAAGATTATACACTGTGATAGAGTTAGGGTCGTTATCTATGGTCTGTAGCAGTGTAACGACTCTATTTGTGATACACATAGTCGTTATGTGTTTCAATTAAAAGTCTAACGAGTCAGAGGGAAATGAAGACAGTGATGTTTTTTTTTTTCCTGCATAGAGTCGTTATTTAGTATATGGAAACTAATGACGACTCTAGGTCAGAAAACATCCAGGAGATGAACCATATTTTCTATGCCTAGAGTCGTTATTTAGTATATGGAAACTAATGACGACTCTAGGTCAGAAAACATCCAGGAGATGAACCATATTTTCTATGGCTAGAGTCGTTATTTAGTATATGGAAACTAATGCCGAATCTAGGTCAGAAAACATCCAGGAGATGAACCATATTTTCTATGCCTAGAGTCGTTATTTAGTATATGGAAACTAATGACGACTCTAGGTCAGAAAACATCCAGGAGATGAACCATATTTTCTATGGCTAGAGTCGTTATTTAGTATATGGAAACTAATGACGACTCTAGGTCAGAAAACATCCAGGAGACGAACCATATTTTCTATGGCTAGAGTCGTTATTTAGTATATGGAAACTAATGACGACTCTAGGTCAGAAAACATCCAGGAGATGAACCATATTTTCTATGGCTAGAGTCGTTAGCGGGATCAAATAGCAGGTTAACGACTGTTACATGTGTATTAAATCCGGAAAATACCCCTTTTAGGTATACAGAGTCGTTGCTTTTATATGGGATATATTGACGACTGTTACAACCAGGAGAAAGTTAATATGGGTATTCTTGAATTTGACACATCAAATGTTCGTCAATGAACCTTCGCGCTCGACGATACAACGTTGTATATTCTTTGTGGTGAATGAACTTAGTATCCCCATTACGTATTGTCCATAACCCATTGAAACGTTCCAGCTGAAATTAAACGAGGAATGTTATATGTTAGTAACTTTGAAGCATGAGGAAAGTATAAATATTAACGAATTACTCACTTTTTCCTTAAGAGGAGCTCATGGATGATGGTCGTACACCATATTTCTAACTTTTACATACTCTCTCATTGCACTTTTAATGTAGTTGAATCGAAATGCCAAGTCTCTCCATTTTCGGTTATTAGGATTCGCGGTACGCCTGTAGAAGAACTCCTTAACTCTCTTCCAAAACATTGAATAGATTTCATTTGGACGTTCACGAAAGGTACTAGCAAACGATTTAACGAGACACAAATCTTCATACGGTTCCCATTCAGCCATTGCAATTGAAAGATTACGTAGTTTGGTGGAAAAAAGAATGGTTTTGGGCTATTTTCTCTAGAGGATGGGGTGGTATTATATAGAAGAAAATCCCAACGGTCGTTTTTTTTTTGAAAATCACAACGTGAGTCGTTAACTACGTTTTCAAAGGTGTTGACGACTCAAGAGCAGGTTGTTGCAAAATAAGTCATATGACGACTTAGGTATAGTCGTCACTGCATTAATAAACCGAGATAACGACTGTTCAGTAAAATAAATTGAATCTCGATTGAAAGGAAACTTGGAATAGTAGCATATTAAATATTAATTAGAAGGTGGATATTCCTTTGAACACATTACTTGTTGTTCATGTTTCTGGTGCGCGATTCAACTAGCATGGCGGCTTCAATGTGATAAAAAGGCTCTCCTCTCCATTTGGTATATGCGGCCTGAAAAAGACACCTATCCCCTTTGTGCCTCGCGAGAAACTCGTTGTACTTGGTGCACCATTTTATAACAAGAATCGTCCTATGACTAATGTGGGACGGCAAGTAAGGATATCGTAGTTTGTTGTTGTTATTAACGAAAGGACCCGAACCAACTTGGCTCCAAAATATACTATCATGTTCATGTTCTTCGTGGAGATCCTTGACAATGTAATAATTTTTAACCCATTCGGTCTCTTCCTCGACTTGCTTGAATCTTTCACGGAGTTGGGATTGTTCTTGGTCTCGTCGTTTGGCCTCGCGCAACTCTTCTTCTTCCTTCGTAGGATATGGCGTGAAAGTGGGTGGTTAAGTTTTTCTGCCAACCACTCTAATTGTTGCATAATTAATCTACCATCCCATTCAGTTCTCCCGATCGTTGCTTTGGCAGCGTAGATGGTGGAAATAATAGACAAGTTTGTCTTATCTTCCGCTCTTATTGCATTTAGGATCCGAAGGGGCCTACATCGCTTCATCTGTCGTACCTTTTCCATTTGATGTGGTTTCAATCGGCATATCTTTGGGTGCCCTAAAAGAGTACTAGGTGGAGGATGGTTGTGACGACCATCCGGAATACTATACAACCTCCATAGATTAGTTTCAGGATGCCTTTTGAAAACAATCCTGAAGGGGCATTGTATCTTCTTCGACGAAGTTTTGTAGACCCTCGTCGTCTTCTTCTCATACTTGTAGTTCTTACCTTTGTGACTTTCTTCCTTATCCCCCGCTCTCTCGCATACCATCTCCATTTGCTTATAATCAACGTGTTTGCTTTGAACAACTACGCACATCTTCTCTTTTGCCTTGGAAATAATCCATTCCTTGACATCAGCCTTTGTATCCCACGTCTACATTAAAACCAATGTCACGTTCATGATGCAACACTAATTAAACAATTTTCATAAAGATATACATCGATTCAAACATTAAAAACGTACCAAATCGGTCATATAGTGTTGGGAGGTATCCGGACCGATAATGGAGACGGTTCAGAGTTGAGAGCTCGCCCGTACAACCAACTACATAGAAAAGAAAAACATATCATAATCCGGTCATTAATTTCGTGATGTTAAAATGCCGACACTAACGATCGTCATCTTTATTTACAAAGTTGACGACACTAATAGTCGTCAACCTTAATTTTGCGAAAAACGACCCATTCCTCGACAAATGACGACCTTCTTTATACACAGACGACTCTACATTCCCAAATATATATACAATGCCGCATGTTTTCACCTTGGGTCATTCTCGTTTATATAACTAGCTTGACGACTCTAGAAAAACTTAGTGGAGAATTTGAAAATCAACGGTAACTTTGACTAGTAGGCTTGATTATTGCGTAAAAATCTTGTTGGTATTTAAAAAAAAACTATCCGTTGGGTACATTTTTGCTATAAATAGAGACCTATCTCTTCCAAACTTATTCACCCATCACTTTCAATCTTCCTAAATCAGTCACCCATCACTTTCAAACACTACAAAATGGCTTCAACTCCGTTCAATAATCTAGAAGATGTTGCTATTGTCAGAGCACACACCACTCTCACAAAGCACTCCGTTGAGGAAGCGCAATGGGTGGCCAGTAACGAAGACCCAACAAGAGGGCCTTACCTTGGGCATGATCAAAACACCAATGCTTGGTGGAAACGGGTGTTTAAGGTATTCAAAGCACTAAGCGGAAATCGTTATAGGAGGACTCTCCCACAAATAAGGGAAAGGTACGCATATTTATACAATGAATGCGTACTGCTAAGAAACGAATTGAAAGCTCGTAAGGACGCTATGCCGAACGAACCTCGAATGAGTAGAGTAAGTTTGTGAATCAATTGGCCTTTCATCAAAAAATATTTATTTGGTTATCATTATTCAACAACGCTAACTTATTTAAAAAATTGTTTTTCCAGTATACTTTGGGTCGGAGCCAATACGAATTAAAGTACGGCCATGAGTTTTTGCACGAGGACTGCTACACTCTCTTGGAGGAAGTTGAATGGCAATTCGCCCAATATAATTAAACTCGTATAGATTTTCTATGGCAATGTATTGAACAATTTTATGCGTTTTCCTTCTATTTTATTTCAACTACATGTATGTTTCTCGGATTCAATAAAACACATGACTTCAAATATCGGTGCAATAACTATAGTTCATAAAGGGTCGTCATGATTCGTTAAAGCCAAAGTGACGACTCTAAAGATTGTTTGAAATTCTTGGCATGAGTCGTCATTTATGGAGAAGAACATATTAACGACTCTAAAGGTCACTTGACACAGAGACTATTTGACTGTAGAGTCGTCATTCAGTAAACAAAACACATTAACGACACTTAATATCATCAAGAGTCGTCACTTTTTTAATATACATAATGACGATCCTTATAGCAGTTAATGTGAATTTTGAATTCACCAAATGTGGTTGAGTCGGGCAACGGTTAAAAATTCAAAAAAATGACTGTTGGGTCCCTAATCTCTATAAATAGAGACCCATACCTCACCCATTCTTCACCCAAACCATAATTCTAAACCTTCACATTCATTCTCATACATTTATTATCCAAGAGGAAAAAGAAGAGGAAACACCATGACTAGTACTTACACTTCGGAAGAGAATTGTGCTATTGTGAGAGCTTGGAAAACAGTCACAAACCACTTTGAAGATCTAGGAAAAGACATTGATCAAACATCGGATGCTTGGTGGAACCGTGTATTCATCGTTTTTGTGGCGTTAGACGGAAATTGCAACTCAAGGTCTTTGAAACTCGTCAAGGAACGGTTCGAGGAGATATTCTTCGAGTGTGAAGTTTTCAAAAGAGAAATCAAGGCCGTAAGGGAAGCCATGCCCAATATGTTGGGTGCTATGAGAGTAAGTATTTAAACAAGAGGTAAAACTTATCCAAAGCTTTCAACAATACTAACTGAGTATGTTTGCGTTTTCAGTTGAGGAAGGCGTATGGCTATTACGAGGAGCTTCGTGGGAAAAAGTTTGAGTTCGACGATTGCTACTTTATCTTGGAAGGCACCATGTATAATTACGCCATTTATGATTAAGTGCACCGTTATTATCTATTGTATTTCATTTCCTTTAATGTATCGCTATGAAAGATGTATGCCTTTTACGATTCAATGAAATGATTCTATGAAATCAAAAGTTATGATAATCCAGCTCAAGGGTCGTTAGTATACTAAATAAAACACCGAACAACTCTACATAAAAGTTGAAATTGCGGGATAGGGTCGTCATCTTCTACGAATACATATATGACGACTCTAAGTGCTTTATTTACTGAGAGTTCTGGGTTTAGAGTCGTTTGTCTCTAAACAATAAACATTAACGACCCTTTTTGACCTAGCATAAAGAGTCGTCAGTGTTTATCACACGCCCCTAACGATTTTTCATAACCTGAAAAAGTTGCAGGTTTGAGTCTTCATCGGTAATTCCAATTCACTGACGACCTTTATGATCGTTAATGAATCCAAACCCCGACTATAACGACTCTCACACTGACGACTTAAACAGTGACCATGAATCGACCCCTTGGAGCACCATTCAGAAAATTTCAAGAGTATATGAGGTTTACCTGATTGTTTTGAGGTGCGGGTTCTTCATTTGGAGTATCGGTTCCTTCATTTTGAGGAGTAGGATCTTCATTTCCACCATTATTCATGGCTTCCTCCATTAACATCTCTTCATCAAACATCCAATCCATAGGATTATTAGAGATAATCTCACCATCAATACATTCATGGTTATTGTTTGAACCTTCAACTACCTCATTCCCTCCACTTGAATCACTCATTTCTAAACAACCCTAGTTTTTCCTCCCAAAACCCCTCTTCTTCTTCTCAAAACAAAAATACCCAAAACTTAAATTTCCCAAAAATTTAATCCAAAACCTGATTTTAAACTAAACTAAATTAACACACTAATCTACTTCATTAACTCTTAATACTAATCACTCAAGGTTATTTTAGGCATTTAGAAAGAATTTTTATAAGGGGTGACCCAAATTAGGATTGGGTGACCTTTTTTGTCCTCTAATGCTTGGCCCCCAATTAAAAAGTATGGCCCCCAATCAAATGAGGTTTTATATCCCCAATTTCGCGTTCTTAAAGAAGTGTTTTCTTTTTTAATTGGCAAAGAATTTTATCAATAAAAGGAAAAAAAAAGTTTATATAAGAGGCTTATACCACATCCTAAACCATCAGAAAAGTCAGCTTAACTTCCTAAAGCCTGGTTAGATTCACATGTAGAAGCATGTTTCTCTTTTTTTGATAGGAAGGTTAAATATTATTAACCAAGCAATATGGTACAATAAATTTATAACATTATTTTTGAGAGTTTCTAGATCCACATTTAGAAGCATGTTTTCAATTTTTAGAAATAATAAATAAATAAAAAAGTTAGTTTCAGTATAAAACTTCAGATCGATTTTTGGAAACAAAAGATCATTCTTTGCTACTTTTGCTACTGTTGTCCAAATGCGCAACTAGTTATTATTACCTGTATATATAGGCATGCATTGTTTGAGACTTCAAGGTGGGCCTTGCACGACATGTCAACATTGGCGATTAGTGAATGTAATAATAAAGTCACTATAATTGATGATTATGGATATGAATCGGCCAGAGTTTTATATTGTTAGAAACTAGCTAGTGATACTGTCAAAAGAAATTGTGATACCGACCCGTAGTGATTACTGGTAAGTTTGAATAATAGAGTATTTTATCTCAACCGGGAGGAGATCAAGAGGATCGGTATAAACAAGAGCTTATCACCTAAAGCAAGAAGAAAAAAAATAAAAATGAAGGTTATGACTCGAACAAGAAAACACAAAATGTTTGTAATTCTCTTCTGTCTTCTATGTAGTCAATGAAGTGTTTAAATTTGTTATTTCAACCGGTGCATAATCTAAACAAAGCAATCTATATCAGCAAGCAACCTAATTTATCAAAATGGTCGGCATCACATATGTCCAATAGCCCTTGTACCAATAGTGAATAGCTTTAGACAAATTTCACATCAAGGTCATGAAAAATAGACAAAACAAAAATATGAAAAAAGAAAAGGCCAAAATTCAATGAATGGACGGATAACCAACTCCATAGAAAAGTAAAAAAAGTTGTAGATAGTCAAGCCTTTTGCATTTGAAATGGCCTGAATCGGAAAACGAAATTTAGCACCAGTATTATGCGTGTTAGAACAAACCAAAAACAAAAACAAAAATATTCTGAGAAAACATACTATAAACATGTAGATATTTTTTCAAAGAAAAGTAAAATAAATATAAATATGTTGTTATACTAATTTTGAAAATAATTATAAAAGAGGGAGGATCCATGGATAATCTTATATGTACATTATCCGTACAGGATTGAACCATAACTTTTTTAGATTTCAAATAACAATGAATTTGAACCCAATATTTTGATAATATGTTCCTCATATTAAACTCTAGATTTCTATCAAAAATGAGCACAATTCGATATACCAAACCTCACCATTTATCAATTTTAATTTTGACTGTTAATTTTCAACGGTTGATTTTCAAAGTGGTAGATGATGGTGTTATAATCTCAGATAGTGTTCATTTTCTGTAAGAATCTAGAGTTTAATAAGAGGAACATATTATCAAAATATTGGGTTCAAATTCATCGTCATTTAGACTCTTAAAATTTTTTGGTTCAGTCTTAAATGGATAGATTGTCAATGGATCCTCCCTCGTTATAAAAAGTAAACAAAAATAAAGGCATTTTCACTTAATATCTTAAGTTTCCCACGCAAAAATTACATATTGGCGTTAATTAACATACATGACTTTGATGGATATTGTTGCAGTAATAATAAACTGATCCAAGAGGTATTACTTGATACAATATTTCAATGGTGAGGGTTTTGACGCGTGTACGATGAACAGTCAGTGCTACATCTTCATTTGCTCTATACAAGGATTACATGGTTTCATTTGAAAATACAAGCACACTAAGAATCATCCGAATTGGAAAGCTATTATAGAATGCAGAGAAGACTTCAAGGACGAATGCATAGAGTTCATGTCACTAAAGACCCTTGGCTCAACAACCACGGCAACTGCAGACCGGAGTTGAAAAACAACATATCTTTGGGGAACATCCACAAAGTCGCAGATCTCTTACTTCAAGAACCCACCAGATGGAATGCAAATCTTGTTAACCAGCTATTTCAAGACCACTCAGCAACTCAAATTCTGAACACCTATATCCCAGATGCTGCTGAAACTATTGAAGATAAACTCATCTGAAACTCCACCCAAATGGTACGTTCTCTTGCAAATCCTTTATAAAAACACTTAAAGAGAAACAACCTAGTTCCTCAACCAATTCTAGTGACAATTTCCCCTGGAAAACTTTTTGGAAAATTAAAGACATAGCTCCCAAAATACATATTTTTATATGGAGAGTTCTACACGATGGGTTAGCTTTATTTAAAACCCTAGGAAAACATATAAACGGTATCAACCAAGAGTGCAGACTGTGTAGGGCAGCCATTGAAGATATAGAGCACATATTTTTTCACTGTCCAGTGGCTGTTACAGCCTTTTTCAGATCTCCTTTGGGGTGCAGAACTGAGCAATACCGTGGTTTGAACTGTAAAGAGATTATTGCTAGTTGGTTAGCTGAGAAAGGAAGCTTTGAAGTGTTCAGGATGGCTAGCTGTGTCATGTGGGCCCTTTGGAAAAACAGGAATAAGAAAGTATTCAACAACAATGATCAGACCATCCAAAGTATAATTAAACAAGCTCTGTTCTGGTTTAACTATTCCATTCCCAACCTTCCGGAGGAAGAACATCAAGACCATCCTATTTAGAGAAAGAAGCTGGCAACCAAGTGGAAACCACCAGAGCTCCATTGGACTAAACTTAATGTAGATGCAGCATTTGACAACTACAAAGGTGGGTGGGCAGTAGTGTCTAGAGATTCTTAGGGAGTTTGTTTGTGGTGTGGGTATGAATGCGATACCCAATTCACGGTGGTGGTGCTTTTGTGGAGTTATGGTGTGGCACCATGGCATATAAGGTAAAGAGTCCAATTGAAGCCGAAACAAGAGTCGGTGTGCTCCTGATGGTGCAGTTTCCGTGCAGCCATCAGCAATGACTCAATTGTCATATCTAATTTGCAGAGGGTGATTATTGAAAGCGACGCCGAAAAAGTGGTTAGTATGTTGACAACGGAGAATGGTCATATTCCGTGGAAACTTCAATATCTTATTTTCCAAATTAGGTATCAATTGAAGAATGTGGCAGAAGTCAAGATAGTTTACAACAAAAGAGATGGGAACTCGTGGCAATTGCTTTGATTGGCTTTGATTTATAGAACTCTAGGGGCTAAATATGCCTTATCCCATCACTCCAATATGTGGTGGTTCTCTTCCAAACCCCCTTCTTATTTCTTTATTTGCTTTTATTTATTTTATTGTGGCTCCCAATTTTACAAGTCGATTCTCACTCTTACAAGTCGTGTAATTTTTCTCTTTATTTTGTGTAGCAAAAAAAAAAAAAAAAGAATCATCTGAATTCAAAAAAACTTCCATCGGAATGAAATTTCTTAAGCTTTCTAGCTACTTAATTTCATCACAAAATTGGTTAAAAAGACCAAAATCAACAATTTCTGGGTGAAAAAGACATGTAAAATTTGATGTTCTTTAAATGGACGAGAATGTAAAAATAGACGGGATGTAAACAGTTTCATCCTACCCATTTTCAAATACTTTTTCTTATTTTTAATTTACATCAGGATGCATCCAGTTTCATCATCGCTCTTTTTAAGTTTAAGCCAGAATGAATCCAGTTTCATTCTTGCTATTTTTTTTGTGTCCATTTCACTCATACTAATTTTTATTCGTCCATTAGAACCATGTTTTAAAAATATTTGGACAAATGACCCATTTTCCGTAATTTCATACCATAAAAATGGATTGTGGATGTGGCTCTACTTGTGCCTCTAACTGCGGTTGTGGGTAAGATCCTTTTTTCTTTACTAGTCTTACTAGCTCGTTATATACATGGTCATCAGGTCATGGCATATATTGAATTCAGATATGGCTTTTTAATTTCTTTCCTTTTCCTTTTTCTTGCAGATGCAAGTCCGCAACTAAGGAGTATGATCTCAAACAAAGTTTCTTCTATGACTAATTTTATTTTGGTAAATTGTGCTTTTCTCTATCCTGGCATTTTTAGGGGCAACCCCAAAAGAATTAGGGGCGACTTTTTTATTCCCAACCCATATACACCGTTAAGGGATGTCCAAAAACGCGGAGAATACGTTAATACCCTTACATAATCGGAAGCTATTTTGTGCCCAATTATTATAAAGAAATCGGAAGCTTAGTAACGATATTATACTACCGATTAATATCGATTTTGTGCCTAACGCGCATCTGGCTTCTATAACAATCGGTAGGAAAAACAACCTCACGAGACTACCGATTATAGTAGCACCTAAATTCCCGAAATTGGTGATTTCGTCTAGGAAGATATTTGGGGCAACTTTATAATCGGAAGTCATATTAACTACCGATTATTCTAGTTCCCAATTTCGAAAAAATGACATTTCTGCAAAAACAAAATTTGGGGCAACTGTATAATCAGAAGTCTTATTAACTACCGATTATTCTAGTTCCCAAATTCGAAAAAAATGACATTTCTACAAAAACAAAATTTGGGGCAATGATGCGTGTCGTAGGTGCAATCAAATTAATTAATATTTCCACTCAATTAAAAATAATATAATGGAAGTCAAGTTCGTTCCCACGAGGAGCAAGAGATTCTAGTTGTAAAAATTGTCACAAAAAGGGGGGAATGTATAAAGCAAAAGAAAATAAACAAAGCAATTAAAAGATAAAGTTGAAATCAATAAGAGAGACAAGATCAAGGAATCCTTCTTCGTTGCAATACAATGATTAAAGTTATGTTCTTTTCTACTTGTTATTAGTCACAGATTATCACCAACCGTAGGTAAAGCAGCTAGATCAGTGCTAAACCCCTAAATCCCTTGTATCACCGGATACGGAAGTTCTCGACTACCGGATTCTATTTACCAAATCACCTAGTAGTAGATCACTCTAGATGTAATTTAAAATAAACGCATTAAGATTTATGAACTTATTAGGTTAATATTAGTAGTTAGACTCTTAAATCAAGGTCTACTTGCTAACGTTGTTTTCACACACAATTGCTCCACGGAATCCCTCCGCAAGGTCTCGTGTTTGCTACTTATGTTAAGAGTCAAGAAACGATTACTTATCCCCTAACTTTCACTAGCTTTAGATCAATTAACAAATCAATTTAGTTGGCCACCCAAACAATCTATCAATCAATCATGAATGAATAAACATTCCTATTAGTAAAAACAAACGATAATTATGTGAAAAACTTCAAGATAGAATTGAAAACAAAAACTTAAATCATATTGCTAACTAGGAATTCATCCTCAATCAATAATAAAATTAGCTACTCATGTTAAGGAGTTCACACAAAGAATAAAGAAGAGAGAATTGTTGTGTGTGTAAAAAGGTGTGTAAAAGATGTGTGTAGAAGATGTGTAGAGAACTTCTCTACTTATAGGCTTCAATATTCTCCATATCTTCCAAGGAATAGAATCCTTTTCCTTTAGCAATTCAATTTCCAAATTCAAGTCTTTCTCTTCTTCCATCTTCTCTTTCCAAATTTGAGCCCAATTCTCCATCCAATTCCTAGTCCAAGTCTTCACACCCATGAGAGAAGTCCACAGAAAATTCTGGAATTTTTGGCTCGCCGGAAAACTGGTATTATGGCCGGAATTTGACCGGAATTCGTCACCGTCGTCCACCTGAAAATTTCACCGTCACTGGTATATTCGACGGAATATTCCGTCAGTCCACCGTTAGGACTAACGGTCAAACAGGTCAACTGTCAGTCAATCGGGTCAAGGGAACTAGTCAGCCATCTTGAGTCAGCTCCTCAGTCAGTCTTACTAAGCTCACTGGTCTGAGTGGCTGCTTGGATCATTCATCGGACTCGTCTGGAACGGTCATCGCCAGCTCCGAGTCGACTCGCCAGACCAGAGAAATGGACAGAGTTTCCTCTGTTTTTACGACGATTCTCAGGCCGATTTCAGGCCATTTTAGCTCCATTCCATGTTAATAAATCCTACACATACATCTAGTGTTTCATTCATTCAGTTTCATACACATCTTGCTGCTTCAGTCTTCTCTACTTCGCCCACAACTCCACCAGAATTTCTTTCCAACAACTCACCACCATCTTCACTGGTTCACTCAGCTCAGCTCCATCTACAATTCCATCTTCACGGCATCACCAACTAACTCCAGTTCATAACTTCAGCCAATGTCTTCTTAAACAGCACCAAACCCATCTCTTATCCAACTGCGAATCTGCTCTAAACCCATGTCTTCAATGAACACAGCCTCAATACTTAACTCAACACATCATCACCGATTCGCTCATATCTCTTCTTGTAACAGATTCAATCTTCTCTGATTTCTTCACCATGAGCTCGAGTCCATCTTAGCTTCAACAACAGATTATCTCCTTATCCTCTTTCCCTGTAATTCATCACTGCTCAAGAACAAACTCGACAGCCTCATTCCCATGAAAGTCAACAGCATCGGTTGAGTTCTTCTCCTCTCAAAACCCATCTCTGAATCTCGAGCCTCACAGTAGCAGCCATCAACATTACCTCCAATTCTTCTCTACTTCTTCATCATTTCAGTTCTTCGAATCACAGCAAAACCCTATTTACATCCATCACTATTGAACCCTAATTCCATTTTTGAGGAAGAACTGAGAGGAACCCTTATTCGATTTTTGATTTCTTAGTTGAAGATTCAAGCTTCTCGATCTGTAATTTCAGAATCCATTACCACCAACACCTGCTCAATCGTTGTTCAACCAGCGTACCCATCTCTGTTGTGTTCTTGATTCGATTTCAGCCCCAAACCATCGTCGATTTTCTCTCGGTTTCATTAGCAGTCATGGCTGCTTTTCTTCTCAGTTTCTGGTGATGGAACGAATGAGAAATGATTGGGAGAAGATAACTCTTCTCGATTTAGGGTTGGGTTAAAGTAGGATAGGATAATGGTACCCTACTGCATAGGCTAGGGGACACCCTGTGGATAGTTACACCTCTCGATAAATGATAAGGGGTACCCTGATGACAACCCCCCTTAGCCTTGACTGGGCCTGGCTTTAGTACTCCTCCAAATTGGGTTGCCCCTTAACCTTAACTGGGCTCCATATATCAATCGCCTGTAAAATGACCTTTTTGCCCTTTTGACTCAAATTGGGTGATTTCTTCTTCTTTTCCTCCGTGCGACTCCAAAGTAGCTATAAAACTCAAAACAAGCGTAAAATACATAATTTACAAGAAAAATAGCAAAGAAAGCATAAACAATAGATAGTAAATAGGATGTATTCTACACCCTATCAAATTCCCCCACACTTAGACTTTGCTAGTCCTCGAGCAAACCAAACTAAAAACTCACAACTTCAAAGCGTTCAAGCGTCCTAAGCATCCAAAGAGTTATGAGGACATAGAGTTTCTGCATGCTAGTAATAAGAAGTTAGAAATACTAAAGAACATATTTTCATTCTTAAATGTTGAGTGAGAAATAACCACACCATAGTGAGAGAACGCGTGTTTGAGAAACGATCAATAAGCATTTCGCCTCGACTTCTGCCTCACCAAAAAGTATTTTATGATAATTGCACTCAAAAAGACGGCTTTTTATGGGTCTCACATGTGTGCAGGTAGGAATGAAGAGAGAAATCTTGCAACACGTTGAATGGTGGGAAGGACAACTTCCAAAATATTTTTAAAAACCCACATCTTTTAATATTTTGAAAAACCATTTTTCTGACGATCTCTACGAAAGGAAATCAACCATTATTATCGAGGATGAGATTACTTACTCACCTTCACATCCGATCGCCAATTATGATAACACCACTCTCACGGCATCCAATAGAAACGTCTTCCGCTCCTCGTCTTTATCTTTTGGTGATAAACTCTCGAACTTTGTAGATCCTTGACAATTTGTAACTTTTTTTTTTTTTTTTTTTTTCAATTTTTTTTTTTTTTTTTGAAATACAAGAGAAATTAAATACAAAATAAACCATGGCCGTGGAAGAAGTATTTTACCACTTGATTCTTCACAACTTGTATCGCCTCAAAATCATAAACTTCAACAATTCTCACCTTTTGATTTTCTTCGCTCTTATAAATAAGTCTTCATACTTGGATATAAAATTACCTCATTGTATTGTAAGTCCTCAACATATATGTAAAAATCCGCTCTTTGTATGTTGCTTTACTTGAGTTTGAAATTTGCTCTTTTTCTCATTCCGTTGCTTGTAAACCTTAAACTTTTTCAACTTTCCTTGTAGATTTTGATGTCGCTCCTTGTTGATGTTGATGGTGTTTCTATGGATCCGTTGTTGTCGCGAGAGAGAATGGTGCTAACTGCAAATCGAACTACAAGAAGGAAGCTTTCATCTATAGACGTCACCCTCATGATTGACAACATTAGCACTCAAGAGATCAAAAAGTAGTGCTTCTATTGGTGGGAGGTTGGGTAGCTCACCATTCTACCCGGAATTAACGTACGGTGACACACACTCAAAAGAAGCTCTTTAGTATATGGAAAAAATTTCTGGTCGGTGCCTCACATGATATGAATACGGGTAGTCTCCACTAATGATTGATCAGCAACTCTAATAATGCATTTCTCCCTGCACCAAATTCGCATCACCGGCATGATTAAATCCATTATTTAACACTCTAACAAGCAAGAAATCCGAACGTAGTTCTCTAACACTTCCAAGTTCAATTATGTCGGTCAAAATCTCTATGTAAACATACCTAGAAGTATGCTAGTGACTCTAAAATCTTTAAAAGTTGGAGGTTTTAAGTAAAACTTTTTTTTTTTTTTTTTAAAATTTTAATTTTTTTTTTTTTAAATACATGCTTAATCACTCCCCCACACTTAAACCTTACATTGTCCTCAATGTAATTGAATCCTCCTAGTAAAGTCAAGGTGGGAAATTTTAACATGATATGGAACAAGAAAAAGAAATAACAAAAAGCAAAAGGATAAGAAATACAAAACCTATGGGTTGCCTCCCATTAAGCGCTTGTTTTAAAGTCGACGGCCCGACTTAGCCCTTGCAAGATTCATTAGCCATATACTAACAATCTGAAAATTTGGGGGTCCACCCATAATACCTGTTTTGCAAACAATAACTCCATACAAATGTTAGCACAAGAAAATAATAGTGAAATTATCGCTCGATAGACATTTCCCCCACACTTATTCTTTTCCACACTCGGAAGTGTATAAAGAACATAGAATTTGGGAACTTCCATGTATTCCTCTTGGCAAACCTGCATAGTGTTAGCATCAAGTGTTTCCAATGGTGGATATCTAGAAACAAAATCATCCAAAAATACTTTCGAAGCACAAACATTCAAACCAATAAGAGGTAAAGGAGAAGAATCAATATGCAAAGGGTTAGACAAACCTTGCACAATCTCTTGTATTATAGAATCCTCTTCATCCTTAAAAAATTCAAGTGAATTACTTACCTCTTGTATATCGTGGTCCTCTATTAAACCTTGCAACCATTCTTCGTCGTTTTCTACCTTAACCAAAGTCTTGGCATCATTAAAATCATTGGCAAGTTCAATTGGGTCTTCCACGAAATCAATCAATGTGGTTTCATCCTCTAGTATCATCTCTTCAACATTCTCATCATCGGAATCAGGCCATTCACTAAAATGATTCTCGTCGGTATAGATTGTAAGATGTTCTTGTGCGGGTGTTACACCGTTTATAACAATAGGTAAGTCACACCCAATCTCATCCTTTTGAATAGGCGAAGGATCGTTATTATGATCCGGAGTTGGAATAACTTCCTCATTGTTGCAATGCTCATACACTTCCGCGGACTCATATCTTTCCCTAAGGAATTTTTTCCAAGCACTAATTGCATCATCTTCAAGCTCTACCTTTTGAATAGGTGTTTGATCATTATTAAGATCAAGGCTCGAGTAAGCTACACTGGCGTCTTCAAAAGTCTCCAAAGGTTGGTCCTTTTCAACACAATCATCTTCATTTTCAGACTCACCATAATAAGAATCTTCATCGGTTCATAACCTTTATCTCGACGTCGTTTAAGTTCCATATGAATAGTCCTACTAATTTCTGCGACAAGATCTTCCGAGTCTCCATCATCTTCCAATTTGTATAATTTCTGTGCAAGTTTCCTGACGTTCACACGCTTACCACCGTTTATAGAGTGTTTAGACTGTATCTCCTCTTTTGGAAAAAGTGAAGGAAAAACACGATGAAGAGGAGTATATTCCAAATTCTCTGTCTGCACATTACTAGAAAACAAATTGTTAGATGCATAACTATCCTTCCATCCATGTGATTGTCCACTTACATACCCGTCATAAGGTTGTTGATATGTATGAGTATATCCATAAGGTTCTGTAGGAAATTGATCATAGCCAAAATATTGGTTTTGATTGTATCCTAAGGATGGTTGGAAGTTGTCATAATGTTGAGGTTGAAAACCGTATTGATTGTTGTAATATGCTTGCTCTTGTCCACCATACATGGAAAACTGGTACCTGAAATAAGATTCTCAAAAACTTAAGTTAGATGCGAAATAGAATCCAACAAAGCAAGAATAAAGCAAAAAGAAAAATAAAAACAACTAAAATCATCCGCTGCTCCCCGGCAACGGCGCCAAAATTTGATGCGTGTCGTAGGTGCAATCAAATTAATTAATATTTCCACTCAATTAAAAATAATATAATGGAAGTCAAGTTCGTTCCCACGAGGAGCAAGAGATTCTAGTTGTAAAAATTGTCACAAAAAGGGGGGAATGTATAAAGCAAAAGAAAATAAACAAAGCAATTAAAAGATAAAGTTGAAATCAATAAAAGAGACAAGATCAATGAATCCTTCTTCGTTGCAAAACAATGATTAAAGTTATGTTCTTTTCTACTTGTTATTAGTCACAGATTATCACCAACCGTAGGTAAAGCAGCTAGATCAGTGCTAAACCCCTAAATCCCTTGTATCACCGGATACGGAAGTTCTCGACTACCGGATTCTATTTACCAAACCACCTAGTAGTAGATCACTCTAGATGTAATTTAAAATAAACGCATTAAGATTTATGAACTTATTAGGTTAATATTAGTAGTTAGACTCTTAAATCAAGGTCTACTTTCTAACGTTGTTTTCACACACAGTTGCTCCACGGAATCCCTCCGCAAGGTCTCGTGTTTGCTACTTATGTAAAGAGTCAAGAAACGATTACTTATCCCCTAACTTTCACTAGCTTTAGATCAATTAACAAATCAATTTAGTTGGCCACCCAAACAATCTATCAATCAATCATGAATGAATAAACATTCCTATTAGTAAAAACAAACGATAATTATGTGAAAAACTTCAAGATAGAATTGAAAACAAAAACTTAAATCATATTAAGAACTAGGAATTCATCCTCAATCAATAATAAAATTAGCTACTCATGTTAAGGAGTTCACACAAAGAATAAAGAAGAGAGAATTGTTGTGTGTAAAAAGGTGTGTAAAAGATGTGTGTAGAAGATGTGTAGAGAACTTCTCTACTTATAGGCTTCAATATTCTCCATATCTTCCAAGGAATAGAATCCTTTTCCTTTAGCAATTCAATTTCCAAATTCAATTCTTTCTCTTTCCAAATTTGAGCCCAATTCTCCATCCAATTCTTAGTCCAAGTCTTCACACCCATGAGAGAAGTCCAAAGAAAATTCTGGAATTTTTGGCTCGCCGGAAAACTGGTATTATGGCCGGAATTTGACCGGAATCCGTCACCGCCGTCCACCTGAAAATTTCACCGTCACTGGTATATTCGACGGAATATTCCGTCAGTCCACCGTTAGGACTAACGGTCAAACAGGTCAACCGTCAGTCAATCGGGTCAAGGGAACTAGTCAGCCATCTTGAGTCAGCTCCTCGTCGGTCTTACTAAGCTCACTGGTCTGAGTGGTCGCTTGATCATTCATCGGACTCGTCCGAACGGTCATCGCCGACTCCGAGTCGACTCGCTGGACCGAGAGAAATGGACAGAGTTTCCTCTGTTTTTTACGACGATTCTCGTGCCGATTTCAGGCCATTTTAGCTCCATTCCCGTTAAGAAATCCTACACATACATCTAGTGTTTCATTCATTCATTTCATACACATCTTGCTCGTGGTCTTCTACTTCGCCCACAACTCCACCAGAATTTCTTTCTAACAACTCACCACCATCTTCACTGGTTCACTCAGCTCAGCTCCATCTACAATTCCATCTTCACGGCATCACCAACTAACTCCAGTTCATAACTTCAGCCAATGTCTTCTTAAACAGCACCAAACCCATCTCTTATCCAACTGCGAATCTGCTCTAAACCCATGTCTTCAATGAACACAGCCTCAGTACTTAACTCAACACATCATCACCGATTCGCTCATATCTCTTCTTATAACAGATTCAATCTTCTCTGATTTCTTCACCATGAGCTTGAGTCCATCTTAGCTTCAACAATAGACTATCTCCTTATCCTCTTTCCCTGTAATTCATCACTGCTCAAGAACAAACTCGACAGCCTCATTCCCATGAAAGTCAACAGCATCGGTTGAGTTCTTCTCCTCTCAAAACCCATCTCTGAATCTCGAGCCTCACAGTAGCAGCCATCAACATTACCTCCAATTCTTCTCTACTTCTTCATCATTTCAGTTCTTCGAATCACAGCAAAACCCTATTTACATCCATCACTATTGAACCCTAATTCCATTTTTGAGGAAAAACTGAGAGGAACCCTTATTCGATTTTTGATTTCTTAGTTGAAGATTCAAGCTTCTCGATCTGTAATTTCAGAATCCATTACCACCAACACCTGCTCAATCGTTGTTCAACCAGCGTACCCATCTCTGTTGTGTTCTTGATTCGATTTCAGCCCCAAACCATCGTCGATTTTCTCTCGGTTTCATTAGCAGTCATGGCTGCTTTTCTTCTCAGTTTCTGGTGATGGAACGAATGAGAAATGATTGGGAGAAGATAACTCTTCTCGATTTAGGGTTGGGTTAAAGTAGGATAGGATAATGGTACCCTACTGCATAGGCTAGGGGACACCCCAGGGATAGTTACACCCTCTGATAAATGATAAGGGGTACCCTGATGACAACCCCCCTAGCCTTGACTCGGGCTCGGCTTTAGTACTCCTCCAAATTGGGTTGCCCCTTAACCTTAACTGGGCTCCATATATCAATCGCCTGTAAAATGACCTTTTTGCCCTTTTGACTCAAATTGGGTGATTTCTTCTTCTTTTCCTCCGTGCGACTCCAAAGTAGCTATAAAACTCAAAACAAGCGTAAAATACATAATTTACAAGAAAAATAGCAAAGAAAGCATAAACAATAGATAGTAAATAGGATGTATTCTACACCCTATCAGGCAACTGTATAATCGGAAGTAAAAATACTTCATTTGACTACCGATTATACAGTTGCCCCAACAAAATAGAGCCGTTGGAACTCTAAACTCTATATAAGGATTGTATCTTTTACTTTCTATGGAACACAAATACCTTTGAACTCTCTCCAACATCATCTTCAACATAATGGCCCAACCATTCATTAATCCTACGGAGTTCACGATTGAAGAAGATTTATCTTTATGTAGGCGCTATGTTCAATTTTATCCGAGACAAGGAGAAGAACGTAGGCAAGGAGGCATAATGAGTATGAGTTATTTGGGGAAAATTCACGAAAAATTTTGCGCCGACACTGGTAACCCAAATAACCGTCACTCCGCTGATCTTTTCTGCCGAGTTGGTTCAATAAACAGACACGTCGAAGAATTCGTCCATTTAACTTATCTTGTGAATCAATATCGATTGAGGGGTGAAACCAATGATGAGGTTATAGAACGATCTCTCGGGGAATGGCGGAGATGGAAAAGATCTAGCTTCCGTTATGAAGCTCATTTTAGAATCCTTAGGGCGATGGAAAGATTTAATCCGTTTAGGACTCGTCCAACACGTCCGCGACGCTAATGACAATACCTTGTAATAGAATTGTGGGAGTTCAATGTAAAATTATGATGATGTGCAGGTGATATTGTTATGAATTTCAAAATATTTATGAAAATCGGAAGTTTTAATTGTTGATCTAACTACCGATTATACTTCAACGGCTAGTTCGTTCAAAAGAAACTAGTCGTGCCTCGAAAACCACACACAATCGGTTGATAATACATATTGATAAACCTCTGATTATACTACTCTAATGAAACTGAGAACTATGTTGACAAAACATCCTATAATCGGAAGTATATAACAATATATATTTACCGATTACGCATAGTCGGGTGCTTTGTTCAAACATTTCCTACCGATTGTGTGTAATAATTGTACGTAATTTCAGTACAGTCTTGTAAAAGTACGCATCAACGGCCATATTTTCAAAAAAAAAAGAGACGTTGGGACTCTCATCTATATAAGGAGGGTAAACTCTTATTATTTATGCACCAAACAACACATATATAGCATCGTGTATTCTACAAATAGATTTTCCATCGTCTACTCTTGTGAATTCATTCTATATCTCAACTCACAAGCATGGCCACGTTTGACGCAGCTGAAGATTTGGTCACTGTGAAAACATGGTATCGTGAAACAA
Organism: Papaver armeniacum; assembly: GCA_023531295.1. Taxonomy (NCBI): domain Eukaryota; kingdom Viridiplantae; phylum Streptophyta; class Magnoliopsida; order Ranunculales; family Papaveraceae; genus Papaver; species Papaver armeniacum. Next base: position 331,691 of record JAJJWW010005201.1, read on the forward strand.
GACGTGAAGATGTCATAGCAGGAAGGTTAACACCTGAAGTCTTTTGGGCGAGGGTATATAGCCAATTTGTGCGAGAGTATGGAAATCCAAAGCAAAGATCAACAAGTTCATGATCGTTTCCGACTTGTCCAAAAAGGGGTAAATGATTACATAACGATACAAAAGAGGATGTTTAACACTAGCCACTTAAGCTTGTCGATCCAACAATTTGTAAGTATAACGCTCGGTTATTCTTTTTAAATAACACCGGGTGTCTAATCTTTCTTACTAAAACGAAGTTGACATTATTTTATGTTTGTTTATGTAGGAGACACTCGCAAAAAGACAGTACTTAGTGGAAAACGGTGAAGAATTCACTTATGATGAAAGTTATGAATTCCTGAAGTCCGTAGCAACAGTATAAATGTTGATTGATGGTTACAATCGGAAGTTATTATTTTATATATTGTCTACCGATTCTGGGAAGATTTTCAGCTTTTTTGTCAGACTTTGGTGACAATCGGAAGTTTATGTAATATGTTGTCTACCGATTCTGGGAAGAAATTTCATTTTTTTTGTCAGAGTTTGTTGTCAATCGGAAGTTTATGCAATATGTTGTCTACCGATTCTGGAAAAAAATTTCAGTTGTTTTCTCAGCCTTACAATCGAAAGCTAACTTCCAAAAGTTAATAACCGATTATAATATTGATTGAGTCTGTTTACAAAAGCTTGTATAATCGGTTGATATATTAAAAATATAACTACCGATTATAGCTTCATACTTCACAGTATTTTCCAAAAAAATCCAAAAAAACATGTACAAATAGGAACTTCATATTATACATCTTTCAAACATAACGATCATTCATCTTCATCATCCGAGGGAACCAATTCCAGTAGGCCTTCCGGGAAATCCTCCTTCATGACGCGATCTCAATCCAACATGTTGGTCTCATATTGTTTCAACCAATCGTTACAATGATTCGTTGGGAAGTAATCACTCCAACCACCCAACGGAGGTAATTGGCAATCCCTCTACTCTTAAACTGATAAAATGCATCTCATTCACAAATGCCATAATAATTATTCTATCTTTAACCGATTCATCGCAAACCGTCCTTGTAGGTGTAAACGTAAAAGAATGTCCATACCTAGGAGGAACAAAGAAATGTACCACGCAATTCAAAGCGTCCGCTAAGAGATATCCACATTTAGGCATAGTCATCCAATACTTGGATCCGATTGTCTTCAATCCCTTTCGGCACTTTACACGCGCAATTAAGTCTTTGAACTCTAGTTCTTTGTCGTGCCTATCTCCTTGCTTCATCATCTCCATATAGAAATCCTTGTCCTTTATTAGTTGTACCGCCATCTTAGTTCTTAAATTTTGCCATTGGGTGACATCTTCGTTCACCGCCTCTCCAAAGTAACCAATTTGTTCCGTGGCGACGTGAAACCCATAATTGCCATCCCCATCAACCTCGTCGGTGGACAAAACAAATGGAACAATGAGTGGAGGGAGTTGTTTCATATACTCTTCTATAATCGTATACCTTGATCGTGTTGGTCTTCCATGAAAATCCCTAGGACAACGAAGAGTACCATACTTCTCTCTTATAGTCACCATTTCCGTTGATTGTGTTTGTTGCGAGTCGCTCATTTGATCAATAACTACGAAGCTAGTTTGGGTCTCCACTAATACAACTTCTTCCACTTCCTCGGCTTGACTTACTTGAGAAGGCTTCGTAGAGACCTTTGGACTCACTTGTTGGGTGGTTGGTCCATTTTGATCTTTTCTTGGACGACCTCTTTTCTTGGGTTGCGGATCATCTTCAAATTCGGCTTCCGAACGCTCATGCCTACACAATATTCTTTTATTAGACAAATGCACCTTTAATTCTTTTCTTTCAATGGTCCTCGACACTTCGGTGTTTGGCCTACCCGCCCCCTTTTTCTTAATAGGTTCATCAACCTCCCTTAAACGAGGGTGAAGAGCTTGCTCTAAATCATGTATCAATATTTGCTTCTTGGCGCCATTTGTTGTAGCATAACGCTCGGTTATTCTTGCACACAATTCCGACTCCATGAACGACGGACCATCAACTACGAGGGTGCTTGGAGTGAAATTTAATTGCTTCCAAAATGGATGAATATCATTGATATCAATCACATCGACGTACCTACCCATTTTATGACGACATGGGAGACCAATATTCTCGTCATCATAAGCTTTATATAACTTCAATTGTTCCATCATGTGATTTATTGCCCATTTTGAAACTTTATGAACAATGCCCCTTAGAAGCAATCTTTCCCTTTCATGTTCCGTAGGGTATTTATGTACACTAAATTGCATAGAATCCTTAATCTTTACGAGATCACGATTGGTGAATTCATGGATTGCTTCTTGGATCGACACAACTCCATTTTGACTACCTAGAAGTATTTTCTTTAATCGGCCATGAGACCCCTCCGCAATGCTTGTCGCCTCGTTCTTGAAGTTACGATATTCATATGTCCATGCATACACAAACCTCTCCTTAATCGGTAACCATTGTGTTTTACAATACTCAACGGGTTTTGGGTAGTCCTTGCCATATTCATCCTCAAATTTCTTCAAGTTTCTTTCGTAATTTTCCTCGGTCATTGACCAAACGATCTTGTCCCATGCTTTCATGAACGCTCTCCAAATCATTCCATCCTCCTTCCATTTTTCATCAAATAACCTCTTCTCTTCCTCTCGTTCTTCCGCGGTTAATTTACTAATGCGCTCATCCTCTTCCTCCGACCTCTTGGTACCCTTCCTTGGTTTTTTAGCTTGGAATTGGTGATGGCAATTGTGTTTGAGGTTGCCTTGAATGTGCCTCGTACATTGCAAGTTTCGGGCTTCAGGAAACACTACCGCTATTGCATGCATTAAGGCTTGATCGTTATCTGTTACAATAACCCTTGGAAAATCACCGCCATTATAAATGGACCTCAACGTCTCCAACATCCAAATGAAACTCACGTTGTTCTCATGATCCATTAAACCCCATGCAATCGTAAACGTGTTTTTGTCCGAAGTGTGACAAGCAATGTTCAACAACAGCATGTTATATTTGTTTGTCTTGTAAGTGGAATCTATCAACAAAATTTGATGAAAACACTGAGCCAATTTTATCATTTCGGGATGTGCCAAGAAAATATGTACCACTTTACCATCCTTTTCTTCCGTTCTCAACATGTAGTCGTGTAACTCAGCTAACCACTGCGATTATTGCATGACCATTCTACCATCCCATTCCGTCCTTTTGATCGTAGCTAGGGCCGACCTAATTGTAGACAAAGAAGACAAGTTGTCGGAGTCGTCCGCCTTTATTTTACTTAAGATCGCACTCGCCTTTTGGATACGCATAGACCTTACCGTCTCCATTTCATGTGTTTTTAACTTCGCAACCATTACATGTCCAATAAGAGTATCCGGATCATCGTGGTTGTGACAACCATTAGCAACTTTAGACATTTTCCAATCTTTACTTTCCTTACCATCGGGCTTATAGAAGACAATCTTAAATGGGCATCCAATCTTCTTTGTATGAGTTCGGTACTTCTTCCTCTCCGTCTTCCTTACATACTTATTATTCTTTCCCTCGTGACTCTTTTTCTTCCCACCTCGCTCACAAACCATTTCAAACCTAATGTCCTTCACGCAAGGGTTCTGAACTACCACGCACATCTTCTCTTTTGCCTTGTTCATAAGCCATTCCTTTGCTTCCTTCTTACTTCCAAATATCTAAATGCGCATATAACAAACCAAAAAAAAATAAGCATAACCATCAAACATACATGATTGGAAAAAGAAAAGATAATTCATGAACATACCAAATCGTTTGCATAGTGTAGGGAAGTATCAGGCCTCAAATAATAATCGTCATCAACCGCTACAACAGCCTACGCACAACAACAACAAGTTATGCATTAGCAATCGGAAGGAAGTTTAGATAATAAGTAACCGATTGTAACACAATCGGTAATTTAATACTATACAACATAACCGATTATGAGCAATCGGTAGTCATGTACGAATATAGTCTACCGATTAACGACATACACAAATGAACAATTCTTCTATATAAAAAGCTTCAATAATCGGAGGGACTATAAATTCATAAACCAACCGATTATTAAATATCAAGATTTACGAATATTTCATTTTTTGGAGAAATTCGTATTTGGGGCGACGTTATATAATCAGACGTGTATTTATGTATACAACTTCCGATTGTGAGAAATTGAAGCTTTCAATTTGGGGATTTTTTTCATAATCGGCAGATTAATACATCAAAATATATCCGATTCTGGATAATCGGTAGATATTATACTAAATTAACTATCGAATATATGTCGTTCATGTCATTCAATGCATGCAGAAATCGAATTTTCACGTTCAAAAACACACACAAATGCACATAACATGGATAACATGGGTATTAGAGTTTGTTAACAACATACATGTATGTTTGATGCATCGTTATGTTCGATCTCGGGTGATTCTCCATTTTCTTCCATGAAAGCGTCGTCTAGGGTTTCATCTCCATCAAAGTTTGGATCATTCAACATATACCCCAAATCTTCATCTCTAAACGGTAGTGAACCTTGAACTTCAACAACTTCACGTCCTTCTTCGTACCCATCCATGTTTATGGAAGTTGGCAACATATACCCACTTCTTCTTATTTTTTTTCTTCTTCTTCTCTCACTCAATCGGGAATTATCTCACAATGAGTCAATTTTTTTTTCCAAACACTAATATATAGACCCCAGCCTACCGATTACAAGAGTTTGCTTCCGATTATTTTGTGAAACTACCGATTATTGTTTTGGCTACCGAATATAATAGTTTTTGGCAAAGGTTGAATCCGGGGCCACTTATAATCGGTAGGGTTATAAGTTTTAAACTCTACCGATTATGGTAGATTTCAAAATTCATCACATGAAGGATTTTAGAAAAAACTCATTTTGGGACAACATATAATTGGTAGGTTTTGGAACCAATCTGACGTCCGATTATGGCTACATCCAAATCACGAACCACATAGTTATGCCTGGCTCTGTACCCTCTAAACCTATGGATTTTGGCACAGGTTGGATTTGGGGCTTCGTATAATCGACAGAAGAAGTAATAAAATCTACCGATTATGGTAGATTTCAAAATTCATCACATGAAGGATTTTAGAAAAAACTCATTTTGGGGCAACCTATAATCGGTAGGTTGTGTAACCTATTTGGCTTACGATTATGGATACATCCAAATCACGAACCACATGGTTATGCCTGGCTCTGTACACTCAAAACCTATGGAATTTGGCAAGGGTTCGATTTGGGGCTCCTTACAATCGGTAGGTTGTTAAGTTGGATAGACTAACGATTATGGTAGATTTCAAAATTCATCACATGAAGGATTTTAGAAAAAACTCATTTTGGGGCAACCTATAATCGGTAGGTTGTGTAACCTATTTGTCTTACGATTATGGCTACATCCAAATCACGAACCACATGGTTATGCCTGGATTTGTACCCTCTAAACCTATGGAATTTGGCAAGGGTTCGATCTGGGGATCCTTATAATCGGTAGGTTGTTAAGTTTTTAACTCTACCGATTATGGTATATTTCAAATTCCCTTACATGAAGAATTTTAGAAAAAACTCATTTTGGGGCAACCCATAATCGGATGGTTTGGTAATATATTTAACTCCCGATTAACGCTGCATCCAAAACACGAACCAAGTGGCTATGGCTGGTTGTGTACACTCAAAACCTATGAAATATGGCAAAGGTTGGATCTCGGGCTCGTTATAATCGGTGGGTTATATAATTATATACCCTACCGATTATGGTAGATTTCAAAATTCATTACGTGAAGGATTTTAGAAAAAACTCATTTTGGGGAAACTTATAATCGGTAGTGTATGTAACCTATTAGGCTTCCGATTATGGCTACATCCACAGCTCAAACCAAGTGGTTATGGTTGGCTCTGCACCCCTTAAAACCTATGGAATTTGGCCAAGGTTGAATATGGGGCTCCTTATAATCGGTAGTCTTACAAGTTGGATATGCTACCGATTATAAAATGGATTATTAGCCAAAGTATCTACACAATAATCGGTAGGTATAGTTTCAATTTAACCTACCGATTCACATGTAACCTACCGATTCACCTGTAAACTACCGATTATGGTGTTGGCTCCCGATTATATAAGGGCATATTGGCCATTTCGAAAAATCGAAGATAAGGGGTAGCTTAGATTTACGTTTGGGTGACATTTTTTGTCTTTTAGTGTCGCCCCTAATTCTTTTGGGGTCGCCCCTAAAAATGTCAGGTTATCTATTTCCAAAGAAGTCAATTAACATGATAATTCTTTTTGCATGGATGTAGAAACCTCGAGGGAGGATGCAAGTGCGGAGACAGCTGATCATGTACCGATTGCAAGTGTTAATTAACAAAGAAAATAATATATGAAGATAAGGGATTCTTTACAAGTCGAATCCGAATGATCTTATTGTGGTGTTGTTTGTATGTGTACCGTGTCTTTCTTTTGCATTAAAATAATGTAGCTAGTATTTTTTTTTTTTTTTTCATAAAAGAGGCGAGCCTCAAACATAGATTGATAGAGCCGATTTGAAATCGGATTCGATACAGGGGTGATCAAAGATCAGTTTACAATCAACGAGACTTGAAAATTTCCGCCAGTTCTTGACTATTCCTACATTTCTAACCATTACAACCATACCAGAAAATCTCAAGGGAACATAAAGTAACCATATCGTAACAAGAAAAATAGACCAAATTTGTTTTGTTTGAAAAACAAATTTGCACCATTACAGATTTGTAAGAGTGGGATCTTTAAGCGATCCAGCTAGGTTTTTTCGAAAAACCAAGGATTGTTAATCACTTGGAGATAAAAGTAACAAGAGTAACAAAAGTAACAGTAACATGGGTAACACAGGTTTTCTGGTTCGGTCGGTATCGGTCGGAGTCTGTCGGAATCGGTCGGAATCGGCATCGGAGTCATTGTTAACGGAATCAGAGTCTTTGTAATCGTTTTCATTGTTGTTGTATTCTTTGTTTCTTCTGATGTTCTTAGTGTTGATGATGCCATGTGATTGCTGCTGCTGGTGTTGATTGATTTGATGTTGTTGAAATTGTTGCTGAAGTTTTTCTGAAAAGAATCATTTTCCCCCTAACTAGTATCATATGTGTTCTGCATTTCATGTTCTTCCACTTGAGCTTCCTCACCATTAGCTGAATCCAATCACTAGAACCAGTAACAAAAGGAGAAACCCTAGTAGAGAAATCTAAAACAAAATCAGTAAAATTAAAACCTATGACTACAAAGACAGAAACTAATAAAGAGCAAGGAGATGAAGATCTAGATCGAGCAAGGTTGATCTGCTCAGATCCGCTCCAAAGGAGCAAATCCGAGCAGATGGGATTTTAGGCGGCTAGGCTTTCTTCATTCGGAGTAGAAGAGGGGATGAGAGGAAAGGATAATGTAGCTAGTATGGCTAGCAATACTTGAGCTTCCAGTACTGTTAAATCATGGCTGCACAGTGTTTGTATTTGCAAAAAATCGGTTTGATCGTCGAAATAGGGTGATTTGTTAAGTTGTGTAAATGTGTTAGCTTTTTATGTAATAAATTGAAAAGCAATCACTTGTTTTTTTGATCAGCGATGCAAAGATTTCCATTGATAAAAAAAAAAGGGTACAAAAGAATTGAACAAGGAAGAAAAGAATTAAAAAAAAAAAAGCAAGATAAGAAAAGAGATACAAAAAAGTTAGGGAATGCAAACAAAAACAGCTGCACCTAGGGAGGTTGAAAGTACAACAGTTTCCAATTCTCAATAACAGTTTCGAAAGAGACCTGCTGAAATTCAATAAAACATAAAGCCCATGTAAAAAAAAACCAGTAGTTCGCTTTAGAAATAACCTCTTGAAGATCCATTTTCTTCTCCGAGAAGACTCTAGCATTTCTTTCCAACCAGGTACACAACAAAGTCTTCATTGAGGAAGGGAGGAAAAAAGAAAACTGAAGCTAGCTCCTAAAATGGTTCCACAACCCTTGAACAAAAACACAATGAATAAATAAATGATCCACAGTTTCGGTCTCACCACAATCACTTGTTAATGCTTAGAAAAACTCAACCTAATACCAATGAAGTAACCAACTAGGAATAACCTAGTTGGCCAGAGTTGAACTCTTATGTTAGAGGTTCGAGTCTCTTACTCATCGTATAAAAAGAAAAAACAAGTGAAGCTAATATTCACGATGAAAGGGAAATATTAGAAAATGGGATAGAAAAACCTCAAGGAGGTTCCTAAGCAAATAGTGAATCCCAACTATTAAAATGTTTTGTTACCATGAATTTACCCAGTAGTGTAACTAGAAAATTTGACCTCAAATATTTTTTAAACAATTGCTCTCCAGAAGGGTCGTGTACTAAATTATAAACAACTTGTTCAAAAACTAAAAGTATTGGTTTACCATAGCGAACGGCTCGGGGCATTTAATTTGAGCTTTAAGTAGGAGTTTGATTGGAAAAATTAAGCATACTTAGGATAGACTAGAGTGTTTTTTCATAAAGAAACGCCTTCAGAAGGCCATATTAAATTTAGATTTTGATGAAATGTTCCCTTATAAGACTCTACATTTCTACAAAAAAAAAATAGGCACAATTCGAGATACCAAACCTCACCATCTACCGATCTTAATTTCAACCATTAACTTTTAATGACTGATATTCAAAGGGGTGGATGGTGGTGTTATACGTCTCAAATTATGCTCATTTTTGGTAGGAATGTAGAGTCTTATAAGAGGAACGTATCATCAAAATATTGGATTTAAGTTCATTATCGTTTGGGTTTTGCAGAGAAAATAGCACAAATCATGCATGATAATGTCCATCTAAGAGTGCCCTTTGATCCTCCCTCGTTAACTTAAGCCCCATCTAGCTAAAGCATGAGCTACAGATTTATATATGCATGGTTGAAAAGTGGTAGAATAATAAATATAGCATCCCCTTTGATATCCATCGAACTTCCCGGTTGAAAATTGGTCGATCAAATCCTTTGCACCACTCTTAATGATGACATGAGTAAGCTTTTATTCAACAAATTTATTAAGAGAATCCCAGATAGCCATGGCATCAACTTCAGCGGTAAATTCAACTTCAAATACTATTGAGGTACAAAGAGAAGCTTTAATTGTAAAATACCTCATCACATACCCTGGACCATTATCCATAGATACTTCATCAAAAGCACCATCAAACGTTACATCTAATTCATCCAAAAGGGAGAGACATCCATTTATCATGACTATTGACCTTAATATTAGTGGGGATTTGTAACTTAGGTTTTCTAGACAACAACATAGCTCTGGTTCTATTAATAACAACAGAATAAGTCTACAGTAAAACTTCAATAAATTGATAACCTTGGGACTGCTAAGTTCTATCAATTTAGCGAAGATTCAATTTATCAATAAATTAATAAGTTATAATATATCGAAATATACCTGATTTAAATTTCAAAGATAAGCATGTAGACCATTTTCCTATAACAACAAATATTTAGAGATACGAAGAACGGTTATAACAGGTATGGAATTCTTAGTAGCTTTCCAAACGAAAGTCTGAATACGGTGTGAAACTCTATGTTTCCAAATGCACTTTCAAAGTTTACCACAAGGGAAGGGTCTAGACCCTCTAAGTCCCAAGTAAGCAAATTTAGACGAAAATCTATCGTTCTTTGATAGCTCCCAATCTCTCATATCTGGATTGCACAACTAGCTTATGGTAATTGTGACAATCTTCTTAAAAGAAGCATTATCAAAATGGGTGTTTAATTCTTATGTTCCAAGTTCTGGTGTCATGGTTTATGAAACTTTAACACTAGGGTCCTGAGGAACCAAGGGGTTAGGAGTAGATGAAACTGTATTTGTATTCATTTATCACACCAAGGGTCAACGAATTTCCCATCTCCAATTATCCAAGAGATAAAGGGTTTGATAAGCTCTTTTATTGTACGCAAACCTCCATGTCCATGAGCAGCTACTAGGGCACTTAGTATTTAAAAAATCAGTCCTAGAAAAATATTTAGCTTTAAGATTGATACCTAGCAAATAGTTTTGGTTTTCAATGATCTTCCAAGAATTCTTAACTAACAAAGCCAAATTATTAAACTCAACTTCCATAAAGCCTAAACCTCCTTCATATTTGGGAGAGCACGGGATATCCCAACTAAGAAGATGTAGTTTTCTATCTTTAGGATCTAAAGTTCCCCCCACCAAAACTTACTGATATGGGAATCCATTATCCTACAGAGGTATTTAGGAATCAGAAAGGCTCTCATCTGGTATAAATGGATAGCTTGACCGATGTGATGTGTTTAACCAAAGAAGTCCTAGCATCCTGAGAGAGGAGTCTATAAAAAGATGAAAATATTCTGGCATCCATAGACTGCAAAATACCAGTATGAGTCTGAATTTTTGAGTGTTTGAATGCAATAGGTGTACCAATGTATTTTTCACCTAAATCACGAATATGAATGTTGAGAATACAAGAAAACTAGTTCATCAGGCATTCTGGGATCTTTTTACTAAATATAATGCCAGACTTATCACAATTTAGTTCTTGGCTAGAAGCTAAACAATATTTTTGCAGATAGTTTTTTATGGTTGCTTTAGAAAACAGAAGATGGTTATCAGGGGAAAAAAAGGTTAGTAATGTTATAAGCAATGTTGTTAACCCGAATACCTTCAACTAGGCCTTTTCTGGTCAAAGAGTGCCTATAGTGACCAAAGTTTTAGACAAAATTTTATATATGAAATTATACAACCTGATATCGGTCTATACTGAGATATTAATTTAGCCAGGAGAACTTTAGGAATCAGAGCAATTTTAGTATGATTAAAGCAATATGCCCTGTTCGAAAACAAATCTGTATCATATCAACAACAGTTTCTCCCCCTATCCCAATTATTCTGGTATAAAAGACTAGTAAAACCATCAGGACCTGGGGATTTTTTCCTTCCCATTTGCAAAACAACATTTTTAATCTCCTCAACAGATAACTGAGTGTTGAGATACTGGTTGTCTTCTTCATAAAATTTTACGGGAAGATCTTGGAGAATTTCATCCTGGTACTGTTGAGGGTGGGAAAAGTAGATGCTTTCAAAATAATAAGCAAAGGAATTACTTATACTATCGCTATCAGTTAGAGTAGTGCCAACAACATATTTGATCCATTTAATAGCATTTCTGTTTCTCCTAAAGAGTATGACTCCATGAAAATAGGGAGTATTTATATCTCCTTCCATAAGCACAACTCTCTATATTTATCCTTCCAATATAACACTTCAAAGTTATACATATACGCCAATCTGGCACGTAGTCTAGAGATGAAACTAGTCTCAGTTGGGTCACAAGTTTGGAATCCAACTAAATCATCTTTGATGGTAGATATATTGGTTCGTATATTACCAAAAGATGATTTATTTTAGTCTCTAAGACCTTTATTAGTACTCATGAGTTTAGCTCTCAGCTTAAGGTTGGAGATCGCATAACATTGATAGGCCAATAATTTTCCATGATATCCCTACAAGTTGGATCTTCAATCCATATAGCCATAAAGTGGAAAGGTTTATACATACAAATATCTTCAAAATTAAAACCAATATGCATATGACAATGGTCAGATGAGTCTGTAGGAAGATTATTGACACATAAGTTAGGGAATAAGACTTCAGCAGATTGGTTTATAAGACATCTATCAAGTCTTTCAAGAATTTTTTTTTGGGTCATGCTGCATGTTAGACCATGAGAATCTAGGTTTAGAGAAAACATGACCAAGGAGAGAAAACACATTACGAAAATTCCTAAAATTATAGAAATCATTATCATCAAACTCTAGACCACTATTCTTTTCTTAAGTACCTAATAAAGCATCAAAATCACCTACAAAGAAAGCCGACTCACTATGAGATGTAGGTGCTAGACTACATTGGTTATCCCAGAAAGCTTGTCTAAGACTACTGTTCTGCTCACCATAGATGAAATGTATGTGACAAATTTTTGAGTATAATTAGTCGTGACATAGATGCTCCCAGGATTGGAAGATTAAATGTTTAGATCAATTTATTTTTCCAAGCCAGAACAAGACCACCACTCCTTCCAACATAAGGAACATTGAAAGTGTAAGGAAAACCAATCTTTTTTTACTTCCTAACAGCAATATCCTTCTTCATTTTTGTCTCAGACAAAAAAACATGGTTGATGTTTTTAAAAAGAAGATTTAGCTCTTTATTTGCTGACTTTTTTCCTAGAGCACGAACATTCCGACAAAGCATATTCACATTATTGACAGGATAAAAAATAATAGAATTTGATAAGAAATTTGCAGAATCATTGGAAGGAGATAGGATAGAAGAATTTACCTGATTGGTGGAATCAATTTTAGGATTGATTTTGCGTTTGAATTTAGAAAGAGCATCATGTTTAGCAGCAAGAGAGATAACTTCTTCTACTGTAAGAGTAGGTGGTTGAGCTATAATAACAGATCTTTTAAATCATATAGTTGAGTCTGAAGTGCGGATCAGCCCCGAACTCAACGATTCGAAAGGATCTTGAATATTGATACTGAGTCAGCAGAGTTATCATTCTGATTTGTCGCGTGTTTGAGAATATCTGGTAATCCATTGTCTATAGAATAGGATGATGAGATTGGGCCGGACCCATGTCGTAGATTTTAAGAGCATTGAATCTGTTCATGAATGGACCCCATATTAACCTTCTTTCAAAACCTCTTCTTCATCTTAGAGGTTTACACAGCCGCAACAAAAGTTATCATAAACTTTCAAAAGTTATCATGATTAATTTAGATTATCATCTTGAGTATCCATAAAGATATCATCATGAATCATTGTTGGGTTATCTAAACCACTGAGACCGATTTGGTGGAAGTAACAAGTGTTGTGGAGGTATTCATTTAAATAACTTTTGTAAAGAGTATTTTGCACTAGGGAATGAACTAGCTTCTTGAATGGCTTTCTGTTTAGCTTTCATCCATGAACAAACCGCATCATTATGATTAATAATGCGGCAAGAAGTACTGAAAAACCTTAGCACCAGGAAGTATCTGCATTCTATGAAGAATGAATCAATCCTCTCTCTTGTGACAAGTGGGATGCCAGTTGGTAGAGGGTTTTTGGATAAGGATAAAAACGCATATTATGACGTTCTTATTCAGGAGATGATTTCCATAAGGATATTTTGCTTCAATAAGCTCATTGAATCTAACCATTAGCTTCCTGATGTCTTCAAACTTTATGCACTCATTTGGTGCATTACATAAAATAAGCCGCATCAACTCATAAGAGAAAGTAGTTTGAAAGTTAACCAGCTAGCCAGTTATGGGGACAACTCTTAGAACTATCATAACCACACGCAAACCGTGGACGTTGTGCTTCCACTTTTTGAAATCACTTTCAGATAATCTTATCAACACTTTATTTCTCAAACCACTAAAAGTTGTAGGAGTTTAAACGAATGGCCATTGGGAGCAAATATAACTTCTAATAAATGCCATTGGGACAAGAGTTTCACTTCATACAACACTTTTAGTTGTTATCATTCTCTCAAAGGACTACAGTTTTATCTTAAAAAACTTGTTCAGTAAGAGTTGAATGAACATTTGTTGGTAGAGTAAGTTTTTCCTTCATTTAGGTCTTCGATATCTTTTTCTAATGAAGAAGGTGCTTCTGAGGTACCGAGTTAGTCCTTATAAAGAGATACAATGAGTAAAATATTAATAGAGAAGATAGGGGTGACAAAATCCTTAGCATGGTTTTCGAATTGAGTGGTTTTAATATGTTTATACACATAGAGTTGACTGAGTCAATACCAAATTAAGGTGGAACATATGATACTGACATAGGTACAGAGTCTAGGAGACTTCATAGGTTCAACTTTAAAATGAGAAATATTTGAGAGTTGAACACTTTTCTTGTGAGAGATAAAGAAAATAGTCAATGATAGATTTTTGGATTTTTTGTTATGTAGATGGTCAAAGACACCTCACATGTATAGAATATTGGCTCACGTGAATTTAAGAAATCAAACTAAGTAAAATAGATTTTCTGACGGTTTTCATACGTCTGATCCATATGACGTATACCAAGTACACCTTTATCTAGAAGGCTATGATACTTGAACAATGAATATACTTGTTCTCTAGCCAACAAGGCAAATAGTGAACATATAAACTTCCAAATAACATTAAAGCTCCAAGGATGTAGTAGAAATGTATATGGGAAAATTTTCAGGAGGGAAGGTATGAGATAGGCAGATACAAATATTGGAGTTTTTAGGTTTTAACATATGAATGGCTACACTTTTACATTGACCAGGAGTCGAAGTGCAAAGGTTTCTTGAACGAGATATTTTAGGATTTCTGAAGTTAGGGGGTGGGTAAGGTAAGAGAAATGTATCCTGGCCGGTTTACTCCGACCAACAATGATGCCTCTCAACGGGTGTTGCTAAGTCCAGATCTGCAAAAAAATCAAAGATTTGAATTAGTGCTCGTATAGAGTCATAAAGACTATGTCACCTGCCTATAAACCTCTTAATGGTAATTCTGATAAGAATTAGGTCTATTGAAACGTCTAGAATTAGGCTTTGAAAAGATGGTTTCAAGAAATAATTATGGTTCTGGAGAAGGTACGCATGGATTTGAATAGATGTGAATTTCCAAGAGGCGAGATATTTTACCAACAACCTTAAATGACCATTAATGGCATTTTATTTTATTTTTTGTCTTTAAAAGGATTTAGATAAATAATCTCCAGAATAGAGAGAATTAAACTAAAAACAGAAAAACATTTTAAGAGAAAGAAAACTAAAATCAGAATTAACTTAGTTTTCTTATCAGGAAAATGATTGACAAAAAAAAATCGTTACCTAACTTCGATAAGCCAAACTAGAATCAGAATCGATTTATTTACTTATCAGGAAAGAAATTATCATAAATAATTCTTCCCTTGGCTTCCATAACCACACACCCTACAAAAATATATCATTAAGCACCAGTTCAAAATAGAACTCTTCTCCATTGTATGTTATTCACTGCAAACAAAATAATAACACGAAGACAACCTTTATCATAGAAAGGTCGATAGATCTAAGATATTACCTGCCACAAAGTAAAAAAGCTAAATCCTAAACTCATACGTATACCAAATACATAACTTATGAAACATAAATCGATATGAGTTAATCACCATCATCTTCTTATGATTATTTAATAAAGCAACCCAAAAGGTTAGATATGAAATTCACTAAATTAAAAAGTCACAAAATCATAAGATATGCTAATATGAGACCGAAAGTTATAGTTAAAGAAAACCGAAAAATTATTTCATAACTGAAATCAAAGCAAAGAGATCTTAAATAGGAACAGGCAATGCAATCTCAACTATCAAAAGAATGACGCAAGGATTTAAAATAAAAACTTATCATTCATATTATTGATGGTCTGAATAAATCTTACACAAGCATTGACGTGAATCAATAATTGATCTTATGGAGTCCATGCATTGACCTATATACTTCTACTAATTTATGGAAATTATTAAGGGGATCTTGTGCAACAGAGGAGGCTATTAGAAAAAAAAAAAAGGATTCTGCACTGTTTCTAAATGTTATCTTTGTGGGATTGGTCAAGATACGATGGATCATATACTATGCCATTGCGTGCTTAGTGAAATTATATGGCATTGGCTTGGTGGGATTTTCCATTTTTTAAACCCAAATAATTTTGAAGAGGCGTTGAGTCTTGTTAAAAGTAAAATTATTGCAGTGAAGGAATTTTGGTGTATTAGTGCTTTTACAGTGATGGTGGAGCTTTTATTCACTAGAATAAATATTATGTATGAGGGTGAAGTGCCAAGTACTGAGAAGGTGAAGCAAAAAGTTATGAGTTATACAAATGAATGTAGTGTGCGAATGAAGGGAAGTAAGTGGGGATGTGTGTATGATTTACAAGTCCTGATGAGCTTTGGGATTAAACGGATTAGAGCTTCTCCTATTGAACTTAAGTAATGTTTCTTCAACTTCCAAGACCAAGTCACATTCTTTTATGTTGTGATGGTGTTTCAAGAGGAAACCCGCGACAAGAAGGATTTGGTTTTGTTTCTAGGAGTCATGGTAGTGGTTTTATTGGTGCAGCATCGGAGGATTGGGAATTGTTACAGACTATCTGGCAAAGATAATGACTTTGATTTACGCCAAAAAATGAGTTGTCAGACAAAACAAATTGGATGTATGTTTTAGTATTGACTCCAATGCAGTGTTGGTGGATTTTATGTGAGGTAGAATTCCTTGGATATTCCTTAATATTGCTTTTGGACACTCTTTCAAAGAGATAAGTTTCTCAGCTGATAAAATGGACAAAAGGGGGGCTCTTCTGGATAGAGGAGAGGTGCATTTTATGATGAGAAACCAGCTTTTTTGGGAGTGATAGGGTGTGAGCAGACCGCATATATTAGATTTGTTTGATTTTGTCTATAGTTTTTAGTTTTATCTTTTATGCTATTTTTTTGGTGGTTTTTTGTCCTAGAAGCTGAGACTTTTATCTTGGTCACTTTTGTATTCTTTGTGTTTTTAATGGTCAATAAAATTATATAATTTAGCAAAAAAAATAATCATCGTTTAATTTATCTAACTCAAAGTCATCCCTTTAAGAGATCATCTTCAATATCCTCAAAATTTTCGGGATATTCATCCTCGGCATCACGACTAATTTCCCGAACTCGATTAATAGTACCTTGATTATGTTCACAGCTTACATTTACCTTAAAATTAATATTTCGAGCATACTCCCTATTACGGATTGCAAGATTAATCAGCTTTCTTTGGTTACAGATAATAGTTCTTAGTAATGCAGCGTGTCTGTGATGAGTTTCAACAGTATTGAGGAGAATTTAACGAAGATTGAAGATGTCAATATTAGTTTCTTAACTATTCTGGACAAGAATATCTGGGACTTCAGCATGATATGAAACTGTTTCTTCCGATCTTTGCATTATTTACTCATATCATCACACCTAGATTTCTTGACGAACTCATTATCAAGATCGAAGGTTTCATTAGAAATTTTCTTGCTCAAGGCTTTGAGGATCTTAGCTTGAGATATGGTTAGAGGATACATCTTCAGTATGAACTCTTAATCACAAGATTCAAATACTTATACTAATTATTTTGAAATGACATAGAAAATAAAATACAACACATAACAAATGTAGGTACCAGCTCTATATAGAGGGGTTTATAAGATAAACCTGACCAGATCCGAAAATAGTTTCGTCTTTTACATGCAGATTTTATTTCCTTCCACAATAAAGATTATGTACTATTTTATTCCTTTCGAATGTAGACAAGATAAATCGAAAGTAATTCAAACAAATTAACATGTGGACATAATAGAAGGTTTAGTAAGAGAAGAACAAATCCTCCAAAGCAGTAGATTCAAACATTCAATACATGCGTACATTATATGATGAAAAATTATGATCGTCATGTTTACACAACTATCCAAGATAGATTAAAGACTTGAAGTTTGGAAATACAAAATACATCGCCAAAAGGTTTGTGAATTTTGCTCTATATTGAATAAAAGGTTTTAACAGGATTTTGGATGCCAAGTTAATTGTGTTTCCTCACAACATATTCAATTGGGCACTTAGTGAGAATGCACATTCCAACACTTTTAGTAGGTGTTGGGATGAGATATAATTTTCTCGCTAAGCATTGATGGGACAATTTTTTTTCTCATCTTTGAGGGGTTATTCTTGAATCCTTGTATAACCATGTAGTCTTTTACATGGTTGCGAGAAGTTATGCCCGAGTTGACTTTCTGAGCCCATCGTGGTAGGTTCATTTTATTTGAATCCTCGGGTTTTTGGTCTGAAACCACTATGTGTTTCATGATGTAGTTTTTTATAGTGATAAGAAAAGGTTCGTTAAAGACTTGTAGAGATTCGATTTCAAATTCAAATTTCAATAGAAAACTAGAAAACTCAAATTGAAGTTGTTATAAAGATTATAGAGAAAAATGAGACAAAGGATTCCACCATCAACCAATTATCAGTGATTCAATCTAATTAATTTTCATGCAATTCTTTTCGTTTTAAAGCGATTCTAATATGTTGCAAAGATAGATTTTCAAAGCAACAATTGTAAATCCGAAGCATAGAACATCAAAAACTCGAGGCCAAGCATGCTCTATCAAAAGAAATCACAACTTCTCAATTATTAATCCTTAAAACAATTATAATTCAAGGCAAATAATCATAAAAGAAATTGCAAAACTCATTAAAAATAGAAATTACCACATAATAATTGGAAAAATGGCTTCATACGTCGCCTCAACAAGGGGGTTTAGCTCCTCATATTATTCACGTGCTCAAAATATTGTTTCATAGCTCAAAAGTGTATAAAAAGAGGTGAAAATTGCTAATACGGAGATTCGCAACAGTTATAGGTGTTGCAATCACAGTGTTACTGGAAACGATAAGAGTAAGGTGTTGTAGAATAAACGACTGCTCCAAGACGTGGTATGTTCTTCATGTTCTTATTCTATACCAGCAGAAAAATAATTCATGCAACTCGATTTTCTCCTCTCTACGGTCTTCTAATCTACCCCAAAGTCTCGATCATCGTTCTCGAGACTCCTAAAAGCCTTTATATACACCACAGGCTGAGTATCTTGCTTCCAAATCTTCTTTTTTTCTCTCCCACAAGTCACGGACTTTCTTTCTCTTTTTCTTCTTCATGTACGCGTCTGGGTTGTTCAATTCTCTCTTCATGACGTAATAAAATCCTTTAAAGCAGATATATTCCCTTTAATCCCACGTACTTTCCGTACAGAGCTAAGATTCTTACTTTGTTTCCGTTAATAAACTATTCTTCCCTGTTTCCGATGATATGAATATTTGATTTCTCTTTTTAGTTCCAACACGTCAGTCATCCCTGTCTTGTCGCAACAGGGTAATTACAAACCCATCCCGTGAAAATCTCTATAGATGTGGAAAATCCTACTTCTACATCCAATAGATCTCAAACACACATATCATAAGTAAGAAAGTAAGAGATGAATACAACACAAGATGTATGTGGTTCGGTATGATTACCACCATCCACGGGGGTGAAATGATGATCTTATGACTCGATTCAAGGTTTACAAGGGATGATTCTTACACACAAATTTACTATTCTCTCACAAGGATGCTAGTATTCTTCTCTCCCACAAACTTGCCCTCCTAAAATCTTTACAAAACTCTCTATTTATTGCCTCACATGATGATACACCCAAGTTACAGTGTGAGTCACAGTATATCTTCTTTGATGTTCTTCTCGGGTGATGAAATGATGTTCCTACTGAGATGCTGACCCGAGCTTAGTAAGTGTGGCTCCCGATATTTTCCTACCCGATGTGGGTTGCTTGGTGTAGTGTAACCCGATGTCGCCCTCTGTTCTGGTCCGACGTTACTAGCCCCGGGCCCTACTTTGACCAGATTCTTCTTATCTCCTCAGTTACCTTGTCAGTGCATTTATTACTCTAGCGTCCGACAGACATCTCTTCCATCACATCCGAGTTTTGCCTTTACACGTGCTGGCTTCACGAGTCCTTCTGGTATCTCTTTCTTTGAGCCAGTCTTTAAGAAGATGATCACGTGCTTCGATTCTTCCTTATCATTGGTATGAAATTGCTTGAGATCGCTCCACCTGGGTCTGTGGATTATTTACACCTACAATCTCCATGAAAATTTCTCTTCAATCCTTTCCAGAAAACCTGAGAAAACTATCTTGCCATGTTTTCTTCAAACTCGGTGATCGGGCCAATTCTAATCGATTCAATCCATCATACCAGACCTGTTTAGATTAGTCCCATTAAAAGTCACCCGAAAATCAAACCCAAAATCTGTCTGGTGAGTGAGACTTTTCCCGATAATTTAGAAAATTCAAAAGGTAGGGGATGACTTCCCTTTATCCAGTTCCGGTCTCCCTTTAGCCACTGGGTGCAAATAGTATAATTCATGGGGTGCACTTATCCAATAAAGTGCCCCTTAACATCGAGGTGCCCCTTAACAGTGAGGTTCCCCTTATCCATTTCTAGGGTGTCTTTAACAGATGTCCTCCGGAGGTGCCTTTAGCAACTTTTCGAGCCGAATTTTCCAAAAATGTTTATTTCCCAAACATACCTACAAATACACAAAACACCATAATAAGTACAAAAATGGGTACTAACAATATAGAAAATCGAGATGAAAATATACACATAAATGGGTCTATCAAATACCCCCAAACTTATTATTTTCTAGTCCCGAGCAAATTTAATCAACAAAATAAAATCCTAACTCACTGTCGCAGGTATCGCGATTGCACTTAGCGTGTGCAACAAGCCTTTAAACCCCTAGGTGGCCCTAGTGGCCGGGTTATAGTCTCGGGAGGGTTTACCAGAGATATACCCACAAAAATTTTACTCCAGACCCTAGCTATCTACGCAGCACCTTGAAAGGCACCAAAGAACCTCCTTGGTTGGCATACTCTCATTGATTACAGGAGGAAGTACCCTGATGCGAAATTCAAATTGTTATACACGAGTTTGCACTCAAGCATACTAAAATTCATATACAGTAAAAACTCCATATATTAATAACCTTGGGACTTTACAAAATTATTAATATATGGAGTTTATTAATATAGGGAGGTATACCAAAAAAAAAAGATGATTTTTTTTTTTTGCTATGTCAAAGTATGTAAATGATATTGGATAATGTATATACATATATTGAATAATGTATCCTTTATGTGAAGGATATATATCCTTTATGAATAATATATTGAAAATATATCCTATTATTGAATAATATATCCTTTATTATATATTGAATATCCTTTAATATATTGAATAATATATCCTATTAAGAATTTTTAAAGTTTTCTCTACACTATAAATAGTACTCCCTCTGTTTTTGGAAAAGAGATACTTTCACTTTTTCATTTTAGCCTATTTTTAGGCCAAATTGAAAAAGTGAAAGTATCTCTTTTCCAAAAACAGAGGGAGTACTAGATATATTAGAAGATAATTCATTATTTTTAATATTCTCTTCTTCTCAACCAAATCAAAATGTCATCCAATGTTAGGAAAAGAACTCATATGAGTGATAAAATTCGTATAGAATTGTGTGAAAAGAAAAAATCACATCCAAATTGGACGCAAAAAGATCTTGCGAAATGGTTAAAAGATACTTATGAGTAATCAAATTGAACAGTTGCACTTTACCAATCAAATGGATATGGATGTCTTCCTTAATCATCTCAATGAGCAACAAGTCATATATGCTTCAACCGAAGAACAAATAATCGATGGAATTAGACAAGAAGCGGAGGGAGATAATCCCGATGATGATAGTACAGAGATACCAAAAGTTTCATGCCAAGAAGCTTTAAACATGCTCGACAAGTTGGAAATGTTTTGGCTTCAACAAGATGGTGCATATAGCAACGAGGTCTTACGCATACGCAAATCAAAAGATGCCATAACAATCCAAAAAATTACATCATTTTCATTTTTGTTTGGTAAGTCCAAATTTGTATTGAAGAATAGCAGATATTTACAAAAAGTTTACAAGAAAAGAGGTCAAAAGACCCCAAAAACTTACAAACTATTTAAATCTGAAATAAGAGACATTAGGATATTCTAAAGAATTTAGAATATAAGGTCTCTCATCATAATTCAGCCCTTCACCATTCCTTAGTAAACAACCTCTTTTTGCCATGGAATCTGCCACAAAATTTGCCTCACGATAGGTATGCACAAACCGGATCAAATCATAGCTTTCTTGAATCCTTCTCCATCTTTGCCTAGCAAACCAGGGCACATTAGAATTTTCAAAAGCCATAATCAACCAATAGATTCAGAGCGAATCAATAATTTTCTAACATTCCACTTCCTTGCCCACTCCAAACCAACTATCACACCATATAATTCTGCCAAAAAATTATTAGTTCTCCCCAGCCAAATACTCATGGCTCCAACAAAATTAAATTACATCATTTTCTCAACCAACTATAGATAAATATTTTCCTTCATCTTAAATTTTGATGTAACAAGATCTATAATTTTCCTATTATGTTGATTTTATTAATATATGGAGGTAAATTCATTAAGGCGGGACTAGAAAAATCTATTAATATTAAAATGTGGAGTTTATTACTATTTGTAACTGGCCCAAGTTGGGATCATGATTTTTTATTAATATATAGTTTATTAATATATGGAGTATCAATATATGGAGTTTTTACTGTATAAGTGACATAGATCTTCTAAGATAGTCGCACTATGGACATCAATATCCGGAGTCAACAAATCACATGGATAGATTAAGAAGATGGACAAAGGAACAAATAGATGCTTTTGATGTTAACTAAGGTGAATGGTGTTTCCCATATCTGTCTGAAGGCCACTACCAAGATGAACATATCCTAATGGACTGAGATATTGGTCTGACTAATATCAACACAACTGGCATATACAAGGGAACCAGTGGTCGACAATCCTAATTCTAGATCAACTCGTATGGCATATACAAGGGAACCAGCGGTTGATTTATTCACTGAATTTTTCTTTTATAGATATGATTAGATCTTGTGGATCCAAGTGCATGCTTCTTGTCAGCAGATTATATGGTAATTCCTGTGGATCCCGCGTTCCACGCTTGTTTAGGCGACGGAGACAGGGAGAACACACACATATTGCTATCCAAGTGTTAGTTTTTATTTATTTTTATTTTGAGAATTATACTGTTTGGTCTGATTGGTCTAGTCTTTTTTATTTTTATTTTTTTTAGTAACTCAGTCACTCTATTTCACCCTAGCAGTGGTAACAACTCGATGTGTGGGCCCTACCAAATCACTTAGAAACATATTTTAAAAAGAAAATAAAATAAAAACAGAAGGTGAAAAGGACTCAACGAGATATGGTGAAACTACCATGTTATTTCTAACACCTGAGCTCTGTGCTTTTATGAATAGACTCTATGTAGATGTTTCCATCCACTCAGATTGGTTCCTCAACTCCTACAATCAATATGCTTCTATCCGCTTAGATTGGTTAGTTCCATCCTTAATAGACATAAATTTTTAGGCTCTGGAGTTTAATAATGCAACTAAAAAGTTTCTCCAATACCCCCAAACTGAAATCTAACATTGTCCTCAATGTTCTAAAGATGAAATTAAAGCATGAACAAGGAGAAACTGTTACTAGTACTTGAAGCAAAAGAGATAAGGAAAGATATTACCGTGTTGCATAAGCATGGGTTACCTCCCAAGAAGTGCTAAGTTTAAAGTCGTCAGCCAAACATCAAGTATCACAAAATGGCTAATTACCTTTTCAAATCATATATATATATATATATATATATATATATATATATATAATCGAAACAATTGTGGATCAACAATACCAAATAAAACTGCCACAATTATGATACAATGCACCAGATTATAAAAATGAACAGACGGAGCACAACCTGATCTAAAATTTCTTGCAAGACAACTGGGTTTATCTGTGGCGCCCACTTGGGCTTCATATGAGTGTCTTGACAAATATATTCATTCGAACAACAAGTCTCTAATAGCTGGATTTACTCCTGGACAACATCAGGAGGATCAGGTTGAGGAGTCGAAAGAGACTCATGTAATACCTCAGGCACACTAGGCTTGATTCCCAAGTTATGGACTTCTAATACGTGTACTTGACAATCACTTTGGATAAGGGTACCCCCAAGAGAAATATTAAGTTTTATTTGACCATTACCTCCAAACTTAGGGTAGTCAGTATTCTCAGACAAACCTCTAACTATTGCTTGAATTTCCGGATCCTCGGAGTCTTTAAAATACTCAAGAGCTTCTTCTAGATCATTACCCCCAAACTTAGGGTCAACACTACTCTCCGTAATACCTAGCACTATGGCTTGAATCTCGAGAACTTCTTCTAGTTCAACATTTTGGTCACCTAACTGACTTAAGAGAATCTCATCAAATTCATCCAAAGAATCATCCAATAAAGTGTCGTCTCAATTATCTTGAACTAGATCCTGAACTAAAGTGATAATCATATTCACTTCCTCTGATTCATCAGAAGGTTGTATAGTAACATTAAAAACATTTAGTTCGTGGTCATATTACCAAAGGATATGTTCATAAGTCTGGTCCTACAGTTGATGATTGCGTTAGCTGTGGCTAAAAATGGGCGACCTAAAATCACCGGAATTTGAGCACTAGGTTCCTAAACAGGCTGAGTATCTAAAACAACGAAATCCACCGGATAAATAAATTTATCAACCTCAATCAGAACATCCTCTATGACACCACGAGGTACTTTGACAGACCTATCAGCTAATTGCAATATCATTTTAGTCGGTTTCAACTTACCAAGACCTAGATGGTTGTAAACATGATACGGGAGTAAGTACACACTAGCTCCTAAGTCAAGTAATGCCTTATCAACTGAGTGGTTACCTATTGCACACGATATAGTGGGGTATCCAGGGTCTTTATACTTAGGGGTTGTTTGGTTCAGAAGGATTGAACTTACTTGACTTGCTAAAAAGGCTTTCTTATTGACATTAAGCTTACGCTTTCGTGTACAAAGATCCTTAAGGAACTTGGCATAAGAAGGCATTTGCCTAATTGCTTCTAATAATGGGATTTTAATATTCACCTGCTTAAATGTTTCCATTATCTTGAAAATGTTTGAGCCATTATCTCTAGGTTGAATGAGGATAACAAAAGGTTTATAGTGATAAGAAAAGATTCGTTAAAGACTTGTAGAGATTTGATTTTAGATTCAAACTATTCTTCCCTGTTTCCGATGATATGAAGATTTGATTTGTCTTTTTAGTTCCAACACGTTAGTCATCCCTGTCTTGTCGCAACAGGGTAATTATAAACCCATCCCGTGAAAATCTCCATGAAAATTTCTCTTCAATTCTTTCCAGAAAACCCGAGAAAACTATCTTGCCATGTTTCTTAAACTCGGTGATCGGGCCAATTCTAATCGATTCAATCCATCATACCAGACATGTTTAGATTATTCTAGTCCAGCCCAACCAAATTCTTCGATTGAGTCCCATTAAAAGTCACTCGAAATCAAACCCTAAATCTGTTCGGTGAGTGAAACTTTTCCCGCTAATTTAGAAAATTCAAAAGGTAGGGGATGACTTCCCCTTATCCAGTTCCGGTCTCCTTTTAGCCACTGGGTGCAAATAGTATAATTCCTTGGTGCACTTATCCAATGAGGTGCCCCTTATCCATTTGTAGGGTGTCTTTAACAAATGTCCTCCGGAGGTGCAACTTTTCGAGCCGAATTTTCCAAAAATGTTTCTTTCCCAAACATACCTACAAATACACAAAACACCATAATAAGTACAAAAATGGGTACTAACAATATAGAAAATCGAGATGAAAATAGACACATAAATGCGTCTATCATTTCATAAAATGAAATATTTTATTCAAGACCTTCAATATGTCTCCATAAAATGTTGAGACTCCGACGAAGGTGTGTTTTTAAAAATCCGTCAAAAGATAACCCTTGACTTAGTTCTTGAAGGAGTTTGCTCTCTACTTGTGAGATATTCAGCGATTGTGCAAGTCTTCCACACTCTGAAATTTTTTGATTTACTTCCTTACACAAAGCAATTTTTTGTTCCAAATAATCAGTAAGATTGGGAACCAAGTGTTTTTCGTTTAATCCCACAGATTTTAACTCGTTGCTAAACAACAAGTTCTAAGACATCTTCTAGATAAATGATGGTTTTCCCCCGGTTCCGAAAACAAATCGACTTTATTATTGAGAGAGATATGTGGGTCATGTTTTCTTTATGTAAACAGGAAAATGAATAGTCGTTATTTAAATTAGACAATGAGTTGGTAACTGAACAGTCTCTACATGGCTACATGTATCAATTGGAACCTGCCCCAAAACAATCTTTAACAAAGGCATTTGCAACCTCTAATTTTGGACATCTCTTTTTCTTTATCATGAGATAAGTAACCTCAAACGTACGAACTAGGAAGGGTGGGTTGAGCTGAAGCTGACTTTCATAACTAGCAACAGGCCGGTGGACTTTTTCTACGCTTACTGTAAGGATGACGATTACATGAGGCCCGTCTTATCTCTTAGGTTTCAAGTTAACCTCCTAAGAGCATCCACAGCGGTGCGACTAAACCCAAAGATCAAAGACCAAAAAAAAAGACCAAATTTTAGTTTGGTCCATCGTGTGACGTGATGGGTCACGAGTAAATTTAGTCGGCGGGGATTATAAGTTCGCTGGTGTGGGCGTAAACTTTATCCCTCCACTGAGTTGCTCTAAAAGACGTAAGGCTGACTTGGCCAATAGTAAAGTCGTCTAAGTTTCAAGTTTTCTTCTTCTTTTTTTCTTTTTCACTCCCAACTAAGGTGAGCCTTGCACGACTCCGATAGTAATTGATGAGAATTTCATAAAATAAAATTATTTACGACTACGACTTAAGGGGATGAACTAGCCTAAGAGCTTCTCCAATGGTCATGTGATCAGCTTGACATGTGGCATTGTGGGAAGACATCCTTTATCTTATTTGGCAACCAATTTTCCTAACTATAAGGAGATATAAAAAATATTCACAAAATTGGTCAAAAAGACCAAAATCAACAATCCCTGGGTAAAAAAGACACTTAGGTTTTGATACTGTTTAAATAGCCAAAAATTAAAAAGATACTGTTTAAATGGACAAAATTTTAAAAATAGGCGAGGATGTAATAGGTTTCATCCCGTCTATTTTCAAATATTTTTTCTTATTTTTATTTTACACAGGATGCATCCAGTTTCATCCTTACTATTTTTTAAGTATAAGCCAGGATGAATCCAGTTTCATCCTTGCTATTTTTTTTTTTGCTATTTCACCCATACTTTTTTTAACTCGTCCATTTGAACCGTGTTTTAAATTTTTTTGGACAAATGACCCATTTTCTCATAAATATTCTCCAACCCTATTGAGAACAAAATCGATGAGCAATTGCGTTTTTGCATCTGTTTTTAAAATTCGGAAAATACAAGGCTTACTTGTAACACATTTTTGCGTTTCAAAACCAGAATGATCGTTTGATTCAATTAAATATTGTGATCGATGATGGTTCAAAATAATATGAAAACAATTTTATTATAATAACATGGGACTAATTGAGATAAAATACATGGATAGATAGTTGATCTGTTTTTACAACAACATAGTATGGTTTATCAATCATTATAATGGAGTACATAACACTGAATTAATCTGCTATAGTATTCATATGGTTTGAGATTAATATTATAGATGGTGATGGATTGAAATCGAGTACATAACAGTGAATTGATTTTTTCTGCTGTTGATATACTTACCTTGCTACCCTATTCTAAGATAATGGATTATTTTTACTGGAAGTCTGCATGATTGATTCCTAGTAATACCAAATTGATGACTCTGGATAAAACGAGGGAGAAAGGAGAAAATTTGTTAATTCTTTTTTATTATTTTTGTTTAAACGTCAATTTAAATTAATTAAATTAATTTTTAGTTTTAAAAAGATGACTAGGATGGATACAAATCCTGTTGATGAACCTCTGAAACAAGAGGTTGGGAAAGACGATGTCTACCTAAAAATATGCCATGTCATCATCTACATGTTAGTTAAAGAGGTTAGGGTTGGAGAATAATTTTAGAAAAAATGGTAGTAGATCCTACGTGGATGAAGACTTTTTTCTCCACACACGTTCCATTGGAGAAGCTATAAGTTCAAATCTAACAAATGATAACCCAGAATTCAAATTCCATAACTCTCATTTCGGGAAATTACAACATATCAAGTGAAGTAATCAACTAGACAGCATTTCCACTATCGCCTGTTCTATTAAGTCGTACGTGCCTACGTTTTGTATGAAAGGCACATATTTTGGTGCCTTACTTAGTGTCAGGCAAGTGAGGCTCTCGAGTCCTAAATGTTGTCATGTGTTGAGATCTTAATCTATTTTTAAGTTCTTCAGCTTATAAAAATTTATTTCCCATAAACACTAACAGTGACTTCAGCATCTTTTAGTTTTAACAAAATGGGCCCCTTCGGAAATCAACAAAACACTCACTCGATTGCTAGAAATTCGAAATTAGAAGGTAAAAAAAGAAAAAAAAAAATCCAAAGAAGAAAATTTGCTGAGCTCGGCTGGATTTACACCCACGGATGGCACCAAGTAAAAGTCCTGACCGAGAAAGTGAAAGTGGAAACAGTTTTAGACGACAAACACAAAAGTAAAGCCGGTTTAACTTTACGGAAAATAGGTCATTTGTTCAAATATTTTTAAAACATGGTTCTAATGTACCAGTAAAAATTAGTATGGATGAAATGGACACCAAAAAAATAGCAAGAATGAAACTGGATTCATCCTGGTTTAAACTTAAAAAAGAGTGAGGATGAAACTGGATGCATCCTGATGTAAATTAAAAATAACAAAAAGTATTTGAAAATGGGTAGGATGTAAATTTTTACATTCTCGTCCATTTAAATAACAAAAAGTATTTGAAAATGGGTAGGATGAATCCCATCCCCTACCCGTTGTTTAAGACTGGTATGGGAAATCCGTAGGGGATGGGTTTCCCATGGTTTTTACAATAAATATTTAAAATTTTGTAAATAATAATAATTTAAAAATAATTATAATGGTTCAAAGAATAATACTAACCATTTTAAAATATTATCAAATTTTACATGTCAATTTTTATGGTTCATTTTACTTCTTAGGAATAATGTTAATTTAATGATCATGATTTTTCGTTACCAAAAATTTTGTGTTAATCCCATTTACCCCATCCCCACATATTCCGGGGATTTTTAAATTAAATTAAGGGTAGAGATTGAGATGTGAAATATTTTTAACCATTTCCCTTATTCCTTTTAAATTAAATTTAATGAGTGTGTCATTCGTTAATGATTCGGACTCGCGTGTATCGGTTAGTTGTCGTTCCTTCCCAACAAACTGCCTAGTTTATAGAAATATTTGTCACTAAATGAGAACAATTCCAATTGCATTTGGATAAAGTCTTGACGTTGGGTACAAAATTTGACTTTAATATACATAACTTCGATAGATCCGCACTATTATTTGATTGAATAGGCATTACTTGAGAAATAATATATTTCAATGGCGAAGATTTTGACGCGTGTACGGTGAACAATCAGTACTACATCTTCGTTTGCTTTATAAATAGGATTACATTGTTTGATTTGAAAATACAAGCACACTAAAAATTATCTGAATTCAAAAAACTTTCATCAGAATCAAAATTCTTAAGCTTTCTACTTTGCCTCGTACTATCAGAATGGCTTGTGGATGTGGTTCTACCTGTGCCTTTAACTGTGGCTGTGGGTAAGATCTTATTTTCTTTACCAGTCCTGTTAGCTTGTTACATACATGGTCACGGCTTATATTGAAGGTTCTGACTAATGCTTATATGGTTTTTTTCCTTTTCCTTTTTCTTGCAGATGCAAGTCCGCTGCTAAGGAGTATGATCTCAAACCCAAGTTTCTTCTATAACTAATTTGATTTTGATAAACTGTGCTTTTATCTATTTCCACGAGAAGTCAATTAACTTGATAATTCTTTTTGCATGGGTGCAGAAACCTCGAGGGAGGATGCAAGTGCGGAGATAGCTGCTCATGTACCGACTGCAAGTGTTAATGAAGAAAATGATGAAGATCCCTGACATCATCTTATTATGGTATGGATTGTATGCGTCTTTGGTGTTAAATAAAGTAGCTATCGTTAGCAATACTTGAGCTTAAGTGTTGTTATATATTCCTAGCTACACAGTGTTTGTATGTGCAAAACAGGAAAAAGAAATTGTTTTGTTGTATTGTGTTGTGTTGTATAGACCTAATAGGAGATGTTTCACTCCTCTGGATTTCATAATAATATTACTGTCTACCTGTTTCTTTGGAGGATTTGAATTTTTATCAATCTTTTCATTCCCTGCTTAACACAACAACTTTCAGTAATTGATAACAACTTAACTTTTATAGCAGACTAGTATGTAACCCGTGCTACGCACCGGGGCCGGTGGGATCAACTACTTTAGTGTGGCGGGGCTTCGCCCCGCGCCCGTGGTCAAATACGTTAGATTTTTTTTTTGAACAATCTTTGATTAATTTAATTTTTTTAATGAATAGGGAACTGAAATTCCATAAATTTAGTTATCTAATGATTTGATGATTTAAATTTAGTTTTATAAACTGAAATTCATATACTATTTTTATGGGCAAATATAAAAATGATTAAAAAGAAATTGATTCCATAAATTTCAGATTCAAAATAATTAAATTTTATATGCCGATATTTATTTGTAATTTTTTTTTTATTAACAAATTGTCTTATCCAACGACTTTATTTGTAAAAGTTTTGGGAAAGATATATATCACATACAGATTTGTGAAATGTAATTTTCAAAAGAGAATAAAAAGAAATGTGAATGCAAGAAAGGTGCATGTAGTCAGGGGCAGAACTATGTAGTGACTTGTAGTGCAGTTTCGTTTGGTTAAAAAAAAAAAAAATCAAGCCTGAACAATAGGCTTAAGCCAGCCCAAGTCAAGCCATTTTTTTTTCAAGCCACCCCAACATTCATTTTTTAGCGCCGCCACTGCATGTAGTGTTACTGCAGATATAGATTTATTTATGTCGAGATTTAGAAGTCAATCTATGTAACAATACTATGTTGAATCCAATATTGCGTAACACCTTGTCAGCATTACATGTTTGTTGGTGGTGTTGTGGTGTTTGAACTCTACGTAAGCGTAGTTCCATGATACAACTTAATATGCCAGAGTCATTCATCATCCTTAATTTTGTACCTTTATCTTGTTTAATCCATTACTGACTATTTTAGTTTAGACCTTATCCAAGATGCAAATTGGTCTCAATGACGCCATGGTAGCACTGTTAATTATAAGATCTGCATCCATGATAAAAGTTTGAGTAGCTGGTTACGTGTGGTTCCATTTAGCTTAAAATTTCCGCAATTAGTTTTTGGTCAAAAAAAAAATAAACAATATACTCTCAGAGAACAATAATATGTTTCAAAAGCCGCGTGTAAAAATAAATACTCATGCAATCCATAATCTCTACTAATAAGTAAATCTTTCATTGCCTTCTGCATCAATCTCGACCAATGGATGTCAGGATCCCTCTCCATAGTCTCGTATATTTCATCACCGCGGTCATCCAGTTCAATCAATTTTGGTATGTCATTGTCGTTTTCTATAGTGTCGTACTTTCCTTTTTTTACCAGATATTTCTTAGTAGGTGTCTGGAGTTGTTATCTGTCAGGAATAGATACTTCATCCGTTCTTTGGTTTTTATAGAGACCTTGTCCTGGCGATCTGCATGGGTATACTAATTGTTTTCTAATTGTATTTGTATCCCACATAACATATATTTTTATTATCCATGTTCAAATTGGTGACATTGAATTCCAAAATATATTGGCGTGTACTTACCCTTTCGTTTTTGTTTAATAGATATGTTTCTCCAAAACATTACCATAATGAAGTATGAAATGTGTTTTTATTCTGAGATGTATGAAGTTTCTTTCTTCAAGCATGAATCTAAATATCATATTTATTCTACTTAGTCTGCCCAGTTTTTCTGCAAAAACAAAATTATTCTTTAAATAAGTAAGAGTATGCAAAGATCATGTTGCATGCATCTCTTGAACCCTTGCATAAAGGGAATTGTAGTTGTTTTTTTTTAGTTTATACTCGTATAGATCATTAGATAAAGGTGTAAATTGAACCAGCCGAGCATCCTGTCCCGTTTCCAAATGCGGCGAGACAGGACGGACCTCATAAATAGATACGTAAAAAGTTCGCCAGACCAGGTAAAAACACTTATTTTGAGGCATAAAGCCTTCCATAACTTATTCTATTAATCAGGCCAGGCAGGGTAAATAGGCTACGGTCTTTTTAAGCTTTTAAAATTCTGTAATAACTTATTTCGTTCCCGTTTGGAATTTAATAACAGTTTAAAACAATCTTCTGAATGTTGAATGGAAATGAAAATAAGAAATATATTTTAATCCAAAACATAACATAATCACAGACAATTTGCTGCCAAGGAAAACTAATATTTGTAAGAAAATTCAAATAAATTACTGACCACGTTGTTCGAGTAGGTACCAGGCCAGGCTATTAAATTTTATAAAATCCCGTACCCACCCTTTTAAGCTTACCAGACATGGCTATTAAATTTTATAAAATCCTGAGCCCACCCTCTTAAGCTAACCATACCAGGCCAGACGACCTACGGGTTATAACAGGCTTTTGGATTATACATGTATAGGAAGAATATGGTGGGGATAGTATTTTCGGGTATTATATACATCCCTACATTCGGATACATAATCTTCACTATTATAGCACCTTGATCGTCTCTCTTTGGCAGATTGTCCAAAATAAAAAATTAACAACTTCATTATTGCACAAACTAACCGAAGGTTTAGTGTCCAATTCAAACGTGCAACTTATGTTATTATCACAGCAATCATCAGTTTACTTTTGGAGTATGTTGGATAGTTTTTCCTATTGTAGGACTGTAGGAACCTTAATATATTATCATGAACTCCTTATATATACAATTATAATATAATTATCAATGAATCCCGCCGATGGGAATGCATAAAATTATCAACAAAAGAAATGCAAGATGGAGACCCTACGGTAAGAGAAAAACAATGTCTAGACCTCAACCATGAATCAACATATTTAGATTTTGAGGGGATCATATTGCACAATGAACAAAAGGGATGAGCTTCTTTCAGACTTTTTCTTATTATAATTTGTTTTATCCTGAGTTACAACTACAAAGATAAGGTGTCGATATCTTGTGTCCCGTTATGGTAACTTGACACGATAACTCAAAAAATCATAAAATGGGGATGTAGGTAGCGAATTTCGCAACAATAAATAAATGATTAGTAACAAAGGCATTAGAAATGCCGACTCCATTGATATTTATTTCTGTTTTTGCTAAATAAAATCAATGAATATTAATGGAGAGTTATGGGAGTATATCTATTTTTATTACATAATAGAGAAAAAATCTTCTTTCCAACATAAATATCTTATAAATCTATAAGTAAGATATTTTTAAATTTTATTAAATATTTTTCATTATATTCAACCGTGTCAGACATGCATGTCCATGTCCAAACGTGTCGACACGGCTCAATTGTTTTTTTCTTTGTTTTTTGTTTTTTGCCGTGTTACCGTAATTAAGACATGTTTTATTTATTTTTTTCAAAGAGGAAAACTACCATCCAGCGATTTTGGTCATTATTTACAGATAGGGATGGCAATTTTCCCCACCCAGACTCATCTTCGTGGGTACCCTCCCCTATTGGGTTGGGTTTTCCCAGCAAAAATGGGGATAGGGTAGGGTACGCGTAATCCCCGAAATTAGTTTTGCGGGGATGGGTGGGGGTGGGATTTAAGGTCCCCACCCCATACCCTCCCCGTACCTTTTAAATATAGGGTTTCGAATATTATTCAAAAGTATTATCATGTATTTTTTTAATTTTTTTTATTTAAATCACCTCTGAGGGCTTTTAATGAAATAAATAAAGATCCTTTTATACAAAGTTTGTTGGTAATCTAGCCACCAACTGGGGTCCAACGCCCTTTTCTTTTATTTATTGTTTTGTTCAAAGTTTATAGAAATTAACTCACTCATACAAATATATTATAGATGATCGATCTTAAAATGTGAACTATATTTTCTTTTAGTCCACTTATGTAATCAATTATGTAATCAATTTTATTGGATTATAACCAAGATGTAGAAGAAAATGAAAACTTTGTACTCGATATTTTTATTGTCGATATGATTATTTTTTTTTGCACTTTTGACTTTACTGTGGATACGCTTGATTGTGACAGAGTTATAAATATTCTTCGTAAACTATAGGTAGTCCATGGAAAATTCGTCCCCTATAGTAATTTCCCATACCCGTCCCCACCCCAGTTCTTATGATAGGGCAGGGGATGGGTTTTGGTTTTGTGAACGGGCCCGTCACCATCCTTATTTACAGAAATAAATTCGGTCAAAAATACACCAAATTATCTACGGAAATAAATGCTCGCACAACTCATGGTTGTTATAGGCTCCAAAGAAAAAGAAAAAAGTCAAAACTTAGTCTCTGCGCTGCTACAACTTGAAATTTCTGTAGAATCTTGCTGCCACTGCAAAAATATATTTTTTAACCAATTGTTCTTTATCAATGTGTCAAGGAGCCATTTTTGGATAAAAATTCTTCGAAATTAAACCTCAAAATCTACCACCAGGGAAACCTCCTCCAAAGTGGATATATATTGTTGTCCACACCAGGGAAACCACCATGACCTCCACCCATTCCGATATTATCGTCCATGTCTCAGCAGGGGGAAAAACTACCTTGCAAAAGCATTTAACGTATACACAACTTAGAATCGGCTGTAACCATGTAAATTTAATCATGTTGAACCATTTTCTCTTTAATCATGTTTTACTACAAAAGATTCAACTAACCATCAAGCATTTAAATATACCTAAATTTAAAATGAAGGCGAAAAAAAGATGAGAATCCTAACATGTATATCAAACTTGAAATGAGTAAATAATGAGTAAGAAATTCAATCTGCTGCTTTAATTGTTATTATACTACCACACACTATCCGGCTCTTTGTTTCATATTAGTAGACGCTTCTAAAGTTAGCTTTTCAAATTGGAGACTAAATGATGTTGGATATTTTCAGTAACATAGAAAACAAAACGTTTTTTCGTTTTTGGTTTGCCACTATCACGGGGAGCGTCCGGTGCCGAATAGATGCAATGGATTTTTGTTGGAGATGAAAAGGCATCTCCAAAGGGTGTGATGGTTCACAAAAGACACATCCATTCCCATAAGGCACTATTGATGTCTTTTGGTAGTGAAGAGGCATCTCCAATAGGCATGAGTTCCCTATAAGTAGTGATGATTTGTTTTCATTCAAACAATGGAAAAACATCAAATACTTTCTGTTTTCTCTCTTCTAAGCATCATCAGAATTCTATTCTTGTGTGTTCTTGGTTGGGTCAAGGGGTACAAACCTTGAATCCAATTACGTTGTTATAGGGCTTCATTGTATCCTGACGGCAATATTTCGCATACCTGTTGTAATCGCCAATTGATATTGGGAGGGTAGAAATAATTGTCTAAAAGAATCTTAATCGAGCCTTGAAGCCGGAAGTACAACATTTCTCTTAGTTTTTTCATCCTCTGTTTTAGCCCAAAATTTCCAACAAATGAGACTACATAAACAAAATAAGCTCCCGAGAAAAGAGCTCTGGAGAAGAGTAAAGAGAAATATAGATTATTGATCAGTTAAAAAATAGGTAACACAAACCATCTTTGTCCATACTCCATAAGCATAAAGAGAAGAACAAACCTTCACAAAGGAAATATATTGGACAATCCTAATTCCAAGAGTGCAAATATACAATACCGGTTATTGGACGACCAAAGGGAGTCCCTATGTGATGAAAAAAACTCAATGTTGTCCGTCACAACAAATGTGCAGAGAAACTGAAATTGGGTACCAATTTCACAAAATCGAGATAGAATTTGACATAATCAAACAAATTGAGTACAAATTTACTTCAAGTGTGATTAAACAAACAAATTCGAAGTTTAAAATTTCCCAAAATCGAATCAAATCCACCGGAATCGATCAATCGATTATTTTATCGCTTTTTTTTTCTTTTTCTTTTTCTAAATATCGAAGTAGAATTATTAAGACACCTGTACTTCAATTTGATTTCAAACCCCACATTTCTAGGTGAATTAATAACTTATTTTTACCCTATAGAACGATCAATTTGAAGAAAATCATTGAAGATAGATCATCATCTATCAATCGCCAGAAAAACAGAGCTCCTTCAATTCTTGCGAAATCTGATTTGCGTCAACAACAACATAAAACTGTCACAAAGAGGAAACCGGTGACATTAAGAACTGTCATTTTATTGCGGCATGCCACTCGCACTTGTTTTTGATGGGTGAGTAGGTTGAACTAAGTTTAGAGGTAGCTCCAATGGCGTTTCATACGTCATTTTCTCAAGTCATGGAATTAAATTTGAACACAGCTAAACTGAACGGGTTTATTTATGCGGTCGATGTCGTTGTAGTACAAACGGACAACCTGGGTGATAATATGCGTTATACGAGTTTGAGTTCGAAACTTTAACTTGTCACACCAAATTCTTTCGATAAAAAAAATCCATTTTAATATTTTGGCCGACCACCACTACTGCAGCAACCATCTTTCTTTGGTCGGCCTCACACTGCTGCAGTAGTAATCTAGTACATAACTATGCAAGCGCAACTTTGGAAATTTGATTTTTTTTTCCCAAATCTTTGATTTCTATCAAGTTACAATTAGCAGTGGATTCACCGGAAACCTTGTTTAAATTCTAGCTTCTAAAATATTGAAATCAATTACAGCAAAATACAACACAATGCAGAGTCGATTAGCAATTATGCACAACATTGACAAAACAGTGTTGTATTCATGACAAACTATAACTAAGTATCAAGATACATATTTAAAAGGAGAATTTCAAGAGCACTAACTCATACGGAGCCTTCCTGGTGTTAATGTATAGCATCAAGCTTGCTAACAATAAAAATCACGTGATATTTTAAAAATGATTTCACCGTCTCACAAAGTTGCATTCTTAAGTTGATATCGCCAAAATCACGATCAGTCGCATCTAGATGTAACATTATCGAAGGTTTGAAATTAGTCACGACTTTAGTAGACAACAAATTTATAAAATACGATCAGTAGCATTTAGATGTAACATTATTGAAGGTTTGAAATTAGTCACGACTTTAGTAGACAACAAAGTTGTAAAATAGAACAACGTATGAGTTCCCTTTTTTTCCGGTATACAGATAACTTCATGTTTTGACAACTGTCCCCAACGATGAAGTCTCCGCCAGCACCAACATCACCTGAAGTTACTAAAAGTATCTGAAAGACTCAAATGTAATTAACATTCATATCTAGAAATTACCTCAAATGAATGATATATATTTAAGAAAATAGCTTGTTTTCCATAATCCTGGAATTTGTGTTTATCTTAATTCATCAATAACTTCATTTTTATCAACTAAATGTTGTCAACTCCTAAAGTTATTGTTGCATTAAGATGTTATCCAAATTACAGAAAGAAAATAGGAAAGCTCCATAGAGAAGTAGATTTCTCGATCTTCTTGGTTGTTGGCGAGAAGCTGCGAAACAAAGCCAAATTCATAACCATTGTCACAAATTCCTGATAATCTTGATAACTCTGTCCAAGATCACTATTTTTATTCCAGAAACATAGTAGTTTATAACTATGGTATCGTCCTTCGGATTGACAAAAAAATGTTGATTCCTTTTTATCTCCTCCTTCTACAATAATGTAGGCTCCACGTACTTGCCGAACAACAAAAAAAGTGTAGCAAAAAAATTTGGTGCATATATAGCTTCTAATATAAGTAGATAAAAGTGGGAACTCACCGCAAGATCACTATCAATCTATGACCAACCTACCCATCTCCATATGCTCTGTAAATATATGTCAAATAGAACCCTATAAATAAAGATATATTACATTACCTCCTTCTTAATACCACTGGTAACAAAGAGCAACACCTGGAATGGGAAATTCAGGATCTCATAAGCATAAGTAATCTTTCACATGTGGAAGGACCTGAAAAGGTGCAAAAGTGTAAAGAAGATGATACCGTAACTGATGTTGTGATTTATGGGTAGCACGGAGCTGCAAAGAAGAATCAAGTCAAGAACGGTATTTGAAATTAGCACAGAGCCACAAAGAAGAATCGAGTCAAGAACGATATTTGAAATTAGGAGGCAAATAATAAATTCACATAAAGAACAATTTTTTTGTCGAATCCATCTATATGCATCTTTCGGGAGTGGCTTCGTGTGCTATTACTGATTGCTTTCTCTCTATTATATTTGTTGAACAACTTGCAAATGCAACACATGAGTACTTGCATAAATTTACATACATTGATAAACACTTTTAGCTAAAGAAATCATTTTAACTTTTTAACTTCGAAAAAATTACCTTCAGAGCATAGTGTTCAATGGAGAACAGGGTCGTGCAACCGCCAGTTTGGATATCCCTTCGTGGAAGAACATGAAAGGTGAAATTGTAACTACAACAACACTCAGAAGAAAATCAGCCCCCTTAAGTTTAGTTGTTTATACCCTGCGTACAGACCTTCTTTGCGAATTCTATAACGAATTAATATAAGTCTGCAAGAAAATATACAATTAGACTGAAAATTGTATAAAATTTCTAGCACATGTACATTGAAGATGATATAGCCATCATGCTCATAATTACCAAAAGAAGGGGTGTTTCAGCGCCAGTTCACAGAGGACAGTCTAATTATGAGACTCCAGGGTACTTCAACAAACTATCTCCACATCCCTAAAAAGAGAATATAGTATATGAACTTAAGGAAACAAATTGATGTGGTAATATAAGGATGACATGGATACTAAAACTCGTGAAGCAAAATTACTCCCTCCAGCGCTTGACTTCAAAGTTATTTTTAGATAAGAATATTACTAGATTACTGCTGCAGCAGTGAGGGCCGACGAAACTGTTAACATTTTTACCATGCAAGTGATATTGTGTTCTTTTTCCCTTGTTTACGCTGTAACATTTTTGTCCGCCAAAGTGGGTACATTAAATTCGATAGACTGTTTATTTATCCACTCCATGTGTTGTGTACTTGTGTGACATGCGTAAACAAAATTACCAAAGAAGGATGATACAGTAATTTATGCTAACATACTCTTTGTTAAAAAATAAAGATGATCCGTGAACTTATTTTATTATTGTAGTCAAGGCCACTCGTGTTTGATAATCCCCCAAGTGTATTATTATTTATTAGAAATTTTAATTAGCATGGAAAATGTTTGGATAAAGTCACGCATGTAAAAGTGGCTGCACTTGTAAAAATTATCAAGGACAATTTTGTCATGACATTTCAAATTATTAGCCCCTGAACAAATAAGTGACCCCCTTGCAGTGTTCTTTGTTCAACTTCTTTTACCTTCACAACTTACGAATCTGAAGTTCTGAACATAGAAATACCTTTGGTCCTCTCTTCCTCTTTACATCTTCAACTTCTTCAACCTCGTTACACACAGAGTTTTTCTTTTGATTGCAAAATACACATAGATTTTGGCTTCTTCAATCATAATGTTTGATGCTAAGAAAACCCAATTATACACATAGCCTTCAATTTTCTTCTTTATCTTCTTCAAATATCTGAATCTATGATGCTCTGGTTAATGGATTTGCTGGTGCTGGAGGTATTTTGTAATTTGGGTTTCTTTTTTTCTAGTATTGTTCCTTTAATTTGGGTTTGGAAGATATGTGCCGATGGGATTGAGAAAATTAAGTTTAAAATTTGGCAGAGGGTTGGAAATTCTTTTCTTTTTTTTGAATTTGAAGAAATCGATCCTTTATTGAAGAGATGAAGGTTTCAAAAGAACGGCAAGATCAGTCTATTTTGCAAACACGGGTCGAATTTCTTCTTACCCTGATCCAAAGCCCGTACCTGAATACCCGTCGTCTTCCAAACCGGGTGAGATCCGAATTACTGGTAGTGTTCTGGTTTTTTTTCTTCTTCAGAAAACAGAACTCGTTTAGAGTCCGAATCATCCAACCGATCTAATGATTGTTTGGAACAAATTTGAACTTGAAATCTGTTGGTTTGATTATATACGAAGGAATTACATGATCAATTTGTTTAATCATGTCGATTTGAATCTCGATTTGAGGAAATTGTAACTGATTTTGTTTTTTTTGCACAAACATTGTGACGGACATCATTGGTTGTTTTTCATCACATAGGGACTCCTCCCTTTGGTCGTCGTCCAATTAACCACACCATACTACTTGGTTTTTTTACTCATCCAACTCCAAATAAAATTTCAAACAACTATTATAAAAAATTAAAAATAAGAAATCAAATTTTGTTGTTAAGAAAGTAAAGTCATCACACCATATTTCTGGATTTTTCACTCATCCAACTCCAAATAAAATTTCAAACAACTATTAAAAAATTTAAGAAAAAGAAATCAAATTTTGTTGTTAAAGAAAGTAAAGTTCATCATAAAACTACCTAACCACCCATCACCTAAGTCAAAATTTTGTTGTTAAAGAAAGAAAGTATTATATATCCTCATGTAACAGTCCTTCAGTAGCTTAATAAATTTTATGCTTCAAAAAAAAAAACCTAAGTCAAAATTAAAAAGCTAAAGAACGAAATGCTAAAAATATTTTGGATAAAAGACCTTACTGTCGTCTGTGACAGGGTGCAGTGCAAAGCTAGTGGTTTCCTGGCCATCTTCCCATCTGGTTCATTCATTATGCTGTACTCCATGCATCACCACTACCATCAATACATATCAATCAAAGAAAAAAGACAACAGGATTGGGATGTTGTAAAAATAGAGACACCGCCTTAATCATAGCAATAGAGAGATTAAAAAATAATCCTGCGTTAAAGCATGTTGTTCATGCATATTAGTTTTAAACAAAATTGTAAAAAATTAGCAGGATTAGAATGCTAATCGTATGGCCATTTACTTTCCATGTCTTTAACACCATATTCTACAAATATGAGGAAAATTTGAACAGTGGATTAAGAAACCATACCTGAAACTCCTCAATCTTCCTAATTTTAATAATTGAGGAAGTCGCTACTAAATCTTTTTCAAGATCATCAACCTTCAATGGATTTTGGAAGTGAGCAATGGATGAGGTTTGTTGATACCTGCAAAATATGTAACCAAACAAATGAGTACCCAAATTAGTACAAAAATCAATTTGCCCTTACCAAATGCTACTGTTGCATATATAATGATGATCTCATCTTTGCTCCTCTGCCTCCATGGTAAAAAGATGCTTAATTTGTGCCCACATATCTGAACAATAATACATCCTTAAACTATAAACTCAAATTCCAACAGAAAATGACGGGGACTAACTTTATGTCATATTATCCTCATTTGTCACCTATAACACGATAAGATTTTTAAAGGCGATCTAAAGTCTGATGTAAGCATAGATGTTTAGAATTCTCAGACTCTAAAGACTGAGCAGCTTTTGTAACTTTTAGCCACCAAAGATCAAACAAATAAACGCCGACTAAATCCAGCTACACGTGCCATCTATCCCTTGGTGTCGCATTTGTTAACTTGCAACTTCAACACAGGCCGATGCGTCAACTAATACCATAGTGTCTCATACTAACTATCACATACAAAGAAGTTTGCCCAGAACAAAATCCAAAGTAAGACAGATCAATAGGTGTTATCGGTTCAAAATAAAAACCCTTTGTTAGAAGTGAAGTAACAAATTCATTGTAGCAAACTAAACGATAGCAAATAGGGATATCAAATCTAAGAAATGTCAATAAAATGGAAACTATTATAAATAAAATGTGAATTACCTATTGGTAGGCATGGAAGCTAACACTCATTCTTCTTAAAAAGAACAATTTTTGATTTAGGAGAAGGCCTAAAGGAATAGTTCTAGACAACATATTGTCTGGCACGTACCTGCAACCATGAAAATTAAGAACTAACTTAAACCTCAGAATCCATGCCAATATTTTTCAATTGTGATATTTGCAATACTTTACATCTGAGAACCAACAATTCTTCCAATTTTCGTGGCTTCGTGAAATAAGAAGGCGTGTCCTCGATCAAGAGGTTGTATTCAACATGGCTACAAAATTGACTTACCTTCTGATTTAGTTCCATTTGAAATTAAAAAACAGAAAGACTAAACATTGGCTTTACATGCAGTAAAATCGGGTGTTGGGCATGTAACTTAAAACATATTATAATCTTACAACTAAACTAATGCTTGAAACTTTGTTGAGCTTCAACGAGAACACTCCATGTCGATTCAATAAACCAGTTAAAACAAAAGTACCTCGTAAAGTTGATTTGATGCACAAAGATAGTATACAACCAACATCAATCTCTGTAATCTCTGTAACAAACATAAAAATTAAGTTGATTAGGGTTTGAAAAGAGAGAAGGAGAAAAAGAAGAGGAAAAGAGGCGCAGGTGCAAGGAAAAATGGCTTTTTCTGGAATGTTCTATATACACAGAATCACCAAACCCATAAATTCCATAAAAGAAAAATTGTTTTGGAAATAATATCGATCTTTATAGGGATGGTAGGTATCTACGGTAATTTAGTAGTAGTCCTAGATATGAAAGGAAATAAATTACATAAAAAAGTTTAAAATTTTTATTCGGGAAAGGGATACACACACGTAGATCCGGCGAATAATGAACTTCCCAAATATTATTGAAATATTCTAAATATTCACCAAATATGGGGCACATCTTTTCTTATATAAATCGTAATTTTCATTAAAATTTAATTAAATATTATAAAATCCGACGGTGTAGATTTTATTTTAAAGATGTTAGCGTGGTGTAAGAACATAAAAACAAATCGCTAAATCTGGGACATCAAATCGAATAAAATCAATCACAAATTAATGGCCACGAAATGTAAGGGGGCTAACTTGTTTTTTAGCCACTCAGAAGCAAGGGTTTTGTTCACCGGCCAATGATAGGGGAGTAAGCGCAACTCTCGATGTGGTGTGAGAGATGTGATTGGGTGTTTAGGTTGTTGATTTACACAAAATCAACTCCCGACTCCCATACCAACATTGTGTCAGAAATTCCGAGTAACAAGCAGTTAAATGTATAGAGCATTCCCATTAAATTTAGATAAAACCAATGTTTGAATTTGAACAGACCCGAAATAAAAATGAGGATTCACCGAGGAAGGTGATAAACTTCACAAGCATTAACGAAGGTTGCGAATCTTCCAAATCATCCTATCTGCTGCTCGGTTTAGTCAAATATACCTCTAGCAGTTCTTCTAAAAATGTCATTTACCTGCACATAAATATTTTCAATTCGTCACTATTTTTCTTGATTCAACTCTAGACCTTAATAAAAAGATAGACCTAGAAAGGAGCTTTAGTGGACATACCTGCTTAGAAGAAAGCCCTATATTCTTCAAATCAGACAGCTGCATAAGAAAACCCAAGTTGATTCACTTCAGTTTAGCAAAAAACAGAAAACCAAAATCAAGATGTCATAGCTGATGCTAATTCAATGTATTTCTAACCGATTTAATTGGACTTGCTTCTCTGAGCTCAATGATGTACTCAGCTCTTTTCAGACCAATTCCCTACAATATAAAAAGATTAGAAGCTAACTAAGTGTTAGAGAAACACAAATTAACATATTAATATTCAACTTCTGCAGATTTGGGTCCCTAAGAAGTACCTTAAGTCCCAATAGCTGCTCTCTGCAATGAAAGAAGAAAAATAAAAATGGAAACTTAAGTCAGCAAACTAATGAATATTAAGCTCGTGATAGAGACAGAAACAAAATCTGAATCATACAAAAGAAGCTTACTTGCTAGCAGCATTCAAGAAAGAAATATACTCCTCCACAAGAGTTGTCTGTGTATCAGTACAGCATATAGAGTTCATAAATTGTCAGTACAACAAAAAAGGGAGAGATTAAAGGAAATTTCGGTAGGTTCTAAGTAATTAAATACACCTTCAAATTCGAACTACGAGCACAAAATCTATCAAGTGGAGTGCACGACTCCGTAGTTTCATCTATATGGTGGCTCAAAACAGAAGGTGCCCTGGGAGTACTTGGCTCAACCACGAACAAACAGCTCGGGACTTTTGGTGGGAAATCTTCCAAGTGTTTCATGTGTACGTTGGAATTGATAGGAGAAAGAGCTTTTCTCACGGAACCTGTCACTGTTTGGACCCTTTCACTATTTAGCGGGGTTTCAGATGTATTGACTGAAATCCTTCTCATTTTCTCCTCCAAGGATTTACCTGCACACACAGAATCCACAAGTTTAAGCTCTCAAATTCTTAAGCAAACTTCTTTGACTAACTCAAATCTAGTCGATTATAAAGTACCAATTATACAGGCACCGGGTTCCAACACATTTGTACACCCATTATGGGTATCAGTTTCTTTGCCATCTTCCTCCCACACATTAGTCCCAGTTTTCTGCAGAAAAAAGTTCATTCAGAAGAAAGAAAAATACTGTATCAACGTCTGTTCATCATCTGTTTGGACAGATGTAAGAAAATGGCTTACATTGAATGATTCCAAGTGATCATCGACACTATTTAGACTCTCTCCAAGGTCCTTGTGGCTTCCTCTCTCGGCAATTTTTGAGCCATTATGGGTATCAGTTTCTTTGCCATCTTCCTCCCACACATTAGTCCCAGTTTTCTGCAGAAAAAAGTTCATTCAGAGAAAGAAACATACTGTATCAACGTCTGTTCATCATCTGTTTGGACAGATGTAGAAAATGGCTTACATTGAATGATTCCAAGTGATCATCGACACTATTTAGACTCTCTCCAAGGTCCTTGTGGCTTCCTCTCTCGGCAATTTTTGAGCCATTACCCTGCACAAATACAACCTGTGTAGTAAGAACTGAAATGGCCCATGAAAGGTATTTCTCACTTCTAATACTTACGT
This sequence comes from Papaver armeniacum, assembly GCA_023531295.1. NCBI lineage: Eukaryota > Viridiplantae > Streptophyta > Magnoliopsida > Ranunculales > Papaveraceae > Papaver > Papaver armeniacum. The sequence goes on from JAJJWW010005201.1 coordinate 376,503, forward strand.
TCGCCAATGAGACAACCATAACATTCTCATTTGGATCCTCCGGCGCTTTAACACTGTCCTCCAAGAATTTATCTGCACAAAACATAGAACACATTAGATTCTCTGTCAAATTCTTAAGAAAACAACTTCTTTGGTTAACTAGAATCCAACTAATAGTGTATGTACCAGTTATACAGGCTTGGGATTCTAACACATCTGTACACCCATTACAGATATCGATTTTCTTATCATCTTCCCCCAACTCATTAGTAGTTTTCTGCAGCTAAAATTTCATTTAAGAGAAATAAAACATTGTGTATCATCATATTTTCAAAGAGATGTATGGAAAATGACTTACATCAATTGATTTCAAGCGGTAATCCACACAATTTCGATCAACTACAAGGTCCATCTGGCTCTCACTTCCAGAAATTTTTAATCCATCAGCCTACACAAAAATCAAAACAGCCTTTTTGTAATCCATATACTAACAAATTGAAGGACAAGAATGCAAAATTGTTTATCCTTAAAAATGATCCATGAAATGCTTTTCTCACTTATAATACTTACATTCACCGAAGAGACAGTTGTAGCTTCAAAATTGAGCATCCGTCTACAAGCAAAGGCATTTCACAAGAAATTTAGTGATGGAACGTAAAATGTTAGCTAGATGATCCTAGAAACACGTTTCAAGTTATTAAAGTCTTTACCTCTCTTTAGGCTTTGATATACTTCTACCATAAGTAGCACAAGCTGCTTTTCCAGAATTTTGAAATAAGTTTCGTTTCTTCACAGAGCTCATGGGAATGGGAGTTTTGCTCGCACATGGAGAAGCAAGACCTGCAATTCTCTTTGTACTCTTTGTCTTCCCTTTAGAGTCAAGCCAAGCACGAAGCTTTTCTTCCATGTCAACTTTCACCTTCGGAGTCTCTGGGTTTTGTACTGCAGAAGCATAGTTACAAAACTGGCGGGAACGAGCAGCCAAGCTGACAGTGTAAACAGATTCTTGGTACTCTCCTGGATTCTGTGGAGAAATATAAGAACAGCATGGAAATTCAAGGCAATTATGAGATAGTATAACCAGTAAAAAAAACAGTAAAGGAAGAAAATATCTCAATTCCTCACCAGACAAGCAACCATTAAAGACCGACTAGTTCCTCCAAGAGAATCCTGCAATATCCGAGTCAATTTGCTTTCTCGATAAGGCACTCGAGGTTTGTTATTATTGAGAGCATAAATCACATTCGACAACGCAAACAGGGATTGGCTGATTTTTGCACTTTCTTGAATACAAATCCCGTCATTGCAACTCCTTCTATTATCTTCATTTCCTGATATCAATTACAAAACACATTCATACAGAATATGATGAATATGTTTCAATGATTCTAAAAACAAATGAGTCTATGATGAATATGTTTCAACGAACCTGCCAAGTCTATAAGATTCAGCTTTCCAGTAGTGACAGAAGTAGAATCATCGCCATTTGTACATGTTTTAGTAACTACAATAACAAGAACACCATGACTTCTACTCGAAACATCATTAAGTCCTGTATGAGCAACTTTCCTCCTCTGAATCCCAGATGAAAGAACCTCATGGAACTCAACCATTGACCTTATAGGAACAGTAGAAAGTCCCCTAAGTTGAACTTTCCCATCTTTATCATCCAACACAGAAATTTCCTTGGTCTTTGGTTCTAACAAATCATAACATCTATCCATATAAACTTCATAGTATGAAATCTCTGCAGAACACCCAGAAATCTCACACAAGGATAAAACACTCGACATTGATAGTGTCATCAGACCTGGCAGTTCATCAGTTCCCTACAATTTCATAAACCCTAATTTCAGACAAACCACAATAAGAGACTCAGAAAGAGAAAGAGCTAGAGAAAAGAAATACCTGCATAGTGAAGGTTTTTCCACTACCGGTTGCACCATAAGCGAAAACCGTAGCATTAGAGCCTTGAAATATCCATTGAAGCAAAGGACTAATTTCTTCGCTGAAAATCTGAGAAACATTTTCATCTTGCTGCCCGTAGAAGGAATCTACCTTGTAACACTCTTTTCGACTGAAATTAGGGGAAAACATATTACCAACTATCAGATGTCTCGATCAAAACCCTAAAAAATTCCGAACAAAATCATTTGAAAAGTTGAAAGGGGGAAATGAAAAGTTTACTAACCTGGTTTGTAGATCTTTGAGTAGTACTGAAACTTCGTTCGAGGATAGATATTCTGACGAAACGCAGGATCTAGGGTTTGAGTTTGAATCCTTTTCTGAATCGAGAAAAGGACGTTCCCTAACAATCACTCTGACTCCTGGTTGTTTATCTGTTAGAGTAGTAGCCATACAGAAATGAAATTCGGTAAATCAGAGAGGGAAATTAAGAGAGGGATCGGAGATTTTTAGTTGGGTTGATAGGTCTGACAAGAAGAATGAAGAAGGTGAAGATGAAGATGAAAAGGGTTTTTCAATTTTGTGATTTTTGAACGTTGAAATGGGTGGGGCAGATGTCTTTTAAGAGCCGTTGTTATTTAATGTGTAAAAAATTTGAGTTTTTGAACTGGAGGCGCGGTTTCCTATGCATGTCATCTTTTTTTTATTTATTTTTTTTTTTTTTGCCTGGGGTCGTTAGGGGCGACCCTGAAAGAATTAGGGGCGACTGAATAAGACAAAATAGGTTGAAAATACTTATATGTCCCTTCATAATCGGTAGTTTGGTTTTTTTTTATCTACCGATTGTGACTATGTTCTTCTCTTCTTTGAGAAATCCAAAATTCCATTGGTTTTGAAAATTTTGAATTTGGGACTACTACCACAATCGGTAGATAAATAATATCACGATAGATATAATAAACATCACGAAACTACCAATTGTGTTTATAGAGAAATTCATAATTCCATTGGTTTTTGAAAATTTCGAATTTGGGACAACTACCACAATCGATAGATAAATGAACATCACCAGACTACCGATTGTACAATCGGTAGAAAATAAACATCACGAAACTACCGATTGTGAAAGTAGAGAAACTCAAAATTCCATTGGTTTTCGAAAATTTCGAATTTAGGGCAACTATCACAATCGGTAGATAAATGAACATCGCCATACTACTGATTGCACAATCGGTAGATAAAAAACATCACGAAACTATCGATTGTGCAAATAGAGAAATTCAAAATTCCATTGGTTTTTGAAAAGTTCGAATTTAGGGCAACTACCACAATCGGTAGATAAATGAACATCGCCAGACTACCGATTGCACAATCGGTAGATAAAAAATATCACGAAACTACCGATTGTGAAAGTAGAGAAACTCAAAATTCCATTGGTTTTTGAAAAATCTGAATTTGGGGCAACTACCATAATCGGTAGAAAATTAACATCACAAAATTACTATTTTAACTACCGATTATAATTTTCGTAACACAAACCAACATACATCGATATAAACTACCGATTGTAGTATTGTCTACCGATTATGGTAGTTCCCAAATTCGAAAAATTTGAGATTTTTTCAAATTTCAATTTTGGGGCAACTTCATAATCGGGAGACATGGTAAATAAATACCCTCCGATTGTAGATTATTTCAAAATAACAAAACTTTAAAACTACATATGTACATATTACCCTCCGATTATCCTAACATCTACCGATTATGGAGGGTTTAATTGCCATTTCGAAAAATCACCGATAAGGGATGACTTAATTTTAGGTTTGGTGACCTTTTTGTCTTTTTGTGTCGCCCCTAATTCTTTCAGGGTAGCCCCTAATGACGCCAGGTTTTTTTGAAGCATGAATCGTGTTTTCTTTTGGCTTTTGTTAAATGTAGCCCACGGTTTTATTATTGATAACCCATGAGACTTAGTCAATCAGATCGACCAATAAATCAAGTTTGACCTTTCATAGTTATTATCTGTAGCCCACGAAGTTAAGTTCGGTTGGAATTGGGTTGATGGCCGATTGAACTCGTTCTTCGGTATTTTTTCCATGAAGACACCTCAAACTGATAAAGGTTTTTTCAGATTTTTCCATTTCCCTTTACTTTTATGATCAACGTTGTCTTCCCTTTTAAGAAAACCCAACATGATCTTGGTTTATTATTTCTCTTTACAGTTAGAGATGATTCCTGTGAAACTCATAAAAGAAATTTCATTGATTTCCATTTTTTCATCAACAACTTAATAATCGGGAATAGACTGTATCATGTCACTGCCACCACCACTTCCTAATTCCTTTTCACGAAAGGCACTTATGCACACATCATATGATTGGTAAACAGAGTATAAAAAGATTACAAGAACTTTGGCTAGTAACAAAATCAAACTTACCGATAAGATAATTCTTAACGTAGGATTAAGAATGGTGAGAACCCGCTCAAGTTCTCGGCGAATTGAGAGGTGCGACAACAAAAGCGTGAATGCCAAAACTAAGGAAAACTATGTAAAACTTTGATAATTTGCGGCATGATGAAAACATGGTAGTTTTCCACTAAGTGAATGATGGAATAATTAGGGTTCGTTACATGTATAACTCCCTTATAATATAACCAAAAATCATGCAGCCAGATCAATCGAACTCCTCTAATTTGCTAATTTACGTATCATGATTTATTTTAACAAAACAAAAAAAAGTCATGTGGCTGTAATTTGATATTAGTATCAATCAAAATACATTCACGATGGTAATAATAACGGAAGAAATAATAAAAGACGAACGAGTTGAATCGTCCTTCTACTTAATTTCATGGGCTATAGATATTAATCGCAAAAGTCAAATTTGATTTATTAGTCAATTTTATTGACTAAGTTCCATGGGTTATCAATAATAAAACTGTGGGCTATGTGATGATTATTTTCAATGATGTTGTAGTAAGAAAGTTGTCGTTCACTCGGACTTGTTGAAATTTCTAGGCTTAAATATAAAAATACTAAAGATAAGAAATTATATACAAAATATGTCACAAGATGAAGAGTGTTACTGGGACTAGGATTTCGTCGAATTCATAATATAGGGTTCAATTTATTTATTCTCAACAAATAAAGCTCAATAAATAAAATTAACATGGACTCTGATTTTGCCAAGGTAGATTCTCAAAAGATTGGTTGTAAATCCTAAGCATGATGTATCAAAACTTTTAAGCTAAGCATACCTCATCAAATTAAATGACAACCAATTAATTATAATCATATTTCAATTAAAATTAATGCAAAAGTCTTTAAAAGAATTAAATAATTTTACCCATGTATGAAATTTGTCTTCCACCGTCGTCCCAGTATTGGGGTTTAGCTCATTAGGTTGGAAACACACTCAAAATTCATTTTTATTGCTCAAAGAGTGATCACAATAATGAAATGGGAGAAAAACAATTAAAACCGGGTTTGTAACAATTATATTTGTTACAAACCGAACTGTTACAGTGAACGATAAATATGAAGTGTCGTTGGCACTGTAGCAATACGACTGTCTTCTATGGTCTAATGTTCTTCGTGTTCTTCTTCACCAGCAGAACTGGTTCATCTTGCAACTCTGATTTCTTCCCCTATTTCGTCCCCTGACTCTCCATAAACCCTTATACAGCTCCCACAAGCCCTTTTATACTCAACAGACGCATCCAATCTCCGAGTAAATGCGAATATCTTCTCTTTAATGCTCTCGGGTATTCACGGGAAATAATTTCTTGTTTATCTCTTGCACGCGAATTCTGTTGATTCTCCCGTGTTTTCCTGCATTCCACACACTCCTACGCGTTGAAACAAATTTCAAGAAGAACCAAACTATCCAAAAATAGCCACAAAATCCCGAGTAATATCCTCGAAATATTCTTCCCCGTTGCATCGAGATTCATGATTTCCTTCCTTATTTTACGATTCCAAATGACATACCATTCTTGTTTGAACGAAACAGGACATGTCCAACCAATTCTGCCGATTAAGTCTCACTAAATCTCTCCCATAATCAATATTGAAAATACGCAGGTGAAGTTGATTTTTTTCCCGCCGTTTTCGAAGTTTAAACGATGAAGAAGGGTTGCCCCCTAACCAGAGCGGGGGTGCCGATAGCAGCTGCCTTTAGGGTCCTGGGGTGCCCCTTATCCAAAACTTGGGTGCCTTTAGTACTTTTCTCCGGGGGTCCAAATAGCACTTTTTGAGCAACTTTTTCCACACAAGTGTATTTCTCCAAAAACACCTACACAAACATAAAAATACCATACTAAGTACAAAATCAAGTACTAACAAGAGAGACACCGAGGACAATTCAGACACAAAAATGTGTTTATCACTATGTTTAAGAAAAGCCTTTCTTTTATGGTGTGTTTGGTTAGAGAAATCACATTTCAAGGGATATACAATTCCATGGGATTATAAATATTGAGAATCATGTAAATTTTTGGCGTGTTTGGTATCTAAGAGAAGTTCTCATGGAATGAATAAATCAAATTTTAATCCCACTATGGACTCAACAAACATGAAAAACGGATGGACAAACTAACAAATTTGTTGGTTAGTCGTGTGAGATGGAAAAACAGGCGCGGGCTTGATGGAACGTCGAGCGGTTGAGGCACTCGCTGGCGGTTTTGCCAGAGACGCTAGCGTGTGTCTCAAAGTCGCCAGTTTGTCCATCACACGCCAGTGTCTCTAGTGAACCCTCTCGCGTTTTCCCAAAACCGCCAACGGCTAAATCTGGACAGATGAAAAGTGATCCAACGGCTATAATTTTGAGTTCTATAAATACTCCAAATTCACACATTCTTCACTCTCAAATCATCCACAAAAATGCCTCCCAGAGTTCGTGGTATTAGATTCACTCAATAAGAGGATTTAGCTATTTGTAGAGCCTTTATTTTTCACATAAGATGTTGTCGACAGGAATGTAGCCGAATCGACGTTGTGTTTCTGGGAGAAAGTTTATATAATGTACGCCGCTGAAACGGGGAACACTAATGGGCGTGATTCTCACGTATTGTCACATCGTTTTAGTTTAATTAGTCGTCATGTTTCGGAATTCGTCGTTGTACTAGTGGAGAATCACAAAAATAAAGTCAACGGTGAAGTTGTACATGAAGTGGAACCCAGAACACTAGCGATGTAGGCAGTATCTCACGACGGACGTCCTTTCAACGTCCAAGCTTGTATCAACATTCTTAGGGTACCCAACATATACGATCCCTACATCACCCTAGGAATTCCACCACCCGACGAGAATTGATGCTATGTAGTAGTTATTTTAATCTAATGTATTTCTTTTATTCTCATGTATGATGTGGTTGTTTGATCCAATACAGTATGTTTTTATTTATGATATTGATGGTGCAATGTTTTAGTCCAAGAAAAATTTAAATTAGTTATGATATTGATGGTGCAAATGTCAAGACATCCACATGTTTGCTCTAGATAAGCGTAATAAGACAAAATAAACAACAAACTAAATAACATAACCATAGTGAATCGATTTTTCCTTCAACTTTAATCATTCTGAAAAAGCGGGGGTACAACAACCACACCCAATAATTCGTTAGGCAGTCTATATGGACTAACTCTAATATTATTCTGAGAGCACCAGCTTATAAAGCGAGCTCAACCAAGAAAGATATCAAAGATTTATATCTTCTCAAATCAATCAGCAAATCAAACATATCGAAATCTATGAGTCTGATTGATGTGAGAAATACTTGGACGGTACCAAAGATCAATGTCCAAGTGTCAATCAATTTATATCCAACAAACAAAGGTCAGATTTACCAATTGCTTGAACTACGCACAACCTGTGATATTTCAATTATATAAACAAATATAATGCGGAAAAGAAATAACAAAGACACCAGAAATTTTGTTAACGAGGAAACTGTAAATGCAGAAAAACCCCGGGACCTAGTATAGATTTAAATACCACACTGTATTAAGCCGCTACAGACACTAGCTTATTACAAGTTAACTGTAGACTGGAATGTAGTTGAGCCCTAACCAAGTCTCACATCGATTAAGGTACAGTAGCGTTCCTTACGCCTCTAGAACCACGCCGGATTCTGCGCACTTGATTCCCTTAGCTGGTCTCACCCACAACTAAGAGTTGTTATGACCTAAAGTCGAAGACTTATAAACAAATCTGTCTCCCACAGATAAGTCTATGCTAATAGATAAATCTATCTCCCACAGAAATACCTATGAAGTTTTGTTCCATCTTATGATAAATCAAGGTGAACATGAACCAATTGATAATCCGGCCTTATACTCCCGAGAGTAGCCTACAAATATCAATCACCTCACAATAACTTAATTATATGGTAGTAGAAGAAGTTACTGTGGAATCACAAAATATGAGACGAAAAGCTTTGTGATTACTTTATATATCTTACCTATCGAAGATAAATCTCGAGCAAATCTTAGAGAAGATAGTACTCAATGCGATAGAACATGTAAGATCAGAATACGCAACTACAGAAAAAATAGTTGGATCTGGCTTAACGAATCCCAAATGAAGTCTTCAAGTCGTTAACCTAATATGATTTTGGAAAAAAACCTAGGTTAAAGGAGAATCGACTCTAGTCGCAACTAGGACACAGGAAAGTGTCGGGATTAGGTTTTCTAGTTGCTAGAGTTCTCCCTTATATAGTCTTTCAAATCAGGGTTTGCTTTCAATCAAAGCTAAGATAGGTTAGGAACAAAGTATTCAATATTCACCGTTAGATGAAATCTTGATTTAAGATTCAAGATAATTCTGCTTATAGATAAAGCAATTAATCTCCACCGTTAGATGGTCTTAGCTTGTTACACACAAATGAAATATACCTTCATTTAGATAGGGGTAACCGTACCTAAACGTGTATATTGAGTTGGCTCAATAACAGTTAACCAAAGTTAGCCATGTGAACACTTTCATCTTAACCACATTCATCTAACACTTCTAGATCAAATATGATGATCAATCAATCATGAAAGATAATCAAATGAATCTAATTGTGTTTCACATAGAGTTGTTCAATTGTTCAATATCTCATAGAAATATATATGAACTAATTGAAACAAAATCGGATTGATTCGTAATCGTACAAAGTACTTATACAAGAATCAATTCATGAACATTAAGCCACGGTTTGCAAAGATTGCATTCCTTAATTCGTAAATATATTTGTTCATGAGTATGAAAAACATACTTAACCGATTTTAGAACTTAACCACTGTGTTCGCTAACCAAGTACGCAAACAACAGCTCCGAACTTGGCCTTGTCCAGCTGTTCGCATACTAGGTACACGACCAGCAGTCCCGGACCCAACACAGGTAGAACCGTTCACATACTAGGTACGCAAACAAGGTTCCCGGACCTTAACAGTTAAAACCGTTCGCATACTGGGTAGGCAAACACGGTTTCCGGACCTGAATCACTACAAAACAGTTTGCGTACCGTGTTGTATCTAGACATGGTTAAATGTTCTAAACTCCCATTTCAATCATTGAAACATCCTTCAAAGTTGACAATAGATGTCTCACACAAACTATTAGCTTCAAGTAATTTTCAAGTGATCGAATGATCAATACGAAACTTTCCAAGTCGACATCAAATGATTGTGTCACACAAATCATGTAAGATGTTTCAAGGCAATTTCCACATGATCATCTTTTGACTTAATATTTAGTTTCCAACAAATAAATTATTTCAAACTAAACTCGTCAAGAATAATGATGAACATAGTTAAAGCAGAAAGCTTCCAACACATATTTCGAGAAAAAGATAAGCGAGGTTAACTCAACTCGAAATATCAAATGTGTATATATAAAAGTCTTTATAGCTATACGACTTAGTCTTGTTAGGAGATAGAATAGAATAGACCTCTGAGTGATAGATAAGTTTTAGTCTCCACATACTTTTTGTTGATGAAGTTCCTCCAAGCTCTCCTCAGTAGATCTTCATCTTCAATTGATGAACGTCGTGAAGTCTAAGTAGTTATAAGTAGACTAGAAATCAAGACATAGAAATCTTCAAGCTCAACTACACATTCTATCCTAATCCGAGACATAGCTATAAGTAGACTAGAAATCAAGACTATAGTTTTGATCAATTAAACTTGACAAACAAGCTTGAGATAGCAACGCTTGCGAGTTCGACCGAGCAGTGCTCTAACACAGCCTACTCCACCAAAAAACACCTAGGATATTTCCAAAAATGCCTTCCATATGTGTCTTCTTCAGTAGAAGTGCGCAAATGCATAAAAGTCCTGCAACCGAGATTTGAGCATCCACTGATTTCCTGTGGACAATATTTGTATTCGTGATCTCCATCTCCACAATGCTTGTAATGTAATAAATTCTTCTTCAATTTGGCTTTAAGTTTGAAGTTTTTGCAGAGTGTTGCAAACTTTTCTCCTTATTCTTTAATCTTCATAGCATTATCTAACATATATGGTTCCTATGGACAGTTGAGATCTTGACATTGCAAATACATGAGCTTTCCCAGTTGTGATTCAATCACCATTATGATGCGTGAACAACCTTCTCGCGGAAACTTTGAATACATCCAAGGGAATTGCATAAGATTGTGGTTATTCATGAAACATAATGGACAAACCTGTTTTGCTTCGACATATAATATTTATTTCGTTTTGCCTTTAGAAAACATGGTGGATGTTGTTGGCTTGAAATCAATTTGTTTGGTTGAGAATGAAACCTAGTGCTATATTTATAAAAAAAATAATAGGCGTTGGTAATTCCAACGGGCGGTTGTAGTAAAGCCGCGGTTTTACTACAAACGCCAACGACTAAATTTCCAACGTCTCGATTTTCCTTCTCGCCCTATAAATTCTATTCTTCCCATCTCCAAATTCACATCTTCTTCTTCTTTCTTTCTTTCTAAAACTCTTACTTTATCTCACTCTGTAGAAATGTCTGTTAGAAATCGTGGTCCCAAGTTTACTGAAGAGAGGATATAACTATATGCAAAGCATATTTTTTTTCACAGGGTAGTCGTTGGTATGGGCTTTCAATACGGTTCTTTTTGGGAGAAACGTTTTTACAATGTTCTTCTAACTGACGGAGAACCCGGGAAACCGAGATGCTCGTCGATTGTATGCTCGTTTTCAATCTATTAGGCTTGAAGTCCATCCAATTCTTGCTCTGGTAAGGGAAATTGATCGAGAAAAGTTCATCGGTGTAACTGAAGATGAAGTGATCCAAACTGCTCTTGATAATTGGGAAGAAACTCACGGTAAACCTTTTCGTTACGAAGCGTGTTTCAGAATTCTAAAAGATGGTCCATCTCAAGCACATATGTACTGCACTCGAAAGCCTTTCCCGGTCTTTACAATGGAATAAGATGTTACTCTTGTTCGATGTTGGTTTCATCGTATGATGAGACCGATCAACAGTTACTATTTCTGGGAAAGAGTATTGGGATATTTTGTAGCATCGCGGAACGAAACCATAAGAAACAATAAGAGCCTAGAACTAAGAATTGCATTCATCACTAAGGAAGTCAAACATTATACAGAAGTTTTGTGGATGATTCACCGTAGTAATTCTGTATTATCCAACGAAGAACTAGTGAGTATCTTACCTTTGTCCTCACTGATCAAATGCATCATAATATCTTAACATGTTGTTTATCTGTTTAACAGAAAACCATCGCTCGGGCAAAGTTTACTGAAGAAACCGGAAGAGAGTTTATGCATTTTGAATGCTATGAACTCTCTAGAGAGAATGTCTTTGGATTTGATGTAGTTTGAGCATAATTGTTGTGATTTATTAAAATGTAGTTTGATGTTATATGCAAGTTTAAAATGTAATAAATATCGTTTAATCTGAAGTGGAAATCTATTTTAAATTCTAAATATTTTCATTCATTGATATTACTGCCAATTTCTTTTACAAGATATAAACTTAGACAATAATAAAAAGTACTAAACAAGCTTTGGACACCTGTTTACCTTCATTTGACGTATCTTCCATTCAACGCGCTCTTTGATAGTTTCGTCTTTGTTTTTGAATTTTTTGTTGCTAACTTTCAAAACTGGAGCTCTTCTCTGCCTTTTAACGGAATATTTTCTTGGAGCAACTTCAAAAACTTGCACATCCCTCTTACAATTTTCAATCTTTTTAAAACTCCCACATATCTTAGAAACAACAGCTTCAAGTTTTGCATCGCGAAAAATGTGATCGCCTTTTCAGCCATTTCACCAACAATAAAACTAAAAAAATTGAAATAGATTTAGAAGAGAAAATTCAAGAGAAGTGAATTTTGGTGTGAGTGAATTGTTTGAAAATGATGGTAATTTATAGAGGTAAAAAGGTGAATTTTGAATTTCAAAAAACTATCCGTAGGCGTTTTTGCTTCACACACCAGCGTGTGTAGAAAGCACGCCGCGTTAAACCTTTAAACGCCCGCGGTTGTGGTTACAACGCCGATTTTGTGCCACACACGCCGGCGATTGTTCTTTTACCTGCCGCTTGATGATCAACCACACACTTCTTTTCCCATAGTGGAGAAACGTGTTTGGCCATCCACCTAGCTCAACAAAATTTTCAATTTGGCCATTGCCATAGGAATTGCCCTAAGAGAATATTTCTAGAATTTTTAGGATTTTCCTATTTTAAATCCCATATATTGTTTGGAGGTTGTTTAATGGGAGAAAATATGGCTTTTAAGGTTAAAATAAAGTGGGTCCATAATCCCTTCTAAATTTCCCAGCAAATCTTAGGGGGGTGGTATTCAAAATGGGATTTGATGGAATTATAAATCCCGAAAGAAACGTGGATTCAAGGGATTTGCGCAATCAAACGTTCCAAGGAAATCGTAATTCCACAAATTCTCATGTACCCATGAATTCTGCATAGCTCGGTTGACCACCAAGCGTTGGTATGTCAAGTTTGGTTGTCATATTTTAGTGAACCAAAACTCATTTAAAGAGTCGCTTGATTATTTACTAGAGTCAACTTCATATAGGTTAGCTTGAAAGTATTAGGATATAAGACATTACAAGTATTATGTGAAGACTTGAAGAAGTGAAGAAGTAAGGAGCTACAACGACGACATCATCCTTCCACTTGAGGTTAGTAATATTTGACTTGAAGTGTTTCATTCCCTAACGTATCTTTCAAGTCGTGCATATTGAAAACATAAGTGCGAAGCTATGAATGATTATACTCTAGTTAGACGTAGTATTAAGGAATACAATACGAAGTATAACACTTATCTTTTAAACTTCGTATATAAGTCATCGACATAATCGTTTGAATGCTATTGTGATTATGTATGGGTATGAGGTGAAGATTACATCCTAGGAAACAATGTTTTACATTCGTTTAAAGGAAGTACATTCATAAACTTGTTTTGTGAATCGAAAGGGAAATCGATAGGCTTATTGGTATTTGTTATTCATTGCAAATCTTTTGAATTACCAATATGTGTGATTAGTATAACCGCTCATGACTTGCTTATGTTCTTGGCAAAACTATTCACAAGGCCTGACTTTTGTATTGTTATGACTTTTATTAGTGAAACCGATCTTAAGTAATCACCTGAGATGGTATGATCGATTTGTTGTAATTGGTATGACCAACCCTAGTCATTGGGGAACCGATCTTAGTAAGAGGTGCAACCGATCACAAAAGGGGAATCGATCCTTGTAAGAGGTGCAACAAGTTTCTAGTTATTGGGAATCGATCCTATGAACATATGCAACACGTTTTTAGTTATTGGGAACCGATCCTATGGACATGTGCAACAAATACAAGTTAGATACCATATATATGTGGGAACCGATCCTAGTACCTAGTCAACCAAGTTTTGGTAACTAGCATGACTAATTCTAGTACCCACATGGAGGTAGAACCGAAACTTGTTTTGGTAGAACCGTGAAACCCATGTTTGGTGATTTGATAGGATAATCAATCTGTTAGAACCGAAACTTTTCTATTTACGCTATTATAAAAAAATCTTGGTATCAGAGCGGGCAAACACGAAAAGATCTAACAATCTATGTTTGGTGCGATCCAACCTATAAGAAATTGAATCTTATGAATGATTCTTGTAAGAGGTGCAACAAGTTTTAGCGAACATATGCAACACGTTTTTAGTTATTGGGAACCGATCCTATGGACATGTGCAACAAATACAAGTTAGATTTAACCACTTCAAACTTGTTTTGGTAGAACCGTGAAACCCATGTTTGGTGGAAGACATGGATGAAGTATGTAATAGAAATTGAATCTTGTTCCAAAATGAAGTATGTAATACTCTTGTTCCAAAATGTTTTAGGAATTGGAATTATGTCTATATATCTCTTGGGTGAGTTATATAATCTTTTGGATCAGATAGGGTTGTATATCATTGTGTCTAACACTTACTGCAACAATGACTCAATTATCTATGTGACAGGATGTATTTTGAAAATGCATAAGATTCCTCTTAGAATTTTTCATTATTATATGAACCATGACCATTGCGTTCTTGAAAAATCTGGAATCTTAAATATATTTTGGATGAACTACCAAAGTATATATATATATATATGTACATTTTCAGAGAAAAGACTGTCAATGTATCGCTATCTAGGATGCGATTTTGGAAAATGTGTAATCCTACAAGGAAAATGAGTTTTCGGTTAATAATTCTAATAACAATGGATTGCTTCATACACCTCACAACTGTTTTAGTGAAGCAAGTGATCTTTTGAAATATTACAGGGATTATGATTCTAATGGTATTTTTAATAAATATCATATTTTGTTCAAAATTATCTCTGGATACTCTATTAGAAAATTCTTGAGTGAATTTTATCAAATTCTGGTAATAAAAGATTGAACAGATTTTTTAACAGAAGCATAGAATCAATCTGTAATAAAGATCCAGACCATGAAAAACCGGTATTCCAAAAGAAAGACCTAGACATAAAATCGGAATTGTTTCCCCACAACCTTGGTTTCCGATTTTGGTATAATTTCCTAAAGCTAGTTATTTCCGGTTTTTGACATCTATTTTTCCTATAAAAGATAATCTCTTGCTATGTGTACAAACATATTGGGGAAGATTGATCGAAACCGTAACTAGGGTTTTTCATATTGTCGCAAATATGAGGAAAAGAAAATCCAATGGCACATCCTCTAATGATCAGGTCAGAAGGGATGATCTTGATAGGATCAGGTTTCCTAACAGTATTGATGACAAGCATGAATTTACTCGTTTTGTTGACAGCTCATGTTTGAGGAAACGAAACTCTCAAGGGAATGGAATTTACCACAGAAAAGAAATTTGATCCAGATGTTCAAGATAAGGATTATGTGAAGTTTGTTCAAGATCGGAACTGGGGAAAGCTTTTTGATTTTGAAATTTTTTTCACCTGATATGGTAAGAGTGTTTTATGCGAATATTCATAATGTTGATCATAAAAACCTTACCTCTATTACTCTTGTTGGTCGAGGACTCTACTATGTTGATTGTAAAACAATATCTAATGCTATTAATTACAATGCGGAATGTAATCACCTGATTACTGGAGTTGAAATTGAACATGGTACCATTTCAACACATCTCATTGGAAGATCAACAGAATGGGAAAGTGGTAGACTACCAACAAAAGATATACCCTTTTACCTAAGGGTATTCGGTAAACTTGCTTTAGCTACCCTATTTGCAAGTACAAGAGATAAGTCAGTTTGGGATAAGGATTTTGCAGAATTCATTTATTTCCTGTTGAAAGGAGATTCTCAAATTGATTTCTGCGGAATTATTGTTAGCCAAATGATCAAAATCTCAGATTCTATTTCCACCCAAGGAATAAAGAGGCATCTCGGTTTTCCATGTATAATCACATAGATTTGTGAATTCATTGCGGGAGATTATTTGATGACATGAGAAGCATTGCGACTGTCTCTAATAAGACTATATCTCAAATGATTGGAGGTCAATCCTGTAACAAAACAGTTGAAAGGATTTCACCAAATTCTAACAACAAGTCTCTTCTAGTTCATCTTGAAAATCTTGGTAAACAACTTGACTGCTTTCAGAAACATCTGAGCTTTGCTGCTCGAAAAGATCCAGAAACTCTTAAAGAAATTCTAAAGATTGAATAAGAGTTTTGGAACCAAGAATCAAAAATTGAAGAAGAGGATCAAAAGTTACGAAATCTCAAGGAATGTTCCTCCCAGTAATTATTTCAAAAGAAAGGAAAATAGACATCAGTTTTTGATTTCTTTCAATAATTGTATTAGGTCTATTATGAATAAAACTATCTTATTATGAATAAAATTATTGGTTGTATAATTTTTCTTGTGATAGTTTTTGGTTTACATAGTCTGTGCTTGAATGCTTTATCTTATTGCTATGTATGTTTATGGGATGTTTGATTTCGGTTTTCTTGACCTTAATATTCGATCTCATATGATGTGAACCCTTATGGTTTGGGTGACTTTTTGGTTTAGCAGGATTAAGTTCTAGCCCATGTTGGTAGGCTTTATCAAAGGATCATGAGGGGTTCTGATTGAAACAATATGTGAAAAAGTCACAATATGTTGAATTGTTTGGTTTAACATAAAAGCATATGTGTTTCGGGGTTTCAACTTTTGCATTGCATAAGTGAAAACCGGTTTTAACCTTTCTCTGGTAAAGGTTGGTTGTTGTTGTTATTTTGTCTTGCAAGAGGATGACAACATAGTGATATTTTGGTATCAATTCTCCCTGGAAAGAAGAAGATGCAAACATTTTGGAGAAGAGGATGCGAAATTTGAGCTAACGACTTTGTTAGTTAATCGTTTCCCTGTTTAAGAAAAGCCTGATTTTATTGCATATATTTATTGCTTTTGTTTAACAAAATTTCGATACAATTGATGTTTATTCCATTATTTGTGTATGGATGTGTGTGTGATTCAATTGTTTCCGGTTAAGAAAAACTATTTTTATCTTGCTTTATTGTTTGGTATCAATCGTTTAGGCTTACAAAATATCGGTGCAATTGCGGTGCTTTAATGTCTATGTTGTTTCAATTGCTTCCGGTTGAGGTAAATAATTATGCAAGTTGAGTTATTTGGTTTGTATGAATTGTTTATGTCTTAACAAAAGAAAAGGTTTTCGGGATAAATTGTTTAGTCCAATTTGATTCCGGATAAGAGAAACTAAGTTAATTCTGATCTTAGTTAGTCTTATCAAAGTGGAGGTTTCGGTTATTCAAGTCTAATTGAATGCCTTAACAAGAAATGCTAGTTAACTAACCTAGAACTTGTCTTGTTTAAAAGTGAAAGGTCTAAGTTATATGGATAATTAGAACCTGATGAGAAAAATAGAGTTAATTATGATCTTTATTTTGGTCTTATCGAACAAGCGATTGTATTTGTGCAATCGGTTTAGCAAAGGAACTAAGGTGCTTAGTCGATTTTTGGTTTGCTAAACTGTTAGGGAAAATTTCTTTGGGAAATTGTTTCCTTGGTAACATATCAAAACAAAATTACTTTGTAGTTTCGGTTTTGATATTGGTTATCAAAAATGGTGTGTGGAACCCTCGTGCTTAACTCTTATAGGTTGCAAGTCTTGTGAGATTTATAAGATCCTTTCGGCTTGTCTTTTATTTGCTCGTATCTTTGTCATTTTGTGACAAAAAGGGGGAGAAATATATGGAGTAAACAAGTGATATTGATATTGATTTATATTGATTTGGTATCACTAAGGGAAAGGACATTGGTGCTTAAACGTTATATCTAACGAAAGAGTAAAGCATAGACTAAGGGGGAGTAGCATATCATATTGATAAGTGGATAACAAAGACGTGCGGATTAAAAATCTACCTATCTTACCTTTAGGGGGAGTATTAGATTTGTTATTATAATATCAACAACGACATTTATGGATTGAATGTATACAGGTTATTGTGCTATTGGATTTGGGAATCAAGCGTATGTGTAATGAATTCTTGTAATTTATTTATCCATATGATGTAAGAGAGTCACTAAAATTGACAAAGGGGGAGATTGTTAGAGCATAGCTCGGTTGAACCCACCAAGCATTGGTATGTCAAGTTTGGTTGCCATATTTTAGTGAACCAAAACTCATTTAGAGAGTCACTTGATTATTTACTAGAGTCAACTTCGTATAGGTTAGCTTGAAAGTATTAGGATATGAGACATTACAAGTATTACGTGAAGACTTGAAGAAGTGAAGGAGAAAGGAGCTACAACGACGACATCATCCTTCCACTTGAGGTTAGTAATATTTGACTTGAACTGTTTCATTCCCTAACGTATCTTTCAAGTCGTGCATATTGAAAACATAACTGCGAAGCTATAAATGATTATACTCTAGTTAGACGTAGTATTAAGGAATACAATATGAAGTATAACGCTTATCTTTTGAACTTCGTATATAAGACATCGACATAATCGTTTGAATGCTATTGTGATTATGTATGGGTATGAGGTGAAGATTTCATCCTAGGAAACAATGTTTTACATTCGTTTAAAGGAAGTACATTCATAAACTTGTTTTGTGAATCAAAAGGGAAATCGATAGGCTTATTGGTATTTGTTATTCATTGCAAATCTTTTGAATTACCAATATGTGTGATTAGTATAACCGCTCATGACTTGCTTATGTTCTTGGTAAAACTATTCACAAGGCCTGACTTTTGTATTGGTATGACTTTTATTAGTGAAACCGATCTTAAGTAATCACCTGAGATGGTATGATCGATTTTTTGTAATTGGTATAACCAACTCTAGTCATTGGGGAACCGATCTTAGTAAGAGGTGCAACCGATCACAAAAGGGGAATCGATCCTTGTAAGTGGTGCAACACGTTTTTAGTTATTGGGAACCGATCCTATGAACATGTACGACACGTTTTTAGTTATTGAGAACCGATCCTATGGACATGTGCAACAAATACAAGTTAGATACCATATATATGTGGGAACCGATCCTAGTACCTAGTCAACCAAGTATTGGTAACTAGCGTGACTAATTCTAGTACCCACATGGAGGTAGAACCGAAACTTGTTTTGGTAGAACCATGAAACCCATGTTTGGTGATTTGATAGGATAATCAATCACATAGTTCTTGGAAGTCAGGTGAACCAATTCTAAACTTGTTTGGAAGTGTGGCAAATCGATTCCAAGAGAGTAAATATGTGATCGGTTGTCAGCCGAGAAAATATAATTTCACTTTCTCACTCTACTAATATAAATGAAGTACGTGGTAAGAAAGAGTTCGTTCCCACAGAGAGGCTTTTGTTGTTATAAAAATTCAGTTTCTTAGTAACCAAAGGGGGGGATTTTTGTTTAAACAAAGCAATAAAAATAATTGAAAGCAGTAAAATAAATGGAATAATCAATAAGGAGAAGATATTGGTCACAGGATAGTATCATTCACAAACATGTATTTTCATCAATGATTAGAATTGGTATTTAATCTCTCATTTACTAAAATTCCTAGGATACCTTGATCGCAAGTATATCCCGTTAATTCCCTGATTTCATCACAACCACATTAAAAGATGTATATGTGAATTCTTCCTAGAAAGCAACCTAAAGTGTAAAAGCACAATTAAGTTTAACTCCCTAAAAGCACTACGTTCTATGGAATAAGACTAATCAAGGCAATCAAACGTGTAAAAGAACTAATTCAATTTAACCAAGGTTATGATTCATATGCGATTATAAAGATGTATCACTACAAGTAATAACCACACTATGCTACTTAGAATCAGGGATAAACAACTATTTCGTATTGAAAACCCTAATCTAGCAATAGAGGTGAATGTAAATCGGATTGATTCCGGACTCAACCAAACAAACAATCAAATCATATGACAATATTAATAATGAATCATAAACAATAAAGTATTGAGACAAAACTAATTCATTGAATCAAATAACATGTTGGAAATCAACTTTATCCCATAACCAATAATAGTTGTTTAGCTACTCATATCTTTTTAGTTCATCATATTCAATAATCAATAATAATATAATGAAGAAGATGAAAACTAAATGGAAGCAAACCCTAGTCGCCGCTCTCCAAAACTCCAAGTAGAAAAATACGTCCTCAAAAGAAGTAAAAACTTTCTCTTTTTGTAGCTCTCCCTCTTTCCAAAACTAGGTCTTCAAAGACCAAAGTCCAAGTGGTCCAACAAGCCCATGTGCGTGAGAAACCCATGTAAAAATCTTGCCAAAAATATGTTGCCGAAAAACTGGTATTATGGCCGGAAATTGGCCGGAGAATGGTCGGATAAGTATCTCAGGTGACCGGCAAAGCCCACCCGGTCACCAGTCAACGAGTCAGTCCAGTCAAACTCACTGAGTCAAGGCGAGTCAATACCGATTCATCTATCTGACTCGGTCAAGTTGGTCAGGCCAGGCTATTGCACAGGCCATATCTTCTGCTGCACTATCATTGTGCTTCACCAGTTAAACTTCAGCCATGATGGCCCTGTATGTTGCATCCCTGACTGACAGCAGCAATGCAACCTCTTTCACTTAGCAGCAACCACCAATTCAATTTATCCCTGCATCTCAAACCATCAGATGTAGCTCCATCTATCTTGCAGGCCTCCATTGCAGTTACATAACTAATCTGTTGCAGCAGCATCAATATCAATTCCCCCAGCTCAAACCATCATATGTAGCTCCATTTCAGCTAAACTGTAGCTCTGTTCATCTGTTGCTTTATTTAAGCTACACAGGCCAAGGCATAGAAAACCATTCCCTGTAATCATACAAGTATTCAATCATTCATACAATTGCAGAACTTGTTTTCTTCATTGTTTTCATGGAAACATCTTTATCACCAGCAGAACCAAGCCACTGACATACAACCACCAACCACAGCTTCATTCAATCCTTCAAATGCCATATATTCTCTTCCCTAAAACTTAGCTGCAACCGAACTCAAAATCCTATCTGAATGCAACAACATCAGTTCTCGGCTACGACTGCACTAGCACCTGAGTATGCCCCATTAGCAGCAAAAGCAACTTGAACTGCAGCTCTTTCATCCTCCATGTATCCTTGACTCCTACACAGTCATATAAACCTCTCTTGAGTCAACACAACATCTGCAAATGCTCATGCCATACCATTCTCTGCACAAGACTACCTCTTCCATATTAAGCCATCACCAACAGCAACCTCCATCATCACTGCCATATTCTCCAGATTTGAGTACCCATTCTTGATGTCCTTCCATGTAACTTACATTTTGCTCTTGCTTAATTCCCGCTAAACTGAAAGCAACACCATCTTCATAAACCCAACTACATGCACCTGAAACTCAACAGCATCTCCTCCTGGACAGCCATCACCATTTGCTATTGCCAATCACCATTATCTTTAAGCCTTCACAATCCACCATCTGAAACAGCTAACATTTCTTCCCTGCAACTACTCTCCCATATGCACCAGCAGCATACATATTAGAATGCCATCGAACTCAGCTGCAATATTCATGCATCCCATTTAGGCAACAACCAATGCCTTCTGCAACCAGCTGAGCTCACAACTCCATTACACTATCACCTTGTAAACACCCATCAATCTTCTTTGTTGCAGCTTCAATCACTGTCCTAATCTTCTCCATTATCATCATAACAATGACACATACCCATAGCAGCACAACCAAACTGCAATATCATCTCATACATCACACCAACACCATGTCTGCTTCCTTCTCTTCCTTGTTCTGGTAGCAGCTGAACAACAATTACAACACCACAATCAACATCAGCAACATTCTTACTCAACTCTCAGCCAACAAGCCATTGTGTGAATTCAATTCCTAACATACATTCATTATTCGCAGTCTTCTAACCCAGCTGTAATCTCACTCTCTCCATCTAGCCATCAGCTGTAACTTCATCTCCAGGCCATGTCCAGCTCTTGACCTGCAACACTCTAGCAGTAACAGCCCAGCTACAAGATACAACACTCAGCTTCATATTATCATCAATCTCAGCTTCATTAGCAGCTGCACCACCCTGTAGCTACCGTCTCAGAACCCATTTATTCATCATCTCCATCTTCTCCAAATCAGATTCAATTTTGACTGAGATCTCGAACCCGCACCGCCAACACCCCTTCGACCATTCAATCTTCCATGGATCTGTTCTTCACTGAAACCCTAACTTCAGTTCCTTAATTTCCATCTGTTGAGCAACGACAACAACTCTCTTCTATATTCTTGATTTCCCTCCTCGATTCTGCTCAAACCCCACAGCAATTCGCACCAATCTTCACCCACTTTCAGATCTAAATCAAAACCCAATGTTTCCTCCATCGTTTCTCTAATTCATGGTGACAAACTAACCATCACCATTTCTTCCTCCTCATCTGTATACAGCTTCAATCAATATCACCCATTCACTCGATCAGTAGAGTCATCTTCTCGATCTCCACCTCTGATTTCACCTGTGAATCTCTCTTTATTTTCTAAATTTTGGTAGCCGCCATCAGACAAGACAGTAATGACAAGAGAAATAAGTGCTTCTCTGAAAGTCTAGGTTTTGTGTAGGAATCAGAATTGATAAAGGCACCCAGCGCTTAGATAAGGCTATCTAATCACTATTTGGCCTGTCAGTTTCAGAAAACTGACAATTCATTCTCCACTCCTTCTTGCGACCTAGCCTTTTTTCCATTATCGCTCCAAATGGACGTTTTCTTCGTCTTTTGCTCCGAATGACTCCAAAGTACCCGAATAACTCAAAAGTAAACATAAGATACATAATTTACAAGAAAACTCGCAAAGAAAGCATAAACCATAGATATAAATCTAGGTGTTTACAACACCTATAAAATTCCCCCACACTTAG
Organism: Papaver armeniacum; assembly: GCA_023531295.1. NCBI lineage: Eukaryota > Viridiplantae > Streptophyta > Magnoliopsida > Ranunculales > Papaveraceae > Papaver > Papaver armeniacum. Next base: position 399,271 of record JAJJWW010005201.1, read on the forward strand.
ACTTTGCTAGTCCTCGAGCAAATCAAACAAAATATACTCTAAAAATTACATACAACTCCGTGTCGTCGAGGCTACGGTCACACTTAGCACGTATAACAAGCCTTTGAACCCCTAGGTGTCCCTAGTAGACGAGTTATAGTCTCGTGAGGGTTTACTAGAGATATACCCACAAAACCTACTTTTCCAACTTACAAGTTCTCCGAAATGATAACATCCAACGCGCTAAGAAGACATAGAGATTCTGCACACTAGTTATAAGAAGTTAGACACATAAATGAACACAATCTCATCCTTAAAAGTTGAGAGAAATAACCATCCCTTATCGAAAGAAATTCGGGTTCGGAGTGATCGAAAGTCTCGACTCTGCCTCACAAGAAAGGGTTTTATGATATTGCTCTCAATAATAAACAGATTTTTATGGGTCACACATGTGTCCAGGTAAGAATGAAGATAGAATCCGGTGACACCTTGAATGGTAGGAAGGCAAAAACCCTCCGAATTGTTTTGAAAACCCACATCTTTTATTCATTTTTGAAAACCCATTTTTCTGACGATCTCTAAGAAAGGAAATCAGTCACTTAACGAATATGCTTACTTACCTCGTTATCCGTTCGGCGTGCAGCTAGCACCACTCTCACAGCATCCATAGAAACGTCTTCGGTCTTCAATCTTTGTCTTCATCTTCGGTTTTCGGTCTTCAACTCTTGATGATGAAATCTTGAACTTCGTAGAATCTTGACAATGTAACTCTTTCCTCTAATTCCTTGTTGCTTGAAACTTCATTATGGATATTTCTTCTTCCATTGGCTTTATTGAATGAATACAAAACCAAAAACGAACTAAACAAACCAAAATATGATGCAATGGATTTTTCTTGTCTCTCTCTTTTTTTTTTTTTTTTTCTTTTGTTGTATTTTTTTTATGAGACAAGAAAAATAAAACAAATACAAAATGAAAACAAAACGAAACAAAACAATAAAACTAGTAATAAACCTAAAGAATTTTTTTTTTTTTTTTTTTTTTTTTTTTTGACAAGAGAAAATGAAATACTGTTGATGGTGGATTTTCATTTAAGGTTAAAATTGTAAAAAACCAGAAAATTATGCGCTAACATCTTGTAAAAGATAAAGCCATTAATAAGTGTTGAATACTTCTTCACTTTACTAATTCACCTAGAATGGAGCATGTGGCAACAATCCCATTCTGTGAATTAAATACACGAAATTCATCCAGATTGGAGCATGTAGCAACAATCCCATATACCTGTGAATTTATAGCATTATTAATTAATGCGTGAGAAACCTTGTATTTCATGTACTCATTATCGGTTAAAGATGATGATCGAGTGTTGCTCTCCACGAGCAACACGAACATCCAAGCATTATAATGAAAGCATGTACGAAATACCCGTCAAAGCCGCAACTCTCGGTGTGTTATACTAGCCCGATTGAGCATCCAGATCGTCCGTATCGACCGGATATGATCTCGATCATCCAACTTCACCAAAGATGATTGGATGGCCCAGATCAATTCCATAACCCCCAAGCGGGGTATGGAATATTCATTTGCCGAACCAACGCGGACCCCGCATGGTCGGCCTCCAGATTGGCATACCTTGCCAAAACGTCCAAACCAGAGCGGTATGGGCGGAGAACCCTAAATTAGGGTTTGCGGCACATTACATGTGTCACAAAACAGTCTCAACCATCCATCTTCGCAGGTATAGATGGAGGGTGTAGATGTAGATTCAAAAGGCCCAGAGCATGTCAACACAATCACCGTGGGCCCGCCTACATACCCGACCAATCGATCGGGACCAACCATGGTTGGTCATCCCAACGTACGCCCGAAAAAAGCATGGTTAAACGGCCGTGAAAGCCAAAATTAGGTTTTGAGCATCACGAGCGTCCGTCTTCTCCGGCACGAATGGAGGGCCCAAGATTAGATTAAGCAGGTCCGGTCATACCAACATGACCACCGTGGACCATCAATCTCCTCACCTAGTCGGCCAAGGCATACCATGCGTGGTTATTCTAAATCGTCCGCCCAAACTAGCGTGGATACACTTCCCAATTGCAAACTAATCTCGACCGCTCAACTTCGCCGGACGATTTGAGTGGCTCAGATCACGTTTTCATGGGACAGTCAGGTATAGGCGTGAACACCAGCCTACCACCTACATGCCAGACCGACCAAGATTGGTCGTCTTGGAACGCGCGCCCGAAGTTGGCACGATGTGCGGCTTTGTTTGCACTCGTTTTCTGTCGCAAACTGATCTCGACCACTTGACTTTGCCGGACGAATTGAGTGGTCCAGATCACACTTTCGTGAGATAATGGGGTATGGGCGCCTACATCATCATGCCGTCTACACGCATGTACGATCGGCCTAGCCAAAATCGTCTCCCAAGCTTGGATTCTACCAAGCTGAAGAGTGATGCCTGTGCACCTCTTCAAAACCCTAATTCCATCAACGGTCGCAGATGAGTGTCTCAAAGATCATCTCGTCCGTCCAACTTCACCGGCTTGGTTATACAACCCTGGTCAGGAGTTAATTGGTCAGTGAGGCGTCATGGTAATCACCACACATCACTCTACCACACCATGATGCAGTATCTGCATAGAATACACATGATACTTCACAAGTATCGACTTCCTAAATAACTTAGTTATTTAATCTAGCATTACATGCAATTTCTGTGGGTCCCACGATCCACACACTCGAGACATCGATCATGTCACAAACTGGGGCATACATATCGGGGTATTGGTCCGGGCGGTTTACACGGCGTGCGGCGTGCAACGCGCCATCACAAGAACGTGTCAGGAAGTCATGGACGGTTAGAGATGACAGGAGAAGTGAGCAAGACTGGTCGTGTAACACCAACACACAACTCCACTACTCCATCACTCCACTTCCTCCACTTCCCACGAGAGACGTGAATAAGGCTCAAATGACTTGTATAGATAGGTTCTCCTCCCTATTTTCCAAACAGGAACAACAAGACAAGTCCGGACAACAGAGGCAAGTGTTGATACAATTGTATTCAAACACCGGAACTGATAGCTTACACCCTGCAAGCTAGTTCAGCTTTCTGATACAAGTCATTCATAGCCAACATCTTCACATTCTCAACACCTTCTTCGCTTCCCTCCCTAAGATCAACCCCATCTCCTTCACTTTGTGACCGAAACAAGTCTGGAATGGCCATTTATTGGTTTAGGCCGGACTTGCACAGATTGATCTCTCAAATCTACAAGCACTCACCATGCAAATGCATTTGTTTAAGGTTTAGACTCATTTCTCATCCACACACCCCAAATTACCAAAACTGGCAGAAATAGTTTTCACCCATAAACAATTGGCGACCACAGTGGGAGATTAATCTCTCGGTTGTAAAGTCAATTTCTTCGAAATCCGATTCAATTTCATCAATTTCAAAAAGAGTAGATCTTAGAATCAATTCAATCAACAATTCATTTCAAGATGGTGGAATTAAGGTCTGGATCAGCAATCAATTCTGATTGAGCTAGTGTGGATAACAATCCTGGTGTCGAAGTACCGTCGGTGGAGCTACCATGGTCAATACATCTCGTGGAACCGTCACTTCTACCATCGGCACCCGGCGTAGCAGAAATATTCCAGTAAGTGTAACACCTCCCATAACCAGAGCCGAGCACCCGCAAATCCCAGCATCTCCTCAAGTGTAACACCTCCGGTAGTCACCGGAGCAACAACTTTCACTCCCTCATCGGGACGAGGAGCCAAGGAGGAACGAGAGGAGGACCACCGTCCATTACCATTGCAGATCTGATGGAGAAATAGGAAGTTCTTGCTAAGACTCAAACAGATATGGCCGCAACTCAGAAAGAGGTACTCACTTTCCTTAAGACCTTAACTGAACGATTGCCACAAGATTCACGGCAATCCTTGGAGCCAACAAGAGATGCCTTCAATACACTCGGAACAGACGTTTCCACTCAGACCCACATGAGTGAAGAAGCTAGTGTTGCTCCTGAACGCTCAAGAGAGAGGGACCAGCCATCCAAATTCATCACACGTGAGGACCTGGAACGATTTCTCCAAAACCGAGGCAAAGGAAATCTGATGGATGCACACCAACATCGACCGCCGTACCCTAAAGATGTGCAACGAATTCCTCTTCCAAGAGGTTACAGCTCTCCCCAGTTCTCCCTCTACGACGGTACTGGTAATGCTCGTGAACACATCTCTCGATTCTTGGAATCCTTGGGGGAACATGAATATAATCATGTTCTATGCCTAAAAGAATTCTCAAAGTCACTTACGGGGAGGGCGTACACCTGGTACAACAACATCGCGCCTAACAACATATGCAATTGGAGCGAGATGGTCAGTACTTTCTACAGAAAGTATTTCTTCGTGTCTGAACAAATAACCTTTTCAGATCTGGGAAGAATCCTTCAGCGGAACAACGAACATCCCAACGACTTCGTTAAAAGGTTCAGAACCCAAGCGCTAGATTGTCACAACCCGAACGTCACCGAACGACAATTGGTGGAGTTGTGCATCAATGGGATGATACCCATATACCGCGCTTTGTTAGAAAATTTGGGCTTTCAAACGTTCTCTGAACTCCATGAAGCCGCCAAACGTTCAACAACAACTGCACCAGCATTGCTAGAAAGAACCGAGTTGTTCGAAGTGAAGATTCACGTGAAAGTCGAGGAAAGGCATCTCACGAACAAGCAATACAACACTTTGGTCCTTTCGTGAGTGTAGTGAGCGGAGGAGAAAAATGGAAAGCTCCAGCGACGGAACAACAAACCAAGCGGGCATCCCCGGCACACAAGACTTCGTCTCGGAAAGGAGCGGACAAAACTCCTGCACAAGACACCGAAGATACAGGTTTTCCTTTCCCCGTGAATGAAGTGTTAGAACTCTTGGAAGCATGGATCCAAGACGATGCCATCAAGCTGCCTCCTATCAGACATTCTCCAACTGAGAAAGACATGGCAGATCCCAAATACTGTTACTACCACAGATTCGTCCATCATCCAACCAAAGATTGTAATAGGTTGAAACAAATATTCAGGGAAAAGATAGAGACAGGAGAACTCCAGCTTGGAAACGAAGGTGTTCATAGAGACCCTCTTCCTATCAGGAACTGCATGATTTCTGGGGATTTTGTTCGCAAGACTGTGCAATCTACAATGGAGCACTTGTGTGAAATCTTGTATTTCTCCAAGGGACAGCGTCAAGACATATTTAAGGCCCTCAACCGCATTGTGTCAGGCAGGCGTTTGTATCCAGAAGCAGTCCAGGAATCCCAGTCTTTCCTGAAGGACGCGAGCAAGGGAAACTGGGGACTCCTGACTGTCACCCGTTTGAGAGACGTTGAGTTCGATAGCGCGCTGATTGATACGGTTTCTGAATTTAACATCATTACTGTCAAGACCTTGAGAGCAGCAAAGATTTTAAAGCAGGAAGCCACACGTCACCCAACTGTGGTTAAAGATTCAGAAGGAGAACTCAGAGATGCATATGGATATATCGATCTTGAAGTCAAATTGGGTGATGCCTCGACACAAGCAAAGTTCTACATAGTCAAAGATCATCCCAACTACGACATGATCCTAGGACGCTCTTGGATGCATGACAACAAAGCAATACTAGAAGTATGTCCTCTACCGGTTTCGATACCTGAAAGAATCTCCAACACGCCTTCTGGACCTGATGACTGTCTGTTGCCGCACCAGCAACTTGCCAATGTGACACAACTTCCCGGAGAGAGCCTGCCAACATACATTGAAAGGTTCCGATCTCAAGTAAGTCTCATCGCGCAACCCTCTTTACAACTTACCACCCTCCATTCTGGCAAGTCCCGGGGTCGGCTCTAGCCAAAAACCAACCTTGGCTAAGAGATGCGAATGGGAGGTCGGCCCTTCAAACAGGTTCATCGGAGAGTCTAGAAGTGTCTCGATCAAAGATGACGAAACCAAGACCCCAATGTCTACACGCCCAAACCCGTTTGGAATTGGGGACCTAGTAACGAAGACAACCGCATTCATGGTCGGAAGCATTATGGTGAGAATGGCTACCTCACCCGATTCAGCCCACCGAGAAGGAGGATGAACCATACACAGTAGCGAGATGTTATCCTAGGAGGCTACCGCAAACTCATCAACGCCGACAAGCTAGAAGGCGTAACAATTCACTCACGATGGCTCAAACCCTACCGTACTTAAGACGCTCGTGCTATCACTTTCCAAAGCATCCTACACGCTTTAAGACGCCGTGCTACTTCCTCCGGCGTATTTCCCTTTACAATTTCACATCATATTTGTAATTCCTCTAGAGAATGATTGCAATACTTGCATTCATAATTAGGGTTTCAATTTTCGATTTTCAAATTAATTGAAGTGTTATTTCCACCGAGAACCTCTTTACTCCTAAAGACACAAAGCCCATCCTAAATCAACCCACTAGAGCAGAGTCGGAAAAAACCCTAAACAAAAACATCCCGAAAAGAGTTGAGGGAAAAGATATGCGGGAAGGGAAGAAGCTTTGAGCCACTCACCCTGACAAGGCCGGAAGATCTCGCATCGGGAACACAGAGTCCGTAGGTATTCCACTATGGCATTATTTCTTTTATCACAAAGAATTACGTGTGAAGGCGCACCCTTGCGCCTGAGAAGGTTCAATTGCAGTCTTGACAAAGGGTTATAAAAAAAAAAACCTTTATTCAAACAATCAAATAGAAGAAAACCTTGAACTCGGCTGCCACTGAGTACAAGGAAGATGTTCAAATATACGGAATATACTTGGAAAGTGGAAAAAGAAGAAAAGAGGTTTTAGTCGCCAAGAGGGTCGACATCGCCTGCACCACCGTTAGGTTCGTCGGCGCCATCACCGTTGATGCTCCTCCCTTCGGATCTACCTCAACTTCTGCATCAGACATCTCCACAAACAACTCACTCCATCCCAACATCATCAGCGGGAGCATCAAAGGACACAACAACATTAGGAGTCGTGTCGATTGCTTTCAAATGATCAGGTTCGTCTGTGTCAGAATCAAGAATTATCACGCCGTCCTGGATTGGGTAATCGCACTTATCTTCATTCAGAGGTCGTTTATGCTCAACCCTCCGCCTCTTCAACCGCGCTGCATATCTCTCTGCCCTTGCGCTTACTAGTGCTTGCAATGTTTCCTCGCTCCTCCACCGCTCCTCCATGTCAATCGCAGCTGAAAGTGCACAGATGCGTCCCCTGGCAATACGCAGGTGCAAAATATACATCCCCTGTATAGCGCGACCCACTTCGCGAAGTGGAAGATCGATCTTAGCCATTACTTCTTTGTGCGCATGGGTTTCAGGCTTGTCAACTTCGAAGCTTCTTTCTGGAGAAGTGGCAGAATGATCGTCCACCGCTTCCATGATAAACTGCAAAGGAGAAGAAGTTACGAGCACACAAAAAAAAAATCAATCGATCAGTCAATCAGAAGATCAGATAAGTGGGGAACAATACCTAAGATGTAGAATAAACGACTACGTGAGATGATTCTTTATAATCTCGCAAGTCGACAGAATCCCAGGAGAAAAGAAGTCTTCACTTGCCACCTATAAAGGCTACTAATTCGGGATAGCAATCAACGATGCTTATCAGATACATCTGAGGAAAGCTGCTAGACGAAAGGGAGTACACCTGACCCAAGGAAGGGGCCAAGCTCTGTCCAGATATATACAAAGGGAACCAAATCGACTCACCAGATCAAGTCCTGCTTCCTTCACAGCCTTAATCAGGACTAACCAGTTCCAGGGCAACGCCTGACGATGTCGACCTATCCGGTAAATATGTATTCACTTTAGCTTGGTCATTTTAGTACACAAATTTGTCACCATCTCATGCCTACCCCACAATAGTGTAACCATTATATGCTAGGCAGGGGACTTAATGTTGATGGTGGATTTTCATTTAAGGTTAAAATTGTAAAAAATCAGAAAATTATGTGCTAACATCTTATAAAAGATAAAGCCATTAATAAGTGTTGAATACTTCTTCACTTTACTAATTCACCTAGAATGGAGCATGTGGCAACAATCCCATTCTGTGAATTAAATACACGAAATTCATCCAGGTTGGAGCATGTAGCAACAATCCCATATACCCTGTGAATTTATAGCATAATTAATTAATGCGTGAGCAGCCTTGTATTTCCTATACTCATTATCGGTGCAAAGATGACGACCGAGTGCTTTGCTCCTCACGAGCAACACGAACCTCCAAGCATTATAATGAAAGCATGTACGAAATACCCGTACAGACTGCAACTCTCGGTGTGTTATACTAGCCCGATTGAGCAACTCTCGGTGTGTTATACTAGCCCGATTGAGCATCCGGACTGTCCGTATCGGTCTGGATATGATCTCGATCATCCAACTTCACCAGCATGATTGGATGGCCCAGATCAATTCCATAACCCCCAAGCAGGTATGGAATATTCGCTGCCGAACCAACACGGACCCCGCATGGTCGGCCTCCAGATTGGCATACCTTTCCAAAACGTCCAAACCAGAGCGGTATGGGCGGAGAACCCTAAATTAGGGTTTGCGGCACATTACATGTGTCACAAAACAGTCTCAACCATCCATCTTCGCAGGTATAGATGGAGGGTGTAGATGTAGATTCAAAAGGCCCAGAGCATGTCAACACAATCACCGTGGGCCCGCCTACATACCTGACCAATCGATCAGGACCAACCATGGTTGGTCATCCAAATTCGTACGCCCGAATAAAGCATGGTTACACGGCCGTGAAAGCCAAAATTAGGGTTTTGAGCATTACGAGCGTCCGTCTTCTCCGGCACGAATGGAGGGCCCAAGATTAGATTAAGCATGTCCGGTCATACCAACATGACCACCGTGGACCCATCAATCTCCTCACCTGGTCGGCCAAGGCATACCATGCCTGGTTATTCCAAATCGTTCGCCCAAACTAGCGTGGATACACTTCCCAATTGCAAACTAAACTCGACCGCTCAACTTCGCCGGACGATTTGAGTGGCTCAGATCATGTTTTCATGGGACAGTCAGGTATAGGCGTGAACACCAGCCTACCACCTACACGCCATACCGATCGGCCAAGACCGACCAAGATTGGTCGTCTTGGAGCGCGCACCCGAAATTGGCACGATGCGCGGCCTTGTTTGCTCTCGTTTTCTGTCGCAAACTGATCTCGACCACTCGACTTTGCAGGACGAATTGAGTGGTCCAGATCACACTTTCGTGAGATAATGGGGTATGGGCGCCTACAACGTCATGCCGTCTACACGCATGTACGATCGGCCTGGCCAAAATCGTCTCCCAAGATTGGATTCGACCAAGCTGAAGAGTGATGCCTGCGCACCTCTTCAAAACCCTAATTCCATAAACGGTCGCAGATGAGTGTCTCAAAGATCATCTCGCCCGTCCAACTTCACCGGCTTGGTTATACAACCCTGGTCGGGAGTTAATTGGTCGGTGAGGCGTCATGGTAATCACCACCCATCACTCTACCACACCATGATGCGTACTCACATAGAATACACATGATACTTCACAAGTATCGACTTCCTAAATAACTTAGTTATTTAATCTAGCATTACATGAAATTTCTGTGGGTCCCACGATCCACACACTCGAGACATCGATCATGTCACAAACTGGGGGATACATACTGGGGTATTGGTCTGGCGGTTTACAGCGTGCAGCGTGCAACACGCCATCACAAGAACGTGTCAGGAAGTCATGGACGGTTAGAGATGACAGGAGAAGTGGGCAAGACTGGCCGTGTAACACCAACACACAAATCCACTACTCCATCACTCCACTTCCTCCACTTCCCACGAGAGACGTAAATAAGGCTCAAATGACTTGTATAGATAGGTTCTCCTCCCTATTTTCCAAACATGAACAACAAGACAAGTCCAGACAACAGAGGCAAGTGTTGATACAATCGTATTCAAACACCGGAACTGATAGCTTACACCCTGCAAGCCAGTTCATCTTTCTGATACAAGTCATTCATAGCCAACATCTTCACATTCTCAACACCTTCTTCGCTTCTCTCCTTAAGATCAACCCCATCTCCTTCACTTTGTGACCGAAACAAGTCTGGAATGGCCATTTCTTGGTTTAGGCCGGACTTGCACAGATTGATCTCTCGAATCTACAAGCACTCACTGCGCAGTGTATTTGTTTAAGGTTTAGACTCATTTCTCATCCACACACCCCAAATTACCAAAACTGGCAGAAATAGTTTTCACCCATAAACAAATACAAATAAAGATTAAATAAAAATGCAAGTACAAAGACCATGGTGTAAGTACTTTACCGCTTGATTCTTCACAACTTGTATGTCTTGATATCATAAACTTCTCGAACTCTCATCCTTGATAATCTTCGCTCTTGTACAATAGTCTTCAACTTGTTAAAATTCTGCTCCTTGTCTTGTTGCTTTACTTGAATCTGAAATCTGTTCATTTCTATACCGTTGCTTGTAAACCTTGAACGTCTTCAACTTTCCTTCGAATTTGTGATGCTCCTTTTGTTGATGATGATGGTGTTTCTATGGACCTGTTGGTGTAGAGAGAGATAAAATGGATGGTGCTAACAGCGAACAAGATTACAAGTGGTATGTAAGTTAGCAATTCGATGTCACCATCATGATTGATAAAATAACACTCAAGAGATCAAAATAGTGCTTCTATTGGTGGGAGGTTGGGTAGCTCACCATTATACCCGGAGTTTACGTACGGTGACACACACTCTAAAAGCACAAATTTAGACAGGTACAAAGAATTGAAGGTCGGTGCCTCTCATGATGTAACATGGGTAGTCTCCACTATAGGGGACCACTACTCTAATCCGAATTCAAAGTATGCACCTTATTTTCCACCTGGCATGGTTAAATCCAACTTTAACTCTCATATAATTAAGAAACCCGATCATGTTCTCTGTCATCTCTAAGTTCAGTCACTCTTATGAGAATCTCGATGTAATCTTAGCGACATGTATACTATGTGACTCTAAACTAACCACAAGTTGGAGTTTTCTTATTCACTATTTTACACAAAAGTTGAAAATTTCATGAAAATTTTACAATGCAAATGTTTAACCACTCCCCCACACACTTAAACTTTACATTGTCCTCAATGTAAATTGAGTCATCCAAAGTAAGTCAAGGTGGGAAATCCTACATGATATGTGACAAGAAATCAGAAAAAATAAAAACAAGACAAGAAAAACTAAAAACAAGACAAGAAATAAATACAAGACGAGAAATACTCATCCGATGGGTTGCCTCCCATTTAGCGCTTGGTTTAAAGTCGTCAGCCCGACTATCTCCTTGCTTTCTATGACTCCTCCAGAGGAAGTGCATCCACAAAATTAACTCCTTCCACCACTTCGGAAGTGAAATTCTCATAATATGGTTTCAACCGGTGCCCATTAACTTTAAGTTCCTTGCCTGTAGCTATGCTACAAATTTCTACTGCACCATGAGAAAACACATTAGTAACAATAAAAGGTCCGATCCATCGTGACCTTAATTTACCCGGAAATAAATGCAAGCGATAATTAAACAAAAGCACTTTTTGCCCAATGCAAAATTGTTTCCTAGAAATCATGTTATCATGAAATGCTTTCGTCTTTTCCTTATAAATGCGTGAGCTTTCAAATGCATCATTGCGAAGCTCCTCTAGCTCTTGGAGTTGTAACTTCCTTTGCTTTCCAGCCCCATCCATCTCCATATTGCATTGCTTAATAGCCCAAAATGCCTTATGCTCAGTTTCAACGGGTAAATGACAAGGTTTACCATACACAAGCCTAAAGGGAGACATACCGATAGGTGTCTTGTATGCGGTTCTATAAGCCCACAAAGCATCATTAAGTCGCATGCTCCAATCTTTCCTTGTTGGATTCACCGTCTTCTCTAGTATAGACTTCACCTCTTGGTTAGAAACCTCGGCTTGTCCATTTGTTTGGGGATGATAAGGTGTTGCAATCTTGTGCGACACGTTATACTTCTTCAACAAGCTTTGTAAAATCCTGTTTTTGAAGTGAGAACCCCCATCGCTAATTATGGCTCTTGGAATTCCAAACCTTGCAAAAATATTAGCTTGCACAAAATCTGAAACCACTTTAGAATCATTAGTTTGGGTGGCCTTAGCTTCCACCCATTTCGAGACATATTCAACAGCAAGTAAGATATAAAAATTCCCATGGGAGTTGACAAAAGGACCCATAAAATCAATACCCCATACATCAAAAACTTCAATAAATTGAATAAAAGTTTGTGGCATTTGATTTCGGGCACCTAGATTTCATGTTCTTTGGCACCTATCACAAGTTGTACAAAATATATGTGCATCCTTAAACAAGGTTGGCCAATAGAAACCACTTTCAAGTACCTTGTGAGCGGTTCTCTTACTCCCAAAATGTCCTCCACAAGCATAGGAGTGACAAAAAGATAAGATAGAATTAAATTCAGATTCGGGAACGCACCTTCTTATTACTTGGTCACTACAATGTTTCCATAAGTATGGATCATCCCATATGTATTGGTTTCCTAACTTCTTAAGTTTGTCCCTCTCAACACGAGACAAGTTCTTTGGGATTTTTTTAGACACCAAGTAATTCACAATATCGGCATACCATGGTTCTCCAGAGGCAATTGAGAATAGTTGCTCATCCGGGAAACTTTCACGCAATGGGATAGCTTCCTTGTCCACAGCAAGACGGCTCAAATGATCTGCAACGGTGTTCTCAATTCCTTTCTTGTCCTTGATTTCAATATCAAACTCTTGCAAGAGTAAAATCCATCGTATGAGCCTCGGTTTCACTTCTTTCTTCATTAGCAAGTACGTAAGTGTTGCATGATCAGAAAAGACAACAACTTTTGTACCAATTAGATAAGAGCGAAACTTTTCCAAAGCAAAAACAATGGCTAACAACTCTTTTTTAGTGGTTGTGTAGTTTTGTTGGGCCTCATTTAACGTTCTAGAAGCATAATAAATAGCATGAGGAATCTTCCCCACACGTTGCCCAAGCACTGCACCAACCGCATAGTCACTTGCATCACACATGAGCTCAAAAGGCTTGCTCCAATCCGGTGGTTTAATGATAGGGGCTGAAATCATAATTTCTTTCAAACGATTGAATGCCGCCATACACTTTTCATCAAAGTTAAAAACCACATCTTTTTGAAATAAGTTGCAAAGTGGTGATGCTATCTTGGAAAAATCCTTGATAAATCTACGATAAAAACCTGCATGACCAAGAAAAGAGCGTATCTCCCTCACCGTAGTGGGAGGGGTTAAAGCACGAATAAGGTCTATCTTAGATTTATCAACTTCCAAGACTTTAGAAGATATTATATGGCCTAAAACTATGCCATGAGTTACCATAAAATGGCACTTCTCCCAATTCAAAGACAAGGTTTGTTTCAACACATCGTTCAAGGATTAGAGACAAGTTGTTCAAGCAAAGGTCAAATGAATCACCAAAGACACTAAAATCGTCCATGAGCACTTCGATTATGTTTTCAACTTATTCTGAAAAGATACTTACCATACACCTTTGAAAGGTAGCTGGAGCATTGCACAAGCCAAAAGGCATCCTTCTATAATCAAAAGTACCGAAAGGACAAGTGAAAGTAGTTTTCTCTTGATCCTCCGACGCTATCACAATCAGATTATAACCTGAATAGCCATCAAGGAAGCAATAATAAGAGTGTCCAGCTAAACGTTCAAGCATTTAATCAATAAAAGGCAATGGAAAATGATCTTTCCTAGTGGTGGCATTCAATTTCCTGTAATCAATACAAACCATCCAACCGGTTTGCACACGAGTTGGGACAAGTTCATTCTTATCATTCTCCACCACTGTCACACCTGATTTCTTTGGTACTACTTGTACCGGGCTTACCCACTTGCTATCGGATATGGGGTAGATAACACCCACTTCCAAAAGCTTTAGTATATCCCTTTTCACAACTTCCATCATGGGAGGGTTCAAACGACGTTGTGCTTCCCTTGTAGGCTTTGCATCATCCTCCAAACGGATTTTGTGCATACAAACGGCAGGGCTTATACCCTTGATATCAGCAATTGTCCATCCTATGGCCGTCTTGTACTTCCTTAGCACCCTTAGAAGTTTTTGCTCCTGTAAATCACTAAGCTCGTTAGAAACAATCACAGGTAACTCTTCATTATCACCCAAGTATAAATACTTTAGGTGATCGGGAAGAGGTTTCAATTCTAACTTTGGAGATTTAACAATTGAAGGTACAAGCTTTTCTTCACTGCATGATAAAGAAATAAAAGAGATATTATGAGTTTCCGAGCATCCTTGTAGTGAATTAAGATCACCAAGGGCTTCCTTGACTTCATTACCACACTCTACACAATTATCCATGGATGTAGTTAACACGGTTTCCAAAGCATCTTCACCATTCAACTCAAACACTTGTTGTGCCAATGTATCCATAATATCAATGGAGAAACAAGAGTGGACATCACTAGGATATCTCATCATCTTGAAAATGTTGAAACGTATTGTTTCTCCATCAAACTCCATAGTTAGCGTTCCCTTGTCCACATCAATAATGGTTTTCGCAGTTTTCATGAAGGGACGCCCAAGTAGCAATGGAAGAGACGAGTCCGGTGACCCTTCATTCATCTCTAACACACAAAAGTCAGCTGGAAATACTAATTGATTAACCTACACAAGAACATCCTCAACAATACCCATTGGGTAGACATTAGAGCGATCGGCTAATTGCATACAATTCCAGCCTTTTTAAGAGGACCAAGATCAAGTGAATTATACATTGATGCAGGCATAACATTAACGGATGCACCTAAATCCAACATAGCTTTGTTAAATTTTATGTTACCAATTGTGACGGGAATGTCAAAACTACCGGGATCCTTGCACTTAAGTGGGAGTTTGTGTTGTAAGATTGCCAAAGCATTCTCCCCCACACTTAGCACTTCATTACTTTTTAGCCTTTTCTTATTGGTACACAAGTCCTTTAACACCTTTGCATACTTGGGAACTTGCTTGATCGCATCAATGAGTGGTATGTTCACATGGATCTTCTTTAGAATGTCTAAAATCTCATTTTCTAGTTCCGTCTTCTTAGAACTTGCAAATCTGCGAGGAAAAGGTAAAGGAGGAAATAAGTAGAAACCAGAGTTTTAGAGTTAGAAATAGGTACCTCAGAAGTTTGGGGAGAATCATCATTCTTCTCCTCCAAAACAGGTTCCTTTGGTGTTTCCACCTTGCCCGAATCAGTAACTCGGGTTGCACAAGTTGTGTACCACTTCTCAACGTAATAGCATTGACACCCTCTTTTGGGTTAATAGGTTGAGAAGGGAGTTTCCCACTATTTTGTGCCTTCAATTGGTTCAACTCAATAGCCATGGAGCACATTTGTGTTTGCAACTCCTTGATAGCACTCTTAGTTTCTGCTTGACTTTCTTTAAACATGGTGGAAATGCCTTGCATCATTGTTTGAAGCTTTGAATCAATATCGGAACCTTGATTTTGCATTGATTGTTGTGCTTGTGGTTGCTGAAATTGTTGTTGTTGCGGTTGAAATCCACTCGGACGGTTGAAAGTAGGTTGTTGGATTGCACCTTGCTTGTTGGCATAGCTAAAATTGGGATGATCTCTCCATCCTGGATTGTAAGTGTTGGAGTAGGGATCATACCGTCTTTGTTGATTTGGAAAGACCACATTAGCTTGCTCATCTTCATAACATCGAGGAGAACTTGGTATAACCGCGACTTCAACTTGTTGCATCATTGCTGTCATGTTACCCGTTTGTTGACGAAGATCCTCAACCTCGCTCACTTCATTCACTCTTCTTAGAAGCACATCCGAACCACGACTTAAGAATTGTTGTGAGTTCGCTGCCATGTTTTCAATCAACTCTCTAGCTTGTGCCACCGTCTTGTTCACTAGTGCACCGCCACATGCAGCATCAAGGAGATTCCTATCACTTGATTGGAGTCCTTCATAAAAGTATTGGATAATCATAGCGTCACTAAATTGTGGTGAGGGCAGCTTGCCACCAATCTCTTGTATCGTTCCCAACACTCATACAAAGATTCTCCCATATTTTGCTTCATCCCACAAATTTCCTTGCGAATTTGAGTAGCCTTCGATGCAGGAAAATACTTCTCTAAGAAAATTTTCTTCAACCCGTTCCATGTAGTGACACTTCCGGATGGCAAACAGTACAACCAATCCTTAGCACTATCCACCATAGAAAACGGAAAAACTTTCAACATTGCACCATCGGCATCATTCTCCGCTGGAAGCATAGCCTTGACAATGGTATGGAAATCCATAAGATGCTTGTTTGGGTCTTCATTCACCATGCCATGGAACTTTGGTAACTCTCGAAGCAACCCTGGCTTGATCTCAAAGGTTGAGTTAGTTTGGATACACCATTGTTGTGCATCAAGCCTATGAGAAGCCAAGTCCTTGAGTGTACGATTTGCATCACCCATTGCTTATTCTTCTTCAACTTGTGGTTCGTCTACGAATGGAACCTCTTGTTCTCCTTCTAGTTGTAACTCTTCTTCCACTTCTAACTCTTGATCTTTTGTTGTGTCTTGACTTGGTTGGAGTATTGTGCCTCTTCGAGTAGCTATCCCGCACCTTGGATAGTTCCAGTCTTTAGAAGCCAGGGATTAGGTACTTGAAAACAATTCTCGCAAACACGTGAGAAACAAGACAAGAAAACAAAAGGCAAAGATAAAAGCAGAAATTATAAAAAGAAATTGAAAACTTAATAACAAGTCGTATGCCTCCCCGGAAGCGGCGCCAAAATTTGATCGGTTGTCAGCCGAGCAAATATAATTTCACTTTCACACTCTACTAATATAAATGAAGTACGTGGTAAGAAAGAGTTCGTTCCCACAGAGAGGCTTTTGTTGTTATAAAAATTCAGTTTCTTATTAACCAAAGGGGGGGATTTTTGTTTAAACAAAGCAATAAAAATAATTGAAAGCAATAAAATAAATGGAATAATCAATAAGGAGAAGATATTGGTCACGGGATAGTATCATTCACAAACATGTATTTTCATCAACGATTAGAATTGGTATTTAATCTCTCATTTACTAAAAGTCCTAGGATACCTTGATCGCAAGTATATCCCGTTAATTCCCTGATTTCATCACAACCACATTAAAAGATGTATATGTGAATTCTTCCTAGAAAGCAACCTAAAGTGTAAAAGCACAATTAAGTTTAACTCCCTAAAAGCACTAAGTTCTATGGAATAAGACTAATCAAGGCAATCAAACGTGTAAAAGCACTAATTCAATTTAACCAAGGTTATGATTCATATGTGATTATAAAGATGTATCACTACAAGTAATAACCACACTATGCTACTTAGAATCAGGGATAAACAACTATTTCGTATTGAAAACCCTAATCTAGCAATAGAGGTGAATGTAAATCGGATTGATTCCGGACTCAACCAAACAAACAATCAAATCATATGACAATATTAATAATGAATCATAAACAATAAAGTATTGAGACAAAACTAATTCATTGAATCAAATAACATGTTGGAAATCAACTTTATCCCATAACCAATAATAGTTGTTTAGCTACTCATAGATTTTTAGTTCGTCATATTCAATAATCAATAATAAAATAATGAAGAAGATGAAAACTAAATGGAAGCAAACCCTAGTCGCCGCTCTCCAAAACTCCAAGTAGAAAAATACGTCCTCAAAAGAAGTAAAAACTTTCTCTTTTTGTAGCTCTCCCTCTTTCCAAAACTAGGTTTTCAAAGCCCAAAGTCCAAGTGGTCCAACAAGCCCATGTGCGTGAGAAACCCATGTAAAAATCTTGCCAAAAATATGTTGCCGGAAAACTGGTATTATGGCCAGAAATTGGCCGGAGAATGGTCGGATAGGTATCTCAGGTGACCGGCAAAGCCCACCCGGTCACCAGTCAACGAGTCAGTCCAGTCAAACTCACTGAGTCAAGAAGAGTCAATACCGATTCATCTATCCGACTCGGTCAAGTTGGTCAGGCCAGGCCATTGCACAGGCCATATCTTCTGCTGCACTATCATTGTGCTTCACCAGTTAAACTCCATCCATGATGGCCCTGTATGTTGTATCCCTGACTGACAGCAACAATGCAACTCCTTTCACTTAGCAGCAACCACCAATTCCATTTATCCCTGCAGCTCAAACCATCAGATGTAGCTCCATCTATCTTGCAGGCCTCAATTGCAGTTACATAACTAATCTGTTGCAGTAGCATCAATATCAATTCCCCCAGCTCAAACCATCAGATGTAGCTCCATTTCAGCTAAACTGTAGCTCTGTTCATCTGTTGCTTTATTTAAGCTACACAGGCCAAGGCATAGAAACCATTCCCTGTAATCATACAAGTATTCAATCATTCATACAATTGCAGAACTTGTTTTCTTCATTGTTTTCATGGCAACATCTTTATCACCAGCAGAACCAAGCCACTGACATATAACCACCAACCACAGCTTCATTCAATCCTTCAAATGCCATATACTCTCTTCCCTAAAACTTAGCTGCAACCGAACTCAAAATCCTATCTGAATGCAACAAAGATCGGTTCTCGGCTACTGTTGCACTAGCTTTGAGTATGCCCCATTAGCAGCAAAAATAACTTGAACTGCAGCTCTTTCATCCTCCATGTATCCTTGACTCCTACACAGTCATATAAACCTCTCTTGAGCCAACACAACATCTGCAAATGCTCATGCCATACCATTCTCTGCACAAGACTACCTCTTCCATATTAAGCCATCACCAACAACAACCTCCATCATCACTGCCATATTCTCCAGATTTGAGTACCCATTCTTGATGTCCTTCCATGTAACTTACAGCTGCTCTTGCTTAATTCCTGCTAAACTGAAAGCAACACCATCTTCATAAACCCAACTACATGCACCTGAAACTCAACAACATCTCTTCCTGGACAGCCATCACCATTTGCTATTGCCAATCACCATTATCTTTAAGCCTTCACAATCCACTATCTGAAATAGCTAACATTTCTTCCCTGCAACTACTCAACCATATGCACCAGCAGCATACATATTAGAATGCCATCGAACTCAGCTGCAATATTCATTCATCCCATTTAGGCAACAACCAATGCCTTCTGCAACTTGCTGAGCTCACAACTCCATTACACTATCACCTTGTAAACACCCATCAATCTTCTTTGTTGCAGCTTCAATCACTGTCCTAATCTTCTCCATTATCATCATAACAATGACACATACCCATAGCAGCACAACCAAACTGCAATATCATCTCATACATCACACCAACACCATGTCTGCTTCCTTCTCTTCCTTGTTCTGGTAGCAGCTGATAGGTGTAAAATACACCTAATTTACTATCTAGTAGTTTATGCTTTCTTTGCTATTTTTCTTGTAAATCATGTATTTTACGCTTGTTTTGAGTTTTATAGCTACTTTGGAGTCGCACGGAGGAAAAGAAGAAGAAATCACTCAATTTGAGCAAAAGGGTAAAATTGTCATTTCACGGAGGAGGGAATACTATATGGAGCCCAGCCAAGGTTAAGGGGAGGTCAAAAGGTGTCCCTTATCCAAAACAAGGGAGTGAAAATAGCACATTTTGGGTGTACTAATGGTGGGTGTCTGAATCCACCCACACCCTAAACCCGTAGACCCATACCTGTACCCGGATCCATATCCGCCCCATTTAACCTAAACCTAAAATCGAGAAAGGGGTCTTTCTCTTATCAATCATTCTCTACACTGAAATGAAGAAGACCCTAGGCTGCTGCTGCTCTGCCCGATTTGAGAAATCTGTGATTGATTCGTTGGATTCGAGATGTTGATATTGATCTCAGTAGATCGATCGAGAGAGATAAGGGTTCGATGCAAATGGGAGATGAATTGAGAGAACAGATCGGTTGGAAGAAAGAAGTCTCAGGAGAAGCAGAATGATGGGTTCGGTTAGGTTGAAGCTCAGGGAAGAATGGGATCTGTTGCCGTTTGAATTGAGGATGAACGTTAAACTGGGGAAGTTCAGTAGCATTTGTTGGTGCAATTTAAACTTCGAGATGTGAGATCGGGCGCTGTTGATTGTCAAGATGAAGAGATCGAGAGTAAGCTTTCTTGTGAGAGATGGGTTCGTGAAGAAATGAGGATGAATTTCAAGACTCGGGAGATGGGATTGTGGATCGATTTGAAGAGAGGAATCAAGATGATATCTTCTTTGAATGTATTGCTTAGATGTATACTAGGATGCATTACGGAGAAGACCCAAGAAAACTGTGCCGAAATCGGCCCGAGAAATGCTCAACAAACAGAGTAAACTCTGTTGAATTTTCTGCTCTGACGAGTCGACCCAGTGACTCGTTGAACCGATCCTTACCTGCAACTCAGCTGAGTAAGACCGAGTAAGAAGTTAACTCGAGTCTGACTCCTCTCTGACTTGATCCGGTTGACTGACGACTGACCGTTAAGTTTGACTTTTGACCGTTAGTCCTAATGGAGGACTGACGGAATATTCCGTCGAATATTCTCTTGACGGAGAAATTTCCAGGCGGCCGGCGGTGACGTTTTCCGGCCAAATTCCGGCCACAATCCCAGTTTTCCGGCGAGCCAAAAATTCCAGAATTTTCTATGGACTTCTCTCATGAGTGTGAAGACTTGGGCTAGGAATTGGATGGAGAATTGGACTCAAATTTGGAAAGAGAAGGTGGAAGAGTTGAGAAAAGCTTGGAATTGGAAATTGAATTGCAAAAGGAAAAGGATTCTATTCCTTGGAAGATTTGGAGAATGTTGAAGCCTATAAATAGAGAAGTTTTCTACAACCTCTCTACACCTCTCTCTACACACACATTACTTGTGTTTTTGCTTGCTTTTCTAAGATTTTTCTTCTTAACTACTTGTGTGAACTTGAAAATTCTTCTTTTAATTATTATTATTTGTGTGAATTTCAAAAACATGAGTAGCTAATTTTCTTATTGATTGAGGATGAATTCCTAGTTCTTAACATATGATTTAAGTTTTTGTTTTCAAATTCTATCTTGAAGTTTTTCACATAATTATCGTTTGTTTTTACTAATAGGAGTGATCTTAAAGACATTCATGATTGATTGATAGATTGTTTGGAGTGCACGCTAAATTGATTTGTTAATTTGATCTAATGCTAGTGAAAGTTAGGAGATAAGTAATCGTTTCTTGACTCTTTACATAAGTAGCAAACACGAGACCTTGCGGAGGATTAGTGGAGCAATTGTGTGTAGAAACAACGTTAGCAAGTAGACCTTGAGCTAAGAGTCTAACTACTAATATCAACCTAAGAAATTCACAAAACTTAATGCATGAGCCAAGTTACATCTAGGTTGAGCTAATTCTAGGTGGCTTGGTGATTAGAATCCGGTGAGTCGAGCGGATGGTGAGAGTGGAGCTGTGAGCAAACGGGAGTCGGGGCGGATATGAGCTAGACATGGCTTGTGCATTGCTGGTGAGTCAGTGCAAGTCTCAGTAGAGTATATTTGCGGGAGGTGATGGTGCTTAAAGCTTGTGCAGGCATGGAAGTGAAGGGTGTTGGCAAGTCACCAAGAGATGAGCTGGTATCGAGAGATGATCAACTCTGCTAGAATGGATGTTTTGATTTAGTGAGATGGAGTTGCGGCATAGATAGATGGAGATGACGGTGAGCTCGGGTCATGTATGTGCTCTGTGCTTGAGATGTGTACAAATGAAGGCGACTGGGGGCCGTCTAGATGGGAAATGATCTTGGTCATTGTAGTCGAGTTTGGCTGCGATTGAAACCACAAGCCGATAGATGCATGTGTAGAGCCGTGTTGCGGAGGCGATCAACTGAGCGAAGTGGTTGCAAGTGCATAGAATGAATGGGTGCAGTGGGCCCAGTGCAGCATTGATGTTGGTCTACGACAATGGTTGTAGGTTTGAGGTGAGATAATGAGGCAAGCTATGAATGCGTGGTGATTTGCAAGCAAAGATCCAACATGGAATCTGTGGCACTGACTGAAATGTTGAATGAGAAATGTATGCCAAAGAACTTGAAAGCGAACTGTGGAAGTTGGTAGCTTGAGCTAGTCTTGTTGAAGCCCGGATGAATGAAGGCTTAATTTATGGGGGTTGCTGTGGCTAAGTACAATGGAATTGTTGGAGGCAGAGCCAAGATGGTCGGGTAGGTAGCTATGATGCACTAGGATGATGCACCACGAAGTTCACCTGTGCAAATGTCTTGCTACAAGTCCTGTCCAAGGCAGCAGCTTGATCTAAACTCTTAACCAGCTGCAGCCGAGGTGACTAGCCCCCGATGTACCCAGTTTGCTCAACCTCGACCCGATCCAGACTCGGGAGTTGACCATGCCGAGTTGACCACGGTCTGAATCGCTGACCGGTGACCGGGCGGACTTTCGGGGGCTGTTTCCCGGCTGACTTCCGTGGATTTCGGCCACAATACCGGACTTTCAATGCGACCGATTTTCGGGCGTATTTTCTACACGGGTTTCTCATCCTTATGGGCTTGGTGGATTCTCACCTAATGGACTTTGAAGACTAGACCTAGTTTTAGAAGTTGGAGAAAGTTATAAAAGGGAAGGACTTCTACAACTTGAGATATATCTTTTTCTTGGGAATTTTGGAGAGCCGTTTGTTTACGCTTCTAGGGTTTGGTTGTGTTCTTCTTCTTCCTTGTTTATTATTGAATATTGATGATGATGAACTCCATAGCTATGAGTAGCTAAACATCTTATTGGTTATGGGATAAAAGTTGATTTCTCAACATGCTTTTGATTGATGAATTAGTTTGTCTCGGTAATTATTGTTTGTGATTCCAATTAATAGTGTTATAAGATTTGAAAACTTGTTAGGTTGAGTCCGGGATTTGTGTTCATCTCTAGAGCTATATTAGGGTTTTAAATGAAAAAGTTGTTTACTTCCATTATATTATTTTTAATTGAGTGGAAATATTGAATTAATTTGATTGCACCTACGACACGCATCAGCAGCTGAACAACAATTACAACACCACAATCAACATCAGCAACATTCTTCCTCAACTCTCAGTCAACAAGCCATTGTGTGAATTCAATTCCTAACATACATTCATTATTCGACAAGCCATTGTGTGAATTCAATTCCTAACATACATTCATTACGAGTCCTAACCTGTAATCTCACTCTCTCCATCTAGCCATCAGCTGTAACTTCATCTCCAGGCCATGTCAAGCTCTTGACCTGCAACACTCTAGCAGTAACAGCCCAGCTGCAAGATACAACACTCAGCTTCATATTATCATCAATCTCAGCTTCAGTAGCAGCTGCACCACCCTGTAGCTACCGTCTCAGAACCCATTTATTCATCATCTCCATCTTCTCTAAATCAGATTCAATTTTGCCTGAGATCTCGAATTCAGTACCGCCAACACCCCTTCGACCATTCAATCTTCCATGGATCTGTTCTTCACTGAAACCCTAACTTCAGTTCCTTAATTTCCATCTGTTGAGCAACGACAACAACTCTCTTCTATATTCTTGATTTCCCTCCTCGATTCTGCTCAAACCCCGCAGCAATTCGCACCAATCTTCACCCACTTTCAGATCTAAATCAAAACCCATTGTTTCCTCCATCGTTTCTCTAATTCATGGTGACAAACTAACCATCACCATTTCTTCCTCCTCATTTGTATACAGCTTCAATCAATATCACCCATTCACTCGATCAGTAGCGTCATCTTCTCGATTTCCACCTCTGATTTCACCCGTGAATCTCTCTTTATTTTCTAAATTCTGGTAGCCGCCATCAGACAAGACAGTAATGACAAGAAAAATAAGTGCTTCTCTGAAAGTCTAGGTTTTGTGTAGGAATCAAAATTGATAAAGGCACCCAGCGCTTAGATAAGGCTATCCAATCACTATTTGGCCTGTCAGTTTCAGAAAACTGACAATTCATTCTCCACTCCTTCTTGCGACCTAGCCTTTTTGCCATTATCGCTCCAAATGGACGTTTTCTTCCTCTTTTGCTCCGAATGACTCCAAAGTACCTGAATAACTCAAAAGTAAACATAAGATACATAATTTACAATAAAACTCGCAAAGAAAGCATAAAGCATAAATATAAATCTAGGTGTTTACAACACCTATCAATATGACAGATGATTTACTAAGTTAAGATGTCGACATACTTTGAACATGTGCAGTAACGCTTATCTTTTATTGTTCAAAGATATTCCTTAATAGCTAAAGGAGAATCCCGGATCGAAATAAATTGTGAATCTTTTAATTAAGGTTTTTAGTTTATATGCTTTTAATTCCAGCAATTAAAATGCATATTTTTAGAAAATAAAATTGGTAATGTGCATTTACTAATTGAAGATTTTCTAATGAGATTTTCAGTCATTATTTGGACAAAGCATTTCCAGGAATTATGGAAACCGAATTTGGAAATATATTGCATATCTTGAGAATATTTTCGGTTTTGGAAATTCCTTGGTCTATAAATATTGAAGTTTGCATTTCGAGCAAACTAATCATCAGAGCCAGCAAAACTACCTAGTTGTGTTTTTACCGGTGGAGCCGCCTATTCGGAGAGGAAAGTAACCTAATTAGGTGAAATCTCTTACGGCCGCTCGGTTTAAAGGCTTCTTTGGGATTGAGAAGCTCTATCAGTACCGTTGGTGGGAAACTAGATAATTGCGGTTTATTATTAGTTTTCAATTGATTTGATTGACTAACGGTTATTGAACTTTGATTGCACCTAGTTTGTTTATGCTTGAGAATCTTCTCTTCTGATATAAGATTCACTCAAACTAGATCGTAGTTTCGACGGGGATCTTTAGACTGTTTGTAGATCTAAAGATGTCTTGCGATAATCCATTGTAAACAGACTCCGTTCTGTGTGTGATTGATCACAAGAGATTCAAGTTGATTGTGTGCAGGTGTTTATTGAAGATCTAAGAAGATTTGAAGACGAAGAAGATTTCTGATTTGGGTTCATAATCTTTGGTGTGCACAATACTTGTTTCGGCTGGAAAAGGATCCAACTATAATCGGTTTATCTTTGTGATAGATTTGATTGATTAGTTGAGTAGATCGGCATCAATACAATTCTTTGTGATTAAAATTATTGATTGCAAAATCTTGACAATTACTTTGGTAGTTGTTATTGGATAAATCTAAGGACCTGACAAAGGAGTTTATTGGGATAAACGGAAGAGCCTTTTGTCGAACTCATATCACTAGATTGAAAATAGTTGTCACCGAACAGACTTGTTGTTCCTTTACTGTTTGGAATACGAACCAAATGAATTGTTCCAAGTGCGTGACTTATTGAAAGTTGGAGACGCAGGGATACAGACGGAACTAGGTGAACTATAGGTTTAGTTGCTTGGTCTCAACTATACGAAGTTGGTTTAGATTTTTTATAGCGGCTTAATCCTGAGAGTATTCAATTCTGGACAAGGTCCCGGGGTTTTTCTGCATTTGCGGTTTCCTCGTTAACAAAATATTGCCGTGTCTCTTACTTTCTATTTCCGGAATTATAATTGTTTTTATTATAATTAGAAGTAAAATACACAAACATTAGTTCCTATTTACTTGATAGTAATCCTATTGTGTTTGGTTAAGTCCGAACCTTTTATCAAGTAAACATACTTCGTTGTTGTATTGTCTCGATCTTGTATCCATAGTCAATCACGCAAGTTATCTTTTTGTCGTATTGTGTCGATCTCGTATCCATAGACGATCACACGAAGTGTGAATCGATTAGTTGTATTGTCTCGACTCAGTCCATAGACAATCACTTTCGGAGAAAGGACTTATAGGTGGAAAAGTTTTAGATTGAGTTATATTTGGGTACCCTCGCCTTTTCAAATTCCATCTTTAAAATTCCACATCCAAACCCACCAATATTTCTTTTTTAAATATTTTTTTTATGAAAGATTAAAGGGGATGAAAGGGGGAATGCTACAATAACCGAAAAAATCTCCCGAGAATTCTCCCGACACACACAGCCCTGGGGGTCTACACCAAGGAAATATAGAAGGTGGGCTTTGGGTCCCACTACTTTGTATGTAGCGGTAGAATTTTCGGGAGATATTCTTCGGGATATAAACTATTTTCGGGCATGAAAGCCCCAAACTTTATTGATAATTAGATATAATTACATAATGTCTTGTTACATCCATAAATAGAAATACATTTTTTTTTTCTAAATCACATTTCATTAATATAAAAATTAGAAAGTTATACAAAACAGAAAACCCAATAACCACACACAACAGCCCAATTTCTCAGGCCCATTACTCAGAAAGAAAAAAACCTGCAACTATGTAACAACATAAAGACATACTAAAACAAATTTGAAAATTTTTCTTCAGCAGAATTTGTAGTATGCAACTCCAGGCAGCTCAATTTTTGTTAGGAAAGAAGGTCTTCCCATATTAATTTGCCTTTCACCTACAAAATCAGCAGAAAAATTTGCTTCTCTGAAGCTGTGCTGATATATAATAGATGATTGTTGATGGTGGATTTTCGTTTAAGGTTAAATTTGTAAAAAACCGGAAAAATTATGCGCTGACATCTTGTAAAAGATAAAGCCATTTATAAGTGTTGGATACTCCCTCACTTAATTCACCAAGAATGGAGCATGTGGCAACAATCCCATTCTGTGAATACATGAAATTCCTCCAGGTTGGAGCATGTGGCAACAATCCCTTCTGTGAATTTCATATCACCTTGTATTTCCGGTACTCATTATCGGTGTGGCATGACGACCGAGTGTTACTCTTACAGAGTAACACGAACCTCCAAGCACTATAATGAAACCATGTACGAAATACCCGTACTGGTGACTCTCGGTGTGTTATACTAGCCCGATTGAGCCCCTCTCGGTGTGTTATACTAGCCCGATTGAGCATCCGGATGACCGTATCGGTCCGGATATGATTCGATCGTAGTCATCCAACTCCATAAGCATGATTGGATGACCCCGCATCAATTCCATCACCCCCAAAGGTATGGAATACCCACGGCCGACCCCGCATGGTCGGTCATTGGCCTAGCTTGCCAAGGAACCGTTCATACCAAGCATTGTGGACGGAAAACCCTAAATTAGGGTTTGCGGCATATTACATGTGTCGCAAAACAGTCTCAACCATCCATCTTCGCAGGTATAGATGGAGGGTGTAGATGTAGACTCAAAGGGCCCAGAGCATGTCAACACGATTACCGTGGGCCCGCCTACACACTTGACCAATCGGTCAAGACCAACCACGCATGGCTGTAACAAATTCGTACGCCCAAACAAGGAGTGACGCGCGGCTTTGAAACCCAGAATTAGGGTTTTGAGCATCATGAGCGTCCATCTTCTCCGGCACGGATGGAGGGTCCGAGATTAGATTAAACAGGTCCGGTCATACCAAAGATGACCACCGTGGGCCCATCTATCTCTTAACGTGGTCGGCCAAGGCATACCATGCCCGGCTATCCCAAACCGTCCACCCAAACTTGCGTGGTTACACTTCCCAAATTGCAAATCGATCTCGACCACTCAACTTCACCTAGGACGATTTGAGTGGCTTAGATCACGTTTTCATGGGATAGTCGTATAGGTGTGAACACCAGCCTACCACCTACACGCTGGTATGATCGACCAAGACCGACCAAGATGGGTCGTCTTGAAACGCGTGCCCAAACTAGGGATGTCACGCGGTTTCCAACTCCTTTGCGGCAATGGATTTGCCGCGAACCGATCTCAACCACTCAACTTTTACTGGTCAAATTGAGTGGCTTAGATCGCGCCTTCATGGGACAGTGAGGTATGGACGTGCACACCGGCATGCTGTCTACACACATGCCCGGTCGGTCCTCTCCAAATCCATTTCCATGCTCGGTTTCGACCAAGCTGAAGAGTAATGCTTGCGCACCTCTTCAAAAAACCCTAATATTTATTAACGGTCGCAGATGAGTGTCTCAAAGATCATCTCATCCGTCCAACTTCACCTGACTTGGTTATACAACCCCGGTCGGGAGTTATTTGGTTAGTGAGGCGTCATTACCCATCACTTTACCACACCATAATGCAGTACCTGCATAAAATACACACGATACTTCACAAGTATCGACTTCCTAAATAACGCAGTTATTCAATTCAAAGATTACATGCTATCTTTCGTGGATTCACGATCCACACATTCCAGGACATCAATCATGTCACAAACTGGGGGATACATACGGGGTATTGGTCTGGCGGTTTACGGCGTGCGGCGGCAACGCGCCATCACAAGAACGTGTCGGGAAGTCATGGACGGTTAGAGATGAACGGGGAGAAGTGGGCAAGACCGGTCGTGTGGCACCGACGCACAACTCCACTACTCCATCACTCCACTTCCTCCACTTCCCACGAGAGACGTGAATAAAGCTCAATGACTTGTATAAATAGGTTCTCCTCCCTATTTCAAACAACAACACAAGTTAAGACGAGACAGAAAACCAAGTGTTAATACAAAAACGTATTCAAACACCCAGAGCTTACTAGCATCAATCACAAGCCTGCTCACCTTTCTGTTAGAAGTCATAAGCAAGCCAACACCTTCACAATCTCAACACCTTCTTCGCTTCCCTCCCTAAGATAAACCCCATCTCCTTCACTTTGTGACCGAAACAAGTCTGGAACGACCATTTCTTGGTTTAGGCCGGACTTGCACAGATTGATCTCTCGAATCTACAAGCACTCACCGCGCAGTGCATTTGTTTAAGGTTTAGATTCATTCCTCATCCACACCCCAAATTACCAAATTCTGCAGGAGTAGTTTTCACCCATAAACAATTGGCGACCACAGTGGGAGGTTGATCTCTCGGTTACAAGAATCGAATTCTCAATTCTTCGGTTTTCGTCTCACGATGTATCCTCACCCGGAATCCGCAGGTGGTTCAGATATCATGGGAAGCATAGCTGGAATATTGGAGGATGTCTTGGCAAATCAAGCCGGTATCACCAGAAGGCAGAGCGAGACATTTCGCCTTTTGAATGATATAGCAGTACAATTACAAGGAGGGTCGATAGGCGTCAACTCAGACAGTGCGAGAAACGTTGAATCCTTAGTCAGGAGTCACACCTTTACAAGTGGAGAAGCAAAAAGAGCACGCAGTCGAAAACGAATCAAGAAAGATGGACAACATGGTCCAGACAGAGGAAAAGACTTGTCCGGAGTACTACAATGTCTGCCAGATAAAGAAAGGGAGCCGCAGCCTATGGAGCCCCGCTAGAGGATTTATATCTCAAAACTCTTCCGAAGCCCTAAGACTGTCCAATCTGCGTCGACCTTCCAACCGACTGAAGAAATGCTTGAGGAAGGAGAAATCAATCAGGAAATACCTGAATACAGAGGATGGGAACATTCAATCCGGTCACTCAGCAGTGACATTACGACACCTTCCACATCCCTTTACCTAGGCAAGCGATCCGCAGATATGATGGCACTCGCAAATCTTCCAACTTCATCTCCTGTTCCACATCAAAGCCACAGAGAGACATCACAATGCCCACTAACGCAGGAAAAGCCAGACTCAAGGTACTTACATTTCCCCTTCCCAATGAAGAAGATTCTGGGCTACCGGAGGCGTGGGTGCAAAATGGAGAGGTGGAGCTACCCCGTGATGGCGTCCGCCTTCCGATCAAGAAGTAATGGACCCGAGGTACTTGTCATTTCCACCGATTCCTCCATCACCCCACCAGTGAATGCAACGCTTTGAAGCGCATTGTTCAGGAGAAGCTTGGTCCAGAACGATAACTCTGAGAGATTGGTGCGGAGGATTGCATTGTTCAAGGGAAGCTTGGTCCAGAACGATAACTCTGAGAGATTGGTGCGGAGGATTTTCTTAGAAAGACTACTCCGGTTCGACACAAATGAGGCTTCGAAAGCAAGTAAGTTCTACTCAACAATTTTACAAGAAGGATAGTTTTAGAATTCACTGGGGACTTAGCATCCCGCACATGGAGAGAGAGGCTCATTGATCAAATGCCATATTTGTTTCCCTTCAAACCTCCCTTTTACACGACATTTGCAATTTCATATGACATGTGCAATCATTCATGACCAAGATGCAAATTCCATTTAAAATAACCTCATTCAGAAAAGTTATTCACAAAACTATCTCAAAATAAACCAATTCAATTACCTATTCAAAACCGGAAGCCAAATTACGAAAGAAAATCCTCACTATCACTCAAAAAGAAAAAACATCTAAAAGAAGAGACAAGTATATAGCATGAATACTTCAAGGAAAGTCCTTCAAAGAACAACTCGTCCTTCCGGGCGAGAGAGACTTTCATCCTTTGAAGCGCGGCTGTTTCAGCTCCAGTTTCTTAGACAACTTCTCAACCTCTTCTTCCTGGCGAGCAACACAGTCCGCAGTAGGGACTTCATCCTGTAATTTCTGAAGCTCCTGAATCTTGGAGAACCATTTGAAGAACCAAGAAGCATTGAAGCTGTACTACGCAAACACGTCCCGATGGCACCTCCAATCTTCAATCATCTCCTCAGAAACTGTTCGACCAGTCGTGACGCTCATCCCCTGGATAGAAACTAAAGCTTCTTGGACGCGGTTGACCAACGCAAGACGACTTTTGAGCTTCGTGGTGGTAGCAATATGGCCGTGCTTCTCCCATATCGCTGTGTACAACTCTTCGAACTGAACCGGCACGCTGAATCCACCAACCAACACATGACCTGGATAAGGGACGTAAAAAGGAGGATCGAACAAAGCCCCGTGCCGCATCACCGGTAATTCACCAACCACGGGAGCCTTGTCGGTGCGGGAGGCCTTTCGGAAGAAGTCACCACAATAGCCATATTCACTGGAACCTGCTCAGGACGGATTTCAAGGGGAGCCGCCTCAATTATTGCAGGCGCTACCTTTCTTATAATCCTTCCGGCATCTACTTCGCTCTGGGTACTAATTTCCATCACGACCCCGTCAACAAGATCACTCAGGGAGGCGGCTTGTCCAACCGAGCTTGCATCATCTCTGTCATGGTCTGGAAAAGGAGCGGTTTCTCCAGACTTCTCAAAGATGAAGATCGGTTTCTCCAGACTTCTCAAAGATGAAGATCGGTTTCTCATTTATCGACATGAAGATCGGGGTACGCCGGACCTTCTCATTCGAATACGCGCAGCCTTGTGAAGACATTCTCTTTCGGAATCCCCTGATTTCAAGCAAGAATTACTCTTAGAAAGATTCACCCTGGAGAAATAAAGGAACCAACGGGAAGAAATTTAAATACCTGCATATTGGAGGAATTGAGGATCACCGAACCACATGCCTGCCTCTTGGATCTCTCTCCCGCTTGGGGACCGCAATCCTCGCCCGGTCCGTTTGGCTGGAAGTGGCTTCAACCGGAAATGCTTTTTCAAAACGTCAAAAGATGGTTCACCACGGAAACCTGTCACAATACTCTCCGAGAATTCCTGGAAAATCAATAGTTGCTTGCTCCAAAATTCCTTGTACTTATCGGTTACCACTGGGTTTCTCCCAATAAGCCAGAAGGGAAGGCTCACCCGTTCCAAAAACATGCCAGCGTTAAGAATATTCGGGAGAGATTCTTTCGGAACCCTTGGTGAACGAATAAATGGGACACCTTGATCAAATCCCATTTGGCGAGCAGCCCTGTCAATATTGTACGGAGTCACAGAAAATTCTCCGTTAAATAGAGACGGGACATATCTGGAATGCAGCTGCGCAGTAAATAAGTTCTCCAGATTTCATAGTTTCGACATCGGTACACAACACAAAGATCGGGACCGTCAAGCGATAGCAAAAGTCTTTGGCTGAACAATGGAAGGGTGGACCGGCCCCCATGGACGGAAATCTACAGAAGACACATTGTCAAATACGTCCACAAGTTTCGCACCGCCTCTGGGACGCCTTTTATTCCAACGGAGTATTCTCGAGCCACCATACAAGTTACCGAGCGAATTTCCAGGAGTAGGAGCGTAACTTTTGAAGTGTTCCCATAAGAATGCTCGAATAAAAGCGAAGTGAACGTGCGACTCCACCTTCTTGTACCCATTAGAAACATGCATGTCCATTGCTAAAGCGTCCGAGATGAGAATACGGTGATCCAAGGAACAATGCGCCTAAAGGAATAACTTCACCCTTCGACCTTTATAGCAATCTTAACAAGGTCACTTCTAATGGTCTTCTTTCCAAAACCATCATCGAATATATCCCCTGGATAGCCATAAAGACAGAACGCAATCACACTGAGCTCATTTTCCAACTCTTGATCCGGCTCTGGGTCCGCAGAGACCACTCCGACACCCACCAGGTGTAAAAGCATCTCGCATCTTTTTTCTCTTCCTTGTCCAGACTGTCGAATTCCGCCACTTTTTGAAGTATAGCACCATAGTTACTTTGTTCCGTATCAGAGAGCTCGTAAGAGAGACTTCCAGCAACAGGCAGGTTCATTAATGCAGCCACACTCTCCAAAGTAATAGTCATCTCTCCCCATCTAGATATGGCTGTGTGAGTAGAAATACGCCACCGAGAAATGAAGGTAATCAAACCCGCGATGTCTTTCCTAATTTCGAGAGTAGCAGATGCCATGACCGCATTGAGGATCTGCGCTTTGGTCAAATTGTCCTTAATGCCCTTATTACTCAACATGCGTCTCATCCATCCTTCATAAGAACCCAGTGGAGCATGGCAAGTCTTGAAGTCAATAGGAGAAGGCGGATATTCGCTTCTCCGGAGACAAAATCTCATCACAAGTGCTGAAGAAGAGAATGGATCAGCTTCCATATTTTATGAATCGGAAAGCAAGACTATCTTATGAGAAGGATGTTTCCTAACGTTTGGAAAAGGCGAGGTGAATAATTCATCATCGATGTTCGGCATATCTTTGAAGTCATCAACACTTCCCGACTTGGCACCAAAGATTATCTCCGTAAGACATCTCAACAGGATTCTTTTCTTCCACAATGAAATAAAAGATAGGAGTTAGAACTTGTATGAAAGCACAGGAGAGATGTAGTCACACACGGCAAGACGCAATTCACATCGGAGCACACAATGGCCGGTTCAAACACCATTCAAGTCCGGTACAAATTTTAGTCCGGTACAACTTTCAGTCTGGTATTGGTTTCAAGTCCGGTACAACTTTCAGTCTGGTATTGGTTTCAAGTCCGGTACAACTTTCAGTCTGGTATTGGTTTCAAGTTCGGTACAAATTTCAGTCTGGTATTGGTTTTAAGTCCGGTACAAGTTTCAAGTTCGGTGTAAATTTCAGTCAAGCATGTGTGAGTAAGACCCACGTTCCGGCATACACGGCGGGCCCGCATTCATTCATCCGCATGCATCATAACACGATTTTCTTTATTCATGGGAATCGTGTCTATGGGATTCAAGCCAAAAGGTGGAAAGAAGCAAAAACAACATGGATTCACGGGTTGTTTTACTAAGCAATTCTAGAAAATATTGACGTATCAACCTTGGTGGAAAAAACTAAGCATATACATGTCTTATAAAAGGTGTTTACCTAACAAACTAGGGTTTTACCTTTCAAAAAAAAAAAAAAAGGGGAGCGAAACTTACCTTGGGCGGACGGCGGCAGCAAATCCAGCAACGGCGGCGTCGATCGGGGCGGCAGCAAGGTCACGACGGGAGCTGCTCAAAAAAAAAAAAAAAAAGAGAACTCGCGAAAAAAAAAGAAGGGTTTTTGTCTCTTTTATAGACAAAAAATTAGAAGAATCCCAATAGAAGAAGGATTCCTCTCTTATTTGGTTTCCTCTTTTGATTCAAATACCCAAAGAAAGAAACCGGCCCCACCAAGGGATTCCATACAAGCGTGACGGCGTGGGAAACTAGCGGTCGGCCAACACTCTTGCGGGTAAACTCCTTTTATCCTGTCTTTCTCACATATGTATGTCACCATCTCATGCCTACCACACAATAGTGTAACCATTATGTGCTAGGCAGGGGACTTAATGTTGATGGTGGATTTTCGTTTAAGGTTAAATTTGTAAAAACCGGAAAAATTATGCGCTGACATCTTGTAAAAGATAAAGCCATTTATAAGTGTTGGATACTCCCTCACTTAATTCACCAAGAATGGAGCATGTGGCAACAATCCCATTCTGTGAATACATGAAATTCCTCCAGGTTGGAGCATGTGGCAACAATCCCTTCCTGTGAATTTCATATCAGCCTTGTATTTCCAAAGACTCATTATCGGTGTGGCATGACGACCGAGTGTTACTCTTACTGCAGTAACACGAACCTCCAAGCACTATAATGAAACCATGTACGAAATACCCGTACAAGCCGACTCTCGGTGTGTTATACTAGCCCGATTGAGCCCCTCTCGGTGTGTTATACTAGCCCGATTGAGCATCCGGACCGACCGTATCAGTCCGGATATGATCTGATCGCAGTCATCCAACTCCATAAGCATGATTGGATGACCCCAGATCAATTCCATCACCCCCAAGCAGGTATGGAATACCCACGGCCAACCCCGCATGGTCGGTCATTGGCCTAGATTGCCAAGGAACCGTTCATACCAAGCATTATGGACGGAAAACCCTAAATTAGGGTTTGCGGCATATTACGTGTGTCGCAAAACAGTCTCAACCATCCATCTTCGCATGTATAGATGGAGGGTGTAGATGTAGACTCAAAGGGCCCAGAGCATGTCAACACGATTACCGTGGGCCCGCCTACACACTTGACCAATCGGTCAAGACCAACCACGCATGGCTGTAACAAATTCGTACGCCCAAACAAGGAGTGACGCGCGGCTTTGAAACCCGTAATTAGGGTTTTGAGCATCATGAGCGTCCATCTTCTCCGAGACGGATGGAGGGTCCGAGATTAGATTAAACAGTCCGGTCATACCAAAGATGACCACCGTGGGCCCATCTATCTCTTCACGTGGTCGGCCAAGGCATACCATGCCCGGCTATCCCAAACCGTCCACCCAAACTTTCGTGGTTACACTTCCCAAATTGCAAACTGATCTCGACCACTCAACTTCACCGGACGATTTGAGTGGCTTAGATCACGTTTTCATGGGATAGTCGGTATAGGTGTGAACACCATCCTACCACCTACACGCTGGTATGATTGACCAAGACCGACCAAGATGGGTCGTCTTGAAACGCGTGCCCAAACTAGGGATGTCACGCGGTTTCCAACTCCTTTGCGGCAATGGATTTTTGCCGCCAAACCGATCTCAACTACTCAACTTTACCGGTCAAATTGAGTGGCTTAGATCGCGCCTTCATGGGACAGTGAGGTATGGACGTGTACACCGGCATCTTTGTCTACACACATGCCCGGTCGGTCCTCTCCAAATCCCTTTCCATGCTCGGTTTCGACCAAGTCGAAGAGTAATGCTTGCGCACCTCTTCAAAAAACCCTAATATTCATTAACGGTCGCGAGATGAGTGTCTCAAAGATCATCTCATCCGTCCAACTTCACCGACTTGGTTATACAACCACAGTCAGAGTTATTTGGTTAGTGAGGCGTCATTACCCATCACTTTACCACACCATAATGCGATGCACTGCATAAAATACACACGATACTTCACAAGTATCGACTTCCCGAATAACGTGATTATTCAATTCAAAGCATTACATGCTATCTTTCGTGGATTCACGATCCACACATTCCAGGACATCAATCATGTCACAAACCGGGGATACATCTTTCGGGGTATTGGTCTGGCGGTTTACGGCGTGCATCATGCAACGCGCCATCACAAGAACGTGTCGAAGTCATGGACGGTTAGAGATGAACAGGAGAAGTGGGCAAGACTGGTCGTGTGGCACCGACGCACAACTCCACTACTCCATCACTCCACTTCCTCCACTTCCCACGAGAGACGTGAATAAGGCTTAATGACTTGTATAAATAGTTTCTCCGCCCTATTTCAAACAACAACACAAGTTAAGACGAGACAGAAAACCAAGTGTTAATACAAAAACGTATTCAAACACCCAGAGCTTACTGGCATCAATCACAAGCCTGCTCACCTTTCTGTTACAAGTCATAAGCAAGCCAACACCTTCACAATCTCAACACCTTCTTCGCTTCCCTCCCTAAGATCGACCCCATCTCCTTCACTTTGTGACCGAAACAAGTCCTGGGAACGGCCATTTCTTGGTTTAGGCCGGACTTGCACTGATTGATCTCTCGAATCTACAAGCACTCACCGCGCAGTGCATTTGTTTAAGGTTTAGATTCATTCCTCATCCACACCCCAAATTACCAAATTCTGCAGGAGTAGTTTTCACCCATAAACAATGATACCCTGCTAGTAGCTTTTAACCATCTCATATGAAGGAACCAAGGGACATTTCCTTGAGCAAAATCATCAATCACTGTTTTTGAGTCAGAGCACAAAACAATGTTCTTCAGACCCCATTCTCCTGCCAATTCTGCTGCACATACAACAACATACACTTCTGCCATATAGTTAGTACCAATTCCAATGCCACCTGATAAAACTCCAATCACTTGACATACATGATTTCTAACCACAACCCCAAAACCAGCTGCACCAGGGTTTCCAAAGGATGAGCCATCACAACAAAACATAGTATAGCCCATAGGAGGAGGATTCCAGTAACAGATCTTGATACATTGAAACTTACTGTGTCTTATTCCAAGATTAAAGAAAGCAATTATCTGGAGATCACAGTGTTGGTTCCACTTATTACTTTTCATTTTGTATCCACCTTCAAACACCATCTTCTTAATTCTGTTTTTGAATTGTTGCTCATTTGGTTTTGTATCCTCAAATATTCTCTTATTCTTTTGAAACCACAGTTCTTTAATGACAGAACATGTTGCAGTTATCCAAGTCTCTCTAATTAGAGGGCTAAAGTTTGTTGCACTGTTCCATATGTCATCAAAAGAAACTGGCAGACTAAAACCAAAGATAGAGCATAACCATCTCCAGATGTTAACACTAAAAACACAGTGCCACAGAATGTGAGACATGCTATCTTGTTCTTTCCCACAAATACAACATCTGGATGCTAAACTATACCCTCTTTCAACCATAAATGAATCATCAACAAAGACCCCCTGAATTACTTTCCAAACATTGCTTGATATGCTTGGATGTAGATACGAATTCCATATATTTTTTGAACAATGCATTATAGGTTCCTTGTGTCTTAAAAGTGAAATGGATGAAGAAGTAGTAAACTTACCATGTATAGTACCAGTCCAAAAAAGCATATCTTGTCCCCCTCTTATGTCAGATAAGCTGAATGAGCTGAATAACTGTTGCATTTCTTCAGGAATACACCAACTGCCATCTTGTATAAGATCAACTACCTTCATTTGCATATTATTCCTTACATAAGGAGTTAATGCAGTGTGTTCTATTAGTGGTGTTTCATGAACCCATCTATGAAACCAAACATTCACCTTTTGACCATTACCAATGCACCATTTAATATTATCTTTTAACAAACTCCAAGCCCACTTCAGTCCAGGCCAAATAGAAGATAGTTGCCAATTCTCATTTCATTGCCCATTTGTATTTTTAAATTTGGCTTTAATGAATAATGCCCACTCTTCTTCAGAATTTATGATTCTCCACATCATCTTCATTAACAGAGCCTTGTTGATGACTTCTAATCTTTGAATTCCCATACCACCTTCACTAAATGGGGTGCAAACTTTTTTCCAAGACAGAGTTTTATATTTTCTCACTTCTCCATCACCTGACCAAAGGAAATTCCTTATAATCTTTTCACAAATTTTAATCACAGATGCAGGCCATTTATAAACTCCCATATTATATATTGGAATGTTGCACAAGACTGATTTGACAAGGACTAGTCTGTCATGGAATGACACTAATTTACCCTTCCAAGCATCTAGCTTTTTTTTTTGAAAAATTTCTGTCATAGGCCATATTGTAGAAATCTTAACTCTGCCAGGAGATAGAATTACTCCTACGTATTTATCAGGAAATTCACTTAATTCCATACTCCCTTACTTGAGTCTTTCTCAGTGCTGAAGTACCATCTATGAAGAGCTTGCTTTTATCTTTATTAATAATTTGTCATGTACCTTTTTGATACTTCTTCATTGCAGAAAATGAGCACATCATCATCAAAAAAACAAGTGAGTTGGATGAATACCTCTTCTAAACTCCATTGGAGTTAATGATCAATCGTCCACAATTTTATGAATACATCAGCTAAGCACATCTTCCATTATGACAAAAAGAGTTGGAGACAAGGGATCACCTTGTTTGAGCCCTCTGCCTACTGAGAAGAAACCTTGTGGACCACCATTAATCATCACTGATATTCTTGCTGACTCAAAGAGTTTTTGTAGCCATTGACACCATGAGTTTGAAAGACATACTCCCTCCGTTCCATTTTACTTGATATTGTAGAGTTTTTCACGCAGATTAAGAAATAACATAGAGAGTAATTTTTTTTTCCAAATCTACCCATATTAATAGCTTCCTAAAAATTTAAAGCGCCTAGTTTTTAGTTTCTGTATTTAATGTAAATTACGAATCCCGTTGTAATTTACTTGGGATAGAGTATATATTTTCTATGGAGTGTGATTTAAAAATTAGATTAATTATCCATCTACTGATTTCAATAAAAATTAATGGTATGGTATGATTCCAAAGCAAGGCCAAATTAGTAAAAATTTGGGAAAAAAGCTTAAACACTCATCTATTTTGGAACATAAAAAAAACCCTAAAACATCAAGTAAAATGGAACGGAGGGAGTATTTATTAAAACTTGAAACAGAAAATTCCAACTCACAGAGTCACTTGAGAGATGTCAAGCTTTAGAGCAACATTTCCTCCTCTTCTCTTCTTTTTCATTTCATTAACTAATTCAGATGCCAGAAGAATTTGTTCTTGTGTACTTCTTACCTTTGATATAAGCCACTTGTTGAAGTGTAATAAGTTTAGTCATCAGTGAACTTAATCTGGTATTGATGATTTTAGTGAAGATCTTGAAGCTCACATTGCTTAGACCTATAGGTCTGAAAGATTGGGAGTTTTTGCACCATCAATTTCAGGGAGTAATACCAAAAAATTTGAGTGAGGCCTTTGGGTATAAATCTTCTCCTCCAACAGAACTGCACTGCCTGAACTACATCCTAATATATAATGTGCCAACAAGCTTTGTAGAACCATCCTGAGAAGCCATCAGGACCAGGAGAACTGTCTGGGTCTATACTGAAAATTGTACTATTTATTTCTTCTTCATTAGGAATAGCATCAAGCATTTTTTGATCTTCCTCAGTAACTACTTTTGGAATAACTTCCAGAAGAGAATCAACTTTCTCTACTTCTTTGAACTGAAATTTTTGTTGAAAATGTTGAATTGAAGTATCTGTTATCTTGGATTGATCTGTTGTGATGTCACCATTTTCATCTTGCAACTCACTAATAAAGTTCCTTCCTTGACCCATTTTATTCTTTCTTTCTGTTTGAGCATGGTACTTAGTTGAACTTCCTTTGAATTGAAGTTATTCTCAGCAGCAACCAGTCTTTCTAAAGCATCAGTATCAGCTGGATTTGTGTCAGATAAAATCATTGCTCTATGAACTTCTTCTTCAGCCTCTTTTATTTTAACATGCACATTTCCAAAGACATTACAGTTCCATTCTCTTAGTATATTTTTTTAATTTTTGTTGAAACACAAAAGCTGGATCACCAACTGCTTTTTCATTCCAGCATTGAGATACAACCTCCATGAAACCAGAATGACATAACCACATTTTTTGAAACTTCCAAGGAATATTTTTTGGCTTAGGAATATTTATACTTCCTCCCAGCAAAGGAGCATGATTTGAAGCTATTCTCAAACCTACTTTGTAACCCCAATTTTCATATTTTTGAAACCACAGATGATTGTACACAGCTCTGTCCAGATTACATAGAATTCTCTTATTACCATACTGACAGTTTGACCAGGAATGTTGCAATCCAGTTTTGGGAGCTTGTATCAATTCACAGTTAGCTAAACAAGTATTAAATTCCTGCATTGCTCTTCTATTAACTGCTCTGCCACCAATTTTTTCATCAGAAGAAAAGATAGAATTGAAATCACCTACTGCAATCCATGGTTTCTTTAAATCACTTATTAATTCCATTTCTGTCCATAAAAACCTTCTTTGAACAACACCTACATGAGCATGAATACCAGAAACAAGAACACCACCAATACTTACTGTAATCATTTGAATGGACATTGATACCACTGTTGGTTCTGGTAGAGTTTTGTTCCAAAATAACCAAATATTACCCTTTTTATTTGAGACTGAATTATGAATCACTTTATTCTGCATTCCTAGCAGATTTAACTTATTGCAAAAAGAAGCACTAAAAAAAAATTGGTTCAGCTATAAAGACTAATGAAGGCTGAAACTGATTTATTAAGGACCATAATTTATTTTGAGCCCTAACTCTTTTAAGGCCCCTTATATTCCAATAAAGGATTTTCATTGTTGAGAGGGGAGGCCTTTAGTGCCTCCTTTTGTTTTGATTTTTCCTAAATTGTATTTAACAGGAATTTGTTGAGATGTTACCTTTTGTGCTCCAACAGATTGCTGCTCACAAGAAGAAGAAGCTTGTTTAGTTGATGTAGGATTTTGAATGATTTTAACCAAGAAGTAGTGGGTATTTGCTATTCTGAAATAGTACCTTCTTTCCCATTGGTATACTTTATGACACTCTTTTCTAGGACATTGTCCTCAACAATTTGTAATACTTTAGCTGGAGAAAGAATAGCTCTGTCTTCATGCATTTCAATAATATTATCATTCTCATTGGTATTTTGTAAAGAACCAAACATTCCAGATTTGATATTAATTGTATTTCTTGCTTGATGAACTTCTCCAGTTGATTGGTGAAAGTGAGTGATAGGAGTCTCACAAATCTCAACTTCCCCTGTACAGGTTTTTGGAGTAATCTCATGTGCTTGATTGCTAGTTCCTTTTGATGGTTCACAAACATCAAATTTCTCCCTGACTGTAGCATTAACTGATTTTCGTGTAGTGCTCGATGTTTGTTGTGTACTTGTT
The DNA here is from genome assembly GCA_023531295.1 of Papaver armeniacum. Lineage (NCBI taxonomy): Eukaryota > Viridiplantae > Streptophyta > Magnoliopsida > Ranunculales > Papaveraceae > Papaver > Papaver armeniacum. The sequence goes on from JAJJWW010005201.1 coordinate 440,414, forward strand.
TCCTGTGAAGAAATTTTTTTAACTCTGCATTCAATTTGCAAATGTCCAACTGTTAGAGCATTCCTCGGTCGAACTCGCATGCGTTGCTATATCAAGCATGTTTTTCAATATTAGTGATCAAAACTATATGTCTTGATTTATAGTTTACTTATGACTAAGTCTCGGTCTAGGATAGTTAAGTGTAGTTGATCTCCAGACTCCATGGCGATCATCTTACAAAGATGAAGAACTACTTGAGGAACAAGTGGAACTTCATCCGAAAAAAAAGGTATGTGGAGACTTGAACTCATCTATCACTCAAAAGTTTACTCTATGTCCTACTCTTGAGACAATAGTCGTATAAGTATGATAGTTTTCATACATACACATTTGCTATTTCGAGCCGAGTTTACTCGCCTATCTTTTTCTCGAAATATGTGTTGGTGAGCTTTCGCTTTAACCATTTTCATTTTTACCCGTGACGAAAGTCATGATGACGTTTAAATCTTGAAAATAGATTTGATGATGATAGTCGCGAATAACGATTGTTATAACATTATAGAAGAATGTTTCAATGATTGAAATGTAGAGTTGAGATTGCCAACTATGGATATAAGCATATATAGTGTGTTCGCACATTAGTGTATAAATCCATGTGCCGGAAACCAAGTACGTGCATATGTGTGCATGCGGTATTGGTAAAGGAGATGGGTTGAGTACGCGTACCCACGGAAGTTTTCATACCGAAAATTTCTGCTGTTTGTAGTTTGCAAACTAGTAAAACCAGCCACCTTAGGTACGCATACCCATACGCGTACCCACGGAAGTTTTCGAACCGAAAATTTCTGCTGAGTTTGTAAACTCAAATCCGGTAGCTAAGGTACGCATACCCATACGCGTACCCAAGGTGGTTATTTCTCAAATCGGTAGTTCATGAGCTTAAAACAATAAATTATAAGGAATGCAATCTTTGCAAACCGTGGCTATATTTTTCATGAATTGATTCAAGTGGATCAAATCGATTTTGCTTCAATTGTGTCTATGAATAAAGACCTAAGCAATTGAACAACTCTTGAGCTAGTTCTTATGAATCATTTGAACTAGTTATGAGAAAGATGAATACGGTTAATATGAAAGTACTCATATGGCTAACCATTGGTTAACTATTTGTGAACCAACTAAGTGTACACGTTTAGGTACGGTTACTCAAACCTAAATGAATACATTTCATTTGTGTGTGACAAGCTAAGTTTTGATCTAACGGTTGAAAGATATTAGCTTGGTTGAATCAGGTTTTTCATCTAACAGTGAATATTGAATGCTTTGTTACCAAGGTAACTTAGATTGCAAACCCTGATTTGAAAACTATATAAGGGGAACTCTAGCAACTGGAAAAACTAATCCCCACACCTCCTGTGTGATACTAGTTGGTTTTTCTAGAGTCGATTCTCCTTTAACCTTAGGATTCTTCTCGAGACCCTGTAGGTTAACGACTGAAAGACTTCATTGGGATTGTGAAGCCAGACGAAACTACTTCTATTGTAGTCGAGCGATCTGATCTTGCCATTTTCTATCATACGAGTTCAATTGAATAATTGACTTGAGATTATATCTCCGATAGGGCAAGATAAAAAGAAATCACAAACATCTTCGTCTCATCGTTTGTGATTCCACAATATCTAGTTTCGCTACCATGCGATTTAGATTATTGTGAGGTGATTGATAATACTAGGCTGTTCTTCAGGAATATAAGTCCGGATTATCAATTAGTTCATGTTCACCTTGATTTATCAAAAGACGGAACAAAACTCATAGGTTTATCTGTGGGAGACAGATTTATCTATCACCGTAGACTTTTCTGTGTGATACAGATTTGTTTATTGAAGTCTTCGACTTTGGGTCGTAGCAACTCTTAGTTGTGGGTGAGATCAGCTAAGGGAATCAAGTGCATAGTATCCTGCTGGGATCAGAGACGTAAGGAGCGCAACTGTACCTTGAATTAGTGTGAGATTTATTAGGGTTCAACTACAGTCCAGACCGAAGTTAGTTTATAGTAGGCTAGTGTCTATAGCGGCTTAATACACTGTGGTGTTCAGTCTAGACTAGGTCCCGGGGTTTTTCTGCATTTTTGGTTTCCTCGTTAACAAAACTTCTGGTGTCTGTGTTATTTCTATTCTGCATTATATTTTGTTATATAATTGAAATATCACAGGTTGTACGTTATATCGATCAATTGTGAAATCCAACCTTTGGTTGTTGATTGGAAATTGATTGATCCTTGGATATTGGTCTTTGGTACCATCCAAGTTTATATCTCTTGTATTTGATAAAGACTTGCAGATTTCCATTTGCTCGAGTAAAGATCAAATCGAGAGATAGAGATATTAACTCCTTGATATACTTTTTATTAAGATTGAGTCAGATTGTCTAGTTGATTCTCTTAAAAGTATATTAGAGTCAGTCCATACAGATTGCTAATCGAAATATTGGGTGAGGTTGTTGTACCCCCGCTTTTTCAGTTGGTATCAGAGCAGGCAAATACGTTTAAGACCTTATCAGTCTGTGCTTATAGCGATCTGACTCTATGGACAGAGGTTCTATCTCTATTAACGTACCACCAGTCTTCGATGGCTCTAATTACTTATGGTGGAAAATTGCTATGAGGGCTTTTCTTCAAGCACGTGATTTTCAATCATGGGTATATGTAGTTAATGGCTATGATGCTCCCGTTGTGGCAGTAGGAAATGTAAACGTTCCCAAGAACATTGGTGAATACAGCCCTGCCGAGATACTTGCTGCAAAGCAAAACTCCGACGGTTTGAATGCCATCATACATGCCATTACCCCAAATCTTCAGCACCATGTGTCAAATTGCACTAGGTCTAAAGATGCGTGGGATATCATAGAAACCGTATTCGAAGGAAATACCAGTGAAAAGGAAGCTAGGCTTCAAAACCTTAATTCCGATTGGGAAAACCTTCATATGGCAGATGAAGATTCATTTGATGAGTTTGATCACAAAGTATCTGAAATTGTTAATGCATCTTTTGCATTGGGTAAGACTATTCCTGAAAAGGACATTGTGATGAAAATTCTCAGATCGCTGCCATCTAGATACGACTCTAAGAAGCATGCCATCGTTGAGGGAAATAGCCTTGATAATCTCTCTAGAAATACACTGGTTGGGAAGCTTAAGATCTTTGATCACGAGCATTCATCCAAATCTAAGGATGTTGCTTTCAAAGCACTAAAAGACACAAAATTACTTAATGAAAGTAAAAATGTGTATATCTCTGAAGATGATCACTCTGAGACTGATTCATCAGATGAAGATCTTGACAAATTGGTCTCGATGATTACAAGACAGTTTAGGGATCTTCTGTTGAAGAGAAGTAAACGGTTCTCCAGAGATAAGCCAAAAGCATCAGCCAAACCTCATAATCGTATTCCTCCTAAAAACAGGGACACAGATGAAACTGATGACGAGGATATGCCTCAGTGCTTTAAGTGTAAGGGATTTAGTGATTTTGCAAACGAGTGCCCAAATCGTAGAAAATACACTGGGAACAAAGGTCTTGCTGCGACACTTGATGAGATGTCTGACAACTATGATTCTGATGAAGATAAAAAATCAAGTGTTGCTCTTCCATGTGAAAATATTGATTTTGATAATTGTAGAAATACATACATCAATCTTGATAATCTTTTAGAAGAGAACCCAATCAAGATGGAAGAAACAATTGATCCTTCCTTTGGAAACCCCTTGTTTAATGTTTCAGGATCTACCTTGTGTCTAGCAGCTTCCGTTTCAAAGGCACCTGAACCATATCATATGTTGACATGCTCCTATTGTTCTCTCAAGGGTCATGACTTTTCAAAGTGTTTCAAATACAAACACAAAACGAGATATGTCAACAAGCTTTAACGAAGAGCAGGTCGTCTAGCTACCAAGCTTAAACTAGCGGAGAAAACATCTAAGGTATGTAAGATCTTATCTTCCTCGAAGAGATTAGTTTCCAAAGATAAATATAGGCCATTAGAGAAGAAAACATGGTCTAAATATACGAAAAGGCATGGTTCCATAGATTTCGTCCAAAAGGGTCATGGTGGACAAATTATTGTTCACCACAACACAAGTTAATTGTGTTGTCTTTTTGCATATTATCTCATGTGCCTGTTCAAAAGAGACAAGATCTTGCACACCTCAGGTTTTAAAATAAAATAAAAAAATTTGTTTTTCTAGCTTTGTGTTGTTTGTTTTTTTTTTAAATTCCTTTATATCACTGTTGATATTGGAAAGGACTTCTTTGCCAAAAGAAAAGGGTTATTTACGACAATTCCACTCTTTATAGGGTTGTGAGATGTGCGTACACAAACTGTTTAAAGGTTTAGAAACCCTACATTCCTTTTTCCTTCTCTGATACTCTTTATATCTTAAGACTGCTTGTTGAGATTTGATTGTGAACTCCTCTCAAAAAACCGTGTTTTCATGGATACTCCAAGCAATATGTCTTCTGATGGGAAAGATATCAATATGATTGTTAAGCCATCAATCACTAAGGAAAAAGAGAAATCTCAATTGCCTCCAACTTTAAAAAGAAAAAAAAGGAATGCGAGGAAGCCAAGAGTTGTTCCTTCAAACTCTCAGAAGTTTTCTGATATTCTTGAAGAGTTGAAGCTGGCAAGAAAAGAGATAAAGCAAATAAAGGCTTGTGTTTTAAGATCATTGGAAATTCAGAAGGCCCTGGTTCGACATCATCAACCAAGAAGGTTTATTGGTATTGACTCCTTCCTCCATGAACCATATGTTCCAATGGCTGTTGAAGACAAGGAGTTCGGGGACGACAAGGAATTTTTCAAAGATATTAATGTCTAGTAAACTTCTTAAAAGAATTTTTATTCTTGTTTTTGTTTAAGAAGGATAACTAGGGTTTGGAATAGCCATTATTGTGAGTACACATAGCTATGTCCAGCGATTTTCATCTTCATGTTTTTTAGGTTTATTTGTTTAAATTCTAAAAAGTTGGTTTGGAAGATGATTTTTGCAGTATTAATCTTTATGGTTTTATATATTGCAATATGTTATGGGATATGTGTGTTTGCGTCCGTGAACTTTTATTGTCCCATACGTTGTCAAAAGTTATCTCGGGTATATGTCGATATGCATGTATTGATACAAGATCGATGAACTTTTGACAAACAAAAGTTAAGCCTATTATGTCATTTATTGATGAAAGATAGGTTAAAATCTTTTGTTTACAAGGATTATGTCTATTGAATGTCATTGTGCAAATAGTGATGGAAAATAGAATGAATCCTTTATATTCCGCAGTATTGATCTTCCCTGATCCATATCTTATGTATATACTGTGCGGCTCCATAAGTATTCTTGTGTGAGCATTTCCAACTAGACTAATCATAGATTCGTTTGTGATTATTTTGGTTGTGTATTCCGATTAAATCAATCATGGGTTTTCTTGTGGTTAGTTTAATTGAGAATTTTGGATATAAAATCATTTTGTGGTTTTTGGTGTCCAAAGAAATCCTTATTTTCTCGTAAAAGTAAGGTCGCTCGTGTTTTTCTTTCGGGAATGACATCAAATGGGGGAGAGTTCTTTTGAACTTGCGCTTAATTGCCAAATCTTTGTGGGGAGTGCGGCTGTGGAATATTTGAGGAGTTATCTTGTATCTTTATAAACTCCGTGATGAATGCATTTAGCTTCGGATCTATGATTGCATCTAAACAAAGTTGATATGTACTTTTCTTTGGTCTTGAAGTGTCACCATGGAAATTTCATTAGGATCCCGTTTTCGTACCTTTGCCAATTTTATTGACAAAAAGGGGGAGAATTAATATGTAGTTCACACTACAAATACATATGGTTTCGGATCATTATGTAAGGGGGAGTGGTTTTCGTGTTGAGACGAAGTATTGACTAAGGGTGAGTGATACATATCACCATAGTATTGTTGTCAAAGTTATGATATGAGAACTTTGATGTTGTGTAATAATACTATGACACTGTATAACAATGATCGAGAGCTTTTGTTTTCTCATTGTTATGGCTACGGGACTTCAACAACTATGATGCTGAATTGAACATCTATGGAATCATAGGAGTACTTGGAAAAGACGAAGTTTTCGAGTAACGTTGAAGCACCAAGGAGATCAAGCATGTGGACGAGAAGCTACAAAGTTTTATCTATTTTGTAATCCATATGTATTGATAGTTTTGTCACTAAAATTGACAAAGGGGGAGATTGTTAAAGCATTGCTCGGTCGAACTCGCATGCGTTGCTATATCAAGCATGTTTGTCAATATTAGTGATCAAAACTATATGTCTTGATTTCTAGTTTACTTATGACTAAGTCTCGGTCTAGGATAGTTAAGTGTAGTTGAGCTCCAGACTCCATGGCGATCATCTTATAAAGACGACGAACTACTAAACTTCATCCGAAAAAAAAGGTATGTGGAGACTTGAACTCATCTATCACTCAAAATTCTACTCTATCTCTTACTCTTGAGTTAATAGTCGTATAAGTATGATGGTTTTCATACATACACATTTACTATTTCGAGCCGAGTTTATTCGCCTATCTTTTTCTCGAAATATGTGTTGGTGAGCTTTTGCTTTAACCATTTTCATCTTTACCCGTGACGAAAGTCATGATGACGTTTCAATCTTGAAAATAACTTTGATGATGATAGTCGAGAATAACGATTGTTATAACATTATAGAAGAATGTTTCAATGATTGAAATGTAGAGTTGAGATTACCAACTATGGATATAAGCATATATAGTGTGTTCGCACATTAGTGTATAAATCCATGTGCCGGAAACCAAGTGCGTGCATATGTGTGCATGCGGTATTGGTGAAGGAGACAGGTTGAGTACGTGTACCCGTACGCGTACCCACGGAAGTTTTCATACCAAAAATTTCTGCTGAGTTTGTAGTTTGCAAACTAGTAAAACCAGTCACCTTATATACGCATACCCGTACGCATACCCACGGAAGTTTTCGAACCGAAAATTTCTGCTGAGTTTGTAAACTCAAATCCGGTAGCTAAGGTACGCGTACCCAAGCTGGTTATTTCTCAAATCGGTAGTTCATGAGCTTAAAATAATAAATTATAAGGAATGCAATCTTTGCAAACCGTGGCTATATTGTTCATGAATTGATTCAAATGGATCAAACCAATTTTGCTTCAATTGTGAATATGAATAAAGACCTAAGCAATTGAACAACTCTTGAACTAGTTCTTACGAGTCATTTGAACTAGTTATGAGAAAGATGAATATGGTTAATATGAAAGTACTCATATGGCTAACCATTGGTTAACTATTTGTGAACCAACTAAGTGTACACGTTTAGGTACGGTTACTCAAACCTAAATGAATACATTTCATTTGTGTGTGACAAGCTAAGTTTCGATCTAACGGTTGAAAGATATTAGCTTGGTTGAATCGGAGTTTTTCATCTAACGGTGAATATTGAATCTTTGTGTTACCAAGATAACTTAGATTGCAAACCCCGATTTGAAAACTATATGAGGGGAACTCTAGCAACTGGAAAAACTAATCCCTACACCTCCTGTGTGATACTAGTTGGTTTTGCTAGAGTCGATTCTCCTTTAACCTTAGGTTTCTTCTCGAGACCCTGTAGGTTAACGACTGAAAGACTTCATTGGGATTGTGAAGCCAGACGAAACTACTTCTCTTGTAGTTGAGCGATCCGATCTTGCCATTTTCTATAAGTACGAGTTCAATTGAATAATTGACTTGAGATTATATCTCCTATAGGGCAAGATAAAAAGAAATCACAAACATATTCGTCTCATCGTTTGTGATTCCACAATATCTAGTTTCTCTACCATACGATTTAGATCATTGTGTGGTGATTGATAATACTAGGCTGTTCTTCGGGAATATAAGTCTGGATTATCAATTAGTTCATGTTCACCTTGATTTATCAAAAGACGGAACAAAACTCATAGGTTTATCTGTGGGAGACAGATTTATCTATCACCGTAGACTTTTCTGTGTGATACAGATTGGTTTATTAAAGTCTTCGACTTTGGGTCGTAGCAACTCTTAGTTGTCGGTGAGATCAGCTAAGGTAATCAAGTGCGTAGTATCCTGCTGGGATCAGAGACGTAAGGAGCGCAATTGTACCTTGAATCAGTGTGAGATTGATTAGGGTTCAACTACAGTCCAGACCGAAGTTAGTTTGTAGTAGGCTAGTGTCTGTAGCGGATTAATACAGTTTGGTGTTCAATCTGGACTAGGTCCCGGGGTTTTTCTGCATTTGCGGTTTCCTCGTTAACAAAACTTCTGGTGTCTGTGTTATTTCTATTCCACATTATATTTTTTTATATAATTAAAATATCACAGGTTGTCCGTTGTATCGATCAATTGTGAAATCCAACCTTTGGTTGTTGATTGGAAATTGATTGATCCTTGGATATTGGTCTTTGGTACCATCCAAATTTATATCTCTTGTATTTGATAAAGACTCGCAGATTTCCATTTGCTCGAGTAAAGATCAAATCGAGAGATAGAGATATTAACTCCTTGATATACTTTTTATTCAGATTGAGTCTGACTATCTAGTTGATTCTCTTAAAAGTATATTAGAGTTAGTCCATACAGATTGCTAATTGAAATATTGAGTGAGGTTGTTGTACCCCCGCTTTTTCACTAACAATTTTACAGTGATCACAAAACTTAGGAGGTCTTGTTAAGATCACACTTTGCATAAATCCTCTAAAATTTGTCTTAATCTATAGCTTGTTTGGAATTTTTTTTGCTAAATCAATATTCACCAACACTCTAACATAATATCCATTGTCATAATTAAGAGTAGCTTCATCAACTTTTATTGGATCTCCAAGAGCTCTGCAAATTGTGAAGAGAGTTTTTTCATCTCAATATTCCAAACTGAGTCCAGGAAGGTGAACCCAGATCATTGTTGATGATGTTTCGTGATTTCCTGGTCTAAAATTTGGAATCCAATTGCGAATCCATAAGACTTGATTGAAAACTTCCCATTTTCCAGCTTTGATATTATTCATGTCTCTCTCATTATCAAGCTTAATAGTAAAGAAACCTTTCCCTAGAGGAATCATTTTACATTGACCTTCAAGTTTCCATTGATTCTTCATATTCAAAACAGCATCAGAGAATTTCAATCTAAGTAAATCTAGACGACCAATTAATGAGAATTTCCAAGCATCACATCGTTCTTTAGAATTATTTATAAGATCAATAGATGGAATTTCCACCAGAGAAGTAATCAAATCCACAACTGATAAATCCATTTCTAGATTCAAGTTATTTTCCATGAAAGAGTAAATAATACCCTAATTAAAACTAAGTAAGAAGTACGTTAAGAACTAAAGGCTTTGATGAAGAATTGAAACACCAATCATGAGATTCACCTGAAAATTCATCTGAATTAATGATGAGGTACGCTGAAAACGAAGAAGAACGAAAGAAAATTTTGACTGAGTTGGTCGCCGATCCTCAGAGCTAAACTCAGACCGACTGATTGTATATCAATCTAATATATATACTTAATCAAGGTGACAAGTCCTCATTTCAATATAGGTTTTGCCGAAATAAGAAAATAAAAAATTTCTTTGGCCGTTTGTGTAGAAATTCCAGATTTCATCTCTATCATGTTGATAGAGTTGGATTTTTCCAACAGTGATCCAACTATGGATGGGACTCAAAATCAAAATACATGATTAGTACAATAATTTTGTACCGAAAAAAATCAAAAACAAAATTTTGCACCAAATATATGTAAACCGATAGAGGAATTGAAATTTTCGAACAGTTTATCACCATTTTGTTGGATACTCTCCGAGAAGATATGATACTTCCAAAAAAAAAAAAAAAGTAATATGCCCAAATTCCACATCGAGTTTTATAATCTTTGATCATAGTTGGTTGAATGAAAGATTGAACAAAATCGAAGGCCCTCCTGGAGGGGTATGAAAAAACGTGATGGCATACACTTGTCATACTATAAGAATTAAAAGATACAGTATAATACAAACTATAGATCATTGTTATAATGCAATTTTATTTATTAAAAACATTTTTTTTTAAAAAGACTAAATTACTCTACCCGAATTTTAACAAAATCATGATCCGGATAGAAATGGAAAAGTAAATTTAAGAAGAAATAGATAACTGATTGTTGGATGGAAATAACTATCTAGGATGAAGATAATTATTAGGAGAGAGAAACTCTTTCTACATTCGTTATTCCCTGATGTCGTCTTTTATTGAATGAAGAAAAGAAATCTTGGAAATTATGTTATGGGCACCCAGTCGCATCTGTTTTGTAGCATAGGTTTGCTCCTCGTACCTGAAGAATGACGACAATATTTTGCGGCCTGTATTTATTTATCCTGCCTAGTTAGGGGTCTAAAAGAATTATTTGAGACGACCTACCACTAGAAGACAAAAACGGGTCCTGAAGTTGTATATGTCGAGGGTTAGTCGGGTAATATGACTTGTTCGACTATGAGAAAGGGAGGCTGATGACGAAAGGTCCTTGCCTAAACCAAGATGATGGTCGTTCAAAGAATGCTTCAGTCGCAGATGGGAGGTAGGGTTGATATAGGAAGGGAAGGCGAAAGAGATGAGATTAGAGTTTCTTAGTTGTAAAGAATTGCAGACGAAAAGACTCAGAGATGCTGAAAATTTGTTGTTGTTCTAGCAATTCTGCAAAACCCTAATGTCTAGTCGGTCGGATAACGATAACGAGAGGATCATCACCTTCTCTTAGATCCCAAGAATAGCTAAGGATATACACCTGTCTAGTCTATCCTTAAGCCGACTTCTTACACCCCAACTATTCTCTTTCTGTGTGGGTAGGTTGATACCTGGACCTACACGTTGTTGTGGACCGCCAGACCAATCCCCTGTCCAAAGTCATTTTTGATACCTGGACCTTCTTCACCTTCACCATTCCCATCTTCCCAACCAAAACAACGTTTCCATGTTCTGGGGATATGGATTTGTGCACCATCCTTGTTGATGTCCATGCCACGCATCCTTACAGCCTCTTCTTCATCCTCTTTATCACATAATCTCATATATTGCTCAGGTGTTATATGCTTTAACGCTTCTTCTGTCAATTGGTGATAATATTCTTTTGCATCAATCGATCTGCGATAATGTTCTTCATCAATCCCTTCTAGTTCTAATGGATTACTATTACTCATCCTTACAAAGTTCTCCTGAATGTTACGCTCCCCAGATGATAGGATTCTACACCGGGATCCTAATACTAAAGATGGATAAATTGATCTTTTGATTTGCGATCAGCCACCTTAATCCTTTGAATTGGGGATTAGCCACCAAACTAAGCAAAGCTTAATAATATTGATTGTATTCCTTCAATAATACCCTAGAACGAACTATATACCTATTTATATAGAAAGCAAGTAAGGAAATACGAACTAATTCCTAAGAGCAATTGCAGTGGTGCGAGTATAACCAAAGACCAAAGAGGGAAAAAAAGACCAAAATTTGGGTTTAGTCTGGTGTGTGACGCTACGGGTGGAAGACTAAATTTGGTGGAGCGTACACTATACGTTCGCCTGGTGTGGGGCGTGGACTATACGTTCGCCCGATGTGTGGGGAGATTCCAAAAATGAAAAAAAAAAAATGGGGCGAAGGTATAAAGCCCGCCCCATATAAACATATTAAAAAACAAAGAATGGGGCGGAGGTATAAACCACGCCCCATACTAAAGAGAAATATATATATATATACTAGGATATGACCCGTGCCATAATGGCACGAGGCTATGAGTTGTTTTGGTGTTAGTTGTATATTTCTTTTCTTGCGAGATTATCATGAGTTAAGCGTGGGAAACTCGGAGAATGATAATCTTTCTTAAACTGAATTCGACGCTTTGATCTATATTTTTAACATTAACTGGATAGGTTTGTTGTTAAATGGTGATTAGGATGTCCATATATGGATGTACACAGACATGTATACACCAGAGAGTAATTTTTTTGGCGGTAAAGATATTCGATGCAAGTATGTATACTGGAATCTGCACCTAGCTAGTTTCGTTTATGCTTATTGAGATAACTATCCATTCACAGTTGGTGTAAGCAATACCAACAAACTTGAAACCTAAATTCTTAAACGGTAACTCGTAGAAATTCCTTGTTTGAATAAAATTAACTTGTCGATTGTATTCCAAATTACAAATGCAGTTCAGTCATTTTTTTATAGATTGTTATTTTGTGCTAAGAAAAATTAGTGCAATTTTTTTTTTTTCAAAATTCGAAAAGTTGAATCTAGCTGGGAACCCTTCTTTCCTATACCTAAAAAGTGTTACATATGCATTAGTTTTTGGAACCGTTAACTATTTATAAAAATGGATATTGACTTTGCGCTAGTATCAACGTATAATTGGCATGGTTGTAATATTCGAACCCATGGTAAAAAAGTTTAATTGGCTAGATTAATATAATTTAAGGCCAGTCATTTTACGGTCATTAAACATGTCATTTGCATATATATATGGTAATTAACATTCATCATTCCCTACAATGTTCTAGGTTTGAGAGACGTTACACTGTACAGTGAAGCCTCTTGAAAAAGAATGATAACTATACATTTATGGTTTAAACTAACACATGAAACACGCCCGACTTACTTACAGCGTCATAAAAAAATAAAAAAACAATAATAAAATAAAGTGTCCTTGAATCTTTTTTAGCGGTGAAAAATGATGCGCTTGCTGAAATTGTATACATCATATGCAAGTATGCTTTTCCTTGCAAATTGATAATACAATCTTGTTTTCTTACTAAATAGTGAAAGACTCGCATTAAATAAATTGCAGATCCAGATAAAAGAAATTTCCCCCTCTAATACATGAATCGATAAACTGTACATGTATAAGAGAGTTTCTCTTTGTCAGCATATGTGTTTGAGGCCTAGAAGTAAATAAGAGACCCAGTCTAAATACCAATGGTATGAAAACTTGCAGATTGAACTGAATTTTATTTTTTTTGAAGGAAAATAGATTTTATTTATAATAATCCTCATTAAACATGAGGCGCTGCATAATACAAATTGGTGGTTCATCATGAACCCACCATCTATTTATGGAATTAGAAATTGCAAATTGAACTAAGTCATGCACAATAGAATTTGCGTCTCTAGGTACAACTGTAAATCTAATTTTGCTGAAATCCTTGACGCGATCACGGATTAATGGGCAATCAGTTTCAATTCATTATCTTAGGTAAAATTAACATGTGAATTAATCTGGACCCTTCTTTATATGTCTAAAATATTGATTGAAAATCTTAAATCCGTGGCTCAATCTGGACCCTTCTTTATATGCTAAAAATGTAGATTGAAAAACTTAAATACGTGACTCAATCTAAACCGTCCTTTATGTGTCCCAAATGTAGATAACCGTCCATATGGGAAAACACCATAGTCTCTTATATAATATAGAGTAAAGTTAATGGGCATTTAATTTACAATAAAAAAAACAGCTTAACATTAAATGGGAGGGATAACTCCCAAATAAATGACATTAAATTATTGGGTAATCAATTTCAATTAATTATCTTAGGTAAAATTAATATGTGAATTAATCTGGACCCTTCTTTATATGCTAAAAATGTAGATTGAAAAACTTAAATACGTGACTCAATCTAAACCGTCCTTTATGTGTCCCAAATGTAGATAACCGTCCATATGGGAAAACACCATTGTCCCTTATAATATAGACTAGGATATGACCCGTGCCGTAATGGCACGGGGCTATGTGTTGTTTTTGTGTTGGTTATATATTTTTTTTCTTGGGAGAATACCATGAGCTGAGCGTGTGAAATTTGGGGGAATGATAATCTTTCTTAAATTGAATTCGAAGCTTTGATCGATATTATTAACATCAGCGGAAGCGTTTTCTTATTAAATGGTGGTTAGGATGTCCATATATTGATGTAGATTGATATATATATACAACAGAGAGTAATTTTTTTGGTGGTTAAGATATCCAATGTAAGCGTGTACACTGGAACTCCAGTTTCATTTATGGTAATTGATATAACCATCTATTCACAGTTGTTGCAAATAATACCAACAAACTAAAGTCCCAAGCGGGAACTCGTAAAAATTCCTGGTTTGATAAAATTAACTTGTCGACAGCATTCCAAGTTAAAAATGCAGTTCAGTCATCATTTAAATAGATTGTCGTTTTGTGCTAAAAAAATATCAGTGTAAATTTTTTTCGAAATTCAAAAAGTTGAATCTGAGCTGGGAACTCTTCTTTCATATCCTTAAAAAGTGTTATATCTCCATTAATTTTTAGAACCGCTAATTGTTTTCAAAAATGAATATTGACTGTGTGCTCGCATCAATGTATAATTGGCATGTATATTTTCAATCTACATTTTAGGAATATAAAGAAGGGTCAAGATTAATTCACATATTGATTTTACCTAATACAGTGAGTTATATTTTTAATGAGAATTTATTTGGGAGTTATTCCTCTCATTTAATGACAAAACGTTACTTTTATTCTAAATTAAACGCCCATTAACTTAACTCTTAATTTAATCTTCACTCAATGTCAAATCGTTACTTTTTTCCTCACTATGTGTAAATAATTTAAGATGACCTTCTAAGATAATAACAAATACTCACTTTGTAAACCATCAAAAGGTTATAAATATGAAGAGATGTAATTTCAATGTTTATATGATACAAAGAATTAAAAAAATAACAAATATAATCAAGAAACTTCAATCCATTTGATACAAACATGTACACGACTCTAATCCAACTTAGAGTATGAATAGTTAAGAAATTCCATTTACCGACCAAAGTTAAGGGAATGACAATGAAACCGTCGTTTTCTTCATCATTTATTTTCACTCCATGTAAATCATATGATTTTGGCCTTAAGAAATCAAAGTCTAATTGGACAATTCCTTATCCAGAGAAAAATAAAAAATTTGTGTAAAAAAAATAGAAATTAAATGGACCGTCCTTTATGTTCCAAACTGTATATCTCCGTCCAAATAAAAAAAACCATTGTCCCTTATAATATAATAAATATTTGATCAGTACCTTTTGACTGCATAAATGACATAAAAATTGCATGAGGCACCATGAATCCATTGATGTTAAACAAAAAATTAAAGAGAAAAGCTAACAATAATGATCCAACTAAGAGTATGAACAATTAAGAAATGTTATTTACTGACCCAAGTAAAGGACATAACAATGAAACAGACGTTTTCTTCGTCATTTATTTTCACTCCATGTAAATCCTATGATTTTGGCCCGAAGAAGTCAAAGTCTAATTGGACAATTCTCTGCCCAGAGAAAAATTAAAAAAAAATTGTGTAAAAAAATAGAAATTAAATGGTAAGGTATTAAAAAATACCTAACATAAGAATAAAAACGAATAGATAGCAATCATATTTGATCAGTATCTTTTGACTGCAAATGAAAAAACAAAACTGGGATAAAAAAATATTGATGAAAAGAATCAAAGAGAAACTAAACTGATCAAATACAATATTTGATCAATATCTTTTGACTGCATAAATGACATAAAACTTAGGCGTGAAGCGCCATGAATTCATTGACGTTAAACAAAAAATTAAATAGAAAAGCTAACAACAATTATCTTAATCAACCAAAACAATAGTGAATCATACCTTGGGAATGGAGTTGTGCAAAGAATGAACCTTTGGGAAAGGAATTTGATTATAAAAAAGATTAAATTAAAAATTAAGTTAATGGGAGGAGTTAATGGGAAGAATAAAAGTAACTCCCAAATAAATGGACAATTCCCTTCTTTATATGCCTAAATGGGAGGAATAACTCCCAAATAAATGACATTAAATCAATGGGCAATCAATTTAAATTCATTATCTTAGGTAAAATTAATATTATGTGAATTAATCTGGACCCTTCTTTATATGCCTAAAATATCTTAAATATGTAGCTCAATCTGGACCCTTCTTTATATGCTAGAAATGTAACTGAATAACTTCAATATGTGCCTCAATCTGGATCGTTCTTTATGTGTCCAAACTGTAAATCTCCGTCCAAATAGAAAAACATCATTGTCCCTTATAATATATATATATACTAGATCTTAACCCGTGCCGTTACGGCACGGGATGTTTTGTCTCTAATACGATATTGTTCACATTTCTCTTGCTTCATTTTATTCGTGAGTAATTATTTTGATATTCAAATAGGTTTTGGGAAACAAAATGGGTTACCTGATCTTTTTATTTTTTACTTAAGCATGTTGTTCCAATTTATTATCTGGATGGAGTAATAATGTTGTGCCAACATGAAAATAAAATAAAAAATATAGTAAATAAAATTTTTCCCATTTATTGTTCTATCATACCATAATTTCAAACTTCAAAAAGAATATTTCATCTAACAATACATATACCTAAACTGCCAATCCAACTCCATGATGTTTATGAATACATTTGTTTCGAAATTATTGATAACTAAGGCTCTAAGGAGTGAAGCAAAAACCCATAATATTTTCCCTACTATAGATAAACACTATTTATTTATTTTTTGGAAATGTGAGAGTTATAAAAATGAAGAACCCTTGGCTATTGGAAGGCTGAGATATACACATGTGAGTTGAAAAAATAAACTTATAATAGTAAATCAAAACATGTGTAAGATTCTTTCTCAATCATATTGATAGCATAATATTGAAGAAATTCGTGGATAAAAAGATTTCACACCAACTATGCTAAGTAGTGCATGAATGACGTTCTCACATCTAGTGTTACTCAAGTAATTTGGAGTTTTAAAGAGCATATATAGTCATATTGATATTTGTATCTACATAAATTCAACTAACCTTCCGAAGAAAAATTATTAGTTTCAAGGTAGAGCCGACACAAACTTTTGTCGCCTTCAATGTATACAACACACATTGGGTTTAATCGGCCTTGAGATTAAACAAATACCCCAACATTAGTCAAATAATGTCTACAAATACGGGATCGAAACAAAGTGCTACGGGAAAAATGAGAGACTAACATCGTTCTACAAAGAAAATACCCTATATGTATCAAAGTTTGTTAACCAAACATGTATTCAAATTAAAAAGTCATCAACTTAACACAAAAATATAAAAGAACCCAAGTTAAATCAATACTTGCATAAACAAAACTTATAAGAGAATTTTGTAATTATTAAATACCTTTAAAATCATTATTAGAGATTTAATTGCAAGCCTCGCAACGGGGGACGAAATCACCAGATTAATCAGAGAAATTTCACTTTGGATATGTAGCAATTCAGAGAAGTTTACACTGGTGGTGATGCGTTCCATCTAAGTGTTGTTCGATTGATTATTTTTTTAGAAGGTTTCGGTTTTCATTGGAGAAACCGAGAGGGAGCGTTTCATTATATTCATTATCATTCGTAAATCCAAGATCAACTCGCCCTCTCGCTTACGGGATCTCAATACAACCTTAGATTTATCTATTGGACGGAGAAACCTTGATACTAAATATGTAGTTTTTAGTGTATTTATTATATAACGTGACATCCAAATGTTTTTTTCTTCTTCTTAATTTTCGTGTATTTTAACCGAGTTTATATTAGCATTAAGACGATCAACCACATTTCTAATTTATAGTGTTATCCTTTTGTAGCAAACACATAATTAACATAGTCAATTACTACTCATCAAAACCGCCAATTACCACAAACCACCAGATATCACTTCTTTCTCCACCACCACCATTTTCCATCCCTCGTAGAATATTGGGCGCACTTATAACTTTTAATCCCACACGTCATGTATAAAGTTTAGATTTAACAAACTTAGGTCGTCAATTAATTTATTCAACTATATGGTTTTTATTAATACTGAAAATCATGCGTACGAACGGTTACCAAAGATAGCAGTGGTACCAAAAACAACCATTTTGTCTTATATGATTTGGTATCATCCCAAAAGTAATTGTTATCCGCCTTTTTTGATCGTGTCAAAAACAACCAACTATACTTTTCATAATACAATGTTACCCGTCATGTAAAAAAAATTATTATTTTTGATTCAAAAGAAAAACTAATACCACCGCCATTAAAACCATCCGGTAGCTACTATTTCTTCCACCAAAACTAATGTTACCGCCTCCACCACTTTGTAACACATTCCACCGCATCCACCACTTACTTCTTCCTCTACTACCACCACCACCACTAATATCTATTGAAATAATTTTGGTCAAAATTATTACTTATTGATGGAGATATGTATTAATATTAATTAAGGGATATTTATGATGTAAAATTAATAAATCATTTATCATGAGAAATTAATGAGACATCAATTAATAAAACACTTATACTAATTAATATTTAGGTTGAACAAACCATAACCATAGATTTATCTTCTCTCTAGACAAATCACCTATACTAATTAATAAAACACTTATACTAATTAATATTTAAGTTGAACAAACAACCACTGTTGATTTATCTTTTTTATCAATTCCAACCAAGGTGGAACAATGGTTAGAGGCCACTCTTATGACACAATAGGTCATGAGTTCGAACCTCCCCGTTATAATTTTTGAAATTCAATATCTTGACTTGAGTATTCATTTTTAATTCATAATATTGGAATGAACACCACGTGTGCGACTTGTAGGGTGTGGCACGGAGGATCACGACCTTTGATTTATCTTTGCCAAGGATAAATCCCGACCACCACTCATATAGGCAAAGTTAGCCTTGGCGCACGTGCGGGTTATGGGTGTGGTCTGCACAACCACGACCGTAGATTTATCTTTGCCCAGAATAAATCCTGGCCACCACTCAGAAACAAACTGTGCTTTATACTTGAGATATATATATATATATATATATATATATATATATGGGGCAGAGGTATAAAGCACGCCTGGTGTGGGGCATGGACTTTATGTACGCCTGGTGTGGGGCGTAGATTATATACCCGCCTGGTGGTGGGGCGTGGACTATACCACCGCTCGACTATATTTGGGTTTAGTCTTTGGTCCAGACCAAATATAGTCTGGGATTTAGTCGATAGTCGGAGTTTAGTCGATAGTACGTCCCACTACGCCTCGTTCATTTACCAAATATTTGAGTTTAGTCGCCCACTGTGGTTGCTCTAAATAACTAGACTACCAGACTCTCCTAATTGGTGGTATCCCAACATTCAACGTCTTGCAGTTATACCAAAAGAAATCATACAGCTGCAAAGTAAATTTCACAATGACTGAAAGTTTTACTTGAAAAAGTGCTTCACTACAAACTGTAAGAGCAATTATTAACTAAGCAACAGATGGTAAAACATGAAAAGGAATACGAGTTACTAAATTGTTCTTTCTTACAGGACAAATGATGAAGATACATTCGTTTCTCTTCGCTTAGGTAAGATAATTGATAAACTCTGCAGCTGTGGCGATGGCACCTCCTGCAATCGCATCTATCACGATTTTCTCTCCGTTGTTACTGCAAGCGGCAGACACCAAAGCTCCTGTAGCAGCACCCCCAAGCATCGCATTTTTCTGCAACACCACAATAGCAAGAAGTAATGAACAATAGATTCAGTATATATACTTGAATAAGAATTGAAAAATAAATCCGGTCATTGGTTTCATGCCATTCCATGGATTTATCTTGGAACACATCTTGAAGAACAGATTTACTGGTAGCAGGCCAAAGGATTTCCCCCACTCTAAAACCGGGTGATTGGAGGTTTAAACATCAACTTTCCTAACTCAACAAAGTACTTGACACAATAGAAACATTTAAACTTGAAAGCTTCGTCCTCAGAAGAAAAAAATTTTACTATTATCTATGAAGAATAATCTCGGATAAAACACTGGGATTTCAATCAAGAAAGAAATAAAAACAAAACACTGAACTGGTGAAAAGTTAACATTCAAGTCAAAGTGAGCCGCTTCCAGCTAAAAACTTGGTCTCTTCTTGTATATAACTCGACCTACTCCACTAAGAATAGGTTGTGCAATTTCAGAGCATTTAGATGTACTACTGCTTACACTAAAGCAAGACTGAATTGGCAATGGAAGAAGTTACATATCCAGACACAAAGCTAACTTCATTTCTTACCAAAATTATTTTCAGGATTTGAATAAAAGAAGGCACCGACTCAGTCATTTAGTGTTTGACTTACCCAATCTCTAGTACCACGGACCCTCTCCATGCCATACTCCATTCCCACGTAAACTCCAGCTACAGCCCCTGAAAGTGCGAAATCATACAATCAATTTATGGAATTCTACTGATGACAAACTGACAAAGTAATGCATGTAAAAGCATGACAATCTACGGCTATGGAACAACTCCTTGGAAATCATTTGCAGATATATATACATATACATACTTACCCCAGTAAGCACCCTCCTTGCACATCTTCTTTAACTGCAACGAAAATGGTTTCTATCAGTATGGTTAGCAGTGGCAACAGAACATAGTATACTGTAGTATATGGGTCATATGACTATATTGTCTAAGCTAAGTAGATAAAATGGTCGTGAAACAGAATAGTATATTATGAAACAGAACTTACTACGACACTGTAGTTTAAATGAATTATATTACTTACCGATTTCTCTAAGCCATTACTTGAGACGCTCCCTGCAACAAGCATTGACATAACATTCAGCACAACAAAATCATCAAACTCATAATGAGAACCAAATGGACTCACGTTTTTCATTGGTTTCAATCAGCTAGAGAACTGTGATAACCCACTATCTGCACCTTGGTATCAAGTGAATATTCGAACGGTGCTAATGCAAGAAAATAACCTTAATTATGCAAAGATAGACTGAAAGGTTGATAGTAGTCCTCAGGGTGCATTTTTTATTTTTATATTGAAAAAGAAGATGGAAATTATATTGAAATAATGGTGTAAAGTCCTAGGGTTGCAGTCGATCTGTATCATTTGCTTATGGATCAGGGACGGTACTGGGGGTGGCTTAGGGGTGCTCCAGCCACCCCCAAATCTCTAAAAATGACCTAAAAAGCATTTTTCATATGTGTGTTTTTTGGAAAAAAAATTAATAGCCCCCCTAGAACTTCAAGGTTTAGCCCACAGTGTCATTTTAGCCCACCTAGACTTATCCTGCTTCCGTCGCTGTTATGGATTGATGGTCAATGACAGACTCTGTAAAATTTGCTTAGTGCACCTCTAGAGACGCTCCATTCTAATTTCAATCCTGCTTATATGCATGAGTACCTTACACTAATCACAAATTTTGACTAGGGCTAGTTACTTAAAAATGAGTTTCCCAAATACATTCACGGTTCTACTAACTAAAAAGAAACATTCAATTCCAACATTGCAAGAAATTTATCTAATAATCAATAGATATGAAGGACCTTTTTTGACACAGTGATAAGTCTCTTCTACAGCTACTCTGGATGCAGCAACCTGTTCAGACAAAATGGCTATGAGAGATCTATAGATATCGGTTCAAAAAAAGTATTATCAAACAAGTAAAATTAAGTGAGTGAATATTACAGCTCCGATCTTCAAGAAACCATCAACAGTGTGGTTTAGTAGAGGATGTCCCATGTCAATTGCAAAATCAACTTTTGGAGTTGATAGAGAACTTGAAAAGCTAGACCTCGGCATTTTTTTTCTTCTGCAACTAAAGAATCAAAAGTTTGGAAAATACTAAAACCCTAATGAAAATTCTCAATTGCGAAATGCGTTAATTCTAGTTATGTAGACTCCCAGTCTCTGACTCCTGTCTCTCTCTTGGTCACATGAGATATTTATTTGTTTTACTATAATACCCTTGAAATTTGACCGTCTCTTTTTGGGTGGATAGCGTCATTTTGTACTGCACTGCTATGGTACGCTTCTTCTTTTTTTTTTTTTTGCTTCTTTGAGTGGATGCGAAGGCATTGCCGTGAACGTGATTATCGTTACAGAAATAGAAATTGATAAATAACAAAAAAAAAAAAAAATGCACAAATTCTTTGATAGATGTCGGTACAATGTTACAATACAAACTCCAACACCATTCTTTGTTTTACCTGGCTGGCCTAGGCCAATTAATTTGGGACTACGACTACAGGACAAAAAAAGGTCATTGAAAGGTAAAAAAAAAAACACTCCTTATCTAATTATTTTACAAAATGGCTAATTTACCTCTTGATTAATTAGCGTTAATTGGGTGATTAATTGATGTTTAATCAAATTAAACTAGAAATTAACTAATCTTGATTTTTCATCAAGACATGATTTTTTTTAATTTTTTTTTTTGAAAAAACTCGCCCAGAATCGGTGAATGTTCATGCTCACATAGACCGATTGTAAGAATCGTTTATAACACTTAGAACATAGACCGATTGTAAAATTCATGAGTTTTTCT
This sequence comes from Papaver armeniacum, assembly GCA_023531295.1. Lineage (NCBI taxonomy): Eukaryota > Viridiplantae > Streptophyta > Magnoliopsida > Ranunculales > Papaveraceae > Papaver > Papaver armeniacum. The sequence continues at coordinate 462,833 of JAJJWW010005201.1, forward strand.
GTGATTTTTTTTCGCTAGAATCGGTTTATGTTAATGCATAAACCGATTGTTAATCTGTGCATTTCTTCGACTGTTTTGCTCATAACTTCTTCGTCCGATGTCGGAATGACCTCATTCTTTTTGCGTTCAATTCCAAATTTCATGCTCTATAATAATAAAGATAAAAATTTCAAGATTTGTGCAATAATTCAAACATGGTTAATGAATCGGTTGATGTTCATCACATCAACCCAGAATCGGTTTATGTAGGTGTACAATATCTACCGATTTTGGGGAACATCAATAACAATCGGTTTATGTGGACCCTTAAATAATCGATTGTGGGCATAGCAGTTAAGAAATCAAAGGTTGTACAATCGGGTTATGTGGACATATATGTAATCTAACACTAACCAAAAAAATATACAGAAAAAAAACGGTTCTCTTCCATACCAGAATCGGGCTATGTGGACATTAATATAGACCGATTCTGAAATACAAAAATTGTACAAAATAGTTGATCAAAAATATAAATGATGTAATCCAAATAATGTTCTTCTCCTTAGACTTCAAACGTTTAAAAACTTCTTCTTCATTAAGATATAATCATTCATAAAAGGAATAATCTGCCCCAAATATCATCATTACAACCCTTTCCAGTAGCCATTGATCAACTTTGTAAGAATCTTGATCATCGTCACGCCGGAATTGGTCATCTTTGAAGGTGTACTTGAATATATCATCAGACCCCATTAGAAAACCCAGAGTGCAATAATAAATCGATGTAATCGCTAATCGAAGCATCATATGACAAAGAATTGTCATAGAGATAATATTTATTGAAAACATAAGGGAACATAGAAAACAAAATCTCGATTTCGCAAACAAGTGCGATTTTATTTATTTAAACAGGATTCAATGAATAAAACAATTTAGATTTGCTCGGAAGATATGAAATCCATATCTGAACCCGAGTAAATCTAGGTTTATGATGAAGAAGATGGAGAAAAAATAGGATTAGTTTTTTTGTGGAAAAAATGGTTTTGGCAGAGAGAAAGAGGTAGAAAATACGACTGATTTTGTAGATTACATTGAGGTTCTGATGAGAGCAAACTAAGCCTATCCAATGAGATTTGATGTATATCAGCCTCGTATGAATTTGAATCGATAAATTTGAAAGCGTATGCAATAAGATCCAATGAAAATGAAGAATCGTTATCGGCCTTTATCCCAATAAATCCGATTTGTTATATAAAGAGAATGTATTTTATCAGTGAGAATAATCTATAATTATTATCAACCTGAAAATAATAAAAGAAATTATAAGATGAGAATTATTTCGAATAATTAAAATAAATCTAAATGACGAGGAAGAATCCAACTAATGAAAAAAGTCCAGATAATGAGAATGAATCTTATAATTGTTATCGATCTTCGGTTCGAAAAAAAAAATCTCAATAATAAATAAGAATTGGGAAAAATCTAACGAGAAAATGAAATCAAAAACTAGAGCAATGAATTCGCTTTCTATGGAAACGACTTGCGTAATATTTAACCAATGGTATATTATTTATATGTCCCTACTTTTGACACCCAATAAATATATCCTTATTCAATAATAAATATGTCCCTACATTTTTATAACCTTATCCATTTAATATTAGATTACCTTAATACCCTCACCCATATAATATTTTTCTTTATTTCAAAATGCAACAAATTTCTTCCTCTACCACTTCACCACCACCACTAGCACCACCACCACCAACATTCAAATACCATTCCACCACCACCGTTCAACAACCACCACCTACCAAGCGCCACCACCAGTAATATTTCACCACCACTCCTTAAGCACCACCATTACACCACCAACAGTCCTCCACCACCACTAGTCTGTTGCCGCCACCACCACTAGTTCGTCGTCGCCGCCGCCGCCACTGGTTCAGATATATTTTTGATCAACAACAGTAGTTGATCCAAATAAAAATAGAACCAACAGTATTTGATCCAAAAAAAAGCATCAACAGTAGAAGTTGATCCAATTTAGTGGATCAACTTCCATTGTTGATCCACTAAAATTGGATCAACAATGAATGTTGATCCATGTAAAATGGAGTGAACTTGGCGTGAGTCGAACACGCATCATCTGACATGGAGTCAGCCATGCTACCATTGCACCACAAGTTCAACATTGGAAGAAATTTACATGATTTAAACTACAAAGCATGATTATACTTATCCAAGGAAATATCGTCAACAATAGGAGTTCAAAAGGATCAACAACAGTAGTTGATCTCATAAAAAATTGGATCAACAACAGGCGTTGATCCATATAGTACCTCTCCACCATTACCGCCACCAACAAAATCACACATCTCCAGCACCACCACCACCAAAACAACTTAACCAAAATCCAACAATAATTTCATCATTCCAACCAAAACCAACAGGAGTTGATCCATTTAGATGGATCAACAACCATTGTTGATCCAATAAAAAGTTGGATCAACAACCATTGTTGATCCCATAAAAACATATAAACAAACAACAAATTGATCATTACCTGTAGCTTCATAAACACCAACAGCTTCAAGATCAGCTTCAAAACCAATCTCGACAACTACAACAACCAGAACCACCATTTTACTACTATTTCAATGACTAATTTCTCATTCGTACCTCTCCACCATTACCGCCACCAATAAAATCACACATCTCCAGCAACACCACCACCACCAAAACAACCACAACCAAAATCCAACACCAATTTCATCATTCCAACCAAAACCAACAAGAGTTGATCCATATAGATGGATCAACAACCATAGCTGATCCAATAAAAAATTGGGTCAACAACAGGAGTTGATCCATATAGATGGATCAACAACCATTGTTGATCCCATAAAAACATATAAACAACAGCAATTGATCATCACCTGTTCATCCATACCAAATTCTCAATTCCATGTTCATCCATTTCTTGCACAACAGCAGATCCATCTCCCTTCTTAATCACTCGAAATCAATCACCGCAGCTTAAGGACAACTCATATCATATAACTTCAATTTCAGCGCAATATTGTTTTTGAATCTTCCAATTAGCAAAACCCAACCTTCAATTTCATCTACAACCCATGAAAATCATCATTCACCATAATCCACACGATTCAAACAGCACCAGGTCCCATAATCTCTGAGATCGACATCAACATTTCTATTTCTCGATCTGTTCTCTCTTCCTGTGGCTTAATCTTCACAGAAATCCCATATCAGCTTTGTTGCTTTGTCTCTCAACATATTCTCGATCTCCATTAGCTTCAATTACAGCAGCAACTCATTAATTCGAACTCATCTCTGCTTCTTTCAAGATCTCAACCCCTAATTCTTACATACATCAGCAACAACACCTTCATCCTCTTGAATCTCCAGCTCTTCTTGATTTCAATTCAATCATCAATTATTCAACAACAACAGTAAACCCTAGATTCAAACTGTTAATTCCTTCTCAATCTTATTCGTCTTCAAACATAACCAGCAGAACCCTAATGGCAGAAGATCGTCGGTGGGTGCTCGTGTTGGCTGTGGTGGTGGCGTCGATGGAGATCGTGGTGGCGGTGGGAGACGATAAAGATGATGGTAGTGAGAGCGTTGATTTTTTTTTTTCTTCGGTGATAAAAATTAAGAATTGAAGAAGAAGGAAATAAGAGAGGGAGGTTAAATAAGGAATTATAACAATTGTGTTTTTAAAAGTATTTTCAATTATGCCATCAGGGACATTTGTAAAGTTTGCTAGGGATATTTGTGAAGGCCCATCAAAAGGAGGGACAATAATTCAATTACCACTTTAACCAAAACCCTGGCATCCATGTATGAGGAGAACCTTATATACCTCTATAGTTCATCTCTTAATCTCTGAGTACTAGTTATGTATAGGTTGAGCCTTTCGGTACCTGGTTCGTTCTTTAACTTAGGGTGGGGTTTACAGCATTCTCTTAGGAATCGAGAAGCACAAGTATAACAGATAAAAACTCTCTAAAGTTGTTTCAGTGTATATGACAATCTTTAGAGTAATTATCCTTCGAAAGATAGTAATCTACAGATCTCAATTGTACTCAAATTTCTGTCACCATTTGTATATCATACTTACCTTGACCGATTATCCATAAACTCAATCAAAATTAACACAATTTTATTCCATTCTGTCAAAATAATTGGATAATGCTCAATATGACTGATTAGACGACTTTAGTCATCTAATTCGTTTCAACCATAGTCAATAACATTAATAGATCACACTTTTCTTGACTAATTATCGATAATATCAATCTAATTTAACTTTATTTTGCTTCAGTCTATCAAAACAACTATATTAGGCTCAATATGACTGGTTATATATATGTTTATTACTAAGACTGATTTATCCATGTATTTTATCTAATTTATTCTAATCAGACTTAATATTCAATCAATATTATTGGATCATACTCGTAATGATTGATTATCAACAAATTCAATCCATATGTATTCAATTCTATACAATTTCATCGATATCACCAAATAATAATCCAATATAATCCATTTTTTCTAGTTCAATCCAATTATACTCAATTTTCAGCCAATATTACTAGATCATACTCATCCTGACAAATTATCAAAAAGTACGATTTGATTGCATTCAACTTTATATAATTTCATCAAAGTCGCTAAATCATAGTCACGATGGCTGAACATAATCATCATAATTGATTTATCTATGTATTAAATCAGATCGATAATCATCAAATCCAATCCAGTTGTATTCAATTTTGCATAATTCAATCTAAATTTGTAAATAGTTACCATGAATGAATATACTCACTTTATATCGGTTAGCTAGTCGTACCGTCTGGTTCACAGAGTTCAACAGGACAGTCCAACAAGTTCGGGAGTTTGTTAAATATTATATTTTACTTGATAAAAAATATTGTTACCAAAAATTCATTCTAACTAGCGCGTTTTGTATTCTTTCTAGTCACGATAAAGAATCCTTTTTGACAACATTTCAGTAATCATTGAAATCACGAACTGCGGTGAAGTTATAGTGCCACTGAAAATGACTAAAGCGACAAAATCTAGTTCGTTGCAAATGTTATTTCTTGTGACAATTAGAAGTTGTTACTATATAAATATTTGCAACCAAACAAGGTGACGGTCACTAAAAAATACATATAGTGTCAAACATTTAGTTTCGTCACTATAAAATTAGTTAGTGACGAATTAATTTTGTCAGTATAAACTTTTCTTTTGTAACGAAATTTATAGATTATCACCAAAAAAAATTTATGTCAATTTTTTAGCATCACCACAATAGAATTAAATAGTGACAAACATATATAACCACAAAAAATTTATTAGTGACTAGAAATTATTTCGCCTCTAAATGAGGTCACTAAAAACTTATGAGTGACGAAACCCGAGTTCCGTCACGAAAAACCTAACAACATTGACAAAAATTATTTTGGTCACAATAACTAAGCTTTAGCAATGAAATATTCTTCGCCGCAAAAACTATCGTCACCAAAGCCATGTTTTCTTGTAGTGTCTAATTATGGATTATTTATTTTAACAACAATATTTTAAGATTTTTGTAGAATCACGAGAAAGCGGCCCCGAAACTGAAACACCAGCAGGAGAAGTTTTGGTCGTTGGATAGAGAGCACAAAGTTGTGGTGTCCTTGGTAGAATCTTCAGGGTTATGGTCTCGAATTGAGTCTACATATAGGACTTATGATGTTGTTACTGTTTGTGGATTTAGGGAAAGATTATTACCCAGAGCTATGACTTTTCATCTCATGTTCGGTGAGATGACTATCACTCCAGATGACACATACCAAACTACCGGTCCTGCTTTAGATGGAAAAGTTGCATCTGGTGGTTTCAACTACTCTATTCCTTTGGAAGATATTTATGCCTTGGTAAAAGATTGTTTTGGGTGGGGCAAAGATGAAGCACGAGAAGAGTTTGAGGTTGGTTTCGGAGCAGAACCTCTAGAAAATAAATAAGCAACAGATGTTGGAGTAGTTCCCATTGTAAGGGATTAACTTAGTTCGTTTGACGTAAAAGTTTGAGAATTTTGGTGCCAAGGATAAAAGTGGACATGTGGTGATGAACTAAGAGTAAAACTATATTTTACTTGTTGCACGCTCTTGGAACCGTCCTTTTCCATGATTTCTCGAGAAAAAAGATCAATGATTTTTATTTACAGTGGTCGAACCCTCTCAGTATCGATTCAGATATAAACAAGGTACGGAAGGGGCATCGCCATCCTTTTTTGCTTGACTGATATTCTTTGCAAACCTTTTAGGTGGAGTGAAACACAAATCGCGAGTGTTTGTCTTCTATAGGTATTTTTTGGTTTCCATCTCCAGATTTGTTTTAATTTTATATTAGTTTGTGTCTAATCTCTTATTTATACAGAAAATAAAAAAATAATAATAATTGCAGTCATGGGCTTACGACTATGTTAAAATCTTGAGGCCATCTCGGAATAACAATTGGCTCTCAATAAATCTACGGGAGGAAGATACCCATTTGGAAGGATCCAACATAAGGATAAAGAGAGACAAATAGTTGAGATGAGGAAAAGATTGGACACTTTGACAATCGCCGATGTGGTTTTTGATCCATATGTGATAGTTGATGATGATGGAGATGATAAAGTTGATGATAGAGTATTTTCGGATGTGGCAATCTACCATGGAGCTTTGTTTCATCCAACCGGGTTCGTCATTTTCAATCCTCATTGAAAAGGCGAGGGTACCCAAATATACCTCATGCTAAAACTTTTCCTACCTATAAGTCCTTTCTCCGAAAGTGATTGTCTATGGACTGAGTCGAGACAATACAACTAATCGGTTCACACTTCGTGTGATCGTCTATGGATACGAGATCGAGACAATACAACAACGAAGTATGTTTACTTGATAAGAGGTTCGGACTTAACCAAACACAATAGGATTACTATCAAGTAAAATAGGAATTAACGTTTGTGAATTTTACTTCTAATTATAATAAAAACAATTATAATTGCGGAAATAGAAAAGTAAAAGACACAACAAGATTTTGCTAACGAGGAAACCGCAAATGCAGAAAAACCCCGGGACCTTGTCCAAAATTGAATACTCTCAGGATTAAGCCACTATACAAAATTAAACCAACTTCGTATAGTTGAGACCAAGCAACTAAACCTATAGTTCACCTAGTTTCGTCTGTATTCCCACGCCTCAAACTTATGAATATGTCACGTACTTGGAACAATTATTTTGGTTCGTATTCCAAATAGTAAAGGAACAACAAATCTGTTTGGTAACAACTCTCTTCAACCAAGTGATGTGAGTTCGACAAAGGCTCTTCTGTTTATCTCAATAAACTCCTTCGTCGGGTTCTTAGATCTATCTTATTCTCAACTACCAAAGGTAATTATTAAGATTTTGCAATCAATACTTTTAATCACAAAGAATTGTATTGATGCCGATCTACACAACAAATCAATCTAATCTACCACAAGGATAAACCGATTATAGTTGGATCCTCTATACCGAAACAAGTATTGTGCACACCAAAGATTATGAACCCCAAATCATAAATCTTCAATATCTTCTTTGTCTTCAAATCTTCTTAGATCTTCAATAAACTCATGCATACAACAACTTGAATATCTTGTGATCAATCATGCACAGAACGGAGTCTGTTAACAATGGATTATCACAAGACGTCATTAGATCTACAAACAGTTTAAAGACCCCTATCGAAACTTCGATCTAGTTTGAGTGAATCTTATATCAGAAGAGAAGATTCTCAAGCATAAACAAACTAGGTGCAATCAAAGTTCAACCAACGTTAGTCAATCAAATCAATCGAAAACACAACATAAACCGCAATTATCTAGTTTCCCACCAACGGTACTAATAGAGCTTCTCAATCCCAAAGAAGACTTTAAACTGAGCAGCCGTAAGAGATTTCGCCTAATTGGGTTACTCTCCTCTCCGAATAGGCGGCTTCACCAGTAGCAACACAACCGAGGAAGTTTGCTGTCACGAAGGATTAGTTTGCTAGAAATGCAAACTTCAAGTATTTATAGACAAGGAATTTTTGAAACCAAGGAATTTCCAAAACCGAAAATATTCTCAAGATATGCAATATATTCCAAATTCGGTTTCTATAATTCCTAGAAATGCTCTGTCCAAAATATTGACCGAAAATATCTTTGAAAATCTTCAACTAGTAAATGTACATTACTAATTCTCATTTTCCTAAAATAAAATTAAAAACCTTAAATAAAAGATTCTTAACTTATTTATGTTTCGATCCTGGGATTCTCTTCCTTTAGCTATTAAGGAATAACTTTGAACAATTAAAGATAAGCGTTACTGCACATGTTCAAAGTATGTCGACATCCTTACTCTGTAAGTCCTCTTTCATACTTACAATCTTGAAACCGATTTGCCACACTTCCAAACAAGTTTAGGATTGGTTTATCTGACTTTCAATAACTATGTGATTGATCAAGAACACTCAATCACCAATCATGGGTTTAACGGTTCTACCAAAACAAGTTTCGGTTCTACCTCCATGTGAGTAATGTGCATAGTCACACTAGCTTTCCAAAATTCGGTTGACTAGGTACTAGGATCGGTTCCCCACGTATATATGGTATCTAACTTGAATGTGTTGCACGTGTCCATAGGATCGGTTCCCCTTTTCCTAAAAACGTGTTGCACATGTCCATAGGATCGGTTCCCTTTTCTGCTAAAACATGTTGCACCTCATACAAGGATCAATTCCCCTTTGTGATGTGTTGCACCTCTTATTAGGATCGGTTACCCTTTACCCAGAGTCGGTCTTACAAAATCACAAACTCGATCATACCATCTCAAGTGATTACTTAAGATAAGTTTCACTAATAAAAGTCATACCAATACAAAAGTCAGGCCTTTGTGAATAGTTTTACCAAGAACACAAACAAGTCATAAGCGGTTATACTAATCACACATATTGGTTGTTCACAAGATATGCAATGAACAACAATACCAATAGCGCCCGGCGATTTCCTTTTCGATTCACAAAACAAGTTCATGAATTTACTTCCTTAAAACACATGTAAAACATTATTTCCTAGGATGAAATCCTCACCTCATACCCATACGTAATCACAATAGCATTTAAACGATTATGTCGATGTCTTATCTACAAAGTTTAATGGTTTAGCAATAAACCTCGTATTAATTGTATTCCTTAATATTATGTCTAACTAGAGTGTTCATGCTTCGCAGTTTTGTTTTCAATATGCACGACTTGAAAGATACGTTAGGGAATGAAACAGTTCAAGTCAAATATCACTAACCTCAAGTGGAAGTATGATGTTGTCGTTGTAGCTTCTTACTTCTTCACTTCTTCAATTCTTCTTTATACTTGTAATGTCTCATATCCTAATACTTTCAAGCTAACCTATACGAAGTTGACTGTAGTACATAATCAAGTGACTGTTTAAATGATTTTTGATTCACTAAAATATGACAACCAAACTTGACATACCAATGCTTGGTGGGTTCAACCGAGCAATGCTCTAACACTCGTAGAACGCTCCGTCAACTTGGTTTGGTCCAGAAAATAGTACCTGGAAACTCTGTTTTTAAATTGAACAAAACCAACTCTATTTTTACTGAGAAGGATGTGAGATTGAACTATGACCCATCTTAGGCGATCGATCATTGGAATGTTCGCACTCAAAGTGAAAAGAAAATGTATTTGGAGGGCTCGTTACTTCTTATGGCACTTCCGAAGCCGATGCGGGTTACATGGAATAATATCAAGAGTGGTCTCATCCTTATGAGAAAATATGGATCCTGAAGCGAGGCAATATCAAAACAACACGGATATTCCAAAGTTCAGGAAGGAAAATAAATGGAAATCGAGATGCCCTATGATGACACATATACTATTAAGTTGATATTTTCTATTAAAAAAGAAAGTTGTGTCAAATACAAGTTACGTCAAAGTAAATGGAGAACCTACAACAACAAATCAACAAACTAATGCCAGGGGTGATAGAGAACCTAAGAGTAAGAAGATAGTTCACGACAATAATGTTAAAAGCTTTGTAGACGAGGCTTCAAGTTTGGATAACAAGTGTTCCATATATAAGTATTGTACTCACATGAAGAGGTTAAAGGAAATCGTTTGGGAATAAATAACATAATGTGAATATGAAGTAAGGTCGCCTTTAAATGCAATAATAACACTAAATTTTAAAGTTATGGTACAAGCAATGGAGATTATGGGGAAGAAAGACCACCTACAAGTTACTTAATACACATATCTTTGTGTCTGATTTGTCCTAATTCTCTATATTGTTAGTGCTCAATTTTGTACTTATTGCGTCATTTTATGTGTTTGTAGGTATTTTTGGGAAATATTTTTTTTTTTGGAAAATTGACTCGAAAAATTGTGAGGCACCTGGATTTTTTTATTAAAGGCACCCTCAGTTTGGATAAGGGCATCCACAGGGCACCTTAGTGTTAAAGACACCATCACATTGGATATGTATACTCCACCGTTTTCATTTCTTAAAAATAGTTTTGACGGGAAAAATTATTTCCATGTGCAAGATATTCGGGATTTACCACCCTGTTACGATTAAACAGGATGGTAAGTTGTAAATTCGAAGAAAAATTGAAGTTACGTGAATTTGAAGTTAAACAATGGATGATGATATTCTCGAGATTCTGTTGGTGTTATTTTGGGAAATTGTGTGCAGTTTAGAGAAGTTATTATCATGGGATTTTATTCTGTAAGATTGGGAGAGATTTGACAGCTAAGAGTACGCGTTGAGAAGAAAAATAAAATGAATTATTATCGTAACTCAATAAATAGTTAATGAGAACATATTTGATTGATTTTGCGAGATATTTTGGGGTCCCTTGTGTATATAAAGGTTGTTGGAAAGTCATAGAAAATACAAAAAGAGTTTTGGAGAGAAAATAGAGCAATATAGGGAGTTTCAGAATTTTATGTTGCTGCAGAAGAAGAAGAAAACGAAGAACATTAAACTGCTGAAGACATACTATCATTTTTGTGATGATCTTGTTTATTGTTTCCTCCGTAACACTTCTACGACACTTATAAACTTTGCGAAAACCCTATTTTCATTATTTTCTCTCCTTTTCATCATTGTAGATAATTTTTGAGCCATGAATAAATATTTTGAGAGGTTGTGTACCATAAGGAGTTAATTCCCACGTAACCAAGGCAATTGAGAAAGTTATTTACGCATTTTAATTATTTTATTTACTCTACTTTTATATTGACTCACTTAATCACTGCTTTTGCAGATTTTTAATTAAATGACATAATTTTCTTAATTATTTGTCATTCAAATTGATAGGTTATGCTTTGTTAATTCAGTTGATAATCTATGTTAAATGATTACAATTTTTTATTTTTATTTTATAAAAAAGGAATTTATAAATAAACTTAGATGTTACAGAGTCTTTTTCAAGGGATTCTATGAGAAAAATAGGTGGATTAGTGTACTATTCACACATAAAATTAAATCTTGCATACTTTGGTAGCTTATCAGCTACTCCATTTGCATCTCTTTTAACATGAAAGCATTTCCAATTGGAAACTACTGAGCAAACTTAGACATTCCCGAACCACGCTATTTGTTGTCCAGCTTGTTCTTCCAACTTCACCATTGATAGATGCAACTATATTTAGACTGTCTCCCTCCAGACGCAGATTTTTGATGCCCATCTGTCTAGCTCATTTTACTGCTTGTAATGCCGCTAATGCTTCTCCTTGTTCTTCATCAGTCCCAGGAATTTGCATTCATTTTGCTCCAATGAATTGACATGCAAAATTCCTTAGAATTAGTCCAATACTCATAGATTGATTCTTATGGATGAAGCTAACATCAAAATTAAGTTTGACATCTGATCCACTTGGTAGATAACAAGTTGTAGTTTCAATAGTATCCACCACAACCCTTTTTGATACAATTGCCTTTTCTGTATGTGTAATGGACTTTCTTACAAATATCATAAATTCAGTTGGTCTGGACTGGATATTTTCAAAGACTATAGAACATCTAATCTTCCAGATGTCCCATAGAATACAACTTATAGCCCTCAACTTTTCCTGCATAGACTCATCAAGGAAATTGTTATATTTAAAAAGATTTATTAACCACTCAATGAATCTGTTGCTCCCTACCATACCTATACTAGAATGCTTCATTGTAAACCAAATTTTGTGAGAGACAGAGCATTAACAGATAAGTGTTGCATGGTTTCATTTTCAGTTCCACATAGAGGCAGATAACCTCGATGTTAGGAACATACCTAACAATCTTATCTATGGTAGGAAAATAATCTTGAATACATTTCCACATAAAATGTAACACTTTAGGTGGAAGTTGAACACTCCACAATGTTTTTTAGGGAAATTAAGCAAACATTAGTCGATGCCACATTTTGTTGAGAACTATCAACCACATTATTGTAAGCATACTTAACATAAGAAAATACAATTTTTATTACCTGTCCACATAATTTGATCTTTACATATCATTGGAATTCTTATTCTACTTATGTGCTCTATGATATCATGGCTAAAAGGAGCATTAAGAATGCTCATATGTCATTGTCAATAAGTTGATCTACTCTAGAAATGTTTGCACAGGCCATAACACTAGGAACATGCTTACCTAAGGAAGGAATCCAGATATCCTTCCATATGTGTATATCTTTACCTTTAGCAATTTCCCAACAATAATTTTTCTTAACTACATCTAAACCCTTACAAACACCTCTCCATATACAACTACCAATTTCACTTACCTTATTAGAGAGAGGATTGTAATTATGGAAATATTTTTGTTTTAAGATTTGAAACCAAAGAGACTGGTCATCCTGCAAAAGTCTCTAAGCTAATTTAGTTAACAAGGCAAGATTGAGTAGAGAATATTGTCTTATATTAAGACCATCTCTATGTTTGGAATCAGATACAACAGTTCATGTTTTGACAAAAAATACCCCTGATATTATCGTCTTTATGCAAGAAGATTTCTCTCTGAATAAAATTATTCTATCAGTTACTTTCTTAGGCATGGGAATCACAGACATTTGATGGGTGACAAGCGATCCTAGCACAGTCTGGCAAAGAACAATTCTAGCAGATTGATTAAAATGTTTTGATTTCCATATTCCTTATCTATCAAGCATACCACTAAAAGACTCGGCTTTATTGGTCTGAAGAAGGAGAGGGACTCCAAGATACTTATCATGAAGTCCCATTTTCTTGATATTTAGAATATTGGTAATATCATTGATATAATTATTGTAATCTTTGTAGTGAATTAAGATATAAGAGGACTTAAAGGTGACCAGAGTTTTGAAATCTTTGTAGTATCACTCAATCATGAGTAGTAATAGAATCTAGAGTCTTGGTTATTATAAAATCTTGTTATCACTTTCGATTGAATTTCTATTTTAGTTTTAAAATTTAGGTTCAAAATCAAATCTTCACAAGTCTTGAACGATTTTTATTTACCACTATTACAAAATTACCATCACTACAACCTAAGAGTTACACATTGATGAAGAGCCAAATGGTAAAAATCAAATGTGTTTGTTGAGGATTTTCTGCTATTTTGGAAGCAATTCAGATGTCTATAGTTTCTGATTTTTGAACTAATAAAAAAACGGTAGATTTATTAACTTCTTAGTAAGTTGTCTAAAACGAACCATTTTTATGAAATCTAATGTTTGTTCTTAAAAACGGGGGGGTGAGGGGTGGGGTGGGGGGTGGGGGGGTGGGGGTACCAAAATAAACCACCGACTTTTTCTTAGGCAACCTGTATGGACAAAACCTAAATACAATTCCGAGAGTTCAATTTAATGAATCTCAATCAAGAAATAATATTCAAAGTTATATATCTTTCTCCCACAATCAGAAAGTTTACAGAGACTAGTTTGTGAACCTGATTTGCGTGTGAGAGTTGTTAGACGATTCCAAAAATTAATCAAGTCGTATCCAACAAACAAGGATGGATGTATCTACTTTGGTTGATTTACATATAACCTGTGATATTTCAATTATAAAGATAAACAATATAATGCGGAAAATAAATAACACATACTCAAGAATTTTGTTAAAGAGGAAATCGCAAATGCAGAAAAACCCCGGGACCTAGTCCAGACTTGAACATCAAAAGGTATTAAACTGCTACAAACACTAGCCTACTAAAAATAACTTCGGACTGGAATGTAGTTGAGACCGAATTAAACCCTCACAACAATTCAGCTACATTCGCGCTCCTTACGCCTCTTGAATCCCAATAAGACTCTGCGCAAATGATTCCTTTAGCTGACGTCCTTACAGTTTAAGAGTTCCTTCGACTCAATTGAAGACTTTAAACCAATCTGCCTCCCACAGATAGCCTATATGTGATTAGATCAAGGTGAGACTGGAAATCGATAACAATAGACAAAGTCTAGCTGACCTCAAAATCCGGACTTATTCTTCCCGAAGAGAATCCTAGATTATTATTCACCTCATAGGTATTAAACCTGTGGAATAACAAAGTCTGAGATGAAGAGAACTTTGCGATTTTTATCTATCTTGTTTGAGTGAGAAACTCAACGATTAAAACAAGATCAGGATACTCGAACTATCAAGATAAAGATAGTTGGACCTGGCTTCACGAATCCCTAAGTGAAGTCTTTTTAGTCCTAAATCCTAGAAGGGTTTTAGGGAGAGTACGACTCTAGTTAACAACTAGGACACACAAAGAATAGTGTCAGGGATTCAAAAATCCCAGTGGCTTGAGGTCCTACCTTATATAGACTTTCAAAGTATATGTTGATTTATGTTAAGCTAAGATAGATTTGGAACCAAGAAAAAAATATATGTCGTTACATGACTCTTTGAAATGAGATTAACATACCAAGATATACACTCTGGTTAGGATGAACCGTAACCGAACCGTGTATAAAGACATTGTTCATGGACGGTTAGCCAAGACTAGTCGATTGGACCATAAGCTTAATAATTTTCATATAACACTTAAGAATTTACGCTTGAGTCACAACTATAGGTCATATTGTGATCATTCATGTCTATATAGTGTTTTTAGATTTATTCAAATGTTAATTATCTCACAGAAATAACTTTGTGCATCTGGAAATATTCGACAGGGCAAGTATGTGTACCAGGTCCGTGTACTTTACTTTGTTCGTGACTATTTTTGTCATAGTACATGTACCGGGTATGTGTACCCTTAAGACAAAAACGAGTTCAGAAACTTACAGAACTTTTCTGGTTTGCGTACTGAGTATGGATACCACTCCGGTTTCAGAACCAACAGTTCATTTACGGCATGCATACATGTATGCGTACCATTCCTGGTACACGAGCAACAAACTTTTTATGGTATGGATACCGGGTATGCGTACCATAAAAGCATTGCCGAACTATAGCTACACCGGTACGTGTACTGAGTACATGTCCTACGGCTCCAGACCTATAACAGTTCTCCTTGTATGTGAAACTGGTATGCATATTGTCCTGTATCCAGATTTACAGTAGTTCTATATTTTTCTCTTAATCAATTCAAAATATTCCCAAATAACATCAATGACACATATCATTGTTCCAGGATATTTTCAAATGATAATCTTGAATCACGATTCAGATTATGAACAATAAATTGTTTTTAACCGAAATTCATCAAGTATGAACAAATGTTCATTAAGCTTAGTCATATATATTTCGAGAACTAATTACCAAGATAAACTTGACTCGAAATTCTTGATATGCTTGCAATACTCTAATTAGTCATGCAACAACGCCTCATAGATAGAAGGATGAATATAACTTGAGAAATAGGTGGTTCGGCCTTCACTTACCTTTTGTTGAAGAAGTTCTTCAAAAGCTTCGGTTGATCTCCGCCTTCAAACGGTAGAACGCAGTGATATCCGATTCTCTACTACACACTTTTATTCTAATCCGAGACTTGACTAATTGTAGATTAGAAATCAAGATATAGTTTTGATCAACTAAATTTGACAACAATCTTGATATAGCAGCACTTGTGAGTTCGACCGAGTAATGCTCTAACAATCTCCCCCTTTGTCAATTTTAGTGACAAAACTATCAATAATATGGATTAAAAAATAAAGCTTCAATTTCCCCTTGAATCCATCATGCTTGATTTCCTTGGTTTCTTCAACTCCTTGAATTCTTCGTTACTTCAAGTTGCAATGATTCTGAACGTGTTCAACTCTGCATCGTTATTGTTAAAGATCCGTAGCGATAACAACTTTGAAAACAAATATTCTCAATCGCAGTTATACAGAAACATAGTTATCTTCTCCAAAGTTCAGTTGTATCACAACTTTGAAGTAATACTACGGTGATATGTTTCTCCCCCTTAATCAATACTTATATATTTTGCATAATAGAACCTATAGATATTTATTCACTCCCCCTTACATAATGATCCGTAAACCATATGTATGTATATTGCGAAACTACTAATTAATTCTCTCCCTTTGTGTCAATAAAATTGGCAAAAGTACGAAAATCATGGGATCGTGATGAATTCAACCAAAAGATACTTCAAGACTTAAAGATATTTCATATCAACTTTTGTTTTGATGATATCACATAGTAAAAAAATACTTAGCGCTCATCTAAGAGATTTAAGATACAAGCATCCCCTGTAAATTCCACGGCCACACGCCCCACAAAGATATAGTAATTAAGCACAAGTTCATTTAAGAATTCTCCCCAATTTGATGTCATTCCCAAGAGAACAACATGAGTGACCTTACTTTGATGAAAAAAAAAAGATTTTGTCGGACATTAACAAATCACGTGGACTTGTATCCTGAGCATCGACATAAATTAATCTCAATGCCAGTTACGATCAGAGAGATAATTTTAGTCGCTATTGTTTATGGGTAAAAACTATTTCTGCTGGTTTTGGTAATTTTGGGTGTGTGGATGAGAAATGAATCTAAACCCTAAACAAATGCACTGCACGGGAGTGCTTTCTGATTCGAGAGATCAATCTATACAATTCTGGCCTAAACCAAGAAATGGCCGTTCCAGACTTGCTTCGGTCACAAAGTGAAGGAGAATGGGTTGATCTTAGGGAGGGAAGCGAAGAAGGTGTTGAGATTGTGAAGGTGTTGGCTGTTTATGACTTGTATCAGAAAGAGGAACTGGCTTGCAATGATATAAGCTATCAGTTCTGGTGTTTTCTGGATACGAATGACAACACTTGGTTTTTCGTGCTTGTCTGTGTTTATCTGTGTTGTTTGGAAATAGGCAAAGGACCTATTTATACAAGTCATTAAGCGCAAACCCTCATCTCGTAGGAAGTTGAGTGATGGAGTAGTGGGGTCGTGTGGGTGATAGCACGATCACGTCTTAGCCCACTTCCCTCATCATCGCCAACCATCCATGCCTCCTAACACGTTCTTGTGATGGCGCGTTGCACGCTGCACGCTGTAAACTGCCAGACCAATACCTCTGTAAGTATCCCCCAGTTTGTGACATGTTTGATGTCTCGAATGAGTGGATCGTGGGACCCACTGTAGAAAGTAGCATGTGATGCTAAAATAACTAAGGATTTGATATTTATGAAATATCGTGTATGCTCAATGCATGTAATGCATCGCAAACAATCAACATGTATGAAGCATCGATGTTTAAAGCCTGACCGAATAAGTTTTGGACCAAGCGTTTAAAAATAGCATCACGTCCAAACATCTTCGAGTGATCGTTTGGAGGCTGCATGGGCGAGCTATCTCCTGGCCGATCACTCCATGTGGAAGAGTGGCGGATGGTAATCATCAGGATGCCTTACTGTTCGTCTAGCTTTCAACCTAGGTTGTCCGACCAAGCTAGCGAAATTGGACGGACGAGATAGTTTAAGACCCTCATCTGCGACCGTTGATGGATTTTTAGGGTTTTAAGAAGTGCGCGAGCATCACTCCTATGCTTGACCGAATTCGAGTTTGGGCACAAGTTTTGGTGGGGTCGACCAGGCATGCGTGTAGACGGCATGCCGGTGTATATGCTCATACCTCTTTGTCTCATGAAGGTGCGATCTACGCCACTTAATTTGACCGGCAAAGGTGAGTGGTCGAGATCGATTTGCGGCAGAAATCCATTGTCGCAAAGGATTTGGAAGCCGCTCAGCATGCCACTTTCGGGCACGCGTTTCGAGGTCATCGAGTCCTAGTCTGCCTAGGCCGACCAGCTCCACGCAAAGGTGGGACCACGGTGATCATGTTGAGATGCTTGGGACCTTTTAAGTCTATATATATACCCTCCATCCAAGCTTGCGAAGATGGATGGTCGTGATCGAACTGCGACAGTTATGCAGCGCCGCGAACCCTAATTAGGGTTTTGAAAGCAGCAAGTACACACGATTTTGGCCAAACGGTTTGGCAAGTTATCCTCCTCTTTTGGAGGAACCGATCGTGTGGGGCCCACGTTGGGCCGACAGTGAACGTGTGTGCACTTTTCTAATGGTCTTAGGCGCAATCTAAGCCATCCAAACATGCTGGCGTAGTTGGATGGTCGTGATCAATTTAAGACATTAGTGGAATTTTCGTGATGCTTGCAAAGCATCATACCAGCCATGTTTCGAGCATGCGATCATGGCTGCATGTCCACGTCGTGAGCAAACCGATCAGGTAGGGATAGAGTGGGCCCGCTAATGTGCGTGCTAGCGCCTCCTCCATCTTTCATGGTGCGATCTGAGCCGTACAATCATGTTAGTGAAGTTAGACGATCACGATCATTTTGAGACTGTCTCAAGCAGTCTTGCTCATTCGAGCTTCTTCCAAAGCAGTGCGGCCACCCTATTTTGGGGCTGGCGTTTTGGCATGCTGGGAAATAAAGTGTAACATTCGACCGGCTAGGGCATAAATAGGCCTGCCAGTGGTCATCACGGTGATAGCCTGCTCTTGCTAGGGCTCGTCTAGGCTGGTTAAATCATGCGGTCAACCTGCGTGGCCGTGATCGTTTCTGAGACTGATATGGACAGTCCAGATTTCCCTTAGGAAATTAAATATGCTCAATCGGGCTAATATAACACACCGAGAGATGTAGCCTATACGGGTATTTCGTGCATGCCTCACTATTGACACTTGGATATTCATGTTACTCTGCTGAGAGTAACAATCAGTCATCATGCCGCACCAATAATGAAAGTCCTGCTGAGAACATCACAGGAAATACAAGGCAATTCACGCATTATAAATAATGCTAAAAATTCACAGGGTATTTGGGATTGTTGCTACATGCTCCATCCTGGATGAATTTTGTGTATTTTAATTCACAAAATATTTGGGATTGTTGCTACATGCTCCATTCTAGGTGAATTAATAAAGCGAAGAGGTACTCATCACTTATCAAACAACTTTATCCTCTGCAGGATGTTAGCGCATTAAATTTGGCTTTACCATTTTAGCCTTTGAACCAAAATCCACCATCAACATTAAGTCCCCTGCCTAGCATATGATGGTTACACTATCGTGGGGTAGGCATTAGATGGTGACATATACAACGTAAGAGGACGAGATAAAGGAAGTTTACCCGGAGGAGCTTCGACTGACCGCTCATAATTGTCCATGTGAGCGTGCCGGCGTGAGCGTGGAGCCTTGGTGGGACTGGTTTCCTCCCTTTGGGCGTTCGAGTTAACAAAGGAATCATTCTTCTACTAGGATTCTCCAATTATTTGTGTATAAAATGGATGCTAACCCTCATATTTTCCTTATTTCCTCCTTTCTTTTTGTTATTCGTCTAGTTCCTCCCATCCGTGGCTTTGCTGCCACTGCTGCTACTGCTGCTGACGCCACCACCTTCGACGCTGCTGGATCTTGCCGCCGTTGCTATCATCCGTCCGTCAACGGGGTAGGTGCTTCACATTTTTTTTCTTCTTTTTTCGGTACAAACCCTAATTCTTAGGTAAACCCTTTTGTTCTTTGAGAGAAACCATCCCGTTGTAGGCGAGATTCTTTGCAAAATATGCCATGATTAATTCCAATAGCAAAGCCGTCAATATTGCTAGGATTGCTCAGTAAAACAAACCACGAACCCCATAAATATATTGTTTTTGCTTCTTTTTCCATCGTTGCATGCAAAACCTAGCCTTAGGTTATAACTTGAAAAACTTCGTAGACACGATTCCCATGGATAAACCCGTTCACTCCTTTGCCCATAGAAGACCGTGTCATGATGCGTGCAAACTTGAATAAATATGGGCCCACCGTGCATGCTTGATTGAACGTCGACCCTATTGTGCCTGCCTTGAACATTGGCTTTCCCGTGCTTGCTTCGTTAATCGTGGGGCTTGCTCTTTTGCCCGACTGTGGGGCTGTGCCTGCTTCGGTCGAGAGCCTGCTTCGTGCTTGTTCCGCTCGAGTGTCATCCTTGCCTGCTTCGATCGACCTTGCTATGCCTGCTTCGGTCGAGAGCCTGCTTTGCTCGAACATGGGGCTGATGTGCCTTTGACCAAACGGCTGCTGCGCCTGCTTCGATCGAACTGGGCTTGCTTTGCTCAAACGTGGGCATGGGCATGCTGTGCTCATATTCTCCCACGGCCAAACATTGATATAATTAAGTCCCCAGTCTGGCACGACTAGATGCATTTCCTCTCACCGCACGGTTGCTCCCTTCAAATATATCTGATAAGCATTGCCGATCACTACCCGTATTTGTAGCCTTTATAGACGATAAGTAAAGACTCCTTCTCTTCCCAGGGTCTTGCTAGTTTGTGAAATATAAATAATATCCCAAAACTCTTTTTCCATCGCAGAAACATCTCCTTCTCTCTTCGTAGAATTTTATGGAGGCAGCCGGCAAGGACTACTCTGGTACTTCTCCAGAAAGGAGCTTCGAAGTCAATAAACCTGAGGCTGATGGCGCGTTCGAGGAGGTGATGGCTAGAATTGATCTTCCGCTTCGCGAGGCTGATCGTGCCATACGGGGTATGTCTGTTCTACACTTGTGCATCGCTCGAGAACGCATTCAAACTCTCTTGGATACAATCGATATGGAGGAGAAATGGCGGCATGATGAAGCGTCGCTACTACTACCGGAGAGTGCAAGAGCTGAGAGGTTTGCAGCACGGGTGAAGAGATGAAGGGTTGAAAATGAATGGCCTCCAAAGGGAGATATGCGTGACTATGCAATCCGTGATGGTGTAATAATCCTCGATTCTGACACGGATGAACCCGAGCACCCAAAGGTTTTCAGCACAATCTCTGCAGTGGCCCTTGGAGAAGGTATGAAAGCTGTCTCTACCGAGGATGTTGTCAAAGCGGAGAACGTTGTTACAGAAATACCCGAAGTGGAAGCTGAGGCATACCCGAAGGAAGAAGCGACCCACGATGATGACGTTGAAGCAAACTTCAGCGGTGGAGAAGACACAGTCGATCTCCTTGATGACTAAATCTTCCTGTTCCTTCCTTTTTCTTCTTTTCTGAGTATTTCCTCGTAATTTGTGAATATTTTCTCCTTGTACTCAGTGGCGGCTGAGTTCAAGGTCTTCTTACTTGTTTGAACAAGGGTTTTTATTTATGTTATTTTTGAGACAAATCTTTCATTAAGACTGCATCTGAGTCTTCTCAGGCGCATTGGTGTGCCTTCATATGATTGCATGTGATTATTTTGATAAAAGAAGTAATGCCATAATAAAACACCACGAACCTGTCTGCGCTCTCCTGGCGTAAGTCTGATTCTGTTGGAGTAGACTGCTCAAGGCGCTTTCCCCCCCCTTTTTTTTGCATACATTATATTCCTCCAACGTTTCCCGAAAGGTGTGAAATGCTTCTTTTTAGGGTTCTCTGGTTTAATCTGGTGGGTAATGATGATGACTTAGGCTGACTCAGAATTTGTGTCATGCCCAGGGGTAAAGAAATTTCTAAAAGAAAATAATACTTTGATTAATTGAGAAATTGGAACCCTAATAATTATTAATGCAAGTAGTGCAATCATTTTAGAGAAATTACAAAATTGTATGGAAAGGGAAATTGTTGGAGGAACCATCAAGGAGAACGCTGGAAAAAAGTGGTAGCACAACGTTTTTAGGTATTGTAGGGTTTAAGCCATCGTGAATGGATCGTCACGCCCTCAAGATTGTCAGCGTTGATGATTTTGCAATAGCCGCCTAGGATGACATCTGCCACCAGGTACGGTTCATCCTCCTTTGTTGTTGGAAAATCAGGTTGAGTGGTCATCTTCACTGCTGTTGATGGTGGATTTTAGTTCAGGGCTAAAATTATGAAACCAAATTTATGCGCTGACATCCTGCAAAGGATAGCCACTGATAAAGTGATGAATACTTCTTCACTTTACTAATTCACCTAGAATGGAGCATGTGGCAACAATCACAGTATTCTGTGAATTAAATACACGAAATTCATCCAGGTTGGAGCATGTAGCAACAATCCCATATGCCCTGTGAATTTACAACATTATTAATTAATGCATGACCAGCCTTGTATT
Source organism: Papaver armeniacum (assembly GCA_023531295.1). Lineage (NCBI taxonomy): Eukaryota > Viridiplantae > Streptophyta > Magnoliopsida > Ranunculales > Papaveraceae > Papaver > Papaver armeniacum. Next base: position 485,381 of record JAJJWW010005201.1, read on the forward strand.
TCATGTACTTATTACTGGTGTGGCATGACGACTGAGTGTTGTTCTCAGCAAAGCAACACGAACCTCCAAGCATTAATAATGAAGCATGTACGAAATAACCGTACAGGCTACAACTCTCGGTGTGTTATACTAGCCCGATTGAGCATACATCTCTCGGTGTGTTATACTAGCCCGATTGAGCATATTTGAATCTGGACTGTCCATATCAGTCTCAGAAACGATCACGACCATCCAACTTCACAATCAAGATTGGATGGCTTAGATTGAATCCATGACTCCAAGCAGGTATTGGAATATTCACTACCGACCCAACGCGGGCCCCGCATGGTCGGCCTCCCCAAAAGGGTGGCATAGCTTGCCAAACCGTCCAAGCCAACGCAGTATGGACGAAAAACCCTAAATCCGGGTTTGCGGCACATTACATGTGTCGCAAAACAGTCTCAACCATCCATCTTCGCAGGCATAGAAGGAGGGTGTAGATGTAGATTCAAAGGGCCCAGAGCATGTCAACACGCTCACTGTAAGCCCGTCTACACACATGATCGATCGGTCAGGACCAACCATGGCTGGTCGTTACAGATCGTGCGCCCAAAGTGGGCATGCCGCACGACCGGAAAAACCCTAATTAGGGTTTGCATTGATCGCAAATGTCCGTTTTCTCCTGATCGAATGGAGGGTTTAGGAGTCGACTGAGAAGGTCCAGTGAGCATCAACATGATCAACGTGGACCCATCTATCTCAACACCCGATCGGCCAAGGCATACCATGCCTGGTCGTTCCAATTGGCACGCCCAAACTAGCGTGGTCACACTTCCCATCGCGCAACCGATCTCGACCACTCAACTTCGCGGACGAATTGAGTGGCTTAGATCACGTTCTTATGGGAAAGTAAGGTATAGGCATGTACACCAGCCTGCTACCTACACGCTGAACCAATCGGCCTGGACTGACCAAGCTTGGTTGTCCCAAAACGCGAGCCTGAAGAAGGCATGACGCGCGGCATTTGCGGCACCAAACTTGTCAGAATCAATCCCGACCGCTCCTCTTTTCTTAGGACAAATTGAGCGGTCCAGATCACACTTTCACGGGACAATGAGGTATGGGCATGTATACCGGCATGCCGTCTACACGCATGCCCGATCGGCCATGCCAAAATCGTGCCATGCCAAAATCGTGTCCCAAGCTTGAATTCGACCAAGTTTGAAAAGTGGTGCTTGCGCACCTCTTCTAAAACCCTAATTCCACTAACGGTCGCAGATGAGTGTCTCAAAGATCATCTCGTCCATCCAACTTCACCGGCTTGGTTATAAAGCCCTGGTCAGGAGTTAATTGGTCAGTGAGGCGTCATGGTGATCACCACCCGTCACTCTACCACACCATGTGGTCGTCCAAGGGAGGACTTGCTTGCGCAACCTCCAAACCATCACATGAAGTAGGCTGGACATGAGGCTATTTTTAGGCGCTCAAACAGTGATGCTTCATACATGCTGAATATACTCGATGCAAGCAGACTGCATAGAATACACACGATACTTCACAAGTATCGACTTCCTAAATAACTTAGTTATTTAATCTAGCATTACATGCTACTTTTACGTGGGTCCCACGATCCACACACTCGAGACATCAATCATGTCACAAACTGGGGGATACATACTGGGGTATTGGTCTGGCGGTTTACAGCGTGCAGCGCGCAACGCGCCATCACAAGAACGTGTCAGGAAGTCATGGACGGTTAGTGATGATGGGAGAAGTGGACAAGACTGGTCATGTGACACTAACACACGACTCCACTACTCCATCACTCCACTTTATCCACTTCCAACGAGATACGAGGGTTAGGCTTAAAGTCTTGTATAAATAGGTTCTCCTCCCTATTTTCCAAACAGGAACAAGGCAAGACAAGACAACAGAGGCAAGTGTTGATACAATCGTACTCAAACATCGGAACTGATAGCTTTCATCCTGCAATCCAGTTCATCTTTCTGATACAAGTCATACATAGCAACACCTTCACAATCTCAACACCTTCTTCGCTTCCCTCCCTAAGATCAACCCCATCTCCTTCACTTTGTGACCGAAACAAGTCTGGAACGGCAATTTCTTGGTTTAGGCTGGATTTGCACAGATTGATTTCTCGAATCTACAAGCACTCCGTGCGCAAAGTGCATTTGTTTAAGGTTTAGACTCATTTCTCATCCACACACCCCAAATTACCAAAACCGGCAGAAATAGTTTTCACCCATAAACAATTGGCGACCACAGCGGGAGGTTAATCTCTCGGTTGTAAAGTCAATTTTTTCAATACCATTCAATCAATTTCGAGATGGTTGGTCTTAGGACCGCCTCGATAGTCTCAAATCCTGATGGTTCCTCCAACGGAGATACCCCTCCTCCTAACGGCGAATCTGACGGCATGATCAGGAGATTTCCAACATTAAGCGAACTAGCACGGGTACAGTAGATTCACACGAAGAACATGAAGCTAATCAAAGAAGCGGTAAACGGCATACTTGATCTCCTCATCAAGATGACATCACAGATGAGCGTTCCGGAGACCTCTACACGGGGACTAGTTCCCCTCATATCAACAGACTTTACTACGAACCAGAGACCAGTGGATCAGGAAGCGGCATCTCTAGTGGAAAGCTTGTGTGAACTCTTGCACCTCTCGAAGAATCAACGGGCAGAGACATTTGCTGCAATTAATAAAATAGATCTGGACGTACACCTGACTCCTTCACGTCCAGAAGTCTTAATTGCATCAGAAACATCTGTAAATAATGTTACATTTAAAGAAGACGACATGATGGCAGAGGAAGGTCACAAACGGGCCCTACATGTTACCGCACGCATCAAGGGTTCAGAGTTCAGGAGGGCCCTCGTCGACACAGGAGCATATTCGAATGTGATTACTCTCAAGACTCTCAGGACAGCCAAGGTTAGCCCATGCAAGATTATACGGCAGCCCACCACAATGACGGACTTCGAAGGAAACCAGACCAACACATACGTGTATGTCAATCTGAATTTATCAGTAGGATCCGTTCAGTCAAAAGTGAAATTTGAAGTCATAGAAAAGGAGCCGGACTACCATATGATACTGGGGAGACCGTGGCTTCATGACAATAAGGCCATCCCTTCAATGTATCACCAGTACCTGAAGACCATGCTAAATGAGGAAGTCATCCGTATTCCTGCATCATTGTCTCCGTACACACCAATATGCGGAGTGGAACTGTTCGATCCAAAAGAAACTACGCAGGGAAGGTCAGACAAAGTCATGTGCACCCCACTACCCACGTGGGCTTCAATCCAGGAAGAAGACCGACTTGCATCACTGGGGGCTAAGCACCACGACACGCCTTTTTTGACGTGGCGTCCATCTTTATCCGGTGAAGCTTCAACCCATTCTCACACCAAAAGGGAACGCACTTTCGAGGCAAACCGTGATCAGAAGGGGAAGACAATATACCGGCGCCGCTGTTAGCAATTAGCAGGAGAGACTGGCACCCAGTCTCTCCGCCCGATTGAATCTTTGCAAGAACGACGAAACACAAGAGGAGGTATTGGACGCTCCGCGACAGCTATAAGATGGCACCAACTCCACAACTGACGATCCCGAGACTGTTAACATCGGGAATGAAGAATCTCCCAGGCCTGTCTCTATCAGTTCGACTCTGTCCGTGGACGAACGTGTGAGTCTTGTCCAACTACTCAAGGAGTACTAAGATGTGTTTGCCTGGACATACGAGGAAATGCCTGGTCTAGACGAAAAATTGGTCACTCATCACCTACATGTCATACCTGGATCCAAGCCTATCAAGCAATCTCCGAGGCAATTCAGACACGAAGTGGAAGAACAAATCAAGAACGAAATTCGAAGTTGCTAGTCTGCGGCTTCATCAGACCTATTCATCATCCGACCTGGTTAGCTAATGTGGTCCCAGTAAAGAAGAAAAACGGACAGATTCGGTGTTGCGTGGATTACAGAGACTTGAACAAGTGCTGCCCAAAGGACGACTTTCCTCTGCCTAACATCGACATGTTAGTAGACGCCACCAACGGACACGGCATGTTCTCCTTCATGGATGGTTACAGCGGCTACAATCAGATAAGGATGTATGAGCACGATGCAAGTAAGACAGCCTTCCGAACCCCTCTTGGCAATTTTTACTATAATGTTATATGCCATTCGGTTTAAAGAACGCCGACGCAACGTATCAACGTGCTATGATGGCAATCTTCCACGACATGATGCATAAGCAAGTCGAAGACTACGTGGATGATATAGTAGTCAAATCCAAGACTCAAGCTATCCTCACAATGTCGCTGACGTGAACTGTGAAGGAGCTCCAAAACTTCATGGGCAAGGTGAACTTTTGCTACATTCACCCCCTGTTGAAGAAAGGATCAAGTTTCGTCTGGATCACACTACAATAGGAAGCGTTTCAGAGGATTTAACAAATATTATCATCTCTGAATCATCACAAAGGGTTAGCCTATTATGTCAGCCCAGACAAGAACGAGCATGGGATATCTTCAGATCCACTGAAGCCGACACCTCAAGGGAGCATCCTCAAGAAGATAACGATGTCTGCGTGTCATGTCGAGAAAGAATCCGGGCGAATCACTCTATCAGAGAATGGTGCATGTCTACCGTGCTATGTTGGAGAATCTGCACTTTTGGTCATCCTATGGACTTCGTGAAGCTGTTGAACGCTCATCTACGACAGCATCTACCCTGCTGGAAAGAATCAGGCCTTCCAGTAATGAAGAGCCTCATGATGTTCGTGGAAGCATACATCCCACCAACAGGCAATACAACCTTGACCTTCCATAAGCGGTTTACCAAGCAAGCAAGAGGAAAGCCACCGAGATACAACATCCTACGCGTCCAAAATCGCCAACTCCAACTCCAGCACCATATGCACGACTGCCGTAATGGTGAAACAACGTCCAAGATATTCCATATCTGGATCGATGGTAACTACATCAATGAGAGACGCTTTCAGAATTCGTCTCCCGTAGAAGATTTAGTTGCGTAACCAAAAGAGTATGACTGGGACTGCTTAACACTGCCTATCTCAAATACAGCCTCATGAACCTAGCGTGACAACATCTATCAAGTCCAAAGCTCAGGATACTCGTGGGAAGGGGATTGTCTCCCTCTTCTCTATTTCATGAAGAAACGTCAAGAAAGCCATCGGTTCCAGTTTATCCCTCTAACAATGAGATGAGCTCTACCACTATATGAAGACTGCCAAGTTCGTGCCCGTAGCTATCACGCCTCCCCTGCCAGTTTCTTCTAATCACAGCTGCTGCCAGGAACTGTTGTTGCTCGTCGATTAATACCATCCAGAGCTTCACCATATAAACGACCATTACGTACAAAAGACCCATCGGGCATACAAGATAGAGCCACGTAGACCACGCTTGGGGACTGAGGTTCAACATGAAATTCCTTTACCGTCAGTCAAGAACTTCTTCAACACTCTCTCCATCATATGCCGCTTCAATGCTCCACCCACTAGAAGTTGCTTCAACGCTCTCCGGGACCTGCTTGCTCCAGAAGATGCTTCAACGTTCTCAGCGGGACCCTCACCACGTTCGAGCATACAAGGTTCAGTTTGGGCAAAGCAAGCACGCCTAGATCCCACGTTCGAGCAAAGGGAAGACCGATATTGGTTAGCAAGACCGGTGTTCGTCAAGGCAAGACCGGTGTTGGTCGAAGTAGCAAGGATGACACTCGAGCAAGCACATAAACTGTACGAGCAAGAAAGCAAGGCCGGTGTTGATCAAGTCACAAGGCCGGTACTGCTCAGGTCACGAGGCTGGTATTGGGCCAGCAAACGAGGCCGGTGTTAGTCAAGTCCGCAAAGCCGGTGTTGGTCGAGATCGCAAGGCTAACATCCCCTCACGCAAGCAAGACTGATATCACATCACGCAAGTAGGCGGTCTCGGGTCACGTCAAAGTAGGTATTGGTCAAGGCCGATCAACGTCACAAGGCTGGTATTGTGCCACGTCAACGAACAAGGCTGGTATTGGGCCACGTTAGCAAACAAGACCGGTGTCGGTCGAAGCAGCGATGTCCGTCAGGGTTCGTCAAATCAGAAAGGTCGGTGTTGGTCAAGGGGCAAGTCAGGTGTTGGGGTGAGGCAACAGGTTTGGTAATTGGTCGAAGCATGCACAACCGGCCCCAAGCAAAGCAGGAACGCGGCAGCTCCCACTTGATCAGGCACATCCAGCCCCAAATTGGTCGAAGCAGGCACAGCCGGCCCCAAGCAAAGCAGGCACGCGGTGGGTCGCACGTTCGAGCAAGGCAGGCATAACAAGCCCACGTTCGATCAAGCAGGCGCATGATGAGTCCCACGATCGAGCGAAGTAGGAACAATAGCCCGTTGAGCAGGCACATCATCCCCACGCTCGAGTGGAACAATCACGAAGAAGGCTCTCGACCGAAGCAGGCATAGCAAGGTCGATCGAAGCAGGCAAGACCGATATCATGCTAGGGGAACGCTCGCCTGAACGCCTCTTGAACGTGACATGCTCCAAGGACAGGACGACTCGTCTCTCCTGGTAACATCTAACTTTGTCTCATAAGTTTTATCTGTATATGTCACCATCTAATGCCTACCCCACAATAGTGTAACCATTATGTGCTAGGCAGGGGACTTAATATTGATGGTGGATTTTAGTTCAGGGCTAAAATTTTGAAACCAAATTTATGCGCCGTCATCCTGCAAAGGATAGCCACTGATAAAGTGATGAATACTTCTTCACTTTACTAATTCACCTAGGATGGAGCATGTGGCAACAATCCCAGTATTATGGGAATTAAATACACGAAATTCATCCAGGTTGGAGCATGTAGCAACAATCCCATATAGCCTGTGAATTTATAGCATTATTATTTAATGCATGACCAGCCTTGTATTTCCTATACTCATTACCGGTGCGGCATGATGACTGAGTGTTGTTCTCAGCAGAGCAACACGAACCTCCAAGCATTAATAATGAAGCATGTACGAAATACCCGTACAGACTACAACTCTCGGTGTGTTATACTAGCCCGATTGAGCATACATCTCTCGGTGTGTTATACTAGCCCGATTGAGCATATTTGAATCTGGATTTGTCCATATCGGTCTCGAAACGATCACGACCATCCAACTTCACCAACATGATTGGATGGCTTAGATTGAATCCATGACCCCAAGCCGGTATTGGAATATTCACTACCGACCCAACGCGGGCCCCGCATGGTCGGCCTCCCCAAAAGGGTGGCATAGCTTGCCAAACCGTCCAAGCCAAAGCAGTATGGACGAAAAACCCTAAATTAGGGTTTGCGGAACATTACATGTGTCGCAAAACAATCTCAACCATCCATCTTCGCAGGCATAGATGGAGGGTGTAGATGTAGATTCAAAGGGCCCAGAGCATGTCAACACGCTCACTGTAAGCCCGCCTACACACATGACCGATCGGTCAGGACCAACCATGGCTGGTAGTTCCAGATCGTGCGCCCAAAGTGGGCATGCCGCACGGTAGGAAAAACCTAATTAGGGTTTGCATTGATCGCAAACGTCCGTTTTCTCCTGATCAAATGTAGGGTTTAGGAGTCGACTGAGCAGGTCCAGTGAGCATCAACATGATCAACGTGGACCCATCTATCTCCACACCCGATCGACCAAGGCATACCATGCCTGGTCGTTCCAATTCGCACGCCCAAACTAGCGTGGTCACACTTCCCAATCGCAAACTGATCTCGACCACTCAACTTCGTCGGACGAATTGAGTAGCTTAGATCACATTCTTATGTGAAAGTAAGGTATAGGCATGTACATCAGCCTGCCACCCACACGCCGAACCAATCGGCCGGGACCGACCAAGCTTGGTTGTCCCGAAACGCGAGCCTGAAGAAGGCATGACGCGCGACATTTGCGGCACCAAATTTACGTCAGTAAATCAATCCCGATCGATCCTCTTTGCTTAGGACAAATTGAGCGGTCCAGATCACACTTTCACGGGACAATGAGGTATGGGCATGTATACCGGCATGCCGTCTACACGCATGCCCGATCGGCCATGCCAAAATCGTGTCCCAAGCTTGAATTCGACCAAGCTGAAAAGTGGTGCTTGCGCACCTCTTCTAAAACCCTAATTCCACTAACGGTCGCGAGATGAGTGTCTCAAAGATCATCTCGTCCGTCCAACTTCACCGACTTGGTTATACAGCCCACGGTCGGGAGTTAATTGGTCGGTGAGGCGTCATGGTGATCTCCACCCATCACTCTACCATACCATGTGGTCGGCCAAGGGAGGACTTGCTTGCGCAACCTCCAAACCATCACATGAAGTAGGCTGGACATGAGGCTATTTTGAGACGCTCAAACAACGATGCTTCATACATGTTGAATATACTCGATGCAAGATTCGCATAGAATACACACGATACTTCATAAGTATCGACTTCCTAAATAACTTAGTTATTTAATCTAGCATTACATGCTACTTTCTGTGGGTCCCACGATCCACACACTCGAGACATCAATCATGTCACAAACTGGGGGATATATACTGGGGTATTGGTCTGGCGGTTTACAGCGTGTAGCGCGCAATGCGCCATCACAAGAACGTGTCAGGAAGTCATGGACGGTTAGTGATGATGGGAGAAGTGGCAAGACTGGTCGTGTGACACTAACACACGACTCCACTACTCCATCACTCCACTTTCTCCACTTCCCACGAGATACGAGGGTTAGGCTTAAAGACTTGTATAAATAGGTTCTCCTCCCTATTTTCCTAACAGGAACAAGGCAAGGCAAGACAAGACAACGAGGGGGCAAGTGTTGATACAATCGTACTCAAACACCGGAACTGATAGCTTACATCCTGCAAGCCAGTTCAGCTTTCTGATACAAGTCATACATAGCCAACACCTTCACAATCTCAACACCTTCTTCGCTTCCCTCCCTAAGATCAACCCTATCTCCTTCACTTTGTGACCGAAACAAGTCTGGAACGACCATTTCTTGGTTTAGGCCGGATTTGCACAGATTGATTTCTCGAATCTACAAGCACTCCCGTGCAGTGTATTTGTTTAAGGTTTAGACTCATTTCTCATCCACACACCCCAAATTACCAAAACCGGCGAAATAGTTTTCACCCATAAACAACTGCTACGTTTCCAACTTGAAACGTGGTTACCTTCACTACCATAACTCCAATTCGAAACGGGTTTGGACCTGGTACAACTCCTTGATTCTGCGACACGTTGTCTCTGACTGCTTCCAAGCTCTTGGCAAAATGCTTGAAAGGATCGACACCCCACTCACATCTCTTAGTGGCGGTTAGGTTGTTGATCGAAACAAGTCCCCGAGCCTCAGCAAGAAGAGGTTTTACTGTTTGTAAAAAAGGTTGTTCAATGAGACTTACTTGGGATCGAAACCTTTTAAGGTATGAGTTCGGGCTTTCTCCAGGAAGTTGCGTCACATTTGCAAGGTGTCGATACGGCAACAAATAATCTTCAGGATTTGACGGTTCATTGGAGATTCTTTCAGGTATTGAAATCGGCAAAGGACACACTCCTAGTGCTTCTTTGTTGTCGTGTATCCACGGGCGTCCGAGGACCATGTCGTAATTCGGATACTCTTTTACTATGTAAAATTTAGCCTGTGTTAGAGCATCACCGATTTTAACTTCAAGGTCAATGCATCCATAAGCGTCTCTGAATTCTCCTTCTGGGCCCTTGATCACGGTTGGGCTGCGAATAGCTTCATGTTTCGAAATCTTTGCGGCTCTCAGAGTTTTGACGGTGATGATGTTGAATTCGGAGGCAGCATCAATCAATATTCTGTCAAACTCGACATCCTTCAAACGAGTGACGGTCAAGAGTCCCCAGTTCCCCTTGCTGGTTGCATCTTCCAAGAAAGACTGAGTTTTCGTTGTTTCCCTTTCTGGATATAAGCGCCTACCTGACACAATGCGGTTGAGGGCTGCAAATATGTCTTGACGCTGTGCCTTGGAGAAATACAAGATTTCACACAAATATTCCATCATAGACTGTACAGTCTTGTGAACAGAATCCCCGGAGATCATACAGCTCCTAATAGGAAGAGGATCCCTATAAACACCTTCATTTCCTAACTGGAGCTCTCCTGCCTCCACCTTTTCTCTGAAAATGTGTTTCAATTTGTTGCAATCCTTGGTCGGGTGATGGACGAACCTATGGTAACAGAAATATTTGGGATTTGCCATCTCTTCCTCGGTCGGCGGACGTCTGATAGGAGGTAGCTTGATCGCGTCATCTTGAATCCACGCTTCCAAGAGTTCTATGACTTCATTCGTGGGAAAGGGGAAGTTCGGAACTGTGTCTCCGGATTCTTGCACAGGAGCCTTGCCCGCTCCCTTTCGAGATGAAGTCGTCGTCTGCGCTGGTGCTGCACGCTTGGGTGGTTGTTCTGCTGTTGATGCTTTCGTCTTTCCTCCTTCGTCCACCACACTCACAGAAGGACCGGTATTATATTGCTTGTTGATGAGACGCCCGCTTCCTCAGCTTTCACGCGCATCTTCATTTCGGACAATCTTAGTTCTCTCCAACAATGCTGGGGCTGTTGTGGCCGATCGCTTAGCGGCTTCATGGAGCTCAGAAAATGTTTGAAAGCCCAGATTCTCTAATAAAGCACGGTATATGGGAATCATTCCGTTAATGCATAACTCCACCAACTGGCGTTCGGTGACATTCGGATCATGACAATCCAACGCTTGAGTCTTAAACCTCTTCACGAAGTCGTTCGGATGTTCGTTGCTCCGTTGAAAGATTCTTCCCAAGTCTGAGAAGGTGACCTGCTCAGACACGAACAAATACTTCTTGTAGAAGGCACTGACCATCTCACTCCAGTTGGATACACTGTTAGGTGCGATGTTGTTGTACCAACTACCAAGTGTATGCTCTTCCGGTAAGTGACTTAGAGAACTCTTTCAGGCGGAGAACATGATTGTATTCGTGTTTCCCTAAAGACTCCAAAAATCGAGAGACATGTTCATGAGTGTTACCAGTACCATCATAAAGGGAGAATTGAGGAGAGGTGTAGCCTCTTGGAAGGGGAATCAGTTGCACATCTTGAGGGTATATGGGGGCTGATGCTGGTGCATGTCCGCTGGATTTCCTTTGCCCCGGTTTTGGAGGAGTCGCTCCAGGTCCTCACGCGTAATGAAGTTGGATGGCTGGTCCCTTTCTCTTGGGCGTTCATGAGCGTCACGAGCTTCTTCATACATGTGGGCCCGCGCCGCTGAAGCGCCTATTCCGGGCATATTGACTGCGCTCCTTGCTGGCTCTGGGGGCTGTCGTGACTCCTGTGGAAATCGGTCAGTCAATGTCTTGAGAAAAGTGAGTACCTCTTTCTAAGTTGCAGCCATGTCCGTTTGGGATCTAGCAAGAACTTCCTGCCTTTCCATCAAATCCACAATGGTAATAGGGGGTTGTCCTCCTCTGGTTCCTCCAGCCCCTCGTCCTGACGGGGGATTAGCAGTTGCCCTGGTGACGACTGGAGGCGTTACACTTGAAGAAATGCCAGGATTTGCGGCTGCTCTGGCTCTGGTGATGGGAGGTGTCACGCCTACTAGAATATCTCCTGCTCCGCTGGTGTTGGTGGTAGAGGATACGGCTCCACGAGATGTATTGATCACATTCTGCACGGCAGCTCCACCGACAGGGACATCGATACCAAGAGTGTGGTCAGCGCTAGTTCCATCGGAATTGATCGCCGATCCTGACCTAAGTTCTACCATCTTGAAATTTGAACAGATTGAAATGAAATTGAAATTTGATCTTGCAACCGAGAGATTAATATCCCACTATGGTCGCCAATTGTTTATGGGTAAAAACTATTTCTGCTGGTTTTGGTAATTTTGGGTGTGTGGATGAGAAATGAATCTAAACCCTAAACAAATGCACTGCACGGGAGTGCTTTCTGATTCGAGAGATCAATCTATACAATTCAGGCCTAAACTAAGAAATTGTTGTTCCAGACTTGATTCGGTCACAAAGTGAAGGAGGTAGGGTTGATCTTAGGGAGGGAAGCGAAGAAGGTGTTGAGATTGTGAAGGTGTTGGCTGTTTATGACTTGTGTCAGAAAGAGGAACTGGCTTGCAATGATGTAAGCTATCAGTTTTGGTGTTTTCTGGATACGAATGACAATACTTGGTTTTTTGTGCTTGTCTGTGTTTGTCTGTGTTGTTTGGAAATAGGCAAAGGACCTATTTATACAAGTCATTGAGCGCAAACCCTCATCTCGTAGGAAGTGGAGGAAGTTGAGTGATGGAGTAGTGGGGTCGTGTGGGTGATTGCACGATCACGTCTTAGCCCACTTCCCTCATCATCGCTAACCGTCCATTCCTCCTGACACGTTCTTGTGATGGCGCGTTGCACGTTGCATGTTGTAAACCGCCAGACCAATACCCCAGTAAGTATCCCCTAGTTTGTGACATGCTTGATGTCTCGAATGAGTGGATCGTGGGACCCACTGTAGAAAGTAGCATGTGATGCTAAAATAACTAAGGATTTGATATTTATGAAATATCGTGTATGCTCAATGCATGTAATGCATCGCAAACAATCAACATGTATGAAGCATCGATGTTTTAAAGCCTGAACGAATAAGTTGCGGACCAAGCGTCTTAAAATAGCATCACGTCCAAACATCTTTGAGTGATCATTTGGAGGCTGCATGGGCGAGTTATCTCCTGGCCGATCACTCCCTTTGGAAGAGTGGTGGATGGTAATCATTAGGATGCCTCACAGGTCGTCTAGCTTTCAACCTAGGCTGTCCGACCAAGCTAGCGAAATTGGACGGACGAGATGGTTTAAGACGGCATGCGTGTAGACGGCATGCCGGTATATATGCTCATACATCTTTGTCTCATGAAGGTGCGATCTACGCCACTTAATTTGACCGGCAAAGATGAGTGGTCGAGATCGATTTGCGGCAGAAATCCATTTCCGCAAAGGATTTGGAAGCCGCTCACATGTTGACATGCTTGGGACCTTTTAAGTCTATATATATACCCTCCATCCAAGCTTGCGAAGATGGATGGTCGTGATCGAACTGCGACAGTTATGCAGCGCCGCAAACCCTAATTAGGGTTTTGAAAACAGCACGTACACACGATTTTGGCCAAACGGTTTGGCAAGTTATGCTCCTCTTTTGGAGGAACCGATCATGTGGGGCCCACGTTGGGCCGACAGTGAACGTGTGTGCACTTCTCTAATGATCTTAGGCGCAATCTAAGCCATCCAAACATGCTGGCGAAGTTGGATGGTCGTGATTTATTTAGGACATTAGTGGAATTTATGTGATGCTTGCAAAGCATCATACCAACCATGTTTCGAGCATGCGATCGTGGTTGCATGTCCTCGTCGCGAGCAAATCGATCAGGTAGGGATAGAGTGGGCCCGCTAATATGCGTGCTAGCGCCTCCTCCATCTTTCATGGTGCGATCTGAGCCGTCCAATCAAGCTAGTGAAGTTGGACGATCACGATCATTTTGAGACTGTCTCAAGCAGTCTTGCTCATTTGAGCTTCTTCCAAAGCAGCGTGGCCACCCTATTTTGGGCCTGGCGTTTTGGCATGCTGGGAAATAAAGTGTAACATTCGACCGGCTAGGGCATAAATAAGCCCGCCAGTGGTCATTATGGTGATATCCTTCTCCTGCTATGGCTCGTCTAGGCTGGTTAAATCATGCGGTCAACCTGCGTGGCCGTGATCGTTTCTGAGACTGATATGGACAGTCCAGATTTCCCTTAGGAAATTAAATATGCTCAATCGGGCTAAAATAACACACCGAGAGATGTAGCCTGTACGGGTATTTCGTGCATGCCTCACTATTGACACTTGGATATTCATGTTACTCTGCTGAGAGTAACAATCAGTCATCATGCCGCACCAATAATGAGAGTCCTGCTGAGAACATCACAGGAAATAAGAGGCAATTCATGCATTATAAATAATGCTAAAAATTCACAGGGTATTTGGGATTGTTGCTACATGCTCCATCCTGGATGAATTTTGTGTATTTTAATTCACAAAATATTTGGGATTGTTGCTACATGCTCCATTCTAGGTGAATTATTAAAGCGAAGAGGTACTCATCACTTATCAAACAACTTTATCCTCTGCAGGATGTTAGCGCATTAAATTTGGCTTTACAATTTTAGCCTTTGAACCAAAATCCACCATCAACAACTATGACTCAATATAAGAAAATCTTATGGAGTATATAGTGCAGTAATAACACAAAAGTGTGATCACGAGTAGATCGATACTGCGAAAAATTCTCAGAAAGTTTGTTCTATTTTTAGTTCAATAAACATAATAGATTTAACTTTTGAGCATATATGAGATATCAGTTCAATTCACATAAAGTAAAGGACACATATATCTCATAAGACTTTGCAATACATTAAACCAATAATGATTGAATACTACATTCATATTCCAAAAACTCTAGAGTTTAAATAAATAAATCTAAAAACATGCAAGATGAAAATCGTTGGAAATAGCCTATGTAATCACAATATTTGCTATACCAAACCCTAGTTATCCCTCTCGAACACAAGGATAAATCCTCACAAGAAGTTTCCTAGTAAAAAGAATCCATTAAGACTTTAAACTTCATTTATTTCTTCATACCTTTCCATAACTCCATCGTAGAACGTGTCATTGATGTCCTTAATTCGCTGAACAGTTGAGGGACCATGTTCGTGGGTTAAGACGCCAACCTTTCGATTGACTGTGCGAGCAATTTGTCGAGCTTTTGTGCATTCAGAGATCAGCTTCTTCTGGTTCCGTATCAAGATTTTTTTCTTTTCAAGGATTTTGGTTTGACAATCAATAATATGATTTATTTGCAATCTCAACCTCTGAATCATTATGAGAATGAGTTAGATCCTTGATAGACTCAGTAACCCAAGAGTTTTGTTCTTTCCTTACATCCATATTTTTCAAAAAAGACCCTTGAAATGCACTTCTTTCTACTTTGACATCTTCATCATCATGTTCAATAGTTTCATGAGGTCTTTTTGAGCTTTTCATCTTTTAAGTAGAAGGATGATAGGATTCAACTATTTATTCGATTAATACTGAATTTTTCGAATGTATAGGAATCCTATATTCTTATTTATAGATGGCATACTCTTAACCCTTGTTAGATACGTGAACTGGTACACAAACCTTAGTTCATGAGCTGAGTTCACGTATTAAGGGATGTTTAAAAAAGTTTTCAACACATAATATTTACTTAAATAGCATTTAATCTCTTGAGTGTCAATAATGAGTTTTTAGCTCAATAAATAATGATTTCCAGAGAGAAACATATTTAGAGCACAGGAACCATTAATCCTTAATAGTTAATGACGAAAGATCAATGAAACATTAAGGAGCCCGGCTCAACTAAAATGTTGTGTGTTACTTTTCCAAAAAGAGATAAAAATAACTACTTAAGACTTGAGCAACCTCATTCTTCATACCATAATTGATATGAGTGCAGTCCTTGTAGCTCTTAAGTTAGTTTCAAGGACCAGCAATATACCGTTAGGTAACAAAGTGAGACACAGTCTCACTAAATGTATCACAAGGTGATGCATTGAGGTTTTTCATGTGTTTATTTCTTATTTTTCTCTCCTTTCTTCTAGCTCGTTTCCTCATAGAAGATTCTGATCTTTCTTCCTTTGTGATAAGGAAGTTTGATGAGTTCTCATGTTTCCTGAACTGATCAATGACACTTGAACGCTCCTCATATGAAGAGTTTTTCAAGAAAAAAAGTCGAGGACCTCGTAAAATCCGTTTCAAGAATTAGGAGTTAGGAACCAAACTCTTAGAGGTAGTATTTCCGATCATACCCTCTTTACCAGTAGGAGGTCTGATACTAGAAGTGTAGTTAGGCACTACAGAAGGAGGGTATCTGAACTTATGTAAATTACGAGAGGATTTATTTTCATAAGTCTTCATTTTTTTTTTTACGGAATTAAGATCGATTGAAGTTGTTGACAGATTTTTTACTTCTTCTGTTAGAGCACTGCTCGGTCGAACTCACAAGTGTTGCTATATCAAGCTTGTTGTCAAACTTAGTTGTCAAAATTATATCTTGATTTCTAGTCTACAATTAGTTAAGTCTCGGTCTAGGATAGAGGTAGTTGAGAAACGAACCAGTCATCATTTGCGTTCTACCGTTTGAAGGCGAAGATCAACCGAAGCTTTTGAAAAACTTCATCAACAAAAGGTAAGTGAAGAATGAACCACCTATTTCTCAAGTTATATTCCCTTTTCTATCCTTGAGACGATTGTCGCATATCTAATTAGACTAGCTTGCATAGACAAGAATTTCGAGTCAAAAACTAATTATTTAATTTACGAATTTCTCGAAATATAATGACTAAGCTTAATGAACATTTGTTCATACATGATCAAATTTCGGTGGAGAACAATTTATTGTTCGGAACCAAATCATGATTCAAGTTTATCATTCGAAAATAGCCTGGAAAAGTGATATGTGTCATTGATGTTATTTAGGAATGTTTTGAAATGATTTAGAGAGATATAAAATTACTATATTCAGAATACAAGACAGTGTTATCAGTCTTACAAACTGAGAAAAATTTTATATGTCTGAATCCGTATTACATGTACTCGTACACGTAGCGGAGTAGCTATATATCGACTTTCAGATTTGTATGATATGCATATTCGTATGTACATCATGGGAAAATCTATTTGTTTTGTGATCCGGATAGGTATGCATATTCGTATGCAAACCATTTTGGAACTGTGGTAAGGGAACCGGGTTAAAAAATCAAACTGGTATGCGAGCCAAAACAGTTCTATGTTCTAGAACAAGTTTAGTACCCAAATCGGTAAGTGAACTAAAAAAGTTCTGTCAACTCCGGAACTTTGAGTTGCACCTAAGTTTGCAAATGTAAAAGTTATGTCAACTCCGGAACTCGGTTATTGCTTATAAGTTTGCAAACCGGTCCGCGTACTGTGACTCAGCCGATTCACAAACGATTCAAGTAATTGTACTTTGTACATTTACCAACTATGTCGATTATGATTCAAGTGTAATTAAATTATTTCTATGAAGTGATTTTCATTTGATCAATTCTCTATTTAACACTAGACTCATCTGATCACATGACTGTGACTCAATATTAATGTCTTAGTGAACATGAAAATGAGTGTTAAGCTTTTAAAGTTCAAATCGGCTAGTTTGGGATAATCATGTTGGACATAGTCTTTATACACGGTTCAGTTACGGTTTACCTAACCAGAGTGTGTATCTTATTTATGTGATTAAGATTCAAAGCTTTCATCTAATGGTGAGTATTGTTTGCTTGGTTCCAATGATATCTTAGCTTAAACCTAAACCAACTTAGGCTTTGAAGTCTATATAAGGGGAACTTTTATCAATTGGGATCTTTGAATCTTGACACTATTTTTTGGTGTGTCCTAGTTGTATCTAGAGTCTTCCTCTCCAGAAACCCTTTTAAGGTTTAGAGACTATAAAGACTTCATTTGGATTCGTGAAGCCAGATCTAGTTATCTTTTATCTTGATAACTCGAGTATCCTGATCTTGATTGTTTGTAGAGCCTTGCTCCAACGATCAAGAATCAACAAAGTTCTATTAGTCTCCTACTTTGTTGATTCCACTTCGGGTTGCATAAGTCCGAATTTTGAGGATAGCCAGGATTTTGTCAAGTTGCTATCGATTTCCATCATATAGATCTATCATGTGATCTGATCATCCGTTTAGATTATAAATCAGGAAATCAATCATAGGCTTAATCTGTGGGAGGCAGATTTGGTTTAAATTCTTCAACTGAGTTGAAGCAACTCTTAGTTGGTGTGAGACCGTCTAAGGGAATTAATTGTGCGGAGTCCTGCTGGAATTCAAGAGGCGTAAGGAGCACGATCGGTGCTGCGTTGGTACCTAAATTGATCTCATGTGGGAGACGAGTTCATGTATTGTTTGGGCTCAACTACATTCCGTAATCGACCAAGTATGAAGTTAATTGGTAGTAGGCTAGTGTCTGTATCGGCTTAATACAATTTGGTGTTCAATCTGGACTAGGTCCCGGGGTTTTTCTGCATTTGCAGTTTCCTCGTTAACAAAATTTTCTAGTGTCTGTGTTATTTCTTTTTCCGCATTATATTGTTTATCTTTATAATTGAAGTGTCTGTGTTATTTCTTTTTCCACATTATATTGTTTATCTTTATAATTGAAATATCACAGGTTGTGCGTTGATCAATCACAATAGATAGGTCCAACCTTGTTTGTTGGATAAAGCTTGATTGATCCTTGGATATCGGTCATTGTACCGTCTAAGAACTCTCTTTGTAGTTAGGTTCACGGATTCAGTTCTGTAATCGTTCTAACAACAAGGGAGAGAGAGAGATATAACTCCGGTTTCAAAACCAATAGTTCCTTTACGGTATGTATACATGGTATGCGTACGATTCCTGGTTCACGAGCAACAGACTTTTTATGGTATGGATACCGGGTATGCGTACCATAAAATCACTGCCGAACTATAGATACGCCGGTACGTGTACTGAGTACATGTACTGTGGCTCCAGACCTATAACAGTTCTCCCAGTATGTGAAACTGGTATGCATACTGTGCTGTATCCAGATTTACAGTAATTCTATATTTTTCTCTAAATCAATTCGAAACATTCCCAAATAACATTAATGACATATATCACTGTTCCATGATATTTTCAAATGATAATCTTGAATCACGATTTAGATTATGAAAAATAAATTGTTTTTAACCGAAATTCATCAAGTATTAACAAATGTTCATTAAGCTTAGTCATATATATTTCGAGAACTAATTACCAAGATAAACTTGACTCGAAATTCTTGTTATGCTTGAAATAGTCTAATTAGTCATGCGAAAACGTCTCATAGATAGAAGGATGAATATAACTTGAGAAATAGGTGGTTAAGCCTTCACTTACCTTTTGTTGAAGAAGTTCTCCAAAAGCTTCGGTTGATCTTTGCCTTCAAACGGTAGAACGCAGTGATGTCCGATTCTCAACTATACACTTTTATCCTAATCCGAGACTTGACTAAGTATAGACTAGAAATCAAGATACAATTTTGATCAACTAAATTTGATACCAAGCTTGGTATAACAACATTTGTGAGTTCGACCGAGCAATGCTCTAACAGTTCTGATATACTCCATGACCATCAAGCTATTTTGCAGATGTTCCTAGAGGTAATTGCAGATTTTGGCAATGAAAATGTGATACGGTTCATAACTGGTAGTGGTTTCAATATGAAGGTCGTTAGATAATGATTGCAAATTAAATAACACCCTATATTCGTTTGGACTCATTGTGCAGCATACTGAAGGGGGTCGTTTCCATCAAAATTATTACACGTTCTCACTTATCAAAATTATAAATTAAGCATAATGGTAAGAACGGGTTCGTTCAACAAGAGGTGTTGGTTTTTATTTGTATTAAATGACTTGTGTGAAAAGGGGGGGTTTTTATGAATTATCTGAAGTAATTTTAATTAGATTGAAAACAAGTAAATGATAAAAGTAATCAATGAGATGAGAATGTTGGTTAAGGATTCGTTTCTATTCACAAACAATACTTGAGTTAATAATTAGAGTTAAAATTTGATTTATCATTATCAAAAGCCCTAGAATAACTCAATCGCGAGTATACCTCGTTAAGCTTGTATCACCATACACACATGATGACGCGATTACGAATGCCACTTAGCGAACAACCCAATGCATCATTCAATCACGTTCAATTCTCCAAGAGCATTAAGATTTGTGAAATAGGATGATCAATGACATTGGCATACCCGAATAGTCAACTTACAAAAACCACAGTTTACATGTAATTACAAGAAAATATCACTACAATCCGTAATCGCACCATGATATATGTGCTCAAGATTAAATTTTGCGTATTAACAACTTTGATTTCATTCTAGAAATGAATATTAGTTCAATAAATTTGCAGCTTAATTAAACAAACATTCAACCATATATGACGATTTTTCTGTAAGTTATGAACGATAATTATGAGACAAAACTAATTTATTAACCAAGAAACATGTAATGTAAAATGGACTACTTCCCTAACCAATAATAAAAAAATTAACTACTCATGTTTGATATCAAAACACAAATTGAAAAAAATAGATATGTAAAAGCAAACAAATATTTAAGGGAACATTATCCATATGCCCCTAGTATATGAAGCCTGTTAAAAAAATACCCTTTACAACTTAATAAATACCCCTAAACTGTTAGAAGCCCAAAACCCGGATTAGTACTTTACTAAAATATCCCTAGTTAAATAGTGATAAGCTACCAAAAAGACTAATTCAGCGAAATTCATTTCATCTCTCTTCCGTTATTTCTCTCTCTGTCTCTCTCCGTCAAAACTACTGAAACTGAGTAAAACAGATCAAAAAAATCAAAAATCAAACCTAAACCAATTTCTTCTCTACTATTTTAACATCATTTTACTATTACAAGATTCTGAAAATCAAAATCTTTGGAAAAAACGACAAAAATTAGGGTCTGTGATCGAAATCACTTTGATGTTTAACTGTAATCTTCGTATCTAAAGGTAAGCAACGATTCAAAGTGTTATATTTGTTTATTTTAATATTAATTTTTATTTTGATGTTAAAACGTATGTAATTGATAATTTTGTTCCAATTTGGTATATCGATTTGGTTTTTTTGCTTCAATTCTTCTTCCTCTGATACAAATCTATTCATCGATGTTGTTTTTTTTGTTTCAATATCGGTGAATATGTTACAGATCTATGTGATTAGTTTTGTTAGGAGGTTAGGGTTTGAAAGTGATTTTGGTGATATATATACTCGATTTTGTTCATTTACTGATATTTGTTAAATTTCACACTGATTTGGTTTCAATTATTGTTGCGTGCAATCGAATCAAACCACAATTGGTACTGTTCAACATTTTACGGGTGTTGTTGGAGTTAAGAAGGGAGCAAACTAATAAAGGTAAAATACAATTTTTGTTTGTTTTGATATGTGAAGAAATGATGAAGATGTTTGTCTTTTGTTTGTGAAAATGTTGAATGATTATTAGTGATTTAGTGTCTAAGTTAGTATTATAGCTTGAAATTTCCTGTTCAAATTTTAGTTGGTAATTGAGTCTGTGTAAAATTAGTTTGAACTAGTAATCATTGATATTTTGAACATTCGACATTATGTATTTATCCATTACTGGTAATTAGGTTTGGAAGTTGGCTCCATAACTTGCTTTGATAAATATTTGCTGAATCTTTAACTTTTTGTGCTTTCTTAAAATGTTGTGGATGGCAATGAGTTCCACATTATGTATGTATTGCATTGTTGATGTTGTTATAG
The DNA here is from genome assembly GCA_023531295.1 of Papaver armeniacum. Classification (NCBI taxonomy): domain Eukaryota; kingdom Viridiplantae; phylum Streptophyta; class Magnoliopsida; order Ranunculales; family Papaveraceae; genus Papaver; species Papaver armeniacum. Next base: position 506,822 of record JAJJWW010005201.1, read on the forward strand.
GTTACAACTCTAAATTATGAACATTATGGCATCTTATTCAGTGTTTTTGTTGTAGTTTCTAGAACTTTTCTATATTACATTTTGTTGTGTGCTAATTTTGAAGTGCAAAATTAAAAGCATTGTTTTTAGTTTGTCATTTTGTCTCTTTTTGCTTGTTTTAATTTTTATTTGGTCAGTGTGACGTTCCTGTGATTGTACTTCTTCTATGCCAGAACACAAGAACCTGTGATATCTCGTTTTGTAAGCAACTTGTTCAAGTTGTCTCCTAGTTGGAAGCAACTTGTTTCAAGTTGTTCCAAAAATCCAGCACACAAGAATCTTTGGCGTCTCATTTTGGAAGCAACTTGTTCAAGTTGTGTCAAAGTTGGAAGCAACCTGTTTCAAGTTGTTCCCAAAATCCAGAACACAGGAACCTGTGGTATCTCATTTTGGAAGCAACTTTCTCAAGTTGTCTCCACTATTGGAAGCAACTTGTTTCCAATTTGCTCCAGATTATTTGGTAAACTAACTTAAGCTTGACTAATTGTAGTATGTTTTGAATTTATTTTATTGTTTTGACAAAATTGATGTAATGATGCAGATTTTCATGAAATTTACAATAGCCAAAGGAGATGAATCTGCAGTAGAGAGAAGCAAGGTTGCTAGTAAGAGAGAATTACCAAGTGCATAGAGAGTACAAATACTTACTCGGAGTATACATAACATTTAAGAAGGGAACATAAGAGATGTAACCGTCTAATGGAAATGACCGAACAAGAAGTGGCTGCTAAAATAAACAAGAAAAGGGTCAAGATGGCGTTCCATTTCATGGATTCAACTGATTTAATAGAAGCTTCAGCATAAACCTCATACAGGATAGTTTTATGTGAGTTTAGATGAAAGTTAGATTTTAGCATTCTTCACATAGGGATGTAATTCTGCAATAATTTAGATGTAAACAGATAAATCTGCACTCTTTATATATTTTTAGCTTATTATTGTTCGATGAATTTTTAAGATGTAAACATTATACAGGATGGTTCTATGGTTGCACGTATACATAGCAAAGAATACAAACTGACCTTCGCAATTTTTTTTCCTAGAGGCAACTTGTTCAGGTTGGCTTCAAAACTGAAAGCAACTTGATTCAAGTTGGTTGCAAAGATGGAAGCAACTTTCACAAGTTGGCTCGAAATCTAGGAGCAACTAGAACAAGTTATCTCCAAATATAGATTCAAACCAGCACAATTTCCACATAAAAAAGGAAAGAAAGTAGAACCTGTAGCAGAAAGTCTTACATACAAAAAACCAACATAACAAAAAGGAAAATCCAATTCATAAAACAACTGAGAACAAATTGTTTAGAACTGGAACATAACTGATAGTACATGGGTTGTTGGTTGGTGAGGGGGTGTGTTGAGTTTTGAAGCAGAAACTGAGATGGTGGTCTGGTTGGTGATGTCAAGTTGCAGCTGGTTTTGTTGTGTAATCTCTGCAGCTGCAGTTGGAGCTACTACTGTGACTGATGGATCTGGCAGATGGTACAGAAGCTAAGAAGGTACAATTGAAGATGATAGTTGGTTTAAGGCAAAGATTCGGAGTTAAGATCTGAGGCTATTATGATTGAAGCAATTAAAGTTGGTTCAAGCAGTGGTGATGTCCTGATGTTGTTGCTGGTGTTGCAGGTGCAGCTGCAGTTCAGATGGAGCTAGAGCAAGAATTGATGCAGAAGCAACTTTTACAAGTTACTCCAAACTGAGATCAACTAGCATAAGTTGTTTCCGAAATATGGGATCAATTAGCACATCCAGATACAACTAGAAAAAGTTCTTAAAAACATGTTGACAAGCATACCTACAAAAAGTAGAACCTGGAGAAGAAATATAAAGAAAAAGAAAAATCCACAAAACTGGAGGCAACTTGTCGTCTATACAGCTCGAGATAGAAAAAAAAAAATGAATTCGAATCAAGAACACTATTGACTCTAGTTAAAATTTGGTAGTGACATAATCAAGAAGTATAATCAAAGCAGCTAGCCAAATTGTCTCCAAATCTGGAGGCAACTAGTATAAGTTGTCTCCAAACCTAAAGGCAACTTGTTCAAGTTGTCTACAAATATGAAGGTAACTAGCACGAGCGTTGTCTCCCAAAAAAAAAAAAACATACACAAATGAGTGAACCTGGCGTGAGTCGAACACACATCTTCTGACATGGAGTCAGCCATGCTACCATTGCACCACAGATTCGTCACAACTACTATAAGATGTATGCTGAAAGAAAATTTCACATGCATAAAGCAACTATCCAAAGTTGTCTCCAAATATGGAGGCAACTATCCCAAGTTGTCTCCAATAAAAAAAACATACATGAACAAACAGATAAAATAAATGGAGCCAACTAGCCCAAATTGTTTCCTACAAAATATTGTACAGGAAGAAGTTGCTAGAACAAATGGAGTCAACTAGTCCAACTAGCCTTCAAATCCTAGGCAACTAGTCCAAGTTGTCTCCAAATGTGAAAGCAACTTGTTCAAGTTGTCTCCAATTTGGAAGCAGCTAGCAAAAGTTAATGAGCAACAGAAAGTGGTGCTACCATTGCACCACAGATTATAGATATCGAGTCAGTCGTGCTACCATTGCACCACAGATTCTTCTTAAGGTGTCTTTAAAAATATCAACATCAACAAGGTGTATAGAAGTTATTAATCCTTTAAGAACAATGAACATCACAGCAACTAAAGCCATGGAAAAAACAGAACCAAAACAAATATTATATACTAAGTTCAAGATGGAATCATTTTTTTCCTAGCTAGCTAATATAGTAGTGGTTCTTAAACTCGTATTATATATAAGTTTTAAAGAAAATTAAATAAAAAAAATACCAGTAAATGACTACCTCAAGCATACTCCTGATGATTGGTTCTAAAGCATAATTTGAGCACACCACCAATCAGCAGATAGATACTCTTCCTTTACAGTCCACCTTGCAAGCTGCCTGCAAATGACAAATGAAATAATAAGCCACCGGTTTCGAAAAAAGAATAATCTCTATAACAACCATTGTTATCCGACAAAAAAACCTCAAACAAATCAGAAACAAAACCAAAACTCAATACAAAAAAAAAAACAGATACAAGTTGTCTCCAACGGTGGAAGCAACTTGGTCAAGTTATTTCCAAAGATGGAAGCAACTTGATGAGGTTGTTTTCAAAAATATAAATCCAAAAAAATATAACCTATGGCAGCATCATCATCCCGAGGCAACTAGCTCAAGTTGACTCCAAATCTGGAGGCAACTAGCCCAAGTTGTCTTTAAATGTGAAGGCAACTTGTTCAAGTTGTCTCCAATTTGGAGGCAACGAGTAGAAGTTGTGTCTAAAAAAAGTGTACATGAATAAGCTTCTCAAGAAAAAAGAATCGAGAAATACTTACAACACATGCAACAGTCAGTGGAAGCAGCGAAAACGAAATAAAGTTCAGCAAAATTGCATCCTTTTACATGGGTAAACAAAACTTGTTTTAGTGATTTCACATTATCAGCAAATTCATCTAGTAAAAGTTTTATGGATACACACCATTTTGAGTTGATGGTTGCTGAAATTACATCAGGAGTGGACATCCATTTGAAATTGCAACATGTTCCACTTGTTAGGTAGATTCTCTGAATTCTCCTGGGAAAGAAAAAATGTAAATGTGAAGCACCAGCATTAAAAAATCTAGTTTACATCCAAGCTATTCATGTGAAAGGCCACAACCATGGCAGTTGAATCATTCAAAATCAAACATAATATACATTTTTAATTGCTCGAACACTACAACTAAATGCACTGAAATGAGAATCAATACCTACATACTAACCGAGAAGGCAATAACTAGATGAATTGATAAGGTTTGACTGTTCCACAAATGAATAATCACTACTGAAATAAGTGGACTTATACAGAAATCTAAAAACGATTAATAGACTAAATTTACCGCAAGTAAAATGACATAGAACATGAACAAGTATACCTAAGTAGACTCCATACAAAAATCGCAAAAATGATCCTCAATGCTGAGGCAAACAAATAAAAGTAGCAAAAATGATCCTCAATGATCAAATACCACCACCACTACCACATCATTCACAAAAATCTTCATTTCTTAAAATAAAATAAACACCAACGGCATAACCACACTAGTCCAACACCAATACACAACTACTAACTCCAACATCTCGTTTCATCCCCAATACCAACAGCAAAATCCACCATCTCCAACAGCACCACCACTACCATCACTTAAACACCAACAGACGACGAAACCATCCAACCACCAAATCATACACTACCACTAGACACTATAACAAACGTTCTTGCGTCCACAAACTAAGAAACGTAATATCGTAATGGTGGTAGACATAAATCAAGTCATAAAGTCTTTATAATAGCAATTTATAAAGTCTTTATAATATCGTAATGACAGTATACATAAATCAAGTTAAAAAGTCTTTGTTAACGTTCCAGCATACGCCAAAATGTACATTCCAATATAACACGCAACCCCGCCAACAAAATCATCACAAATACCAACAGACAACCAATTGCAAAAGAAAGTCTAAGCTAATAATATTGGATGAATTAGTATATATAATGCTAGTTCTCTCTTGATCATGCATTCCAGTAGCCATAATTCTATATTAAGAAGCAAGTGAAAGTTACAAGCGATATTCATGTTAGGAAAAGATTAGTAGAAAAAATAAAGAGACATTACTGAACACATGAAAAGACGGATAAACTAGACAATAACTTTCGTCCAGTACATATACCTTGATGGAAACGAAAAATGATCTAGTTCGATTTTGGAAAAGAGATTGATGCACTAACTGACTTTTGGTTGTTAAGTAAATCAACACTAACAAGTAGTTAATTACATCATGTTTACCATAAATATCATTCATGTTAGTGTACCTATCTCTTCCATAAACATTTTTTCCTACACATAACAAAATCAACTGCACACACCTGTCATCGGTGTCGAGTTTTATTGCCTTCAAATGTTATTTTCATTACTCTATTATCAGCCAGCATCACCGTCGATTCCCATTCTATATCGTTTTTCCTGCATCTTGATATCTGTCATGAGTACATACAAAAGTATTAATCAGAACCTCGTTTTATAAAGCTTAATTACTATTAAAAAATCTTTCTCATGGAGGCAGTTAAGTTCTTTACAATTAACAACAAAAGCAAATTTAACACAGCTGAATAATTTTAGAATCCCTAAAGAAACAAACATAAATCAATTAGCCTAACTATACTAAATAATCAGTAAGAAATCAACAACATCATATTTCTTAAAATAGAAATTACATCAGTCAATTAGTTTTTGAGCTTATATTATTCAATATTAAATAGAAATCACCACAGTCAGTACAGTTGGGAAAGGAGTAGGGAACCACCATGATTTATATTTCTTCTTTCAATCGCCACCATCACCATCTCCCAACCACCAAAGTCCCGCCAAATCTCCACCACCACCCAAAAAACCAGAACTGCCACAATCTCCCTCACCAATTTCACCATCCACCATCAAAAATAATAACAAACAACTAATCAGAATACCACCATTAATTACGAGCATAAAATGAAACCAGAGAAGAAAGATAATCACCTAAATCCCCTTCGATCTCCATCAACAATTTAAAACCGACGGAGATAAAGATCTAAAAAGATAATCGATCTGATTCTTAGATCTGTTTGTTCTCGGTCCGGCGGCGACGAATCTCAATATTGAATCTTGCAGTTGTTATGGTGGTGCGATTTGGAAGGAAGTGCTGGTAGCGATCGAGATGGTGGCGGTGGGTTTAAGCAGAGGAGGAGACTGTGGTGGTATATTTCTTCTGTTGGTTTCATCGAACAAATGAAGAAGAAGAAATAAAGATGTAAGGGGTTAAAACAGGAAGTCAACAAATTGTGATTTTGTTTTGGATTTATTTTTTACCCCTTGAGGGTGTTTGTGCAAGGCCCACCAATAGTGAGGGTATTTATAACATTCCCACAATATTTAAAGCAAATTGTCGTGTGTGTTTCTCCTAAAGAAGAGGTGTGCCCTTAATTGTGTATAGGCTCCCCTTTTATAGACTCTTCACTTGTAAAATCCAGTTAGGAGTAGAATCATTTTTAAAATATAACCTAAACCGCCGATTTCTAAATCGAGGTCAGGCCTAAATAATTTTTATCTCCTTCCGGAACAGTCTTGATGGGCTCACACCAAAGAGAAGTACCCAAACCATATGATAATCTTTGGCTCAACTTTCATCCCATTGAACTGATAACTTATTCTCATTGTTCAACTATTATTTTCATATAAACTATCATTTCCACATAACTGACAACTTATTCTTAATCATCGATAAGCACTTCCCCGTCATAAATCCATATCACCATCTCCTACATTCCTACGACTTCATATACACAACACCAACACATCTACAATTTCTTCTTGCATTCCAAATCTCCTTTACCCAGTACAAGCCCAAACTCTTACTCACCTGAATCATCAGTTTAACATCAAATCATGGCTGTAACGTCACTTTTCAGTCTGCACCAATGAATAATTCCTTGTTCATTTGGAATAGCCCAACTGTTAGAGCATGGCTCGGTTGAACCCACTAAGCGTTGGTATGTCAAGTTTGGTTGTCATATTTTAGTGAATCAAAACTCATGTTAAGAGTCGCTTGATTATGTACTAGAGTCAACTTCGTATAGGTTAGCTTGAAAGCATTAGGATATGAGACATTACAAGTATTGCGAAGTCTTGAAGATGTGAAGAAGCAAGGAGCTACAACGACAACAATCATCCTTCCACTTGAGGTTAGTGATATTTGAGTTGAACTGTTTCATTCCCTAACGTATCTTTCAAGTCGTGCATATTGATAACAAAACTGCGAAGCATATTTGAACTCTAGATAGACATAGTATTAAGGAATACAATACGAGGTTTATTGCTTAACCATTAAACTTTGTAGATAAGACATCGCCATAATCATTTGAATGCTATTGTGATTATGTATGGGTATGAGGTGAGGATTTCATCCTAGGGAACAATGTTTTACATGTGTTCTAAGGAATTAAGTTCATAAACTTGTTTGTGAACCGAAAAGGAAATTGCCAGGTGTTATTAGTTTTGTTATTCATTACATATGTTATGAACAACCAATATGTGTGATTGAGTATAACCGCTCATAACATGTTTGTGTTCTTGGTATAACTATTCACAAAGGCCTGACTTATGTATTGGTATGACTTTTATTAGTGAAACTGATCTTAAGTAATCACCTGAGATGGTATGATCGAGTTTGTGATTTTATGTCTGACCAAATATGGGAAAGGGGAACCGATCCTAGTAAGAGGTTCAGTACATCACAAAGGGGAATCGATCCGTGTATGGGGTGCATCAAGGTTTATAGCATAAAGGGGAACCGATCCTATGGACATGTGCAACACATATAAGTTAGATACCATATATATGTGGGGAACCGATCCTAGTACCTAGACAACCGAATTTTGGAAAGCTAGTGTGACTATGCACAATACTCACATGGAAGGTAGAACCGAAACTTGTTTTGGTAGAACCGTTAAACCCGTGATTGTGATTGAATATTTGTTTGATCAATCGCATAGTTCTTGAAAGTCAAATGAACCAATTCTAAACTTTGTTTGGAAGTGTGGCAAATCGGTTTCAAGGTTGTAAGTGTGAAAGAGAATTTACAAAGTAAGGATGTCGACATACTTTGAACATGTGTTGTGAATGTTTATTTCTTTAATTGTTCAAAGATATTCCTTAATAGCTAAGGGAATAGAATCCCAGGATCAAAACATAAGTAAGTTAAGAATCTTTTAATTAAGGTTATTAATTTCATTTTGTAGGAAAATATAAGAATTAGTAATGTGCATTTACTAATTAGATTTTCTGAGAGATTTCGATCATTATTTTTGGACGGAGCATTTCCAGGAATTATGGAAACCGAATTTGTGCTTTAATGAATATCTTGAGAATATTTTCGGTTTTGGAAATTCCTTGGTGTCCAAACTTCGTTGTCTATAAATACTTGAAGTTTGCCTTTATAGCAAACTAATCCTTCGTAACAACGTACTTCCTCTTTTGTTGTTGTTACTGGTGTAGCCGCCTATTCGGAGGCGAGAGTAACCTAATTAGGTGAAATCTCTTACGGCCGCTCAGTTTAAAGTCTTCTTTGGGATTGAGAAGCTCTAGCGTGTACCGTTGGTGGGAAACTAGATAATTGCGGTTTATCTTTTGTTTTCGATTGATTTGATTGACTAACGGTGGTTGAAATCTGATTGCACCTAGTTTGTTTATGCTTGAGAATCTTCTCTTCTGATATAAGATTCACTCAAACTAGTTCAGAGTTTCAACGGGGATCTTTAGACTGTTGTTAGTTCTAAAGACGATCTTGTGATAATCCATTGTTAACAGACTCCGTTCTGTGCGTGATTGATCATAAGAGATTCAAGTGATTGTGTGCAGGTTTTTATTGAAGATTTAAGAAGATTTGAAGACAAAGAATATATTGAAGATCTGACTTGGGTTTTATAATCTTTGGTGTGCATAATACTTGTTTTGGTAAAAGAGGATCCAATTAATAATCGGTTTATCCTTGTGGTAGATTGGATTGATTAATTGAGTAGATCGGCATCAACACAATTCTTTGGATTAAGAGTGTTGTTGTCTTAATCTTAAACGATTACTTCAGTAATTGAACATAAGATAGATCTTAGGACCTGACGAAGGAGTTTATGTTAAGATAAACGGAAGAGCCTTTGTTTGACTCATATCACTTGGTTGAAGAGAGTTGATACCAAACAGATTTGTTGTTCCTTTACTGTTTGGAATACGAACCAAAGAAATTGTTCCAAGTACGTGACTTATTTATAAGTTGGAGGCGTGGGAATACAGACGGAACTAGGTAAACTATAGGTTTAGTTGCTTTGTCTCAACTATACGAAGTTAGGTGTAATTTTGTGTAACGGCCTAATCCTGAGAGTATTCAATTCTGGACAAGGTTCCGGGGTTTTTCTCCATTTGCGGTTTCCTCGTTAACAAAATCTTGCTGTGTCATTTACTTTATATTTACGCATTATAATTGTTTTATTATAATTAAAGTAAATTAAACAAACGTTAATTCCTATTTACTTGATAAGCAATCTTATTGTGTTTGGTTAAGTCCGAACCTTTGTATCAAGTAAACATACTTCGTTGTTGTATTGTCTCGATCTAGTATCCATAGACGATCACACGAAGTGTGAACCGATTAGTTGTATTGTCTCGACTCAGTCCATAGACAATCACTTTCGGAGAAAGGACTTATAGGTAGGAAAAGTTTTAGCTTGAGGTATATTTGGGTACCCTCGCCTTTTCACCAACAGTCCTAGTTCTTCAGAAACTCCATATCATATGTTAGTGTCCCCTAATTATTTCTGAAATCTCGTCTAATCAACTCATTACACAACTATTCACATATTAGAATTTGAACCAAAACTCGTTTTCCTAATCAAGCAAATCATTCATAAACATCACCATATATTGGGGAAATTAAAAAATGTGGGGGATTAAGACAATACAACATAATGGGTGGGATGTGATTAAGACAATACAACAAAATGGGGGATATAAATGGAGAACCTACAACTACAAATCAGCAACCTAGTGTCAGGGTGATGATGCACCTAAGAGCAAGAAGATGGTTTATGTCAAGAATAGTAAAAGCTCTGTAGATGAGGTCTTCAAGTCTGGACAACAAGTGTACGTTATACAAATATTGTCCTACATGAAGAGGTTCAAGGAAATCGTTTGGGAATAAAGAACATAATATGAGAACATGAAGTAGCGTTATATTTCAATGCAATAACAACACCAAGTTTCGAAGCTGCAATACAAGTAATTGAGGATTATGGGAAAGAAAGACCACCTGCAAGTTACTACAATATAAAAATTACACATTGATGCAATTCCAAATAGTAAAAATCAAATGAGTTTGTTGGCTCATTAAGCTATTTTGGAAGCAATTAGATGTTCTATATATAATGTCTAATTTTGAATGAATAACAAAAACGATAGATTGATTAACTTCTCAGTAAGTTGCCTAAAAGGACCATTTTTCTAAAATTTATTGTTTATTTATTATGATATAATCCATGACCATCAAGCTATTTTGTAGATTTTCCTAGAAGTAATTGCAAATGTTGGCAAAGAAAATATGATTTCGTTCACTACCGACATTGGTTCCAATATGAAGGTCGTTGGCTAATGATTAGAAGTCAAACTGACACCCTAAATTCTTTAAGACTCGTTGTGCAGCATACTGACGGGTATCATATCCATCGAAATTATTTCACACTCTCACTTATCAATATTATTAATTAATTAAGCATAATGGTAAGAGCGATTTCGTTTCACGAGATGTATTGGTTGTTATTTGAATTCAAAGATTTATGTGAAAATAGGGGATTTTTATGAAGTATCTAAACTTTCTAAAGTAGTTCAAACTAAATGATAACGAGTAAATAATAAAATTAAACAATGAGATGAGATTATTGGTTAAGGATTCGTTTTAATTCACAAACATGTGATTGAATTAACAATTAGAATTAAATTTAATCTCCCATTATCAAAAGTCCTAGAATGCCTTGATTGCAAGTATACCCCGTTAATTTCCTTGTATCACAGTACAAACATAACGATGCAAATACTAAATATATTTAGAGAATAACCCAACGCCTTGTGCAATCAAGTTCAGCTCCCCATGAGCATTAAGATTTGTAAAATAGGTTAATCAATACAATTGACATACCCGAGTATTCAATTTAACAAAAGTCACAGTTTACATGCAATTACAAGAAAATATCACTATAATTTGTAATCACACTATGCTACTTGTATTAAGATTTGTTAGCGTTTTCGTATTAACAACACTAACTTAGCTCTAGATATGAGTGGGAGTTCAATCAATTTGTAACTTAACAAAACAAACATTCAATCATATGTGGTGATATTTTCTAAGGCTAAATACAGATGTACCCGTGTTTTTTTTTTTTTTAAAAATCTAGGTTTGTTTTTACTAGGTCGCATTGATTTATTTTTTTTTGAAAAAAAAAGACTCTGTTCAGTTAAGTGCAAGGTGACAATTATTATAAAGTCACATTAACCTCTGAACCACATTTCTTCGGGGGGGGGGGGAATAAATGTATCAAGGATCCTGAAACCAGTATAATGATCCTGAACCGGGCACGACGAACCTGAAAGCAGTGTAACGATCCTTAACCGGATTCGATGAACTTGAAAAAGTGATGTAGAAGGTCGATTCTCCAACAACTAAAAACTTCAAGACACTTGGAAATGATGTGTAACACCCTAAAATCCAGCCACTTACAATTTGAAGAGACTCTGCATTCTGAGGCATTAAGGATCTAAAACATCAATGTTAACGCCCCAAAATCCAGCTTCTCAATATTATAAAAGAATAATTTGACATCTTGAGGCATTAAGAATCTAAAACATTTATTTAATCATTAAACTAGAAGTTCTAAACAAAGACTAATCCAAATTTAAACCCTCTCTGAGAATATATATATGTTATAAGAGTATTCTTATATATATAAGAATTCTCTTAGAAGATATATTTATAATAGTGAGTTGATTTTCAAATCAAATATATACAATAATAATGATAATAATAATATATATATGTTATTATTATTATAATAACATCAAACCCAGTGTAACATACTTATGCTATTATAATAATAATAGAATAAATAAAAAATAAAAAATAAAATAATAATAGACAATGTTATTCATAGGCTAGGCATTGTTATTCAAAAAGGTGTTGGCACCCAGCTTGTCGCTCGGCTGCCCACCTCCAATGTAGACGTTGACGACGGTGTATAGTCGTCTTGCTTTAAAATTATTATATAATAATTATTATAATAGACATATTTTGTTATTATTATTATTATTTTATTATTAATAATAATAATAATAATATGCTTCGTCAGGTTTTCTTCGGCGGCCACCATGGTTTTCTTCGGCGGCCAGTTCTGGCGATTCTTTGCCGGTTTTTTACTTCGCAATCACCATGGTTTTTATGATTTTCCCTTTGTCTTTTGATCCTTTTTGGTGTTGTTTTCCACGTTTTCCCCTTGTTTTCCATTTCTTTTCTTCCTGCTGTTTGGCTCGCGGGTTTTGTTTTTTAGGGTTCACACATTTCAATTTAGGGTTTTTCAGATTTTGTAGTTTTTACAGTCACCATGCCTATTGCTACTAGGGCCTATTCTTGCACCGCATCACCTGCGTTCCCCTCTTCTCAGTCTGCTCCTTCCATAGACGCTATACCAGACGAAAGCTTGTGTCATTGCCCCTTCAAGCAAATTAATGGTTGCTCGGATGGAGTCAATGGCAGAGGTTATGTGAAGGGTTCTTTCCTGAATCATGTTTATGACAGGCATCTCTTCTCTGAGGGACCATATGCAGGGATCTGATTGCCTCCAACTCGCACATCTACACAGCTTGGGAGAATGTCTTACGTCGCTTGCGTATGTGGTTATGCTGCAGATGCATGCACATACATGGTTGGAAGAAATCTTGCAAGGGGAGAAACGGGGTTGTCCATGGAGATGTTGTTGCTGGACCGCTCATAGATGCAGAGGTTGTTTTCCTTCTTCACGGGCTAGATAAACCAGGTGAGTGTCTGCCAGATGATGCTGTTGATTGTATGGGTTCTTCCAGCACTGCGTCTTGTGCTGCTGTCACTTTTGATTGTGCAGACGATGACGAAGATGATGCTCTAGGACCCTCCATGTCTACAGATTTACTGAACGCGGTGCTTCAACGTCAATTCACGACTGTTACTAGTATTCCGCATAAGTGCAGGCTTGCCTTTGCGAGGACGTTGAAGATATGTCTTGAAAACGTTATTATCAATCCTGGTAGTCTGGCAACTTGGTTGCAATTGGTTTTTCTCCCAATATGTACCCTCACCTTGTTCAAACCGAGAAGCACTGCCGAGAAGAAGTCAGGTAATAGAAAACGGCTACAGATTGCAGCCATTAACCAGGCACTTGCTGTTTGGAAAGAGCCTCACGGCTGCTCTATTTTGTTGAAGAAACTCCTACATCAACTGTTACACATGGGGTCTAAGGAGGCAGACGAGAAGAGACAAGGTGCTGCTACCTTGTTAGCATGTCAAAAGAAGATTAGTTGTGGCCATTTCGCAGCTGCCATTCGAGTGTTGTCTTCGTCTGGTGTGGCTCCACGCAACGAGAACACGTACCTTGAACTTATATACAAGCATCCACCTGCGCCTCCCCCTACTTTTCCGGGCGATGATGCCATTGGTGACCCAATTACAGTGGATTCTCGGGCTGTTTTAAGGGCTATCAAGAGTTTCCCCAAAGGCACTTCATGCGGCCGTGATGGTTTGTGTGCTCAACATTTAGTCGATGCTATTAGTGGGGCAGCAGCTGCTATTGTAGACGATTTACTTGTTCCGATCACTGGTGTTGTCAATCTTTGGTTGGTTGGGAGATGTCCTGCGGTTTTGGGCGAGTTCATCGCAAGTTCACCTTTAATGCCGTTACTTAAACCTGGAGGTGGTATTAAGCCCATTGCAGTTGGTACAGTGTGGCATAGATTGGTTTCGAAAGTGGCTATTATCTCGGTTGGGAAGGATATGTCTACTTATTTGGGTGATTACCGGTTCGGGGTTGGTATTCCTGCTGGTGGGGAAAGTATTTTACACGCTGTAAATCGTTTATTGGAGTTGAATGGTCACTCAGACAAAATGTCAATGCTACTTATTGACTTTTCCAATGCCTTCAACATGATGAGCAGATCGCGGCTCATCAAGGAGGTTCGTCTTCATTGTCCAGGTATTTCTCGCTGGGTAGAATTTTGCTACTTGAGGCCTGCAAAACTCTATTATGACCATTATATTTTGTCTTCTGCACTTGGAGTTCAGCAAGGTGACCCTCTCGGTCCTTTGCTATTTGCATTAACACTTCACCCTCTCGTGAAGACTATTGCTTCTCGATGCAAACTGGACTTACACGCCTGGTACCTTGATGATGGTACAATTATTGGTGACACTTTAGAGGTTGCTAAGGCTCTGAGCATAATCGAAAATGAAGGACCATGCAGGGGTTTACATGTTAATGTTAGAAAAACTGAAGTCTTTTGGCCTTCTACTGACCCTATAAGCACAGCTGACGGTGTTTTTCCTGCTGATATTGGTATACCTTCTAATGGCGTTAAACTGTTGGGTGGTCCGGTGAGTTTAGATTTGAACTTTATCAGTGATATGATGTTGAGTAGGGTGAATAAGAATTTTCAATTGATGTCTGCAATCAAGAAACTCAAAGACCCTCAAAGTGAGATGTTGTTACTTCGTAACTGCACTGGAGTTTCTAGATTATATTTTGCAATGCGTACTACCAATCATGCTGCCCTGCAATCAGCCGTTGCCCTGTTTGATGATCACTTACTTAAGTACTTGAGACTTCTTATCACTGGTGATGGAGCGGGGTTTGGTCCTCTTCAGCAGCGATTAGCTACCTCTCCCATCAAGGATGGTGGACTTGGCATTTACACCATGGCTGACACCAGCGCCTATTGTTACCTTGCTTCTCAGAGTCACACTATTTCGGTGCAAAAGGTGATTCTTGGTAATTCATTCTCAACTGACAAGGGCTCTGCTTATCATTTTGTACTTCAGAATTTTATTCAGGTATGTGGCTTGCCTTCTACATACTGTGTCGATGATACTGCCCCCCCCTTCCATGCACTCCCTGGTAGTCACTTATTTTGATGCAGTTAAGAAACAAATCCCAGACCAATTTTCTATGACTACAAGAGATTCCATCCTGTGGCAGTGCAACCGGGTCAAGCATGCACAAGATTATTTGTTGGATGTACCTATCAATGGACTTAATCAGTGCCTTGGACCCAGACATTTTAGAGTTGTGCTTTGCTATCGTCTTGGTATTCCGTTGTTTGTTGAGAATGGTTTATGCCCAAGTTGTAACAAATCCATGGATATCTTTGGGGATCATTCACTTCATTATGCTAAGGAAATAGGCCCCAAGTTTCGACATGATTTTGTTCGTGATATAATCACTGATATTTGTTACAAAGCTGGTGTGCCTGCGCGTAAGGAAGTTTCTTTGGGCTTTCTGACAGATGATGACAAGGAGTTGAAAACCTGCTGATATTCTTGTACTCAACTGGGAAAATGGAAAGGATGTTTGTATGGATGTCATAGGTGTCTCACTCTTCACAGGTGAAGGAATTCGCTCTTTCGTCCCTGGAAAAGCCTTAGCTAATGCGGTCTCTCGGAAACACGCTAAGTACTTGGACAAGTGTGTTTCACATGGCCATGGTTTGGGTGTCCTTGCTTTCACTACTTTAAGAGAATTGGGTGAGGATACTTTATGTTTTTTTAAGCGTTTGAAAAATTGTTTAGTTAGTAATGACGCTAGTAGTGGTATTGGTAGTTTTATTTTTCATAGATTAGGCATTGCTATCCAAAAAGGTGTTGGAACCCAGCTTGTTGCTAGGTTACCAACCAAAAGCTTTGTATAACAATTTTATATATATGTTACCATCTTTACAATAATAATAATAATAATAAAAATTTGATTTTCATAGACTTGGTATCGTTATTCAAAAAGGTGTAGGTGTCCAGCTTGTTGCTCGGCTACCTGCTACCGAAGTGTAAAAAAATAAAATAATATTATAATTAAGAACGTGCACCTAGATCAGATGGTCATCCCCGTTCCCCAAAGTTTCATGCGTTCCAGGAGGTCCCAGGTTCGAGTCCCCGATGACGTAATATTGCAGAAATTAACATGGAAGGTAGAGTTAGTTTGCCCCCTTGTGACACAATCTCAGCCCCCCATCCGCTTCGGCTCCTTTGGCTAGGTTACCCATGAGGCTCGCTGGTAGGCTAGCATAACAACCTGTTCAATTAATGTAGTAGTATGTCGTTGGAGCTTAGCTTGTTAGGCATCCAACTAGTTTCATGTAATAATCATTATCCAATAATATAATAATAATAATAATAATCCAACTAGTTTCGGTGTTTCAGCATTTACTACTTTGGGAGAGTTGGGAGATGACACGATTACCTTTTTGAAGAGATTGAAGAATTGCATGGCGGCTCATGATGTTAACAATACTTTAGGCAGTTCTCTTTTTCATAGGCTAGGTATTATTATTCAGAAAGGCATTGGGGCGCAACTTGTTGCGCGGCTCCCAGCCAAATCTTTGTGAATTCATTTTTGTTTTTCTTAATAAAAGCCTTGCTGGATCCCTTCAATAATAATAATAATAATATTATTCTGTGGTTTCCATTTATGAAGTCCATTAGGTTTATTTTTTTCTCTCTCCTCCGACGATGAGCTCCGGCGACGAGCCATGGCGACTGAAAGCCTGGGGATCTTCATCGGATTGGTCTCATCCATTTCTATTGTTGATTTTGATCGTTTTTCCTTCTCTTTTTCTTTCCTTCATCGTTTTGCTTCCACGAGTTTTGCTTTGTAGTATCTCCCTTTACAGTTTCTCCTAGGGTTTTCTTTTCTTTTCTTTTAGGGTTTATCTTTTTTGTAAAGTTCAACCTTCAGCCATGTCTGCATCAACAAGTTCTGCTTCTCGATCTGCCCTTAAACCCCCTCCTTCACCTCGGACAGCGCCTTCACCATCAGCTGGTTCGACTTCTCAGAATGGGTATGTGAATTGTCCATTCAAAAAGTTCGACAGTTGCGGCAACGGAATTAATGGAAGGGGTTATGCTGGTGGTTTTATCTTGCATCATTTGCAAGTTAGACATTCTTTTTCGAAGGATAACGGGGCACATTGCAGAGCTATCATCTCCGAGGACATTGAGGTTTTCAGCGCTTGGGAAGAGTTGTTGCAGCAGTTACGCATGTGGTTGTGCAGCCGTTGCATGACCCTCCATACCTGGAAGTCCCCCTGCAAAGGGAAGGGTGTTCATTGCGACACCATTGCAGGTCCCTTTAATGGCAGTTCTGCGGATTTTCTTCTTCACGGTATCGACAGGCCTGCAGTCTCACCTGTGTTGTTCGAACCTGCTGCTGCTTCCATCGTTGCTGTCCCTGCCAGTTGCGATGACAAGGCGTTGTCTGATGAGGTGTTTTCTCTAACCCCTGACTTGCTTTGTGCTGTTTTCCAGCGCTCTTTTCCCACGGTTTCTAGCATCCCTCATAAGTGCAGGTTGAGTTTCTCCCGCACTATGAAAGTTTGTTTGGACAGTGTGCTATGTAAACCTTCGGATATTACTGCTTGGATCCGTCTACTTCTCCTCCCCATTTGCACGCTGGTACGTTACAAACCCAAAGCTGATGAAAAGTCAAGCAATCGTAAGCGACTGCAGGTAGCGGCCATTCAACAGGCCTTGTTGGTTTGGAAAGAACCAGGGGGCTGTTTTAAGCTGATTACAAAGTTGCTTCACTTGCCAAGTCATCATCAAAGCACCAAACAAGACAGTGAGAAGAAGCCGGATTTGACCAACTTGAGTGCTTGCCGTAGGAAGCTCGAATTTGGACATTATGCGGCGGCGATTCGTGTATTGTCTTCGAACGGTGTTGCTCCTCGCAGCGAGAACACGTTTTTAGATTTACAATCTAAGCATCCTACAGCTCCGCCTCCTTCCATTCTAGAGGAAGATTTTTGTTGTGATCCGGTCACGGTTGATTCATGGGATGTTCGTGGAGCTATCAAGAGCTTCCCTAGAGGAACTTCTTGTGGTCGCGATGGTTTGCGTACGCAGCATCTGGTTGACGCTTTGAGTGGTGCAGCAGCGGTAGTGGCAGATGATTTGTTGGCTTCGATCACGGGAGTGGTCAACCTTTGGTTGGCTGGCAAGTGTCCTAAGGTTTTGGTGGAGCTCATCGCCAGTGCACCTCTCACGCCTTTACTCAAACCTGGTGGTGGGCTAAGGCCTATTGTGGTAGGCACGATTTGGCGACGTTTGGTCTCTAAGGTAGCCGCCTTCTCCGTTGGCAAGGCCATGTCTTCTTATTTAGGAGATCATCAGTTTGGGGTTGGTGTGCCAGTTGGGGGAGAAGGTATACTTCACGCTGTAAATAGTTTGCCGGAACTGAGAGGGCACTCGGATAAGATGTCAATATTGCTTATCGACTTCTCGAATGCTTTCAATATGGTGTACAGGTCTCATCTCATTAGGGAGGTTCGGCTTCATTGTCCAGGTATTTCTCGCTGGGTTGAATTCTGTTATGCTAGGCCTTCTAAACTCTACTATGACCAGTACATCTTGTCTTATGCTTTGGGGGTTCAGCAAGGTGATCCTCTCGGTCCCCTTCTGTTTGCTTTGACTCTACACCCTCTAGTGAAGTCCATTGCTTCTCGTTGTAAGCTCGATTTACACGCTTGGTATCTTGACGATGGCACTATTATCGGCGACACGTTGGAGGTTGCCAAAGCTTTGAAAATTATAGAATCTGAAGGACCGGGTAGAGGCTTGCATCTCAATATCAAGAAAACTGAGGTTTTTTGGCCTACTCTTGATCCACGCAGCCTCGAGGAAGGTGTTTTCCCAAAAGACATTGGGAGGCCTAGCAAAAATGTTAAACTTTTGGGGGGACCTGTGAGTTTGGACATGGATTTCATGAGCGATATGGTTTTGGGCAGGGTGAACAAGACTATTCAGCTAATGTCGGCTATCAAAAAACTCAAGGACCCTCAGAGTGAGATGTTGTTGCTTCATAACTGTGTCGGTGTCTCCAGACTATATTTTGCTATGCGTATCACTAATCATGCCGCTATACAACAAGCCACCGACCTTTTTGACGATCACTTACTCAAGTATTTGAGGCTCCTGATTACGGGAGATGAAGATGGGTTCGGTCCTTTGCAACAGAGATTAGCTACACTACCTATCAAAGATGGTGGCCTTGGTATTTACACTATGACAAACACTCGCACCTAATGTTATCTTGACTCTCAGAGTCAGACGGCCTCGATGCGGAAGGTGATACTTGGTAGTTTATTCCCAACCGACAATGGTGCTGCTTACAAGTTTGCTCTTCAGAAATTTACTCAGGTATGTGATTTGCCTTCTACTTATTGCGTCGATGACACTTCCCCCCCCTTCTATGTACTCCCTGGCAGTTACTTATTTTGACGCAGTCAAGAAGCGAATCCCTGTCCAGTTTACTTTATCTGCAAGAGATTCAATGTTATAGAAGTGTAACCAGATCAAGCATGCTCAGGATTATCTTTTGGCTGTCCCTATTAGTGGACTTGGTCAGTGCCTTGGTCCTCGATAGTTCAGGGCTGTAGTTTGCTATCGTCTTGGTATTCCTTTGTTCGTTGAAGGTGGGTTATGCTCTTGTTGCAATAAACCTATGGATATTTTTGGCGATCATGCGCTTCATTGTGCTAAGGACGTTGGGATTAAGTTTCGTCATGACTTAGTTCGTGATTTAGCTACCGATAGCTATTACAAAGCTTGTGTACCTGCACGCAAGGAAGCGAACCTGGGTATTTTATCAGATGATAACAAGGACTTACGCCCAGCCGATATCCTTGTGCTCAATTGGGAAAACGGGCAAGATGTGTGTATGGATGTCACGGGGTCTCTCCCTTCACTTGGTGATGGTGTTCGTGCCTTTATTAGGGGAGGCTATTTCGAGAGCAATTTAGCGCAAGCGTACTAAATATTTATCTGATTGTGTTGCTCATGGTTACGGTTTGGGTGTCTTAGCTTTTACTACTTTAGGAGAGCTTAGTGAGGATTTTATTTGTTTTTTCAAGCGTCTGAAAAATTGTTTAGTTAGCAATGACGCTGGTAGTGGACTAGGGAGTTTTATTTTACATAGACTGGGTGTTGTTATTCAGAAAGGGGTTGGGACTCAGCTTTTTGCTCGGCTACCAACCAAAAGTTCTGTAGTTTGATCGGATCGTTTATTCATCAAAATAAAACGTACAATTAATTTGACATAATAATAATAATAATAATAATAATAATAATAATATTTTTAATTATTAATTTATATATTAATTCGAAAGAAGTCTTTTACAAGTGAGTGGTAGGAAGCCTAGCAACAAGCTGGGCTCCAACCCCTTTGTTGAATAATAATAATAATAATAATAAAATATATATACGAAGCGGGCACGTAGCTCAGCTGGTCATCCCCGTTTTCCAAAGTTTCATGCGCTCCAGGAGGTCCCAGGTTCGAGCTCCCCATGGCGTAATATTGCAGGAATTAACATGGAAGGTAGTGTTAGGTTGCCCCCCTTGTGACACAATCTCAGCACCCCCCCCCCCCCATCCGCTTCGGCTCCTTTGGCTAGGTTACTTATGAGGCTCGCTGGTAGGTTAGCACGACAACCTGTTCAATTAATGTGGTAGTATGTCGTTGGAGCTTAGCTTGGTAGGCTTCCAACTAGTTAATGTAATATTATTTATCAAATAAAATTAATAATAATATTTAATAATAATAATAAAGAATATCATATCCCAAAAAGGGGTTGGGGCGCAGATTGTTGCGCGACTCCGAGTCATCTCTGTGTAAATTTTTACCTTTCAATAATAATAATTAGTTTTTATAATAATAATATTATTTTTTATAATAATAATAATAACTTTTCTCTCTCATGTTTTCACGCCGGCGACTCACTCCGGTGATTGGAAAATCATTCTAATCTCGGATTCACCATGAGTTCGTCGAGTTTTAACAGCGTTTTGGTTTTCCTTTCGATTTCTTTACCACGTTTTTCAATTTTTCGACCTGTTTTCAATCGATCGCGTTGTTGTTTTTGGTTTTTCATTAGGGTTCTAACTGGGTTTTCTTTTAGGGTTTTTTATTTTTTCTTTCCTCAGTTTCCATGCCTAGGGTTACACGGTCTTCTTCCCAAGCGACACTGCAAACCCCCTTCCCCTAGTTACCATCTTCTTCAACAGTAGTTGTTGCTTTTGATAATGTTTGTCATTGCCCATTCAAGAGCATCCATGGTTGCGGCGATGGGGTTCATGGCAGAGGCTATGTCAAGGGGTCGTTCTTGAAGCACCTTTACGACAAACACCTTGTATCGGAAGCCAGCAAAGATAATGTTCGAAATCTGATAGCGAAGGACTTATCTGTATACCGTGGAATGGAGAATGTTCTCTACAGCTTGCGTATGTGGTTGTGCAGCAAGTGTTTCTACTTGCATGCTTGGTCGAAATCCTGCAAAGGACGTGACGGAGCTAGGCATGATTTCATTCCAGGGCCTTTCAATGGGGAAGGAGAAGACTTTTTGATACATGGTTTGAACAAGCCAGACGAGGTGCACACTGAGGTTTTTGAAGATGTTGCTACTGTGGGAGATACAGTTCCAGGGAGTGATGGCAGGGATGATGTAGAGATCCTCTCTACTGAACTGCTCAACACCGTGCTTCAACGAAACTTTCCCGCTGTCAACTGCATCCCCCATAAATGCAGGCTTGCATTTTCGAGGGCTCTCAAAGCTTGTCTCGACCGTGTTCTAGATAGTCCTTTCACTTTGTCAGGCTGGATTCGTCTTCTGCTTCTCCCTATTTGTACTTTGTCAATGTATCAGCCTAAAAGCTCAGCTGAGCGGAAGTCCAGCAGTCGCAAGAGATTGCAGGTGGCAGCAATTCTCCAAGCTCTTAATGATTGGAAGGAGCCTAATGGCTGTTCAACTTTGGTGAAGAGATTGCTTCAGCAGCCGCTTCGTTGGGGGTCTAAGAAAGATGACGATAAGAAGGCAGAGGAGAAGCAGCAAGCAGCAACGATCGGCGCATGTCAGAAGAAGATTAATTATGGGCACTTTGCAGCTGCGATACGGGTTTTATCTTCGTCTGGTGTCGCCCCTTTTGAAGAGCAGACTTATGTTGACCTGCTGGACAAACATCCGTTAGCCTCACCTCCTGAGGTTCCCATGGACGATATCACTGCTAATCCCATTTGTGTGGGTTCAAAGGCTGTTTTGGGAGCAATTAAAAGCTTCCCTAAAGGTACGTCATGTGGTCGTGATGGTCTACGCGCGCAGCATTTAGTCGATGTTCTTAGTGGAGCAGCGGCGGCAATGGCAGAGGATTTTCTTTTGTCTATTTCTGGGGTTGTCAACCTTTGGTTGGCTGGAAAATACCCTAGTGAATTAGGCGAATACATTGCTAGCGCACCGTCGACGCCATTACTGAAGCCGGGGGGAGGTCTTAGGCCCATTGTGGTTGGTATAGTTTGGCGTAGATTGGTTTCCAAGGTGGCCTTTGCTGTCGGAAAGCATATGACTTCTTATTTAGGAGACTACCATTTCGGGGTTGGTGTTCCGGTAGGAGGGGAAGGTATTTTACATGCTGTAAACCGCCTTTTGGATATGAAGGGCCATTCGGACAAAATGTCAATGTTGCTAATTGACTTTTCAAATGCTTTCAACATGGTGAGAAGGTCTCAGCTCATCAAGGAAGTGCGCATCCATTGTCCTGGTATTTCTCGCTGGGTAGAATTTTGCTACTTACGTCCGGCTAAGCTTTATTATGCGCAATATATCTTGTCTTCAGCACTTGGTGTGCAACAAGGGGATCCCCTCGGTCCCTTGTTATTTGCATTGACACTTCACCCCTTAGTGAAGACTATTTCCTCTCGTTGCAAACTCAATTTGCACGCCTGGTACCTTGATGATGGCACAATTGTTTGTGATACCTTGGAGGTAGCTAAGGCTTTGCGTATAATTGAAACTGAAGGTCCAAGCAGGGGGTTACACCTTAATATAAATAAAACGGAAGTCTTTTGGCCTTCCCTTGATCCTAGGAGTACAATAGAAGATGTATTCCCCCCGGACATTGGTAGACCTTCTAAGGGTGTTAAACTTTTGGGCGGTCCAGTGAGTTTAGATATGGACTTCATTAGTGATATGTTGTTGAACAGGGTGCACAAAACTGTTCAACTAATGGATGCGATCAAAAAACTCAGGGATCCTCAAAGCGAGATGCTTTTACTTCGCAATTGTACTGGGGTGTCCAGGCTCTACTTTGCAATGCGAATTACCAATCCTGCTGCTCTTCAACCTGCCACCAATCTTTTTGATGACCAGTTATTTCAGTATCTGAGACTTCTAATTACTGGGGATGGTGCGGGTTTTGGTCCTTTACAAAAGAGATTAGCTACCTTACCTATTAAAGATGGTGGACTTGGCATTTATACCATGGCTGACACTCGTGCTTATTGTTATCTTGCTTCTCAGAGCCAGACTACTTCAGTGCAGAAAGTGATCCTTGGTAATTTATTCTCAACGGACAAAGGTTCAGCTTATCAGTTGGCTCTTCAGACCTTCACCCAGGTATGTGGATTACCGTCTACTTACTGTGTCGATGATTCGGCCCCCCCATTCCATGCATTCCTTGGCAGTAATTTATTTTGATGCAGTTAAGAAGCAAATCCCAGACCAATTTCATATGTCTGAAACAGATTCCATCTTATGGCAATGTAACCGTGTCAAGCACGCACGATATTATCTTTTGGCGGTACCTATTAGTGTGCTTAATCAATGCCTCGGGCCTAGACATTTAGAGTTGTGCTATGTTATCGCCTCGGTATTCCTATGTTCGTTGAGAATAGTTCATGTCCAAGTTGTAGCAAATCTATGGACATATTTGGTGATCATGCGCTTCATTGTGCTAAGGATATTGGGTATAAGTTTCGCCATGATGTTGTTCGTGATGTTATCATCGAAATTTGTTACAAAGCCAATGTGCCTGCGCGCAAAGAGGTTTCTCTCGGTCTTCGATCAGATGATGATAGAGATCTAAAGCCTGCTGATATTCTTGTTCTTAACTGGGAAAATGGGCAAGATGTTTGTATGGATGTCACAGGTGTCTCTCCATTCATTGGTGACGGTTTCTGCTCCTTTGCCCCTGAAAAGGCTATTTCTGGTGCCGTTTCTCGTAAACTTGCCAAATATTTGGACAAGTGTGCTGCACATGGATATGGTTTGGGTATTCTGGCTTTCTCTATTTTGGGGGAACTTGGTGAGGATACTCTTGTTTTTTTCAAGCGTCTACGGAATTGTTTAGTGAGAAATGACGCCAGTAGCAGCTTAGGTAGTTTTATTTTTTATAGATTAGGCGTTGCAATTCAAAGAGGAGTTGGAGCCCAGCTTGTTGCTAGGTTACCAACCAAAAGCTCTGTATGATTTTTATTTCAAGTTTTTTTTATTTAATTATTTATTATATAATAATAATAATAAAAAAATAGCAGAAGCTAACTAACAAACAAAATCAGCTTCTCGAAGCTTTCAAATTTTGGACGATCATCGACATGTGCACCACTTGATCTATCGCTGAAACCGAAAGTGGAAATTGAGTGAGCACATCATCCCCAAAAGGGTTCCAGTAAAAATAATAACCAACTTTCAAGTAATCACTAGCATGGTTTGAAGACAATATAGGTATTTGTTGGTAAAATGGTTTCAGAAAAAAGTAACATAGTGGAGTAGGTGGATGCTAAATGAAGCAAATCGTCTAAATCCTTAAACAAATGCACTACACGGGAGTGCTTTGAGTTCAAGACCAATCTGTAAGACTCTAATGGATACACAAAAAATGGTTGTTCCAGATTCAATTCGGTCACAATAGAAAAGAAGATAGTCGATCTGTGGAGAGGGAAGCTGAGAAAGTGTTGAGATTAATGATTATTGATTGTGAATATGTTGAACTACTTTGAAGATGATTTCTTTGTGTTACACCGAGAGAAAGCTTATGTGTATTTTTGGGATACGACTGATATTCTTTGTCAATAGATTGAAAACCTTTTTGTACCCGAGGTGGTTAACACATTGATCTCATGTAAGTGGTGGCAGTTGCAAAGAAATGGAAGAGTAAAGAAGTGAAAATCATGGTGAAACCACTTCCATTTCGTTAGGGAGACTTGGTGGTTTTCAGACCACTACCCATTTTCTCCTTCAACTGACAACAAGACTTACTCACTTTATCATCGTGGGTGCATTGTTGAATCGCACATGCTGTAGGCCGCCAGACCAAACCCTAGTGAATATCCCCCATGTGACATTATTGGTGTCCCGAGCATGGTTAGTTCTATTAGATAGACGCGTGTTTAATTGGTCAATTGTTGAACTAGATGTTAGTCTTAGCATATTAATGAGTCTAGCATGTTTCTCAATGATAAGTCTGACATTCTTTATAACGAATTGTCATTTTGATGAATGACGCATAAAGTGTATGCTGAGACAAGAGCAGTGATGCTTTGCATACTATAACGTCAGTTGAGGCATATACTTAGATGATTTGAATCTATATGCATGAGTCTGATGACATTATTTGATTAGGCATAGACCAATGAAATATTGAGCAACTTTTCTAGCGAAGAAATATTTCTAGTTAGAGCGATATTGATAGTCAAAAGAACAATTAAATATTGCTCATAACAATATCTGTAGTCAGAGCAATTTAATATGATCAAATAGAACGACAATTAGATATTAGAAGTCAGAAGAATATTGCTAGCAAAAGCAATATTGCTAGTTAAATGAAAATTGCTAGCCAGAGCAGTATTGCTTATCGGGGAATATTGCTTGTCAGAGCAATATTATTAGTTAGATGATTATTGCTAGTCAGAGCAATATTTCTATTTAGAGCAATAAAATATTGCTACAAGCAACACTTGATTTATCGATGAAAAATATTAGTAGCAAGACCAATAAAATAATTAATTTTAAAATATTGATAGCTAGACCAATACAAAATGATTGGTGTTTAGATCTAGTTAAAATTATGCTTCTCGGAGCATTAGGTCAACTTTGGTAGAAGGAGCAAAAAGTGATGAAAGGAGGACCGAGATGGTGCAAGAGGGACCGATCAAGGTAGATAAATGAGGGACCAACCAAGGTGGGTGAGGAGGGACCAACCAAGGTGGAGAGGAGAGACCGACCAAGGTGGTGGTAGGAGCAAGAAAACAACAAAAAATGTTGCAACTTCAAAGTTTGTAGGAGCAGGAAGAGGCTGCAAGATCTCTACAACAAGCCAATAACAAACGAACAACCATCGACATACTTATTATTTTATTTTAATAAGAATTCAGTCCGAATCTAATAAAGAAGAACCCAAAACAGAAAAATACTCATTTCAGATTGAACAATTTTAACAACATCAATAGTACAACCCTAATTGTTTGATGAAAAAAGAAACCCAAAACAGAAACAATGAAACTAGCAAAGTAATTGATTCTTTGATTTGTATGGAAAGACAATCAAACGATCGCATAACACCCAATTATGGAAAGACAATAAAAAATTGATTTCTATGGAAGAACTGTTGGAAACAATGCAAAAATTCACACAAAAATAAATCTTAAACAGCTGAGTCGCGGACTAGGTCGCTATCTTTAAGGTGTTTCGCGACTCTGCCTCTTGATTGTGCTAGCAGTCCATTCTTGTCGAAAACCCTATGGGATAAAACAGCTGATAACTTTCTTATTCGATTTCTCTGCACTATGAGAAACCGAACTAACAAATACTCTCTCTAACACTTGCTCAGAACTCGATATAGATGAAAAAAACTATTTTTCATCTTCTCCAGAAACTTTTCTTATATAACTCAAAAAACATCAATACGGTTTTAATGAAAATAAATTTCGCAATAAGTGCGCACTGAAAATCCTCCATAACAGTCATAAAACGGCAACATTAAATTTACCAAAAATTAATATAATTAATTAGGAATATTAAGTTGAAAACCGTTTTTGAAATCGAGAGTTAAAAACAGCAAAAAATGAGTTTCTGGATCAGCAGACCTCCCAAGACCCCCAAGGCCCCGCTCTCCCGGATTTTTAATAAATATTATAGATATATAAATATACATATTCAAATGCATGGGGTGAGACTTGAACCCAAGTCTATAGTGTGGGATCCCAAAATTATACCACCACACTATTTCTCTAATTGTGATATAAAATTACAAAACTATGTTTTTAAATATATATCCCAACAATCCCCCACTTATATTTTAAAAACATTGAGCAAGTGTTGTATAGTTATGCATCTGCAAAGGTGCCTTTCGACTTGATATATAGTGTTAAACTTTCTAAGTACCAGGTGACTAGAGTGACTTGCGTCTTGAACTCTAACTAATACTAGATTATTTAACACACACAACTATATCTAGAGTAAAGTTCTTAAGTTCGCACATTAATGCCATGTGCTTATCCCCTTTTTTAACAAATGATCTAGAGAAATGCCCAATTTCTCTTAGAAGGCGGCCACACCTTCACATTCATATAGGTGAGTCTATCAAGAATACTCCTGTGTATCCCACTCTAACTTAAAAGCTATAGACATCATTAAGAGTTAAATACTCAACCTGTTTCCCACTTCAGGATATCATGCTATGGGAATGCATGACTCTATCATATCATTTGTAACTTCGTCTAGTCCCTTTGAACCTATTTCTAGGTTGGGTATCCATTACAAATGACTCAACTTCTCACGGGCAAGAGTCCCATACTTTTAGAGATATTCCATACCTTTTCTCTTGCTAATCCTTTCGTCAAAGTATCAGCTATATTTCCTTCAGACCTTACATGATCTACTCTAACAACACCAGTTGTGAGAAATTCTCTAACGTCGTGCTTTCGACGTATCTGTCGATTCTTATTGTTATTGTAACAATTCTCTACTACTCCGATATCCGCGGTACTATCGCAGTGGATCAAAGTGTTTGGTATCGGTTTTTCCCATCTTGGAATGTCGACAACGAGACTCTTGACCATCTCGCCTCTTCACTAGTCTGCTGCTAGTGCCATCAATTCAGCCTCCATCGTAGATTGGGCTATAATTGTATGTTTCTTTGATCTCCAAGATACAGCGCCCCCAGCAATAGTAAAAACATATCCACTGGTGGCCTTGGAATCATCTGATAGAGAGTTCCAATTAGCATCGCTAAATCCTTCAAGGACTGCGGGATACCTCTTATAGTGTAATCCTAGGTTTGTGGTTCTTTTCAGATATCGCATAACCCTCTCAATGGCATCCCAGTGTTCCAAACTAGGATTACTGGTAAACCTGCACAGAACTCCCACTGCATATGCAATGTCTGGTCTAGTACAATCAGTTGCATAACGCAAACTGCCTATTATACTAGCATATTCAGATTGTCTAACACTTTTTCAGTGTTCTTAAACAATTTCACACTAGGATCAAAAGGAGTACAAACAGTGTATAATCAAAATATTCATACTTCTTCAGAATTTTTTCAATGTAGTGAGATTGATCCAAACAAATACCACTATTAGTTCTAGTTATTTTGATTCCCAAGATTACACTAGCTTCACCCAAATCTTTCATGTCAAAATTCGAACTAAGCATGCTTTTAGTTTCATTGACAACAGATAAATTGGAACCAAATATCAGAAAATCATCTACATACAAGCAAACAATCACACACATCATTATCAGATTTATAGTAGATGCATTTGTCACCCTCATTTATTCTGAAGTTATTTGAAATCATTAAATTATCAAATTTCTCATGCCATTGTTTAGGAGCTTGTTTCAAACCATAAAGAGACTTTTCTAGCTTGCATACTTTCTGTTCTTGTCCAGGAATTACAAAACCTTCAGGTTGTTCCACGTAAATTTCCTCTTCTAGTTCACCATTCAAAAAAGCAGTTTTAACATCCATTTGATGAATAACAAGATTATGAGTAGCAGCAATAGCAATCAGAACACGTATAGATGTTAATCTAGTAACAGGGGAATAAGTATCAAAAAAATCTACGTTCTCTCGTTGCCTATAACCTTTGGCAACCAGTCTAGCCTTATACTTATCTACTGTTCCATCAGGTTTCAGTTTCCTTTTCAAAACCCATTTACAACCTATAGGCTTACTACCAGGAGGTAAATCTACCATACGCAAGTTCCATTAGACATATGAGAATCCCATTCATTATCTACAGCTTCTTGCCAGAAACTAGACTCTACAGAACTAAACGCCTCTTGTAAATTAGAAGGTTCTTCCTCTACAACGTAAAATTCAAAATCGGGATTTTTATCTTTTGTCTCAGTCCTAGCTCTTTTACTGCATCTAGGTTCAAATTCGAGAGATCCTAGTTTCTTCACTTCTAGGTTCTTCTAATCTAGTTTCGAAACTTGACACTAGATAAATTACTAGGTATTGAACCCCCACTATTTCTAGATTTAAAAGGAAATCTTTCTTCAAAGAAATCAACATCAATAGATTCAATAATAACCTTATTATTAATATCAAAAAACCTATAAGCTTTACTGTTTTGAGCATAACCAATAAAAACACATTCATAAGCTCTACTTTCTAACTTATGTCTTTTAGGATCAGGTTTCCTAACAAAAGCTAAGCAACCCCAAACTCTAAAATAAGAGACATTAGGTTTTCTATTTCTCCAAAGTTCATAAGGAGATATCATGGTTTTATTATTGGGAATGCGATTCAAAACATGGCAAACAGTCAACAAACATTCACCCCACCAATGAGAAGCAGCACCAGAACTAAGCAAACAAGCAACAGTCAATTCAGTAAGAGTACGGTTCTTTCTTTCAGCTTTACCGTTCATTTGAGGATTATATGGAGCAGTTCTTTCATGTATAATGCCATTAGTTTGGTAAATTTCAGTAAAAGGAGCAGAATCATATTCAGTGTCTCTATCACTACGAAATCTCTTAATTTTTCTACCAAATTGATTTTCAATTTCAGCAATAAAGATCTTAAACTTTTCAATAGCTTCATTCTTATGGCTCAACAAATAAACATAAGTATAATTAGAACAATCATCAATGAACGTCATGATATACCTCTTGCCATTTCTAGTTAGGATACCTTCATATTCACACAAATCAGAATGTATTAAGTCTAGTGGTTTGGATTCTCTTACAACAGATTTATGTGAAGTCTTGGTTATTTTTGCTTTACTACAGTATTCACATTTTTCAAATTCATTTTCAGAATATTCAGGGAGGACACCTAACTTGCTCATGTTATTTACTAACTTTTTACCCACATGACAAAGCCTACCATGCCAAACATTAAATTGCAAACCATATAAGCAGAAGAATCAATTTTATTCATAGCATCAACATTAAGCTTAAACATTCCATCAGTAGCATAACCCTTTCCTACAAAATTCTTATTCTTAGTTATGGTGTAAATATCAGACCCAATAGTTTGATACAACCTAGCCTTGTTGAGAAGATAGCCGGAAACAAGGTTCTTTCTCATTTCTGGAGTGTGAAGGACATCTTTCAGCATGAGTGTCTTCCCAGAAGTAAACTTCAACTCTACCGTACCAGAACCTTTCACCATAGTGCTGTGAGAGTCTCCCAACAACACTTTCTTATCCTTGGTTTCAGCATAAGTCTTAAACATGGACCTATCAAAACAACAATGACGCGAAGCACCACTGTCTATCCACCACTCATCAGATCCACCAACCATGTAAAACTCTGGATCAGAGACCATGGCAATTATAACGTCACCCACAACATTAGCTTGTGAGTTATTCTTTCCTTGTTAAACCTGCAATTCCTAGCCATGTGGTTTGGTTTATTACAGGTATAACAAAGAAACTTCTTAATTGGAATGCGTAGTTTTTCGATGGGTGTTGGTTCTTGTTTTGATTAGGCCTTCCTCCTTTCTTTTGGTTCGGGTTAGGTTTCATATCCCTTTTCTTAGGTTTCAAACTCGGATGAGTCTTATTGTTAGAAACAATGAGAATCTCTTCCTTCTTATCTTGTTTCCGAGCTTCTTCCTCAACCCTGAGCTTAACAATAAAACTTTCAAGAGAAAATTCTTTAGTCTTGTGACGCAAGGAATTACGAAAATCTTTCAGCTAGGTGGTAACTTGTCAATCATTACGAAACTTGAAATTGTTCATCGGTTTTCATACCTTCGGTCGAGAATTTCATGGGCAATTTCTTGAAGTTATTGAGCCTGTGCAACAATCGATCTATCATCCACCATTTGGTATCTCAAATACCGGCTCACATCATACTTCTTTGAACCAGCTTCCTCGGTGTCATATTTTTTTCTGTAATGCATCCCATACATCTTTAGCAGTTTCAAAAGTTGAATAATACTCATATAAATCATCAGATAATGCATTAAGAATGTAATTTTTGCAATCAAAGTCATCATCGACCCATTTGTCAATGCCCTTCTGTTTCTCCTCAGGAGTTTGAGAAACAACTTCTTTGGCACCACCGGTAGGAGGTGGATCAAGAGCTGCAGACACCGCCAGCAGCAGCAAACATCGACCTTATAAGCGGCGGCTAGTCTTATCGCCAGCGGAGTTCCGGGGTTCCAGGATGAACACTCGACACAATCATATGCAGCTTCATGAGTTTGAGATAAAAGAACATCTTTAGCTTCCATCTTCTGAAATGCAGCCCTTCAAATTTGAAAGGCTTGTTGGTATCATCAACGCGCTTCTTTTCAACCTCCATAGCAAAATCAATCACCTTAAAATTGTTGGAAACAATGCAAAAATTCACACAAAAATAAATCTCAAACAGCTGAGTCGCGGACTAGGTCGCTATCTTTAAGGTGTCTCGCGACTCTGCCTCTTGATTGTGCTAGCAGTCAATTCTTGTCGAAAACCCTATGGGATAAAACAGCTGATAACTCTCTTATTCGATTTCTCTGCACTATGAGAAATCGAACTAAAAAATACTCTCTCTAACACTTGCTCAGAACTCGATATAGATGAAAAAAACTATTTTTCATCTTCTCCAGAAACTTTTCTTATATAACTCAAAAAACATCAATACGGTTTTAATGAAAATAAATTTCGCAATAAGTGCGCACTAAAAATCCTCCATAACAGTCATAAAACGGCAACATTAAATTTACCAAAAATTAATATAATTGGGACGACCGACCGGAGGGCCCGAAGGGCCCGTAGGGAGGGAGACCCTTATATGGCCACTTTTTTGTCAAATTCTCTATATAAAAATAGAGTTTTTTCGAGCGACGTGGTTAATCAGAGCTTCTGGTTGATTCTGGCCCCACCATAATATCCTTTTGTGGTAATTTTTATAATATTTTTGGTTCACAATATATTTTCAGCCAATCACAACAAACAAAAAAATTACCCAAAATAACTAAATATAACAAAATCTAATACATTGCCAAAAATATTAAAAAAAATCGGCCACATTTAATCCTAATAATTAAATTCACAAACAAAATAAATAAAAAAAGATTACAAATAAAATTAAAATGCAAAAAAAAATATCGTTGATCACGATTTCATCACAAAATTAAATCAATCACAAAATTATAAAAAAAAATGTCCAATGTCTAATTACAATTTTTGATAATTAAACAAATCATAATTACAATTCCAGGCTATTAATTAATATTAACACTAATTCTAATTGTGATTACATTTACAATTCGAGAGAAGTAAAAATACTTTGATCAAAGTTTATAAATCAATATACATACAGCTGTGAGTTCTTACCGGATCAAAACATGTTACCCGTTCCGCAAAATATCGATCATTAATCCTGTCCAATAGATCAAAAATATAAAAACGTCAATAAAAACATGGAAGTAGCGTAACATGATTTAAACAAAACTAAAAATGAGGAGCCAAAAAACATTGATAAAAAAGTATAATCAAATAAATGAATATTGGTTTCAACATTATTTTTCTTAATAGTGTCATTTCATAAAAAATAAAAAATTAATAAAAACAGTTTCCATTTTTAAATATGTAGAAGATACTCAATATTTTTTTTTGGAAAAATAACTCAACAAATAAATATAATTTTCCAAAAGTAATATTTATTTATTTATTTATCTTATAGGTAAATATGCTAAAAAAATATAGTGTAAGGGTGAGAAAAATATATTATTAGGAAATAAAAATATAAATTAGGAAAACTTCATTTTTGGATCACTACAATTTTTCTTAATAATATTAATAGAAACAAGATAAAATAATTTATTTTCTTAGCCGCATAAAAGATGTGCCATATTTTTTTGGACAAAAATATTTCTACAAGTAGATTTGGCTTTCCAAGAATATAATAATTATCCAAAATATAAAAGTTTTGTAAATTTTATTGTTTTAATTCCAAAATTTTATTTTTATTTTTTTGGGAATTTTTAGGTTTGGTCAATCTTTATATAAAACACCCCAGCAAACGAAAAACCCCATCATTTGCACTTTGATATCCTCTTTGCTAGGGTTTTAATGTTCTTTTTCTTCTTTTTCTGAAGCTTTGTTATCTAATCTGTTTTATTTATTTTTGTGCATGTATCAGTGCCCCTAAAGCGTAATCAATGGTTGCGACAGTGGG
This sequence comes from Papaver armeniacum, assembly GCA_023531295.1. Lineage (NCBI taxonomy): Eukaryota > Viridiplantae > Streptophyta > Magnoliopsida > Ranunculales > Papaveraceae > Papaver > Papaver armeniacum. The sequence goes on from JAJJWW010005201.1 coordinate 540,187, forward strand.
AGCTCATAAAATCAGGCAACGTACGGTGAGATCATGCTTTTTTGGTATCTTTAGTATTTGATTTTTTATTTGCAGCAATGATCATACTTTTTGGTATTCTTGGTATTTTTTTTTGATTTTTGTTTTACAGTTGTTGGTGAAATATCTCGCAAGGAACAATAAGGCGATGAAATAAGCCTTTGGGATCACTTTTTGGTGAAGAATGTTATTTTCTTCTTAATTTTTTTGTTATTTTTTTTTCCTTTTATGATTTTTTATTTTTTATTATTATTTGGACCCTCTTACTTACTGCATTTTTCTTTACGATTTAGAGTTTCTGTCAATGATTTTTTTTTTTAATTTTCCGCAAACCCGGATACACAGGTAAAGCAAAAGATGAGAATATGAGATTATTTCAGTGCCGGTTAGACGGTGTAAAAGAACTCCATTAGAAGGTTCACACTTGCAGGACCAAAGTGAAATATAAAATTGTACTACAAATAGAATTTATTGATAAATAAATTCATTGAAGCTCAGTCCATTAGATGGTTATCATTTGAGTTTTCCATTATAAACGTCTTCAAAAAGGGATAATTATCACTCGGGTTTGAAATTATATCACTCGGCCATGAAATTATAAATGTTCTTTCAGTTGAGTTTGCAAGTTTATTTGCTATGGATAAGTAAGATAACGTAATTTGTAGAGTTTTAAAGTGGTAGTTTTTGATTGCGGCAAGGGGAAACCTTTTTCTTCGGTTTTGTGGTACATTAGTCATGGAGAAGATGACCATGATTAGTTGAGTTTCTCTGTTATGGGTGTTCATGTTGTTAATATGTAGCAAATCATATTATTTTTTTGTCATGTTCCGTTTGAGTGAGCTAGCCCGCCTGAATCATTATATAGTTGTTAAGGTGGTTACGGGTAATCTTCAATAATTTGAGTCAGCTAACATAATCCATCGATGTCGTATTTGAAGTTACATTTTTTGCGTGCATCAAGGGGAGCCTTTTGTTTGTTTTAATTTTTAATAAGTTGAAAATAATGGTTTGTTACGTTTTATTTTGATTTTCTCATGTTTTTCCATCTAAATGGAAAATGGAAACAACTTAGGACGATGAGAAAATGTTTTAGAATGGAGGTCGGCTGATGACTTTTCGAGTAGAACATTACTGCCCTATGGTTCACTAAAATTAACCATCTGAGATGAGCCTATCACGGGCTTCATATCACGTGTGCTTATGTCATCTACTGCATTCATACCAACCTTTCAGAGAACCCTCCCATGTCTTCATCGTAGTGTTCAAATCCCAGTGTGTCCTGTTTGCATCATGACTACTGTTTGAGGTTTCTGTTACTGAATTTTTGACCGGCAAACCCAAGTTCCATTTCATTTGTATAATTTTTATTTTTATTGGTTTTTCATATTTCTAAAGAATGATTGGCTTTCTTCTTCGGTAGAGGGTTATTGGTATGGAAAGAAACAGATGTGGTGCATGTAGTTGTGTGAGTACTTGGCAAGCTATTCCAGGAAAAATATGGTGATTTAAGATAATTAAGTACTTATATTTCTTTGACTTAAAAATTCTACGTTGGACTGTTATCTATGTCCACTTGCATGGTACATTTGGTGCTTACCAGCAAATTAAGTTGGACCTGGAGTAGCTTAGTGGTAAGTACTACTTACCAGTGTCCTTTTAGATGGTGCATTTGCAGCGGTAGGAGTATGAAAATTACAGTGGTTTGAGATAATATCTCTGGCTTAAAATCACATGGTGCATTTGCTATGGACTGTTCAGATAATACATCTGGTTTTAAATCCTATGTTGGACTGTTCGTTTGCTAGCTGCTAGGAAAATTATGGTGATTTGAAGTAGATTAGTTGTTCGTTTGCTAGCTACTAGGAAAATTATGGTGATTTGAAGTAGATTAGTTTTGCTTACCAATATCATTTTACATGGTGCATGCATGGGCTATACGTACAGTTAAGTTAGAAGATAGCCAATACGTTTCTCCCCTTATATCTTTGAGATGAGCTTCTCCAATGGTGGTTGTGTGTGTTTCCTAAGTGGCAACATAAACAAGACATCCTCAATCCATTTTTTCCTTAAGTTTAGGGAGGAAAAATAGTTCATCTCCAATGGTGTTGTTTGTGATGTTTTGTGGATTAAATGTAAATATTATTTTTAGTAGTTTTTAGATGTTTTAGAGCCAAAAATAGTTATTTAATTTATTGAGATTAATTTAGGTAAGCAAAAGCTTACTAGGATAGCTTGACATTGTCAAGTTGAATGTCTAAAACTCGACATTCACCTTGACATTGTCTAACAAAAGTGAAGCCATGTCATCTTCACATTGATTTAATAAGTTGGGGTTGGAGAAGAATTTTAGGGAAAATGAATGTCTATCCTATGTGGATTTAGACATTTATTTTCACATACATTCAATTGGAGAAGCTCTTATTGGTCATGTACATAGTAAAGTTGCTTACACTTTATACCCATATATATCGGGTACAATTATGGATGACCGGATTAGATAGAAATGCCTGATGTAATTTTGGATGATAATTCTGCTCACACTTTATACCCATATATATATATCGGGTACAATTATCTTTTCGAGATACTTCGCAATTTGGATCATAGTTCTGCTCAAAATTCCTGATGTAATAGAAGAAGAAAAAATTCGTACTTTGACTGTGCATTTTATATCCTAGCATTTTTAGGGGCCACCCAAAAAGAATTAGGGGCCAATAATAAGACAAAATAAGGTCGCCAAAAACTAAATTGAAGCTAGCCCTTATCTCGCGTATTTCGTAATGGCGAAATTGCCCTTCCACAATAGGTGGTTAATACTACAATCGGTAGTACAATGTGTTACTTTAACCTCCGAATATACTCAATTTTCGAATTTTAGTACTACCATAATCGGTAGTAAATTTAACTACCGAATGTATATTGGCCCCAAAATGAGATTTTGTCGAAATTCTAAAATTTTCGAACTTTGGTACTACCATAATCGGTAGTAAAGTGTGTTACTTTAACCTCCGAATATACTCAATTTTCGAATTTTAGTACTACCATAATCGGTAGTAAATTTAACTTCCGAATTATTGGCCCCAAAATTAGATTTTCCCAAAATTCTAAAAATTTTGAACTTCGGTACTACCATAATCGGTAGTAAAGTGTGTTATTTTAACCTCCGAATATACTCATTTTTTGAATTTTAGCACTACCATAATCGGTCGTAAATTAACTTCCGAATGTATATTGGCCCCAAAATGTGATTTTGCCAAAATCCTAAAATTTTCGAACTTTGGTACTACCATAATCAGTAGTAAATTGTGTTAATAAGTGATGCTTATTATCTACCGATTGTGTTCATGTCCCAAATTCAAAATTTCAAAACTTAATAAAATTTTGAAATTTTCTACTTTCACAATCGGTAGTTTATGGTGTTCATAATCTACCGATTGTGCGTAACTTTTAGTACAGAGAAATTGAATTTTTTGAATCAAGAATAATCGGTAGATAACGATCAATTTACCTACCGATTATGGTTGATGTTCTTAAGAAATGATAAACATCAACCATAATCGGTAGGTAAAGTATATTATTATCTACCGATTATGTTTCTGCTACTGTAAATCCAAGAACATCAACCATAATCGGTAGGTAAAATAGATTGTTATCTACCGATTATGTTTCTGCTACTGTAAATCCCAAAAAAAAATCGGGTCAAATTTTTGATTTCAAGTAATCAAATTTTGAATCACAACTACTATTATCTATTCGTTTTGTTTGTTTAACTCCTTTTTTTTTTTTTTTTGATATTCTATGTTTCGACTTCAAGGTTAATGAATTTTGGGGTTTAATTTTAAACAATTAATCATAACATTTGTTTGATCGACGATCTTTGTTTTCAATTAAAATTAAAATGATGAATTTTTTTTTTTCAGTGGGTAGAAAAGAGAAAAATAAGAGGAATGATATGATATGATTATGAAAATAAAGGATATTGGTTTAGATTTAGTATAAAGGTGAAGGACAATATAGACACTTTCCTATTTTTAAGAAACCCCTTAACCCCTTCAATGGATGGGAATAAAAAGATGGCCCCTAATTCCTTTTGAGTGGCCCCTAAAAATGCTAGGTTTTATATGTGTAGTAAATGGGAAAAATAAAATAAAATAGGAAGGCCGTTGAAGTCGGCAAAGTATGTAAATCTCGACAATTATTCAATTGGTGAATTCATGTTGACTAGAAACACTCGAGCACAAAGGAAATATTACTTACAGATGTAGTCATATCAACAGAGCGACTTTAGAATATTTGGAGAGGTAGGGATGAAATGGAAAATATAGCGTGTCCATCAAATTCCCGGATTCATGTCTTATAGTTCTCGGACATAGCAGATATACACTCACTGATGTGGTTATCTTGAGTTAGTATGAAAACCACGGACTAATAGCTATTACAGACTTTGTGGTTTCGATTTTTAACGGAAATTATAGACCTGCTTCTTGAGAGTGAAAATATACATCACGGTGGTTATCAAAGATTGCTTCGTAAGATTGCATTTCATCAATAAAACATGTATCACCGTGGATATCAAAAAGAATGAAATTATTCGCTCAGAAACTTAATTTTTCTGAACTAGCTTGAAGATATCTCAATACACTATACGGATAATTTCCCATAAATATCTATGTATTTTGTTCCCATTTATATTTATTTTTATTCTCTCTTTGTTATCTAAATTTTAATGCATTCTATGTTATTTTTTTTATGGAATTCATTTTTTAGGTTTGTGTAGAGAAGAAAAATCAAAGATCACTATTAAACTATCCGGAAAAAAAATTCTGATAAATTTCAAAATATCAACACCATTATATGACATATACTCGAGATTGTGAAATTTATATATAAAAAAAAAGAAGAAGAAGATAATGTAGATATCCAACCTTTTGTGCGAATCACCAAACCCAATTCTCCTAAATTTCTGGGTTTGGTGATTCTCCATGAAAAATTGGTCTCTGTCAATACGAGGATTTTTTGTACAAAAGTTTTATCTAAATAAACTTTCTCAGTGAGAGCAAAATAAACAAAGTAGTTTGCACATATGAAAAATTATATTCATGTACACTTTTCTTGGAATAATACTACAAGAATGTCAGTGGCCATGCAAGGGATAGATTATTTAAAGAAATTCAGGGGAAAACTCTGGTTATATTACATACATGAATTGCACCCAATTCCCCACCCACCCCCTTTTGATAATTTAGAATTAATTTGAACATTCTCCCAGAATCGCGTTTTCTGCGTGGATCATTACTTGAGCTAAGCTTCTAACTGACATACTCAATGGAGGAGGTTTGGCCATCCAAAATATAGTGACAACCATTGGAATATTGCTCAGCTTTTCACAAACATCAAAAATGAAATATACCGATACATTGCATAATAATATGATGTATTTTTACGATGTGTTTTTTCGGGGTTTAATGTGGAACTGGATCAAACAGGTTCATGGTCTTGGAAGTCAATAATTATGATACTAATGCTTTGCATCCAAGACAACAATCGTTCCTTGCATAGACCGAGATAGCATGTTTAAGTCCAGGATACAAAGGATGTGGAAAAATGCTAAGAAAATATTCATTTTCATTATACCGGGTCCTTAGAGTTTAAATTTGTTTTAGCCATTTTTGTATTTTTTTCTTTTTCTCGATTAGCTTATTGATTTTTTATTTGTAATAAGAATATCATACTGATGGATTTGTCACCCCTTTTCATAATATTATTAGTCATAAGCATCCAATAATTCATAAGCAAGAAATAGACCCGTGCATCGCACGGGTGAGAAACTAGTGAAACCTAACAAAAAATTCCAATTTCATAAAAAAAATTGATTTCCGTCCGGGTTTTTTTTTCGTCACTTGACAGAAATACCCCTCCTTCTTCATCTCTTTTGTTTCTCACTTTCTTCCTCAGTTCAGAGAAAAATCACCGATACTCCACCACCACCAGCGCCAGAACACATCCATTACCACCGTCGCTTCGAACCCCATCACCTCCACCACCACCATGACTCGCCATTAATTCCAGCAAAACATCATCACCACAATTACAGCAGATTACAATTTACAATTTCATGAAATCCAGATTCAAATCCATGAAATCCATTCTACCAAATCCATACAATTAAATCCAGATTCAAATCCATGAAATCCATTCTACCAAATCCATACAATTAAATCCAGATTCAAATCCATGAAATCCATTCTTTCAAATTAATTGGATTTGAAATCAAAATTAAAACTGTTATGCATCTCTTCCGAAATTGAACTTGGATTTCGATAACAAAACAAATTTCGACTTAAAACCCATTGATTGTTACACAAGATAGACAACACCACCACCCAACTCCTCCTCTCTACCGTTGTTGATGCAACAATGAAAATTTAATTTCGAGCTTACACATCATTAACACAACAATACCGCTGCCGCCAGCTCCACCACCAGCGCTACCAATTTCGATATCTGCCTTTTACACCATTAACACAATCACCGTTAACATTATTTTCAATCCCCAAGTCACTGTGGTTACCGCCGCCAACTACTCCACCACCAGTAACAATTTTTTGCCAGATCCATAAACTTTAATTAAATCATTAGTTCTCAATTTCTAATAAATTCCATCCATTTGAGCGAATTTGATTGATTGTAGTACCAAAGTTATTACAGCCAACAACGAAAAAAATGAGACGAAGAGAAAGAGAGGGGGTGAGGAAAAAGTTAAGGTTTGTGCTTTAATTTGCCCCGCTATCCTTATTCTTTACACCTATGTCTCACCGTTAGTTTTCTGGGACACGTGGTGGTACTGACTAAATAGCTGGCACGATGTGTCCTCTAGGCAGCGTACCAAATTTAGGCGCATATAGGCAATCCCAAACTAATTGGGCCGACCGACCGGAGGGCCCGAAAGGCCCATAGGGAGGGAGACCCTTATATGGCCACTTTTTTGTCAAATGAAATCTAACAAAAAATTTCAATTTCATAAAAAAAATTGATTTCCGTCCGACTATTTTTTTCGTCACTTGACGAAAATAGCCCTAAAACTCCTTCGTATCTTTTGTTTCTCGGTTTCTTCCTGAGGAGAAAAATCACCGATCTCCAGCAGCAGCAGCGCCAGAACTCGCTTCGAAAAATACTAAAAGAATCAAAACAATACACAAAAATTAGTGGATGAATCAAACAAAAATTATGTTAAATTAGTGGATGAATCAAACTAAAATTATGTTCCAGATCCACACACAGAGAAGGGATTTAATCAAAAATTTAAAAATCAATATAAACCCAAAGGCCAAAACCATAGAGTAAATTAAATTTTGATGATCAAATCAAAATCGAATGAAGCTTGAAATCTAATACAGACTTTACTTAAATCCTAATACAACATTAGGACTCCAATTGCAATCATGCAGTTCTGATTTCTTCACCTACAACCACCATCACCATCATCTAATTCCATCAACCCCAAATTCAACTGATAGGTGTCTAAAACACCTTGATATTTATCTATTATTTATGCTTTCTTTGCTAAGTTTCCTTGTAAAATATGCATCTTATGTTTGCTTTTGAGTTCTTAGGTACTTTGGAGTCAATTGGAACAAAAGAAGAAGAAACATGCCACAAGTGTCATTTCATGTGCAAGCTCTTTGTGGAAGCGAACTATTTCTCATTATTTGCTTTTATTTTCTTCATCTCTGTAAATCAAAAGCACGATTGCTTTAGTGATGAGGAGACATTGAAGAGAATAAGCAAATGCGAGAAGTAAGAGAAGGTGATGTTGGTGGAAGAATTCAAGGAAGAAGAAGGCGCTCATTTGAAGTAAGAAGGGCAAAAGCGTGATTCTCTTGGCGAGTGCTAACGGGAGTCAAGCCAAGGATAGAGGGGACAACAGGCTGAGTTTTGCTTGGTAGCTGTTGGTGGCATGTATCATTTGTTGGGTGCCTGTAGTAAATTCACTCATTACCTAGCCCTAAATTCAAGAAATATGTCTTTTCTCTTATCATTGAACTCTACCTGAAATTCAGAGATGAGTGTAAGGGAAGATGGCTGCGGCTTTTGCTCGAAATTGGGAGAAGAGAGGACATATAAGAACGAGAAGATGATGCTATCTGAGATCGAGAAGAAGCTGTTGTTACTAAGAGAAATCAGACCGAAGATTTGATATGATTCAGAGCATTGAGAAGAAGAGATGAGGGTTTCTGAAATTGGGTGATAAAAGAAGTGGGAAGTTCTGAGAGATTCGAGAGTTGAAAGGGGTTCTCAGCATCTGTTAATATCCAGATGAACTCATGGAGAGGTTGAAATGGTTGAGGTGGTTTCTGAGAGATTTCGTCGAAAGGGAAGAACACGGTGAAACACAGAGTGAGGGTTTTATCACTTGGAGTTTGAGATGATGGTGGCCATGAAGAGAAATTGAACTCAGGTAAAGAAGTTGAGATATGGGTTTTGAGTTTGAGCTGTGAACATGAATTGCAATCAGCCGAGGATTGAGATGGGTATTAGCGAGAGATTAATAGCTCCTTTCGTAACCAAAAAGGAGGAGGATTAAGTGTCTTCAAATCATGGAGATTTTGGCCAGAACAGCATGGAAGAAATGGGGTTTGTTGCAATCATCAATTCAGTTGCTGGACGAGGTGATTCTAGGGCAAATTCGTGAAAGGGAGATGAGCTGAATTGAGGGATTTGTTGCCGTGAATTAGAATTTGAAATAGAAGAACAGTGGAAGTGTTGGTCGAGATGGGTTTCTGCTGTTATTTAGGAAGAATGAATGAGAAGGTGGAAATTCAGGTGAAGTTGGAAGCATTGCAGTGAGAGCTAGTGATGTTGCAGGGATTTACAGGTGGAGATTATGAAGTTGTAGCTGGTGCAATAAGGTTGTGAAACTGAAGCTCAACTGGATGAATGAGCTGGTGTCACAGAGGTGGTGGTAAACTAGAAGAAGACCCTGATGTTGTCTGTGTGTTGCTGTGGCTTGACTGGTAGGTATGTGAGTGTAGATGCAGGTGGTAATGGCCCTGAGATTGTTACAAGGGTGCCCAGTTAGGACTTGCTGGTGGAAGAGCAGTTCAGGAAGGAGAAGTTGCTGAGATGCAATAGCTATGGTACTGTGTTGGTGAGTTGTGGCCATTGATTCATGGTAGTGAACTGGAATTGCGGGGATGGAGCTGCTGTTGTTACTGGTACTCGGACGCTGATTCTGGTAATGAAGGGAGGAGGTGATACTGCAAGTTGTTGAGCTAAGCTGTAGAATGTGATCTTTGTCTGTTGTGGGGTCAGTAAAAGAGACAGGACCAAGTCGATTCGAAAGACAAACGAGGAAGAGCTAGGTACGAGACATGGCTTGATGCTTGGTAGTTTGGACCCGAGCATGGAACTAATGCCGAGATATGGGTATTGTTGTGATGGTTGGACCGAGAAGGAGGAGTGGAGCTGTTAGGAGGAAGTCTTGTGATGGGCCGAGTTGCGTTTGTTGCCCAGATGAACTCGAGAGATAGGTGGTCCGAGACAATGGAACTGGTGTGACCTGAGATGCTAAGCTAGTGGTGTATGCAATGCAGGGTTCGATGGCAGTGACTAGAGATGGTGTTACAGGAGAGCAGGTGTTGGTGGAGATGTTGTTGGTTTGGTTTGGCTGCAAGACTCAGGAGATCACAATGAGTGGTGTTTGGCTGGAACAGACTTGACCAAGGAAGCAATGAAGCACCTCAGCACAGCAGCAAGATTGGCCTGTGCAACTCTTGTCTAGGCCAAGGCAATTCAGCACATTCAGAGCAGCTGACTCGGTAGAATCGACTAGAGCGACTCGGTGCGCCGGCACGATCGTTAGTCACCCGTCAACTTTGACGGTCAACCATTATGTTTGACCTACCACCGAGACATATTTTCCGGTCAGTGAGCATTTTTCAGCGGACTCGGCTAACTTCCGGTCGTTTTCGGCCAATTTTGGGGACTTTCGGCTACACTTTTGGGCAGAGTTCGTACATGGGTAACTTCACACTTGGGCTTGGAGGACTTCTATCTATTGGACTTGGACTTTTGAAGACTTGACCTAATTTTGGAACAAGAAGAGCTATAAAAGAGAAGTCTTTCTACAATTTTGAGGGGGGGGACGTATAACGTATTCTTCTTGGAGTTTTGCAGAGAGCCGGAGCTAGGGTTTGCTTTCATTTAATATTTTAATCTTCTTTACTTTATTTCATTTATTTATTTGATAATGAACTCCAATATTATGAGTAACTAAAACTCTCTTTGATTAAGGGCGATTTCGAAGCCCGAAATATGAATCTATATTTGATATGAAATAACTTGTTCTCTTGCATTCATTAGTGTTATTGATTGATTTATACCATGCTAATATTGTCTATGGATTAATTGTTAAGGGTTTAAGTTCGAAATTGAATCATTAATTCTTAATCTATTTGCTAGTTTAGATTTTCTTCGACCCGTAATTGTCTAGAGAAGATAAACGCGAGTAGCAATATATAGGTATTGATGATGGGACTTTGTTAAGTACCTATATGTAGAAATCGACACTAGTAGGTGATTCATGCTTTTGAGTTCATCACTAGGAGCAACCTTATCTCACAGAACTTAGAGCACTTGTTTAAGTCAAACCTAGTAAGCGTACCTCTAGGAAACTTGGCAAGTAGGAACCGGTAGTCGAGCGCTTCCGTATCCGGTGAGCTAGGAGATAATAACGGAATAGTTGAGCGTACTAATTATTCTAGGGTTGTTAGTAACATGATAATGTGAAGAACATAGCTATCTATCAATTTGGTTTGTATTCCGTGGTCTAGAATGAACCTTTAATCAATTACATCTCATATTTGAATACATTTTACAATTTTCAGCATTTCTACAACAAAATCATCTTTGCTAAGAGTATTTGCATAACAACTTGAACTTCATACCTCCCTTGGGACGATCCTACTTACATTATACTACTTGCTAGTTAAAGAGAAGTAGAGAAATTTATTTTTGCGAGTTTGACACCTCGTCAAAATTGGCGCCGCTGCCGGGGAGGCAGTGGCAAGTTTAGTTGTTATTTTTATTCTTAGTTGTTACTTTTGCTTTTATTTTCAATTTCTATTTACTTATTCAACCTCTTAGAATCGATTTTCAGGTACTATTTCTTTGGTGAATGCGTGGAGAGGGTAGACCAAGTCCAATTGGTATACGTCTTCGTTCAGGCACTTTACTTAAGGATTTCATTCGAGCAGTCAACACTCCACTTCCTCAAAGTTCTACACCAAGTGAATTCTCGGACTCGGACGAAGAGGAAGACAACACAATGGGAGGTCGACCACCTGCTCCAAGAACACTCAAGGAGCTCACTTCTCCAAACCTAGATCAGCAGCCTTTATGTATTCAATTTGAATGGAACCATCGAGTTGAAACCACAATTGATTAACTTGCTGCCCAAATTCAGAGGTTTAGCGGGAGAAGATCCTAATCGTCACTTGCAACAATTCCATCATGTGGTGACTAGTATGAAGCAAGCAACTGCAGATGCGGATATGGCTATGATGATGACTTTTCCTTTCTCTCTTTTAGATATCTTTGCAGAGAGTGGTTCTTTTGCTTACCCATTGGAAGCATAACCACATGGAATGGGATGAAGAAATTGTTCCTTGAGAAGTATTTTCCAGCATCAAAAGCAAATTTGTGATTCGCAAGGAGATTTGTGGTATTAGGCAAGTATCGGGAGAGACTCTCCATGAGTATTGGGAGCGCTACAAGAAGCTTTTATCTAGTTGTCCACACCACCAAATCAGTGATCAACTTGTGATTCAATATTTCTACGAGGGGTTGCTTTCTAATGATAGAAATTTGATCGATGCCGCAAGTGGTGGTGCACTTACCAACAAGACCATTGCGGAAGCTACGAGTTTGTTGGAGAATATGGCTGCGAACACTCAACAATTCTCACTCGAGATGAATCAGCAGTAAGGAAGGTGAATGAAGTTGGCAATTCTTCACACATGGAACAAAGGATGGGCAACATGGAGAGAATGATGACTCAAATAGCTGCAGTTTTGTCATACCATCATCATATACCGAAGATGTTGAGCAAGCAAGTGCTATGTACCAAAATCAGCAAAGGCCGAGGTACGATCCGTACTCCAACACATACAACCCAGGTTGGCGTGATCATCCGAATTTCAGCTATGCCAACAAGCAAGCTGTTGCAAATCCTACTTTCAATCAACAAGGAGGATATCAATTCATGCAAAGACCACCACAAGAAACTCAAGGCACGAGTATAGATGACAAGTTGAATCTCATTCTCAACACAATGGTGCAAGATAAGCAAAAGACAGCAATGGATATGAAGGACATCCGAACACAAATGGGTCAATTAGCTAATGCCGTGAGCAAATTGGAAGCACAAGCAGAGGGAAAACTTCCTTCGCAACCAATAAATCACAAGGAGAATGCCAATGCTATTGAGTTACGAAGTGGGAAGCAAGTAGAGAAACCGGAAACATCACCGGTGTCCCATGAACCTGATTTGGAGAAAGAAAAGGGTGAAACAGCCCCTAAAAAGGCTAACCCGGTAACAAATTCTAACTCTAAAACTCATGTTTCTACTTATGTTACTTCTCCGCCTTTTCCTAGCAGGTTTGCAAAGTCGAACAAGGAGACATTGTACCAAGAGCTTTTTGAAATCTTTAAGAAGATTGAAGTGAACATTCCACTCATTGAGGCGATAAGGCAAGTTCCACGTTGGGCAAAGTTCTTGAAGGAATTGTGCACTAACAAGCACAAATTGACCGTAACGAGGTAATGAGTGTGGGGGAGAATGCTTGAGCATATCTTCAAAAGAAACTCCCACCTAAGTTGAAAGACCCGGTAGTTTCACCATACCATGTACTATTGGTAAAATCAGGTTTGAACGTGCTATGTTAGATTTAGGAGCATCCATTAATGTTATGCCTGCCTCCGTTTATGAATCATTGAATCTTGGACCTCTTAAGAATACCGGTATTGTTATACAACTTGCTGATAGGTCTAATTCTTACCCGAAAGGGGTTATTGAAGATGTTTTGGTGCGGGTTAATCAACTCATATTTCCAATTTGATTTCTATGTTCTTGACATGATGGATGAAGATTCACCATCGTCTACTCCTTCTTGTTGGGTAGACCGTTCATGAGAACCGCTAGAACAAAAATAGATGTTTTTAAAGGCGCCTTAACTATGGAATTTGATGACGAAGTCATAAGTTTCAATATCTTTGAGGCTATGAGATATCCTAGTGATGTGCATTCTGTTTTTCAATTGATATTATTGATTCTCTAGCTCAACAGATTTTTGAATTGAATGGTGAGGATGCTTTAGAAAACACCATAGTGGAAGGTTTAGGTTATGGAAAATACAAAGACATTGAAAGTGAATTGTCTATTTGTGATGAGCTTAAAGAGGTCTGTTTTATCTCTTAACTCATTACAAGAAGTTCCACCAAAATATAATGTGTCTTATGTTTCTTTGCCGCTTACTAATGAGAAACTTTTACCGTCGATTGTGCAGGCACCTATTCTTGAGTTGAAACCTCTTAGGATCACCTTAAATACGTGTATTTAGGTGACAAGGAAGAGTTACCGTGATCATTGCCAACAACCTTACCAAGGTGCAAGAGGAGAAGCTTGTTCGAGTGCTAAGAGAGTACAAGTCTGCCATTGGGTGGACTATAGCCGATATCAAAGGAATCAGTCCTTCCACATGTATGCACCGAATACTTCTTGAGGAGGGGGCAAAACCAACAAGAGAAGCTCAACGTCGCTTGAACCCTCCGATGATGGAAGTAGTCAAGAAGGAAATCCTGAAGTTGTTGGATGTCGGGTTATCTATCCCATATCCGATAGCAAATGGGTGAGCCCGGTTCAAGTTGTTCCAAAGAAGTCCGGAATCACGGTGGTGAAAAATGAAGATAATGACTTGGTTCCAACTAGAATTCAGACCGGTTGGAGAGTTTGCATTGACTACCGGAAGCTCAACTCTACCACCCGAAAGGACCATTTTCCCTTACCATTTATTGATCAAATGCTTGAAAGATTGGCTGGACATTCTTATTATTGCTTTCTTGACGGTTTTTCAGGTTATAACCAGATTGTAATAGCTCCAGAAGATCAAGAAAAGACGACGTTTACTTGCCCTTTTGGCACTTTTGCGTATAGACGTATGCCATTTGGCTTGTGCAATGCTCCAGCCACTTTTCAACGTTGTATGGTAAGTATATTTTCAGATTATGTGGAAAGCATCATAGAAGTGTTTATGGATGATTTTAGCGTGTATGGTGATTCTTTTGACAAGTGCTTAGATAACCTTACACTTATTCTTAAACGATGCGTAGAAACTAATCTTGTGCTTAATTGGGAAAAGTGTCACTTTATGGTGAATCATGGGATTGTACTAGGCCATGTTGTATCCTCTAAGGGGTTAGAAGTGGACAAGGCTAAGATAGATTTGATTCGGAACTTACAATACCCCACAAATGTGAGGGAGGTTCGCTCTTTTCTTGGTCATGCAGGTTTTTATAGGAGATTCATCAAGGATTTCTCCAAGATTGCAATGCCCCTGTGTAGACTCTTGCAAAAAGATGTGGCCTTTGATTGTGACAAGGAATGCAAGGAAGCTTTCGACACCTTGAAAGAGTTGTTGACTACCGCACCAATCATCAAACCACCGGACTGGAGCAAGCCATTTGAGTTGATGTGCGATGCAAGTGATTATGTCGTTGGAGCCGTGTTGGGACAGCGAGATGGAAAAGTTCCATATACCATTTATTATGCTTCTAGAACTCTCAACGGAGCACAAATCAACTACTCCACTACTGAAAAGGAGCTTTTGGCCATAGTGTTTGCACTAGAGAAGTTTCGATCTTATTTGGTGGGTACAAAGGTGGTTGTTTTCTCTGACCATGCTGCACTTCGATACTTGCTAACAAAGAAGGATGCTAAGCCAAGGCTCATAAGGTGGATTCTTCTTCTTCAAGAGTTCAACATGCAAATCAAGGACAAGAAGGGTAGTGAGAATACTGTAGCGGATCATCTGAGCAGATTGGTTGTGTCCGAAGAAGCGATTCCTTTGCATGATAGCTTCCCGGATGAGCAACTCTTTGCGGTTGGTGGCATAACTCCATGGTATGCTGATATCGTTAACTTCTTGGTGACGGGACAAGTACCTAGTTCCATGTCTACATTTCAAAAACACAAGCTTAAGAAGATTGCTAAGCAATATATATGGGATGAACCTTATTTGTGGAAGCATTGCTCCGATCAAATGATCCCGCAGTGCGTACTCGAATCCGAGTTCCAATCAATTCTGAATTTTTGTCACTCATATGCTTGTGGTGGCCATTTCGGAGCCAAGAGGACAGCCCTCAAGGTTCTCGAAAGTGGTTTTTATTGGCCTACATTGTTTAAGGATGCATATCTATGTTGTAAGGCTTGTGATAGGTGTCAAAGGACAGGCAACCTTGGTGCTAGAAACCAAATGCCGCAAACACCAATTCTCATTTGTTGAGATTTTTGATGTTTGGGGTATCGATTTTATGGGGCCTTTTGTGAATTCCAATGGGAAATTTTTATACTTCTTCTTTGTAGATTATGTTTCTAAGTGGGTGGAAGCTAAAGCCACCCCTACCAATGATTCTCATATTGTTTGTGAGTTTGTGAAGGAACATATCTTTTCTAGGTTTGGAACACCTCGAGTGGTGATTAGTGATGGAGGTTCGCACTTCAAGAGATCTTTTCACGCTCTTCTAAAGAAGTATAACATTTCTCATAAAGTTGGCACACCGTACCATCCACAAACGAGTGGACAAGCTGAAATTTCCAACCAGGAGATTAAGTCCATCTTAGAGAAGACGGTGAATGTTACAAGGAAAGATTGGAGTTATAGACTCAATGACGCTTTGTGGGCGTATAGGACAGCTTACAAGACACCCATCGGTATGTCTCCTTTTAGGCTTGTCTATGGTAAACCTTGCCATCTTCCCGTCGAACTTGAACACAAAGCTTATTGGGCTATCAAGGTATGTAATATGGAATTAGATGCAATGGTGAACATAGGAAACTTCATCTCAATGAGTTAGAAGAGATACGAAATGATGCATATGAAAGTTCACGCATTTACAAAGAAAAGACCAAGGCTTTCCATGATAAAATGATTTCCGAAAGAGTTTTGAAGTAGGGCGAGAAAGTACTTTTATTCCATTCTCGTCTTAAATTGTTTAAAGGGTAAACTTAGGTCCGAGATGGGTTGGACCATTTGTTGTTACTAATGTGTTTGCGCATGGTGCGATTGAAATCACTAGTCCCACGGGGCTGGTTTCCAAGGTCAACGGCCATCGTTTGAAACCATACTATGAGCGATTCGTGACGGAGAATCAGGATATGATCACATTGAGTGACCCACTCCCTTTGGAGGAGTAATTGGAGCTGAAAGTCGGGCTGACGACGTTAAACCAAGCGCTAAGTGGGAGGCAACCCACCGGTTTTGTATCTTTCCCTTTATCTTTTTATTTTTAAGCATTTTATCTTTATTTTCTTGTTTTTGCATATCATTTGCGGAATTTCCCACCTTGAACCTTCTTTGGATGATTCAATTTTACATTGAGGACAATGTAAAGTTTAAGTGTGGGGGAGCATTTATATGTTTGTATAGTTTGTTTTATGCGTTTAGTAGTTTTATGCCATAAAAAAAAATCAGAAAAAAAAAAAAAAATTTGTGCTTTTTGAACTCCGAAATCTAGAAACTTGTGCCTTTAGGATGACACCATTAGTGGATGGAATCATTTTGATTGCAGGAGTTGAGGAACCCATTAATTAACAAGAACGAACATAGCTCAGGAATCACAAATAACATGATAGTCGTTACCATATCTCGGAATATCACCATATCGCATTCTATTTTTATTTTACTTTCCATATTTATCTATTGTTCTCTAAGTGCTTTGGTGGGTCACTAAACATCGACGTGTTATTACTGCTAGGATGAAATAGAGTGATTGAGTTGCTAAAAAAAAAAAAAAAAAAAAAAAGAAGAGACCGACCAATTAGACCAAACGGAATAAGAATGACATTTGGGAATAGCAGTATGTGTGAAACGTAGTCCCTGTCTCCGTCGCCTAAACAAGCGTGGAATGCAGGATCCAAGGCAACTATCACGTACTTGCTGACAAGAAGCATGCGCTTGGATCCAAAAGATCTAATCATGCCGTCTAAAAAAAAAAAAAAATGTGAAAAAAAAAAAGTGAAAAAGAAAAGAAAAGAAAGTATTATATTTGGTGAATAAAGTCACTCCTGGTTCCCTTGTATATGCCAGTGAGTTGATGTAGAAATAAGTTTGTTGACCACTGGTTCCCTTGTATATGCCCGGTGTGTTAACACTAGAATTGACCAAGTAGCTCAATCCAATAGGATGCATAGGTTCATCTTGGTAGTGACCTTGATGAGATATGGGAACATCGATCACTTGTGAACATTCGCCAACATCTACATCTATATCCATCTTCTTAATCTTTTCGTTGTGATTGTGGTTTGTTAGTTTCGAGTATTGTGGCTTGTTCGACTATCTAATTAGAGCTTTATTTACTTATATATGAACTGAATTTGTGCAAGGTACCTCCTCCTGTAGTCATTTTGGATTCATTCATTGATTTGTCACAAATAGACGGAGTTGGAAATATAGGTTTTGTAGGCAGACCTCTTGTAAACCTTCACGAGACTAAAACTCGTCCACTAGGGACACCTAGGGGTTCAAAGGCCTGTTGTTCATGCTTAGAGTAACCGTAGCCTCGACGAGACGGAGTTGTATGTATGCTTTAGAATTATTTTATTTGATTTGCTCGAGGACTAGCAAAGTCTAAGTGTGGGGAATTTGATAGGTGTCTAAAACACCTTGATATTTATCTATTATTTATGCTTTCTTTGCTAAGTTTCCTTGTAAAATATGCATCTTATGTTTGCTTTTGAGTTCTTAGGTACTTTGGAGTCAATTGGAACAAAAGAAGAAGAAACATGCCACAAGTGTCATTTCATGTGCAAGCTCTTTGTGGAAGCGAACTATTTCTCATTATTTGCTTTTATTTTCTTCATCTCTCGTCTGAAAAGCACGATTGCTTTAGTGATGAGGAGACATTGAAGAGAATAAGCAAATAATGAGAAGTAAGAGAAGGCTGATGTTGGTGGAAGAATTCAAGGAAGAAGAAGGCGCTCATTTGAAGTAAGAAGGGCAAAAGCGTGATTCTACTTGGCGAGTGCTAAGCGGGGAGTCAAGCCAAGGATAGAGGGGACAAACAGGTGAGTTTTGCTTGGTAGTTTGTTGGTGGCATGTATCATTTGTTGGGTGCTGTAGTAAATTCACTCATTACCTAGCCCTAAATTCAAGAAATATGTCTTTTCTCTTATCATTGAACTCTACCCGAAATTCGAGAGATGAGTGTAAGGGAAGATGGCTGCGGCTTTGCTCGAAATTGGGAGAAGAGAGGACATATAAGAACGAGAAGATGATGCTATCTCGAGATCGAGAAGAAGCTGTTGTTATTCGAGAGAAATCGGGACCAGAAGATTTGATATGATTCAGAGCATTGAGAAGAAGAGATGAGGGTTTCTGAAATTGGGTGATAAAAGAAGTGGGAAGTTACAGAGATTCGAGAGTTGAAAGGGGTTCTCAGCAGCTGTTAATATCCAGATGAACTCATGGAGAGGTTGAAATGGTTGAGGTGGTTTCTGAGAGATTTCGTCGAAAGGGAAGAACACGGTGAAACACAGAGTAAGGGTTTTATCACTGGGAGTTTGAGATGATGGTGGCCATGAAGAGAAATTGAACTCAGGTAAAGAAGTTGAGATATGGGTTTTGAGTTTGAGCTGTGAACATGAATTGCAATCAGCCAGGGATTGAGATGGGTATTAAGCAGAGATTAATAGCTCCTTTCAGAACCAAAAAGGAGGAGGATTAAGTGTCTTCAAATCATGGAGATTTTGGCCGGAATGACATGGAAGAAATGGGGTTTGTTGCAATCATCAATTCGATTCTTTGGACGAGGTGATTCTAGGGCAAATTCGTGAAAGGGAGATGAGCTGAATTGAGGGATTTGTTGTCGTGAATTAGAGCTGAAATAGAAGAACAGGTGGAAGTGTTGACTGAGATGGGTTTCTGCTGTTATTTAGGAAGAATGAATGAGAAGGTGGAAATTCAGGTGAAGTTGGAAGCATTGCAGTGAGAGCTAGTGATGTTGCAGGGATTTGCAGGTGGAGATTATGAAGTTGTAGCTGGTGCAATAAGGTTGTGAAACTGAAGCTCAATTTGGATGAATGAGCCGGTGTCACGAGAGGTGGTGGTAAAGCTGGAAGAAGACCCCGATGTTGTCTCGTGTGTTCTTTGTGGCTTGATTTGGTAGGTATGTGAGTGCGGATGCGAGTGGTAATGGCCACGAGATTGTTACAAGGGTGCCCAGTTAGGACTTCTTTGGTGGAAGAGCAGATTCGGGGAAGGAGAAGTTCTTTGAGATGCAATAGCTATGGTACTGTGTTGGTGAGTTGTGGCCATTGATTCATGGTAGTGAACTGGAATTGCGGGGATGGAGCTGCTGTTGTTGCTGGTACTCGGACGCTGATTCTGGTAATGAAGGGAGGAGGTGATACTGCAAGTTGTTGAGCTAAGCTGTAGAATGTGATGCTGTCTGTTGTGGGGCTGTAAAAGAGAGACAGACCAAGTGCAGTTCGAAAGACAAACGAGGAAGAGCTAGGTACAGACATGGCTTGATGCTTGGTAGTTTGGACCTGAGCATGGAACTAATGCCGAGATATGGGTATTGTTGTGATGGTTGGACTGAGAAGGAGGAGTGGAGCTGTTAGGAGGCAGTCTTGACAGTAAGCTGAGTTGCAGCTGTTGCCCAGATGAACTCGAGAGATAGGTGGTCCGAGACAATGGAACTGGTGTGACCTGAGATGCTAAGCTAGTGGTGTATGCAATGCAGGGTTCGATGGCAGTGACTAGAGATGGTGTTACAGGAGAGCAGGTGTTGGTGGAGATGTTGTTGGTTTGGCTGCAAGACTCAGGAGATCACAATGAGTGGTGTTTGGCTGGAACAGACTTGACCAAGGAAGCAATGAAGCACCGGGAAGACAATGAAGTAAGATTGGCTGTGCAACTCTTGTCTAGGCCAAGGCAATTCAAAGCACATTGAGCAGTGACTTCAGAATCGACTAGAGCCTGACTCAGTGCGCCGTTAATGACTGTTAGTCACCCGTCAACTTTGACGGTCAACCATTATGTTTGACCGGCCACTGAGACATATTTCCCGATCGGTGAAAGTGTTTTCAGCGGACTCGGCTAACTTCCGGTCGTTTTCCGGCCAATTTTGGGGACTTTCGGCTACACTTTTGGGCAGAGTTCCTACATGGGTAACTTCACACTTGGGCTTGGAGGACTTCTATCTATTGGACTTGGACTTTTGAAGACTTGACCTAATTTTGGAACAAGAAGAGCTATAAAAGAGAAGTCTTTCTACAATTTTGAGGGGGGGACGTATAACGTATTCTTCTTGGAGTTTTGCAGAGAGCCGGAGCTAGGGTTTGCTTTCATTTAATATTTTAATCTTCTTTACTTTATTTCATTTATTGATTTGATAATGAACTCCAATATTATGAGTAACTAAAACTCTCTTTGATTAAGGGCGATTTCGAAGCCCGAAATATGAATCTATATTTGATATGAAATAACTTGTTCTCTTGCATTCATTAGTGTTATTGATTGATTTCTACCATGCTAATATTGTCTATGGATTAATTGTTAAGGGTTTAAGTTCGAAATTGAATCATTAATTCTTAATCTATTTGCTAGTTTAGATTTTCTTCGACCGTAATTGTCTAGAGAAGATAAACGCGAGTAGCAATATATAGGTATTGATGATGGGACTTTGTTAAGTACCTATATGTAGAAATCGACACTAGTAGGTGATTCATGCTTTTGAGTTCATCACTAGGAGCAACCTTATCTCACAGAACTTAGAGCACTTGTTTAAGTCAAACCTAGTAAGCGTACCTCTAGGAAACTTGGCAAGTAGGAACCGGTAGTCGAGCGCTTCCGTATCCGGTGAGCTAGGAGATAATAACGGAATAGTTGAGCGTACTAATTATTCTAGGGTTGTTAGTAACATGATAATGTGAAGAACATAGCTATCTATCAATTTGGTTTGTATTAGTGGTCTAGAATGAACCTTTAATCAATTACATCTCATATTTGAATACATTTTACAATTTTCAAAGCATTTCTACAACAAAATCATCTTTGCTAAGAGTATTTGCATAACAACTTGAACTTCATACCTCCCTTGGGACGATCCTACTTACATTATACTACTTGCTAGTTAAAGAGAAGTAGAGAAATTTATTTTTGCGAGTTTGACACCTCGTTATCAACCAACCCAAACCAGATCCATCCTCAAACCCATCTTCTAATTCCATCAACTAACTTCACTGCATCACACTCCAAAAGACAACAAACCTAAAGTAAGCCCTAGGAACCATCATCTCTGCCATTTAGTACCAATCAAGCATCAATTGGCGGCAAACTTACCAATACCCATTAGTCTCATGATTCGATTCTAATTATTAGAAAGTTTGTTTGAGGAGGAGGAAGAGATGTAAAAAACAAGAGTTGCAGAGAAAGAAAAGAAGTGAAGTGGAAGCTGATAGAGTGAGATTTTGGGTTCCCTGGGTTTGGAGTCTTTGGACTTGCTACATCTCATGTTTTTGTTAGACAACTTACATCAAATGTTTGATGTTTTAATGTCTAACTTTTGGACACGTACAAGTGAAGATAAGTGGGACTCTATTTTCTATAATTTCTGTTGCTAATCCTGGGAACATGTGAAGGGTCAAGTGTGAATAGGGTACTAGATAGTTTCTGTCTAGTGGGCATTTTTAAGATTAAATTTTAAGTCTTCGTGGACCAATATAATCGTATCATCTTGTCATAGAAGTTAAATGAATTTTCTTCCACGGTATCGGTGTTTCGTTTTTCTCGGTCGGCCCACCCCACCGTGGCAGCGGTCATCTAGTTAATTAGGAATATTAAGTTGAAAACCGTTTTTGAAATCGAGAGTTAAAAACATCAAAAAATGAGTTTCTGGATCAGCAGACCTCCCAAGACCCCCAAGGCCCCGCTCTCCCGGATTTTTAATAAATATTATAGATATATAAATATACCTATTCAAATGCATGGGGTGAGACTTGAACCCAAGTCTATAGTGTGGGAGCCCAAAATTATACCACCACACTATTTCTCTAATTGTGATATAAAATTACAAAACTATGTTTTTAAATATATATCCCAACAAGAACTAAATCATATTTTAACCGAAAATAAAAGCGTTAAAAATAAAAACGAAAAGATATGAGTAATCGTAATCGAAGTAAAAAGGTAAGTGATGTTACCATATTGCTAATAAATTATAAATCTGTGAAAGAAGAAAAACAAATCATTCTTTCCTTTGAAGAAGAAGAAAAAGAAGAATGATTTGATGATAATGCGGTCGTGGTAATTGAGACGGTGGATTGGTGGTGTTGGTGAGTGGAGGTGGTGGCTGGAGTAAGTTGGAGAACAGGAAGTTCTCTCTTTTCTAAGTGAACTTTGAAAAAATGAGTCTCGATTCAGGATTAGGAATTAGATTTAGTATAAATAAATAGTTATGATCTAATCAGATTAATGACTAATGGTGAGCGGTTTTTAATGGTTGGCTCGGTCGGCTCCGACCCTCGGATTGCCAGCCGACCGTTGGATCCACCGACTGTGGGATCATCGGTTCGGTTTCTGTTTGGTCGGTTTTCATCGGTTCTCGGTCGGTCCAGCAGTTACGAGCGGTTCATGTGCTAGGCAGTAGGCACCAAACTGGTGACAAATAACATTTCTGAAAAGAGCTGGGTGCACTGCAAATTTGTTTGGGTGTAAACAGAACTACCCACGAAAGCATACAGAAAGACGGGTGTTATTTGACGGAGTGTCCTACACAAGAAAGCTACTCTTAACTAGGGTTTTGGTTTGCGAACAACAAAAAACCAAGCTTGTGTGAGAGGGTAAAGCTAAAGAGGCAGAAGTAAGTGTTTCGAGAGCAAAACCCTAATTCACAGTAAAGATGGACAAGAGTATGATGGGAGATATTGATGCTATGCCTGAGGAAGACAAGATGAGAATGTCTACTATGATTGATCAGCTCCAAGTTAGGGACAGGTATTTCGATGTTTCTCCTTTTCATTTGTTGAATTCCTCTCTTTGTAAGAGATCTATTATTCGGACTGGTTATAATCTGTTATTTTATCATTTACGCATCAAAATTGTTAAGAACGATGTTATAATGGATTAATTAATTAGATTATAAATCCTTCTAAAGAAAGGTTTTATCTAGATATAGATGCATTTTTTGAGTGATGATAGGTTTTGGTGATTTGGGTGGATGGAAAGTTTTGGTTATGAAGAGTGACCACATTGATTAGGTTTTGTTGGACAAATTTGGTCCTGTTACAGTTGATGTAGTTTCAGAATGAGTAAAGTAATTGTTTGATTCAGCGCCGATTGATATGATATAGGTAGATGGATTAGGAGTTTGGACTGTAGAAATAATCTTTTTGTCCAGTGCCCACCTATGATGTCTGTATCCGCAGTTATAACCGTTGAGTTGCTCCAGTTTTGCTTAATTACTCGTGTACTCGTACAGTAATCAGCGTGCTCGAAATTTACATTGACTTTTGAGGGGGCCTTTGTCTATAAGATGTGAACTTATGATACATTAGTAAGCACAATTCTTAGTATAAAGTGGAATATCAAAATTTATTTTCGTACTTTATTTTTTACGAAATGTAATTCTTATAGAGAACCATACAACAATGAAGCAGTGCCTTCCAAATTTCAACCTGTTTGCTACTACAAAGTCTTTGCTATTTCCTAACAAGCAATGGGTGATAGAGTGACAGCCACGAATTCCAGCCACGAATTGGTCATGCCTCCAAATTCACTTTAATTGGTCTGGCTCTCGTTCCAGCCACGAATTCTGTGACATTAGTAGAGTGATAGAGTGTC
Source organism: Papaver armeniacum (assembly GCA_023531295.1). NCBI lineage: Eukaryota > Viridiplantae > Streptophyta > Magnoliopsida > Ranunculales > Papaveraceae > Papaver > Papaver armeniacum. Next base: position 564,324 of record JAJJWW010005201.1, read on the forward strand.
AGCTTACTTTATATGTTTCCTAAGAAAGTAGGACGGATGGGGAAGGTAGTGCAGAGGTTTCTTACTGCTAATTACTTTGTTTAGCTTACGTATTACTATAGACAGAGGCTTCTTAGTGCAATTACTTTCTTAGGCTGCCACACACATTTAATGTGTCCGAATGAATCTTAAATTGGAGGTATTTGGGGTTTGTGTTTCCCCGGTTTGTTTCTGGCTTTCAATAGGTGCCTCTAGCAGGAAGTTCATGCTGGGGTTTTCAATGTAGAATCGATATGGTCTAGGAATAAACTCAGGACGAAATTACAATTTGTATTGTGTGCTTGAATGGTATTCAGGACTAAGTCTACCAAATTGCTTACAATTAAAATCTATAAGGACTCCAGTTCGTGGTGTCAACCTCTCTGTAATTTCCGTGCATCAATATCACCAAATTGCTTGAGTTCCCTAATGATATTATGCTTACATTTTGTTAATATGGATGTCATGGAACACAATGTTAAACTTGATTTTCAAAAGTTTATTCACAGTGAATTGATTCTTAAAGGTTAAATTGTTTTATGTTAATTAGGCTTATACATTGTGGTTCATCAATCGTCTGATTCCCTCACTCACCCTTGTTTTGGGTATAAGGGAAACTAAGTCTACTAAGGTTTTTCTATCTAGATTTCTTCCTTATTGTCGTAGCTGACGTTTCTATTTTCTTTTGTTCATCAATGTGCAGTTTGAGGATGTACAATTCTTTGGTAGAGAGATGCTTCGTTGACTGTGTGGACACTTTCCGCCGCAAGTCCCTTGACAAACAAGAGGAGTCTTGCATTCGTAGATGCGCAGAGAAGTTTCTCAAACACTCTATGCGTGTAGGCATGAGATTTGCAGAGCTCAACCAAGGGACAGCTACACCTGACACCTAACTAATATCCACAACACAAAACTAGGAGGGAAAACTAGTTACCACATGAAAACTGCTGTATTCCCGAGGAATTTATACAAAACTCTGAGATAAAGAGGTGGTTTCTGTTTACATTAAATAGAATATTAGCAGCTTCGTAGATTGCTGCAAATTTGTTTTGTTTTTATTTAACCAAGTGAAAGCTACATTTTAATTGGTTATTAGGTGGTGTAAGTTGCTAAACCTGACCAAAGTTTTTAAATAACTTCTGGAAGTAAGATATTTTTGGTCCCATGTTTTTCATTGCGTGTTGGAAATCAATGTCCTATATTTATATTTATGGGTTACAAATGGTTAATCTTCTACTTCTCTTATGAGTTGCAGCACTTCCATTTCTGCCGCCTTCTACAGCGTGGAGAGAACATATATTCATAGTAAAATAGAGACTGTTCTGGTGTGTACCGTGCTAGTTACAAGGAAAATGATCCCTTGCCTTCTTTCTTCCTGCTTTTTGGTTAGAATTTCTCAACTTCCTTCAACCCTTTCTTTGGCTTTGCATAATCACAGTTCGTGTTCCACATCGTTGTACATTTATCATATTTGAAGTTGCGAAACTCATTTACCAAGAGGCTCTGTGGACTTCAGCTAATATCAAATCCCAAAATCATCTCAAGGTCCTTCAGGATGCCAATGTCTACTAAATGTCTTGGTTTCGAGGAACTGCAAGAACTTAAGAACATCATAACGTGCTAACTTGTTAATGATAGTAATAGCGTGGGAGGAGGGAGAGACATGATTGAGTTCTTAGTGGTGAGCCCCCAGACCCTAAGAGCATCTCCAATAGAGGGTAGATTTATTTATTTTTAGTGACACATAGGATTTTAGACCCCCGTTTGGCATAAATTCATCTCCAACAGTAGGGTCTTACAAGTTAGGAGGGACCAATTATTAAATATGAAGGTGTTCAAGAAAGTGTTATCTACACCTCCGCTTGCACCTCCACGTCATGTTTTTTAATTTTCTTTTAATTCTAAGAGTTGAAATTCTCATTTGTTGGAGATGGTATTTTAGATATGAGGTCCTATATTTACTCTATGTGTAGACCCCAAAAATAAAAGGACTAAATTAAAAATCCACGTAGGATTGTTTGCACCTTCTCTTGGAGATGCTCTAACAAAGAAAAGCAGAAGTTCAAGTACCTTTTTTAAATCTATTATTATCTGTTAGTCATCGAGCTGACGTTAAAAATACGTCGGAGCTTAGACAAGTTAATAATGCGAAAGTATTACACACCTCAGAAACCATGACACAGGCTTTGAATTATTCATTTTTCTTATTTATGACTAGTATTGTATTCAGAGTTGAAAAACTAAGGCACAAGGTTATTCATTCTAGCCTTAATTGCAGGATAATCCAAAGTCCAAAGTAAAACATAACTTCTGCACACAGGAAAACTGGCAATAGTCTATCCGTACCAAAATTATTGTCCTTCAATTTATCAGCATATGACATAAAATGAATAACTACAATTTCCAGATTGATAAATTACATAAAATCGATGCGCCAAAAATAATCTTCATCGGAGAAGGGAACAAAGAAATACCATGAAAATCATTGAGGAAATAATGAATAAGTGTATGTATGTTCTAGCTAATGAGCCATGGCAGCTTCCTGTGATGAGTAATTGATTGTTCTCTGATTTGGCAATGCAAGCATAGCAGTATGATCCAAGAAATCCTTGAGTGAAGCCACTGATTGAAGAATTAACCTAAGATCTTCTGCACGCGAGAACCCAATAACATTCACCTTCCGTACTGCGAAAACATAGAAAGTGATGCACCCTTTTCTAAACTTGAATCGAGCTATCTCGCACCCATTCAAACCGCGCACGAGTTTTCTGTTAACTTCTCCTAATGGAATTTCCGACGGCCATAAGCGATCCACGGATAACTTCATATTTTCTGATTCAAAAACAAATACAACGACTTTGGAGTTCTTTGTGCCAAGGCCTAGTGTAAGAGTGTGCCACGCGTGGTGAGCCAAAATGGTGAAGTTAGTTGGTATGAAAGCTGTCGTTGAAGGAAAGAGAGGATGATCAGAAGGTGCAAGACGAAGAAGGCGTGATAGTTGTAGAGATGAAGCTCGTCGAACTGTGAACGATTTTACAATGAATTGACTACCGAAACGAATTCCCTTGACGTCTGAACTCCGCTTGAAGGCAGGGTGATCTGATGATTTTTGATCTGTGTGTTTATGTTTATGTTTCTTCTTTTTCTGCTCATTCTCTCCCATGATTTTGGTATTGGCTCTTAAAATGGAAGTTTCTCTGTGGTGGGAATTATGATGCAAGGAAAAGATTGGATTTGTTTACTTGTTTTGTTTTGATGATAAAACAATCCAAGGCTTTTCTTGATTTTCTTTTCTGTTATACTGTTCTTCAAGAGGTCTTCAAGGAGTGATCAAAAGCCAAGAGAAAGGTGATTTGGTACTCAATAAGGACTGATAATTCAAAAAAAATAAGTTTTTTTTTTTTTTCTCTTTTTTCTTTTTGGAAAACAAAGTTAGGGGGCCATTATTGGGTATAACTTACTTTAATGAAAGACCCTCATGATATTGACACTAACTTGAATTGTTTTTTGGTTATGTGTTTATTTATGCATCATAATATGATGTAGAGATTTGGAAATGTAATTGAGGTGTAGAATTGTGGCAATCCAAAGCTTATCTTTTGTCCAAAATATGTCATGAAACAGCAAGGCAGCGAGGGGTCAACCCCTGAGGTGGAGTATCAAGCTTGATGTTACGAAGACACTGGGATATGGCTATTATTGGGGCGTCACATTTCAATAGAGGGGCGTCACCTAATAGGACAAAAACAAGTCATCCATAAGTAATATCAAAAACCCCTTATCTCAAATAATTTTGTATTGACTAAACAACACTTATTTAGTTAATCTTAATTTAACGGTTGGAATTAATCCTAACCTGGACGTAAAATCAACTTCTACGTTTGGAATAAATCCAAACCTGGACGTAAAATATTCTTTTACGGTTTGATTCAAACCAAACCCGGACGTAAGACTACATTTTACGTTTGATTCAAACAATACCCAGACGTAAGACTACATTTTACATTTTACGGTTTGATTCAAACCAACCCTAGACGTAAGACTACATTTTACGTTTGATTCAAACAATACCTAGACGTAAAACTACATTTTACGTTTGATTCAAACAAAACCCAGACGTAAGACTACATGCAATTCCTATTTTACGGTTGAATTCAACACGAACCTAGACGTAAGTTCTTCAATATCAAAGTTTACGTTTGGAAACAGACAGGAATTGATTTTTGGTTAGGTTTCTCAACGTGAGAAAACCAAACAATAGAACTCTGTTTATATATGTGTTTACAACTGCCGTATCTTGGCAAACAAGACTTTACAAGTTTAACCAGAAAACTATATACAGAAAACAATGCTATAACAGGAAAAGTAAAGGCTACGTTTCCTAATCTCTAACACCCTCCCTCGCTCTAAGCGGGTGATCGGAAACTTGATAAGCTTAGAGCGCGAGAAGAGAAACGATCTCGTGAAAGCCGTTTAGTGAAAACATCAAAGCAATCGATCCTTAGAGCAGACAAATCGAACAAGTAATTGGCCACGTTGAACTCTTTCACGAACAAAATGATAATCAATTTCAATATGTTTAGTACGACCATGAAATATTGGATTCATAGTAAGATAGGTTGCACCAAGATTATCACACCATAAGACGGGGAGGAGTCAGTTTGGAACTTGAAGTTCTTTGAGTAGAGATTCAATCCACATTAGCTCGTGATAGCAATGGCAAGACCACGATATTGACCTCCGTACTTGACTTAGAAGCAGTTTTATGCTTTCTAGCACTCCAAGAAATAAGATTGGAACCCAAGTAAACACAATATCCACTAGTGGACCGTCTATCAGTTTGATCACCAGCCCAATCAGCATCCGTGTAAGCTTGAAAATTCAATTTTAAATTAGAAGAAGGCCGAAGAGTAAGACCATAAGAGGAAGTACCTTGTAAATAACGCAATATTCGCTTCACAAGAAGAAGATGTTTGTCAGTAGGATGTTGCATAAACTGGCAAACTTTATTAACCGAGAAGGCAAGTTCAGGCCTTGTGATCAACAAGTACTGAAGACCGCCAACAAGACTTCGATATTCAGTGGGATTTGTCAAAGGAACTCCACCCTGTGGATTCAACTCTGTAGAAGTAGTAAAAGGAGTACTCACAGGCTTTGCTCCTTGCATATTGGCACGCTCCAATAAATCTTCTATATAACGACGCTGAGAGAGAAACAAGCCATCTTTTGTTTTTGCAACTTCAACACCAAGAAAAAGAGACAACTCTCCAAGATCTTTCAGGGCAAACTCTTTGTGGAGAGTGTCAATGAGATGTTGCAAATAAGAAGAAGATGAGCCTGTCAATACAATGTGTCAACGTAGACAAGAAGATAAGTAACATCAATAGTCGAACGACGAATAAATAAGGAAGAATCTGCTCGAGAAGTAACAAAACCAAGTTGTTGAAGAAATACGCTAAGACGAGTATACCACGCCCTCGGTGCCTGTTTAAGGCCATACAAGGATTTATGCAACCGACAAACATGATCAGGATAATTTGGATCAGTATAACCAGGAGGTTGCTTCATATAAACTTCTTCCGTAAGAAACCCATTGAGAAATGCGTTTTGAATATCAAGTTGGCGAATAGGCCATGCAGATGTAAGGGCCAAAGTAAGAACAACTCGAATTGTGCAAGGCTTTATAACCGGGCTGAAAGTTTCTCCATAGTCTTGTCCTTCACGTTGATGAAATCCTTGAGCTACTAAACGAGACTTACGACGTTCAATAGTTCCATCAGCACGGCGTTTAACACGAAACACCCATTTACACCCAACAACATTCATATCCGGAGTACGCGGAACATAAGACCAAGTGCCATTTTGAAGAAGAGCATTATATTGATCATCCATAGACACACGCCAGTTCGGATCTTTCTTCGCCTGCGAATAACATGTTGGCTCAAAGAGAGCATCAGTAATAGTGGTATACTTTGAAGCTAAAAGAGCTTTTGGTTTAAAGATACCATCTTTTCCTCTGGTAACCATAGAATGCTCATTCCGAGTCGGTGGTCGAGAAACGGGAACGACCTGGTCAGGTGAAGTGGACGGAGGACTATCATGCAGTACTGTTGGTGTTGTACCAGAGAGCAGCAGGTCTGTTGGCGGAGTAGGGAGTAGTTGTGCTGTCGTTAAAACACTTGACTGGACAGCAGCAGGTCGCTGAATTTTAGTAGATGGAGAAGAGCGATCAGGAGAAGGGGACTGACAGTCCAGCGCATCATAATTTGGTGAAGAGAAAGACATAGGAGCCACAGAAGAAGCAACAGTACGAGATGGTATACGTCTGCTATAGGTGTGACCAAAACGATTTGCAGCAGGGAGAAAAGACCGTTCAGCTTCTACAGGGAAGGACTGTTGGACTTCCGTAGACATGGGAACCAAAACAACAGGAGACAATGACGTGTCTACAGCAGCAGCAGACGGTGGTGGGATCAGCTGAGTTGATGCTTTCTCATTATACAATCCGGCAGTAACAGGCCAGTGGGACGGTGTTGCAGTGGGAAAATTTGTTGCAGTAGGTGTAGGGGGAGTAGAATCTTCCAGCATATGAGTAACAGCTGGAGACTTCAAGCGTTCTACAAACTCAGGAAAAACAGTAGCAGTGGGAGGCGGCAACACATTATTAGAACTGCCAGAAACCTTGGCAGGAGGAACAACCAAACTAGGAGAGAAAGACACAGCTGTAGAGGTTGGCGAAAAAAGGGAAGAAGTGGGTACCTGTGAAGGAGCCGGGGAAGATGGTAGTACCGACGAGTTGAGGCCTGCAAAAGGAAAAGATAATTCATCGAAAACAACATGACGTGACCAATAAATTCGACCGGAAGGAATATGCAAACACTTGTAACCTTTGCGAGTTGCACAATATCCAAGGAAAACACAAGGAGATGACCGTGGTTCAAGTTTATTAGACCGATAATCTCGAAGGTGAGGAAAACATAAGCAACCAAAAGTCCGTAGAGAGAGGAAATCTGGGACTTTATTAAAGAGCAATTCATATGGAGTTTGAACACCTGTGGGAACCGAGGAAACCCGGTTCATAAGGAAGGTGGCAGTAGAAAAAGCATCGTACCAAAAAGAAGGCGGAACATATGCCATAGACAAAAGAGTTAAGCCAGTTTCAACTATATGTCGATGTCGTCTTTCCGCAAGACCATTTTGAGCAGATGTATGAGGACAAGTCAAACGATGCTGAGTACCATTTTGTTGTAGAATTTTGTTGAGCTTCTTATATTCAGTACCATTATCGGTTTGCAAAATTTTTATCTTTCGACCAAAGAGAGTTTGTACTTGACGATAAAAGACATCAAAGATACCAATAACGTCAGTTTTTGTGTACATAGGATAAATCCAAGTGAAACGGCTGAAAGCATCAACAAAAATAATATAATATCGAAAACCTTCATTAGATAAAAGCGGAGCAGGACCCCAAACATCTGACACAATAAGATCCAAAGGATTTTCATAAACCGTAGTACTAGATGAAAAACTAAGTTTATGACTTTTATTAGCTAAACTTTTATTGGCGATCCTTCACAAGGCAAAAAGAGTCATAGAATTCAAAGAAGACATTATTGTCACGACAAAATTTAGACACAGAGAGCAGATTTTTGGAGAGATGTGGAACATGGAGAACATTAGGAAGAATAAACTTACGAGTGGGAGTTGCAAGAATACCATCACCAGTATTTGAGATTGGTAATGAAGATCCTCCAGCAGTTCGAATACGATCAGGTCCATTGTACTCGTAATGGGTATGTAAGTTGTTAAGATCATTGGTCATATGATTCGTCGCACCACTATCAGGAAGCCAATCGTAGGCGTAAACAGATTGATGAGAAGCAGCATATGCAGCGGGAGCATTGGAAGAGGGCCGTCTGCCCCTATTGGCGTGTATTCTTAGACGGTGGTCTTTTGTCACGAGGAGGATAAGTCACCGTATCCAACCTTTTGCGACAATCTCTAGCATTATGAAAAGGTTTAATGCATATTTGACACACAATTGCTGGTTTTCCATCCCGTGTAAGAGGAATGTCTGCAGAACTATTCATAGAAGCAACATTAGCAAGGGGTTGAGAGAGAGAAACCTGATTCTGCGAAGTTACACGAAGATCATAGGATAGTAACATGGATTCAAATTCATCAGCCGTAATGACACCCATTGTGGTGATTAAAGAACTAACGATTGATTCATAGGATGAATCAAGTCCCTTAACAACATAATGCCGAAATTCTTTGTCAGAAACTTCAACACCACTAGCAGCAAGAGCATCAACAATATTTTTGACTGATTGAATGTAGTCAGACATGGTTGAGTTGCCTTTCTTGATCGAGGAAAGAGACTCCTTGAGATGAATAAGATGTGCATCAGTTTTAGATGCGAATAGAGCATCAAGCTTGGTCCATATAGCAAACGATGTATCACACGTCTTAACCTTAGCTAGGATTGAAGCAGTGAGAGAAGACATGATCCAGCCAAGTAGAAGTTTATCTGTACGTCTCCAGGACAAAAACTGTGGGTTTGGGAGATCATTGACAAGAGCCGGTGGACTGGCAAGAGAACCATCTACATATTTCTCTAAATCATAACCTTGAAGATACGGGACAAATTGAGCTTTCCATAGTAGATAATTGTGACCGGTTAGCTTTTCTGAAATAGCACCATGAAGGCGCTCAAAAGGGACAGGATCGAATGACAGAGAAGACGTTGAGGAAGTAGAAGATGCAGAAGTTGTTGAAGAAGACGTTGTTGAGGAAGAAGTTGATGAAGAGTGAGAAGTTATGGTAGACATGGTGAAGAAAAAATAGGTTAAGAAGTTGAAGGTAAAAGAGAGAAGAAAACCCTAAAAACAGGTCGAAGTGGAATCAGCCTGTCTGATACCAAGACAGGAATTGATTTTTGGTTAGGTTTCTCAACGTGAGAAAACTAAACAATAGAACTCTGTTTATATATGTGTTTACAACTGCCGTATCTTGGCAAACAAGACTTTACAAGTTTAACCAGAAAACTATATACAGAAAACAATGCTATAACAGGAAAAGTAAAGGCTACGTTTCCTAATCTCTAACAGAAACCTAGACCCGAACCCAGACGTAACACTAGCAGAAACGTTACTGAAACCCTAATTTTACATCAATTTCATTTAAGCACAAAAACGAGTAAACAAAGATGTGTTTGTTCGATTATTACCTAACGATGAAATGAATTGAAGTTGAAGTTACTGTGGAGGAGAGGAAGAGAAGAAAGATGAGAAAAGGAGCGGTTTTTTTGTTGAATTAGAATAGAAAAGATTAGGTTTTTAAGTTTTTATTTTAGTTAAGGGGTGGTAATCTAGACATTTTGTATATGTGTAAGGATATCTCATAACCACTTTTTTGGACACTAAGAATCCAAGTGAAGCCCCTCTATTGGAGTGTGACGCCCCAATAATAGCCTTCTTATTTAATGCCAAACCAACTGTGATTCAACTTCAAAGTCCTATCTGATGATTCGGAAATCAGAAGCATAACATGTGCAGCTAAAAGGTCTACTAATTTTATAGGTAAAGAGTCCATTTTGTTATAAATTTTTTGCTTTGAAATCATCTTTATTTTTCTGTCCGAGTACATGTAGATAATAACATATAAAAGCATCCACACAGGTGATCGCTATAATTGCTATATCCATATCAGTTTTAAGGTTGGAGATAAATACTACATCAAGCTTTAAAATGAGTTTCTATTTGGATTGTGTTCGGTGCACCCAATCTAGATTGGCTAAAACGAGTACACAATCTTAAATCTTAAATCCAATCTTATGTAACCAAAAGTAAATTAGGTATACATTTTTCGTTTTATGCATATAGCTGGGATTTTTCCATAAATCCACCAATTTGCTCCAAGACCTGATTCATAGGGTAAGTGTCGGGATTGATTCTGCTAAACAGAATTTGACCAGTATGATCAGGGAGACTTCATCTAAGTTAGTAGCATCAGAGACCCATTACTTGTGGAATTGAACATATTTTACCTAAGAAAAATACACAGCTGTATATAATTCAAGTGTTCCACACTTCTACAAGAAACGTAAAAGTATATCTGGCCCATTTTTAGGTGGCAGAGGCTGCACCAACTGCAATTGGTTTGGTGGGGGTTGGAGAAAGTTGTGGTCTCACTCTCACTCTCTATCTCTCTCTAAATTTGATACTGAAAAAGGAAGAAAACATTGAAATTGGTTAGGGTACCTCTCCAGGCAGATAACCCATTAACTGTTCTCACGAAAGCTGTTCCTATCCTAAGTCACATTTCTTTCATCATGGTTCCAAGGACCACAAACTTTAGTAACGATATCATATTGTTGAAGAGATTTATGAGTTGGGAATTAATTTAGAGACAAGGGACAATCCATATGAATATGGAATTTTAAAACTATAGTTCCACTTTTCTAAATCTACAATTATCATCAAATATTATCAAATGTAAAAAATAATACTGGAATGTCCGATGATATTTGAGATATACTTAATTACTTACATTTAAGAATAAAAAGGGATGTATTCGACATGGACAGTAAACAACTGGGGGGCATCCGGATATTGACATGCTACCCACAATTCATAAAGTGGGTCAATATGGAAATCTTTTATTTTATAAATATTACTTTCGGGGAGGAATGTATAACAGATCAGGTTGCCTAATTTATTCTCTAAAGAATTCCACAACTGAATGAACTGGACTAGGGAGATTTCCAGGGATAAATAGCTGTAACCACTCATTTCATAATGTAATACTAAATTTTTTATACAAAACTAACTTAACTAGATATAACGGGTTCTGCTTCAGATTAAGACTATGCAAATAGGAAAACATTTAAACTTTCTACATATGCTAATCTAGAAGCAGAGCATAGATCATATAACAATGATTCATACCTCTAATACAAGCACTAGACAACAGTAAAAAAGCTACTGGATGAAACTATAAACATTCTGAAGCATATTTACACGTGGACTGCTACTACTCTGAGGGGTGTTAGAAGAATGTACCAGGTATTCCCAAAGCTCAAGATTGAGAAGATTCAGCACCATCGTGAAGTGCACAACAAACAATTGCTTTATGATGGCCTTGGTATACTCTGATGGCTTCACCACTATCTATTTTCCAGAGTCTTGCTGTGGTATCAGATGAAGCTGCACAGGATGTAGTAGCGTACAAACTAGGTCACTTCAAGAATTAACAACACAAGAAAACAGTTGAGCACGATCCGAGTTAGTTCAATAAGATATTTTATACCACACCTGTGATTAAGTAAGCACCGTCAACTGAAAAGACACAGTCCCATACCCAGCGTTGATGCCCTGTCACAAACTAACTATAAGGTTTTGCTTGTTGGAAACAATAAGAACAGTTAACATCTCAGTGCTAATTGTGTACTAACCGACTAAAGTTTTCTCCAAGGTGAAACCATCAACATTCCATATCTTAACTGTATGGTCAGATGATGTCATAGCCAGATATCTAAGAAAAATGGAGTACCATAGTGGGTCAGAAGTCACCCGACTTGATTATGAGATGGAAATCTTAAATTCTTGATAATAGCAATGAAATATGAAAAGGAAACATGGATGTTCAAACCTATGGGGTTCACAAAACTCAGGTGATAACAGACACTTAAGGATGTAGCCGTTGTGTGCTTGTAGTTTATGAAGTGGCTCAAAATTGGTCATAGTCTGCAGTAGATTTGACTCAAGTCAAAATACTAACAGCAACACAGAAGATCATTACAGAAGTAAATCTTCTAATTATTTCAACCAGAAATGAAAGAAAGAAACTATATGCATTACTCTCCAATTCCAAAGCTATAGCATACATCATAACATGATACCTGCATTCCACACATCAAGCGCCACACATAACATGTTCCATGGTTGTTTGCAGCAACGACCAAGCTCCCATCCCACATCACTGTTAAGGACCTTACTGCTGTATCTACCTATGGAACCTGCACGATTCGGTTTAAGGTATAAATTATAATACTGTATCATCACTTTACAGATGCAACTAATTGAACCTCATGTTACAACGCGAAAGAAACCCAGAATATTAGAGATTAGAGATTAGAACAACATATATCCAAGCACTAAATATGCCTTGGGGATACGTACCAACTCGCAACTACATGAATTAGCTGTCAAATCCCAGACCCGTATATTGCCATTTTGGTCTCCAGATATAAGTTCCCTCTGCAAATCCACATGCAACAAATGTACTTTTAAAAAAAGTGTTCCAGAAATTTTATCTTATCATTCAATTTTGGAAGAGGCGATATGTTATAGAGCCGTGTCATATCCGAAGCGAGTTTCTTTATCAAGAAAAACATGCACAGCGGTGCCGATGGACTACAGCACCCTCTGGTTGGGTATTTTGTCAAATGATATGTTCAATGGAGTCCGCGATAGGATCCAGTCACCTTTTATAACAAAAATAAAGACCACATGTCAAAGGTTTTTCATTGTTTCTCAGAAGCAGTAAATGAAGAATCAACTTATGGGGAACAAAGTTCAAAGCCTCAGATGTGTATGGAAGCTAACGAAATCCAAGGGCTCAGATTTTGGTTCTGGGTACCAAAAGAAAGTATCTAAAAATTTAAACTATGATGTAAAACAAACCCCCCACTGGTCATACAGGAGGTTAATATGGTAAAGTTACCTGATTTGGATGAAGCACAACTGTGTTTACAGCTGCACGACTTTCATATTCTCTCTGGCAACCCGGAGCCCTGAAATAAAATAAGATGACAATGGCAACTGAACAGTGAAGTCATAGAAGTCTGAAATACACTCTACAACCACTTGAGGTTCAGCATACAGCAAATTTGCATTATGCAGTCAAATCATGAAAATATGAGTATAAAGATTAAAGTGTTTGTCACGACAAGATGTCTGGAGATACAAATTCTACATTAGAATAAAATCATTAAAAACAACTGTAGTTAAGAACTCCAAGACGTTATTAGTAATATGGGTGCATAGGGTAAAACTTTAAAGTAGTAGTAACTAACATTGATGAACCAGCAAAAAAGAGTGCTTGTAAGTTGTAACTGAATGTTGTAAGCACCTAGGATTAAGTAAACATCATAGAAAGGATTAAGTTAGTAATAACCTAACCACGTACTACCATAATGAGATAAGGTTCTCAACTTCTCATGACGACGATTCTGAACAACCTGGTCCCCATGACTAAACGGTCCGAGCAATTGATAAAATTGTAAGTAATACAAAAGTAGTGTAAGAGTTATTTTCACCTCAAATCCCAAATCTTTACAGTGCCGTCTTCAGAACCTGAATACATCCAATTTCCATCACACTGGAATCCCACTGCCATTACATTACTAGTATGCGAGTCGTAACTCATAACCTACGATTGAAACAAAATGATGTAAAGTTAATGTATCAAATAAGATTTTCAATAAAACATGATTACAAACTGAAATGACAAAACCTACTGGTTGAGGACTAGGCGAGTTAACTTCATATAATCTAATATGAGGATTTCCAGCTGCTGCCACATATTGTTTATCTGGGGTTATCTCTAATTTATTAATTTGCTGCACGTGTTTATTTTAAGTTAGTCACTTCCAAAAATCAATACTGAAAATGAAAAAAAAAACGTAAGTATGAAAAATTGTTCTTACAGAATTAGGGTATTGAAGAGTACGATAACATCCTCCACTTTTAGGTTCCCAAAACCTGATAGTATGATCATAGCCTGCTGTAGCTAAGATCACTGAAGGTTGGGCCATTTTGATGCCCTCCTCCTGCACTCAATTCTAACAATTGAATATTAATCAAACTAATTATTCAATCACGTAAGAGCAAACAAACAAAATAAAGAACATGAAATCTTCCTTCAATTAAGAAAAGCTGGCGTTAGGCGTCTTGAGAAGTCTGCTTGTTTCGTAAGTGAACCCTTAACAAGTTCAACCGAAATTGTTTAATATCGACTGAATGAAGCTGATTTTATTCGGTAGATAAGAGAGATTGTAGTGAAAAACTCATATGGACTGTTAGAGCAAGTCTTATGGTGGAATCCAAGCTATTCCAAGTGTGGAAAATCCATGGAATGTCAAGTCTAATGGCTTCCAAGTTAGGGTCTTCCACGAGAAAATCAAGCAACCTTCCATGGTTTTGTGGAAGGGCTCGTGGAATCCATAAACGCCAATAACAATAATAATAACGCCTGATAAGAATGGCGCGGTAGAGGACAAGAAACGCCAATATGAATGGCGCTGAACGCTAATCTAAATAGCGTAAGTCAAGCGCTAATAAGAATGGCGTTTAGCGCTATTAACAATAGCGTTTCTCAGCGCCATTAAGAACAGCGTTAAGCGCTATTCACAATAGCGTTGAGCGCTATTAACATTAGCGTTTCGCCTTATTTATTTTGTTAACACTCTTCTCACATAACTCCTGTTTCTTTTACCTATAATTGAAAAATTAAAAAACTTTAAAATTACAAAACAAAATTTATTAGCTAATTTTCATTTCATAGATTAAGTTACATGGATTTAAAAAATTAAAAGCGACATTACATGGATTGAAATAACTAATATTTAGAATTTAACATTATCCGATTTTGATTGTCAAGCTTCCATCATTTCTCAAAGTTCACTTCATCATTTTGTAAGATCACGATATTTAATTTCCGAAAGCGGGATGGGTCTTAAGAATTTGGTACACATGATCAAATGCAAAATCTTTGTTGTTGTGTTGAGAATATAGAGTTCTAGCATGTGCCTCCTACAAAATAAATAAACATAATCTCTCATTTAGAAAATTAATGACTTAAAATATGTAGATAATTGAAAATAAGAGGTTCCATTGAATAATACTTACAACTTCTTCTAACGTCCATCCTCCTCCGGGCATATTTGCATAAATTGATTTAATGAAACTCATGTAAATTTTGGTTTGCTTTTTCATCATATTTGGTGATTGCAACATCTTCGGATGTAGTATATTTTGCCATGGTTAAAAAAAAATCGATTTTGAATTGCAATGAATTTTAAGAAGATGAGAAAAAAATCTAGAGATTGAAAGGTTTTGGTCTGAGCTGAGAAGTGATCAATTTATAGGGAAATTTTCGAATTCAAAAAAAGAAAAGACATTCATTCAAGAGAATATTAAAGAAAACACATTCAAGTTTTTGTAATTCAAACAAAAGAAAATACTATCAGTTTTTCTACATTAAAACCATCCATTTCATTAAAGAGAAGACATTCTATGTTCCCGAATCATTTGATTCAAATCCCAAAATCCTAGACATGTCATCTATATTATAACCAACCCCACCACTATTCACAAGTTGGGTTAATTGTGACCGTGGAACCGCTTCCTCTTGTTGTGTACGTGGAACAAAATCGGTTTGTGTATCATCTTTGGCATCATGACTTGTGGCTTGTCTTTTACGGCTGAACCAGTTTTCTCCTTGATCATAACATGATTGAGTTGATGTTCCTTCCCCTCCGTAGTTTGATTGCCCAAGAGCATGTGCACGATCTATTTCAAACCAATCTTTGGTCCTTTGTAACATTTAACATAGCCAACTTATGCGCAAGATCTTTCCATTGCTCCCGAAAAAGAAACATCAAGATAGCAAATATATTAAAAAACTTCTAATGTGTAAAGAAAATCATAATAATATAGCAAACAAAATAATTGAAGGAGTTAAAATCAAAAATGACTAACCCTTGTTCCCCAATTAACATCATACGTAAATGGAGGAGGATCGGGTGCTTGCAAAGGCACTCCAACGGGGTTGCCTTCCTTTGTCCGAACGTACGATCTGAGAAAAAAACTCTTGGAAATTCGTGTGAATCTTGTGAGTAGTTGTCATACTTATACCGTGATGGATGTATTGGGGGACCCGATTCACAAGAAATGTTGGATCTTGAGTACTTGCGGCTCCAACTTCGTCTGTTTTCTTGACGATATATTTCTGGGAGCAAAAAACCAAAAGATTGTAACTTCCACCACTGCACATACATGCTCTCATCAACATGCTTATAGTCTCATCCTTCAACCACATCAATAGGATCATGGGGGGTAGCAAGGTCTTCCAAACGTTCACGTGGACTTCTTGGAATTGTTATGAATCCCCTTGTTTTCCTTAAAAACCGCTCACCAAGATACATGATACTAGTAGCGCTTTAGGATTATAGAAAGCCACTCTTTGATTGGAGATTTCACGAGCATGCACTATATCAGGATGATCTCTATATATACTAGTAGACCATGGTTGCCATTGCGTTCCAACAATTGTCCTCAACTCAATTTGTTGGCGAGCTGTATGAAGAGAGTGTTTGGAAGTACCCTTTGCAACTTCAATAGACTATCTTTCTTAAATATCATAATTGCAGGCCATACATCAGTCACTACACCTTCTTTGAGAAAAGGCGTCAAAGTACGAAAATACATGTAAAACCAATATTCTAAAACCATCGCCATTCCACACATGTTTTTTCCACCTCTAACAACCGCACTCATGCTACTATACAAGTGACTAAAACAAGCCGAACCCCAATCATAATTACTAATCTCATTCAAATCACGCAAGGAAATGATCCAACCTTTGCTTGCTCGTGTAGTGGAACGTGCCAATAAAACTTTTGAAATCACCCATAATAAGAAGTATCTAGTCACAATCTCCCAATTTTCATCATTAATTGGATTGTTCTTGATATAGGTTGCGAGGCAACTAATAGGAAAATCAGGTGTGTTCTTGTTGTAGTTTGCAAACCCATGCATAGGTTCAAAGTAGGTATTCTCTAGCTGCTGGCTTTCTCTACTTTTCCATTTACTTGTATTGGCATGTTCCAACCTTCTACGACCATTTCCAATAGGAATTCCGGTTAAGTGAACAAAGTCTAAAGGAGTGAAACCAATTTCGAAGTTTGGGAAATGAAATGAATTGGTGCTATACCACCACGTCTCTATGATTTCATAAGCTAGTTGTTGATCAGCTCTCTTAATTCTAATTTCAAAAAATCTAGCAAGCCCGGAATTTTGAAGAACTCGACTAGCACTTTCATGAACCACCACACGGCTATGTAAATCCTCAAGGTCTTCTAGATTACTTCTAAACGTGATATCATGTTGTGTATCAAATGGGTTTATACTTGTAGATATATGTTTTTCATCCCATTCTTTTGAACTTAACGTCATACACACATCCATAATCTATACAATATCATCAAATAAAAACAATTTAGTCACACAATGCACTTAAATTGTTTACATAAACTAAAACATGTATCAAGCAACAAAGTATAGCCCACAAACTTAGAATTCACATCACACATAACTAACAATGTAAATTCGTCAAAGCCCTAAATTTCACAATGTTCATCATCTAAAACCCTAAATTACATGTCAAATTCGTCATTGTTAGAATCAAAATTGTTATAATTCATCATACAATCAATTATCAAGCAATCATATCCTTCTAAACCATAAATTTTCATCAAATCATAATATAAACTCAAAATTACAATTCAACTCACCTTTCTTTGGACTCTCAACCAAATTGAGAAATTGAAGTATGCTTAGATTCCTTATATTGCAATGAACAAACCCTTTGAACCAATTTGATTGATTTGAACCATCATCAGAGAACAGGGGAAGAAGAAAATTAGGTTTTCGTTTTTCTTTTAACCTTCACGAACATGAACTGGGGAAGAGAACTGGGGAAGATGGCGTACTGGATAAAAGAATTTAACGAGCGTTATTCTTAATGGTGCTAGACGCTAGTAACAATAGCGTTTGACCGTTGACTTTAGTCAAGCGCTATTATTAATAGCGTTTCTTTAGCGCTGTTAACAATAGCGTTTTGCGCTATTATTATTAGCGTTTTCTATCTTCCACCATTAGACTTGCACTTCCATCCACAGTTCCAAGTGCTGAGGTGGCATGGAAGATGGAAGATGGATGGATTCCACCATAAGACTTGCTCTTAAAGGTGAAGTTAGGGTTTTGAAACGAGATGACGACGAGGACGAATGATTCGCTGAGGAGAAACTGCCAACTGTGAAAAAAACCGTTTCATCGTACTACTGCAGGAGGCAGACTGACCAAAACCAACATGTCCATATTTACAAGCCCTGTAATTGCTTGGATGGCAATTTGCCTACCCAAACCCATCCTCGTGGGTACCAGATTCTATTGAATAGGATTTTTTACGCACAAACGGGGATGGGGTCGGATACGGATAATCCCGAAATTAGTTATGCGGGGATGGGATTTAAGGTCACCACGCCATACCTGCCCCGTACCTTTCACATATAGAGTTTATAATTTTATTAGAAAGTATTATCATAGATTTTATTTATTATTTCATTCAATGTTTATAGAAATTTACCAACGATACAATGCAAATAGAGTATTTCTGTAACTCATTCATACAAATTATATTATACTTGATCGATCCTACAATATTAACTATATTTTCTTCCAGTCCACCTGAATAATCAATCTTATTGGGTTATAACCAAGATTGAGAAGGAAAAAAAAGCTTTATACTTGTTAGTGTTATTGTGGATATAATTTCTTTTTGCACCTTTGACTTCAATGTGAATATGCTTGATAGCACTTATTGGATTGCGACAGAATTATAAATATTTTCGTAAATTATGGGTAAACCCGTCCGATATGGGTATTTCCCATACCCGCCCCGCCTTGATTCTTATGGTAACGGGTAGGGGATGGGTCTTGGTTTTTTGAACGGGAAAGGGATGAGATTCAAGGTCCTCGCCTCATACCCGCCCCATTGCCATCCCTAATAATTGCCCATTTTTCGTGTACTGTTTGACTGACATTTGAGCATGTTATTGGGAAGATTGGAAATATATCAGGGGTTCACGTATACGTTTGGGGATTTATCCGGACCGCAGATAGTCCCAACCTTGGGACATGTGTGTGTGTGAAGTAAATGACTGTTGAGCCCTTAGCCTGAAAATTGATGCCATAGTTTTTAAAATAAACGAGTCAACTCGGTTGGAAAATTTCGAAATCGCTTCAAATCGTGAATATGAATCTTTTGTCTATTAAAACCTGGTCGCCACATGCTGTTGGCTGAACCCTCTACCATTTTACTAGCTCAGTTGTAGCTGTTGACATTCAACATATTTTATATTTATATTAATTTTACATCAAAGATCAAAAAATAGACCATCTTGCTTGGTTCAATAATACTTTTAGACATGCATGTTACGATTTAATAATCAACCATGAATCTACGATTCACGATTTTAACATACAATTCGATTCTCAAACTTTCAAAAACGATTCACGATTTAAAAACCTTGCACCATGCTCAGCGGACATGGAAAAAAAAATCATAAAAGAGAGTGCCAGAGAGGCGGGGAAAATTTACAGTCTTTCACTCAAATTGAATGAAAAATATTTGAATTCTTATCAAAGTGTTGATGGTGTTTTTTTGAACTGGCATCAGAATTATAGATTCGTACTTCTACATCATATTCTGCAAGAGAATTAAGAATGTGTATCCAGCTAATGGTCACACTGGCCTTAGATATGCTTGTAAGATTTTAGAGCTTCACTCGGCTGAACTATCATTACCTTATGCACGACTACACGAATTATCATGTATTGATCAGTATACACTGATGGTACAAATTATAAATGTTCCAAATAAGCTACTACGCCATTCTGAATAAGAGTACTATTAGAAGCATACTATTTAGTATGAAATTACATTGAACATCACTTAGAGTCGCAGAACTTCCACGACTGAATTCTTTGAATATGTTCTGTATACTACAAACAAAGTGTCAACGCTAACTACACTTGGCCATGACCAAGCTGCCAGGCCAAAATAGTCAAGATGAGTTGCCAAATTAGCATGGCTGCTGATCGCGGTCGTAAGCGTCAAAAATAAATTACACTTTCTTACTACTCAAAATATATAATGAAGCAAGGGCAAGAAAGGATCGTTCCCACAGAGAGGTCTAGGTTGTCAAATTGTTTCGGTTCCCTATAAATAACACCGGTAGTTTTGTGATTTTTATGAAAATAAAACTAAATAAAAGCAAACAATAAAGAAAAGTAAACGAATCAAATTACGGATGAGAAAGTATTGGTCATGGATTTCGTTTTCATTCACAAACATGTTTTCAACACAATAACTAGAATTGATATTTTAATCTCAACTTTTATCAAAGACCCTAGAATACCTTGATCGCAAGTATATCCCGCAAATCTCCTCATGTCATCAACAAACACATTAAAAGATGCGAATATGAATTCTATCTAAAGGGACAACCTAACGTGTAAAAGCACTAATCAAGTTTAATTCCCTAGATGCATTAAGTTCTATGAAATCAGGCCAATCAAAGCAATCGAACGTGTAAAAGCACTAATCCGATTTAACAAAGGTTATGGTTCACATATGATCATAAGAATATATCACTACAAACTATAATCATATTTATGCTACTTGCAATCCGGAATTATCACTTTTGCGTATAATAACCCTAATCTAGCAATAAAGATGAAAGCAAACTCAATCGATTCGCGACTCGACTAACAAGCATTCAAATCATGTAACAATATTAATGGTGAATCATAAACGATAATATGGAGACAAAACTAACTTATTGAATTAAAACCCATATTTGGAAATTCAACTTATTCCATAACCAATAATAAAACTCTAGCTTATCTTCATGGAGTTCATAACAAGAAGAAAGAGAAAAGACTTCATGGTTCTAAACCCTAGAACAAAAGTAGAGGCAAAAAGAATGATAAAAGATAATCAAAGATGATAAAAGATATTCCCAAAGTTGTAGAAACTTTCTCCTTTATAGCTCTTCTTGTTCCAAAATTAGG
Organism: Papaver armeniacum; assembly: GCA_023531295.1. Classification (NCBI taxonomy): domain Eukaryota; kingdom Viridiplantae; phylum Streptophyta; class Magnoliopsida; order Ranunculales; family Papaveraceae; genus Papaver; species Papaver armeniacum. Next base: position 585,263 of record JAJJWW010005201.1, read on the forward strand.
TCAAGCCCCAATGGTCCACTAGGTAGAAGTCCTCCAAGCCCATGTGTGAGAAAAACCCATGTAGAAAATATGTCCAAAAATACGTCGCGGAAAAGCGGGATTATGGTTAGGAACTTGGCCGGAAAAGTCGCTAGGAAAAAATCTCGGGTGACCGGCAAAGTCCACCCGGCCACCGGTTCAGCCGAGTCAACTCGGTCGGTCAACGGGTCGGCTCAGTCGGGACTCGGTCAATCACCGAGTCAAGATGTGAGTTGTCGACCGAGTCGAGAACAAAGTCGGATCGAGTCGGGTGTTAAGCGAGTGACAAGGCCGAGTTGAGTTCTTGGCCAAGGCCATTTTGCGTACAAAGACAATCATTGTGCATCATGATTAAGCCCCATCCATAACAATTGCTTATTCCTCCAAGTCTGCAAAGCAATTCCATACATTGCAACACGGGATCTCGCCATGACTCCACACAATGTCTCACCACCACCAAAGATCTCCCTGTCACCTTTAAGCCGCAACCTACACATCCATCTACTTGAGCACACCACTGGGTTCGGCCCGCCTGACCTTGCATGACCCTTGCAATTCTATAAGCCCATGGAGTCCAACTCGGTCACCACAAGCCATCTTGATTGTAGCCGCACCGCAACACAAAGACAACAAACACAGGCAACAACCTCAACTTCAAAACCCATTGTCTCAAAGAACATCTAAGCTTAGGTCGGACCAACATCATTCAATCCCCGCAACCGAAGACTCCTCAGACAACAACACCATCATTGCCAAACCCGACTCAACCCGCAACTTCTTTCAACTCAAATGCCAGCGGCAACAACCGCACAATTGAAGCCCTCTCGCACCTCTATGTTCTACAGCCTTTTCTTTCATCATCTCCTACTCTGACTCCCACGAGACCACCACCAGCTCCATTGCATTAGCTTCTGCACTTCCCGCCTCTCCATTCAATTCACACATACATCTTCCCTTGCTTTGATACTCCAGCTACAGCTTCCATTTGCACAAACCTCCTTATCCATTCAAATCACTTGAGCAGCAACCCAGCCAATTCATGCCTGCAAATGCTTTAGTAACCCACTGCAGTCAAGACCAACTCACAACCTGCAATTTCAGCTCCTACAAACTCAATGACAATCATGCCCGCGGCTTCTCTTGTGACCCACTGCAGTAGCAAGAATTCTGCATTCAACCATACTCCCCATTCACATTGCAGCTGCAACAACTCAGTTAACCACTCTGCCCAGCCTTCAGCGTCACCACCTGAGCCATCCTCTGTCATTCTTCATACCTGCACTGAATTCATCCATGGCCAGCTTTAGATCATGACCATCTGCTTCTCGGATTCTTTCATCATTCTCTGTATCATGCTCGACAATGGCAGCAAGCCAACACTCCCTGTAGCTCCCATCCTTTGCATCTTATACTCCCGTATAGTTTCACCTGGATAAACACCCAACCACCACTAACAGCTTCACTAGTAACTTTACCTGGATCAATATCTTCACCTGCTATTATGGCAACAACTAAGAGCTCCATAGAGCCCATTAGGTCCCTGGCAATATCATCAACTCCTGCTCAGTACCAGCTTAACCTTCCGGCAATTCCCATTGTCATCTCAGACCCTTGGCCATCTTCAAATTCCGTCTGAATTGCGACCATCGTCTCTCTGAAATCAACAACAACCTTGTCCACGATCTTTGTTCTTCTCAAACCCCCATCGTAATAGCACGAGATTCACACAAACCCTAATCTCCGTAAAACCCTAGAAATCAGCAACATCAACAACATATCCCAGTTGATTCCTTCCCGAGTTTGAATATAAGCATAAACCCATCTCTTTAATCTTCCATTAGCAGCAACACCATCTTCATCTCCTAAATTTCTGTGAATGTAGTGAAGCCGTCATCTCCTCTATGTTTCAGTCCAATACCCCCAACAACTTAACTCATTTCATCTGCTCAAACCCTCAATCTATTTCTCCATCATTAATTTCATCTCATTTTGAACTCGAATCCGTAACCTGAGCTTTTCCATCTCTCAATTTCTTGTTTCTTTTGTGGATTTCACAGATTCTTCTTCTTTGACTGCAGAGAACAATGGAGAAAAGAGAAAAGGAATTATTTCTCAGGGCTTAAAAAGTGGAACGGCTATTTACACCCACTTTGCTTGGAACAGCCACCCATTGGCAGCCCCTTAACCTTGGCTGGGCTCCAGATAGCACTCGCCTGTGAAATGACAATTTCGCCCTTTGGCTCAATTTGGGTAATTTCCGCCTCTTTTCCTCCGTGCGACTCGAGAGTATCTAATAACTCAAAAACACGTGTAAAGTACATAATTCACAAGAAAAATAGCAAAGAAAGCGTAACTACTAGATAGTAAATACGGTGTATTCTACACCTATCGATTCCCCCACACTTAGACTTTGCTAGTCCTCGAGCAAATCAAACAAAACAATTCTAAAACATACAACTCCGTGTCGTCGAGGCTATGGTCACTTTTAGCATAAATAACAAGCCTTTAAACCAATAGGTGTCCCTATTGGACGAGTTATAGTCTCGTGAGGGTTTACTAGAGATATACCCACAAAACCTACTTTTCCAACTTACTAGTTCTCCGTAATGATAGCATCCAACGCGCTAAGAAGACATAGAGATTCTGCACACTAGTCATAAGAAGTTAGACACATAAATGAACACAATCTCATTCTTAAAAGTTGAGAGAGAAATAACCATCCCTTCTCGAAAGAAATTCGGGTTCGGAGTGATCGAAAGTCTCGACTCTGCCTCACAAGAAAGGGTTTTATGATATTGCTCTCAATAATAAAATGACTCTTTATGGGTCACACATGTGTCCAGGTTGGAATGAAGAGAGAATCCTGCGACACGTTGAATGGTAGGAAGGCATAACCCTCCGAAGTGTTTTAAAAACCCACATCTTTTAATATTTTTGAAAACCCATTTTTCTGACGATCTCTTCGAAAGGAAATCAACCACTTAACGAAGGTGGGAATATGCTTACTTACCTTGTATCCGTTCGGCGTGCAGCTAGCACCACTCTCACAAAGATCCATAGAAACGTCTTCGGTCTTCAATCGGTGTCTTCATCTTCGTCTTCGGTCTTCAACTCTTGATGATAACTCTTGAACTTCGTAGAATCTCGACAATATGATTATTTCCCTCAAATTCCTTGTCGCTTGAAACTTCATTATAGATATTCCTTCTTTCCATTGGCTTTATTGAAAGAATACAAAACTAAAAACAAACTATACAAACCCAAAATATAATAAATTTTTCTTGTCTCTTTTTCTCTTTTTTTTTTTTTTTTTCTTTTTTTTTTTTATATATATATTTTTTTCTTTTTTTTTATATGAGACAAGAAAAATAAATACAAAATAAAAACAAAACAAAATAATAAAAACTATTAACGAACCTAAAAATTTTCTCTTGTCTTTTTTTAATTTTTTTAATTTTTTTTTTTTTTGAGAGAGAAGAGAAAAATAAATACAAAATAAAATAAAATACAAAGGCCATGGTGTAAGTACTTTACCACTTGATTCTTCACAACTTATATGTCTTGATATCATAGACTTCTCGAATTCTCATCCTTAATAATTTTCACTCTCGTACATAAAGTCTGAAATCTGCTCAATTCTGTACTGTTGCTTGTAAACCTTGAACTTCTTCAACTTTCCTTCAAATTTGTGATGCTCCTCTTGTTGATGATGATGGTGTTTCTATGGACCTGTTGGTGTAGAGAGAGATAAAGTGGATGGTGCTAACTGCGAACAAGATTACAAGTGGTATGTAAGTTAGCAATTCGATGTCACCATCATGATTGATAAAAATAGCACTCAAGAGATCAAAATAGTGCTTCTATGGTGGGAGGTTGGACAGCTCACCATTCTGCCCGGAATTTACGTACGGTGACACACACTCTAAAAACACATATTTAGACAGGTACAAAGAATTGAAGGTCGGTGCCTCACATTATGTAACATGGGTAGTCTCCACTATAGGGGATCACTAATTAATACCGCATTCAGTCTGCACCTTATTTGCCACTGGCATGGTTAAATCCAACTTTAACTCTCATACAAGTAAGAAACCCGATCATGTTCTCTGTCATCTCTAAGTTCAGTCACTCTTATGAGATTTTCTGTGTAATCTTAGCGACATGTATACTATGTGACTCTAAACTAACCACAATTTGGAGTTTTTATTCACTAATTTACACAAAAGTTGAAAAATTTTGACTCAAAAAGGCTAAAAACTCTATATGCAAAAGACTCCCCCACACTTAAACTTCACATTGTCCTCAATGTGTAAAACCGAAAATTCTGAATTCTGACGTAACAGCAGATAAAACGCAAAAACTGTACAAATTGGTAAGGAATTTGGAAAACTCCATTTCACAAAAAGTTGTTCATCTACGTGTTTTCTACAAAATGTCAAAAGGGCACAGTGTTTCGATAAACGGTCTGACAGTTATGGTCTCTGGACTGAACTACGTGCAGTCTGAATTTTTCTGACGAAAAGGTATTCGTCATAATTCTCTTCTAAGATAGATTCCGGACGCAATGAAATTAAACATGGGGATGCAAATATGATATGAAGACTATAAAAATAAATAAATAAAACGGTTTAAGATACAAAACCTATGGGTTGCCTCCCATTTAGCGCTTGGTTTAAAGTCGTCAGCCCGACTCTTTTGTTATTGTCCATATACCAACAATCTGAAAAGTTGGGGATCCTTCCATGTAACCTGTTTTGCAAACACTAGATTCACACAAATATTAGTAATATAAAACAGAAATGAAGCTATTAACCGATAAAAGCTTCCCCACACTTATTCTTGTCCACACTTGGAAGTGTATAAAGAATATAGAAGTCGGGTACTTCCACGGTTTCTTGTTCCAAAACCTGCATAGTATGAGAATCAAGTTTCTCTAATGGAGGAAAACGAGAAACAAAGTCATCCAACAATATTCTCGAAGCACATACATTCAAACCAATAAGAGGTAAAGGAGAAGAAACAATAGGCAAAGGGTTAGATAAACCTTGCACAATCTATTGTATTACGGAATCCTCTTCATCCTTGAAAAATTCAAGTGAATTATTCACCTCATGTATATCATGGTCCTCTATCAAACCTTGCAACCATTCTTCATCCGTTTCTGCCTTAACCAAAGTATCGACATAAACATCATCATTATAATCATATGCAAGCTCAATTGGGTCTTCCACAATATTAGTCATACCGGTCACATTCTCAACATATTCCTCCTTTTTGTTGTAAGGCACATACTCTTTTGCGGATCCAAATTTTATTATAAGAAACTTTTTTAGAACACTCGAAAATGCATCGTCCTCAAGCTCCACCCTTTGAATAGGCTCTTGATCATTATTAAGATCAATGCTTGAGTAATCTACACAAGTGTCGACATATTCCTCTTCGTCTTCATCTTGATCCCAAAAAGACTCCTCGGAGATGTCACCATGAGTTGTTTCAAGCAATGTATCATAATCACCGTCACTATCATAGTCAACATAAGATTGGTCCTCGCTGAATTTAGTGTTACTTATCTCTAACTCATCCTTTTGAATAGGTGAATGATCATTATTAAGATCAAGAGTTGAGTTAACTACACAATTATCAACGAAAGTGCCCAAGGATTGGCCTTTTTCAACATTATCATCAATCAAATATTCATCACAAACCATATGCACATTAGAATTATCCATATCTTCCTTGCATTGATCAATGCCTCTTCGAAAGCTAGCAATACCTTCGCGAAGTTCTTGGAGTTGCTCGTTCGTAGTCTCTTTTGCTTTTTGAAATTCCTCTTGTAAAAAGTTGGAAACTTTGTCTATAAAGTTAGAGACTTTTTGTTCACGAGCATAAGAATCCTCCCATCTTGTTGTTGTTCACACACATACCCACCATAAGGTTGTTGAGGAAAACCACAAGGTTCCATGGAATATTGGTCATAACCAATGAATTGGTTTTGATTATACCCCTGGAATTGGTAGTTGTCGTATTGTTGAGGTTGTTGAAAACCGTATCCATCCATGTAGTATGCTCCTTCCATGAGAAACAAGCACCTGAAATAAAAATTCTCAAACCAAGGTTAAAACCAGAAAATAAGAAAAAAATAAAAATAAAATAAAACAAAAACTAAAAACAAAAATAAGAAACCAAAAAAAACAATTGACAACCGCTGCCTCCCCGGCAACGGCGCCAAAATTTGATCGCGGTCGTAAGCGTCAAAAATAAATTACACTTTCTTACTACTCAAAATATATAATGAAGCAAGGGCAAGAAAGGATCGTTCCCACAGAGAGGTCTAGGTTGTCAAATTGTTTCGGTTCCCTATAAATAACAATTAGGTAGTTTTGTGATTTTTATGAAATTAAAACTAAATAAAAGCAAACAATAAAGAAAAGTAAACGAATCAAATTACGGATGAGAAAGTATTGGTCATGGATTTCGTTTTCATTCACAAACATGTTTTCAACACAATAACTAGAATTGATATTTTAATCTCAACTTTTATCAAAGACCCTAGAATACCTTGATCGCAAGTATATCCCGCAAATCTCCTCATGTCATCAACAAACACATTAAAAGATGCGAATATGAATTCTATCTAAAGGGACAACCTAACGTGTAAAAGCACTAATCAAGTTTAATTCCCTAGATGCATTAGGTTCTATGAAATCAGGCCAATCAAAGCAATCGAACGTGTAAAAGCACTAATCCGATTTAACAAAGGTTATGGTTCACATATGATCATAAGAATATATCACTACAAACTATAATCATATTTATGCTACTTGCAATCCGGAATTATCACTTTTGCGTATAATAACCCTAATCTAGCAATAAAGATGAAAGCAAACTCAATCGATTCGCGACTCGACTAACAAGCATTCAAATCATGTAACAATATTAATGGTGAATCATAAACGATAATATGGAGACAAAACTAATTTATTGAATTAAAACCCATATTTGGAAATTCAACTTATTCCATAACCAATAATAAAACTCTAGCTCATATTCATGGAGTTCATAACAAGAAGAAAGAGAAAAGACTTCATGGTTCTAAACCCTAGAACAAAAGTAGAGGCAAAAAAGAAAGATAAAAAGATGATAAAAGATATTCCCAAAGTTGTAGAAACTTTCTCCTTTATAGCTCTTCTTGTTCCAAAATTAGGTCAAGCCTCAATGGTCCACTAGGTAGAAGTCCTCCAAGCCCATGTGTGAGAAAAACCCATGTAGAAAATATGTCCAAAAATCGTCGCCGGAAAAATGGGATTATGGCCGGAACTTGGCGGAAAAGTCGCCGGGAAAACATCTCGGGTGACCAAAAGTCCACCCGGTCACCGGTTCGGCGGAGTCAACTCGGTCGGGTCAACGGGTCAGCTCGAGTCAGGACTCGGTCAATCACCGAGTCAGTATGTGAGTTGTCAGACCGAGTCAGAACAAAGTCAGATCGAGTCAGGGTGTTAACTGAGTTACAAGGCTGAGTTGAGTTCTTGGCCAAGGCCATTTTGCGTACAAAGACAATCATTGTGCATCACAGATTAAGCCCCATCCATAACATTTGCTTATTCCTCCAAGTCATAAAGAATTCCATACATTGCAACACGGGATCTCGCCACGGCTCCACACAATGTCTCACCACCACCAAAGCATCTCCCCTGTCACCTTTAAGTCGCAACCTACACATCCATCTACTTGAGCACACCACCGGTTCATCCCGCCACGGCCTTGCAGCCCTTGCAATTCTATAAGCCCATGGAGTCCAACTCAGTCACCACAAGCCATCTTCAGTTGTAGCTGCACTGCAACACAGCACAACAAACACAGGCAACAACCTCAACTTCAAAACCCATTGTCTCAGCAGCATCTAAGCTTAGGGTCGGACCAACATCATTCAATCCCGCAAACCGAAGACTCCTCGTGCCAACAACACCATCATTGCCAAACCCGACTCAACCTCGCAACTTCTTCAACTCAAATGCCGGCAGCAACAACCGCACAATTGAAGCCCTCGCACCTCTATGTTCTACTGACTTTTCTTTCATCATCTCCTACTCTGACTCCCACAGAGACCACCACCAGCTCCATTGCATTAGCACCTGCACTTCCTGCCTCTCCATTCAATTCACACATACATCTTCCCTTGCTTTGATGATCCAGATACAGCTTCCATTTGCACAAACCTCCTTATCCATTCAAATCATTTCAGTAGCAGCAACCCAGCCAATTCATGCCTGCAAATGCTTTTGTAACCCACTGCAGTCAAGACCAACTCACAACCTGCAATTTCAGCTCCTACAAACTCAATGACAATCATGCCCGCGGCTTCTCTTGTGACCCCACAAAGTAGCAAGAATTCTGCATTCAACCATACTCCCCATTCACATTGCAGCTGCAACAACTCAGTTAACCACTCTGCCCAGCCTTCAGCGTCACCACCTGAGCCATCCTATGTCATTCTTCATACCTGCACTGAATTCATCCATGGCCAGCTTTAGATCATGACCATCTGCTTCTCGGCTTCTTTCATCATTCTCTGTATCATGCTCGACAATGGCAGCAAGCCAACACTCCCTGTAGCTCCCATCCTTTGCATCTTATACTCCCGTATAGTTTCACCTGGATAAACACCCAACCACCACTAACAGCTTCACTAGTAACTTTACCTGGATCAATATCTTCACCTGCTATTATGGCAACAACTAAGAGCTCCATAGAGCCCATTAGGTCCCTGGCAATATCATCAACTCCCCGCTTTCGCATTTCAGCCTTAACCTTCCCAGGCAATTCCCATTGTCATCTCAGACCCTTGGCCATCTTCAAATTCCGTCTGAATTGCGACCATCGTCTCTCTGAAATCAACAACAACCTTGTCCACGATCTTTGTTCTTCTCAAACCCCCATCGTAAAAGCACGAGATTCACACAAACCCTAATCTCCGTAAAACCCTAGAAATCAGCAACATCAGCAATATATCCCAGTTGATTCCTTCCCGAGTTTGAATATAAGCATAAACCCATCTCTTTAATCTTCCATTAGCAAACAACACCATCTTCATCTCCTAAATTTCGTGAATGTAGTGAAGCCGTCATCTCCTCTATGTTTCAGTCCAATACCCCCAACAACTTAACTCATTTCATCTGCTCAAACCCTCAATCTATTTCTCCATCATTAATTTCATCTCATTTTGAACTCGAATCCGTAACCTGAGCTTTTCCATCTCTCAATTTCTTGTTTCTTTTGTGGATTTCACAGATTCTTCTTCTTTGACTGCAGAGAACAATGGAGAAAAGAGAAAAGGAATTATTTCTCAGGGCTTAAAAAGTGGAACGGCTATTTACACCCACTTTGCTTGGAACAGCCACCCATTGGCAGCCCCTTAACCTTGGCTGGGCTCCAGATAGCACCCGCCTGTGAAATGACAATTTCGCCCTTTGGCTCAATTTGGGTGATTTCCGCTTCTTTTCCTCCGTGCGACTCCAGAGTATCTAATAACTCAAAAACACGTGTAAAGTACATAATTCACAAGAAAAATAGCAAAGAAAGCGTAACTACTAGATAGTAAATACGGTGTATTCTACACCTATCAGCTTCGCCACATAGCCAGGACAATATGGCCGCGCCACATAGCCAGGCTAACCTGGTCGCGTCCCATGGCCGCGCCACATAACCAGGTTGACCTAGTCGCTCTCAATAGCCGGGCCAATATGGTGGTGTCTCATAGTCAGGTTTGTGGTCGTGGCCACAAACCAAAGTCCGTGACCATGGCCACTAGTTTCCCAAAACCAATATTCGTGGCCATGGCCACTAGTCCCGTCCCACCAAAGTTCGTGGTCACAGCCACGAACCAACATGGCCAAGCGTTCCAGCGTCCCATGGCTATGCCAACTAGGCCGTGCCCCGCGCCACGACTTGGCTAGCTATCGACTTGGTATCCCGCGCAACGACTTGGCTAGCTATCGACTTGGTGCCCCGTGCCACAACTTGGCTAGCTATCGACTAGGTCGTGCCCCCGACTTGACTAGCTATCGATTTGGTTCCCCGCGCCACAAAACTTCCCAAGCCACTTTGGCCAACTTCCATCCTTGGCCAAATTGGTCATGCCTCCCAGGCCATGGCTATTGCTACAACACCTTCGCAAATTATTATGGCTAGCATAATCAAGGTATGCCACAAACACGCCATATGCCATATTCCACGAATATGCTACTAGTATGCCACAACTACGCCATGAGCATATTAAGTGGTGATGGGCCTGTTTGCAATGCCATCTTATGACAAACTTCTTATCAGTCAAACATAACCTTGGAGCTGAGTTGTCTCTTCAAGCTACGACACTTCGACAAAGTCTAGCTAGCTTAGGCCACTACTCAGTCAAGTACATTGTGGCAACCTGGACATGACAAGAGACAATTCATTAATTCCTGTGAGAAATCAAAAACATGTTACGTGGGGGGAATTATTTATGGGTATTGGTGTGGTGGTTTATAGCAACATGCGGCGTGGCAACACCCCATGATAAGGAAGTAACAAGTAGAGATAACAGTTAAGAGCGGTTAAAGGAGGTGGTAAAGTAATCGAGTGATGACTTACGGGTTTCCAGAAACTTCCCAAGCATAATGGGCGTAACACGAGGTAATAATGAGTGCTCCTTACAACTATTAATAGACCACTTTGTCTATTCAGAAGACAGAACAAGCTTATCATTCTCAAGCTTTGCTTCTTTCATAGTTCGACAACCTCACTCAATAATTTAATCACCACTGATTTCCTCAACTTTCTCTGCTTTCCCTCCTCTAAGATCAACCCATCTCCTCTCTTTGTAACCGAAGCAGAACGTGAACGGCCAATTTCATGGTTTAGGCTCGTTTTGTACGATTTTAATTTTTGAACCTAAAGAAAGTACTTCGACAGAACATTGTTTTACCTAGAAGTAATTTTTGGGATTAACAATTGGCAACCACAGCCGGAGATCAACCTCTAGGCTACAAAATTAGTTTTTGAATTATTTGAAAGAAAAACGAAATGGTGGATCTTAGGTATGGATCAGTAACCAATCCCAACGCAAGCTCAACGGCCACCTATAATCCTAATAAAACCAGTGGCGGATCGGGCTCAACAGCCACCCCTAATCCCAATAACACCAATGGCGGAACTTCAGAGATCACTCCTCAAGACACCTCCACCGGAAACATCAACACTCTTGTCCGTATGACGAGGTGTCGAACTCGCAAAAATAAATTCCTTACTTCTCTTTAAACTAACTAGTAGTATACTGACAAGCAGGTTCGTTCCTAAGGGAGAGTTGATCTAAAATTGTCAATTCAATTTCTGAATAAGAATAATGCAAATATGAGGATGAGAATGATCAAGGACTATTTCTCACTCACGAAACGTGAATCTTATCAATATAGATATATTTCTGCAAGTATCCATTATTAATAAACCCTAGAATATTTAGTACGCTCAAATATCCCGCAATCTCATGAATTCACCGGACACGGAAGTGCTCGACTACCGGATTCTCATCAAGTTTCCTAGAAGTACGCTCTCTAGGTGTGACTTAAACAAGTGCATTAAGTTCCGTGAGATAGGCTATTCCTAGTGACAAACACAAAAGCTCGATTCATCTACTAGTGTCATTCAATACATACGAATATTTAACAAAATCCCATCATCAATATTCATATAACGCTACTTTTATTAAGAATCTCTAGATAATTACGGGTCGAAGAGGTCTTAACTAGCAATAGAATCATCCATCAACCATTCAATTTGCAACTTAAACTATTGAAAAATAATTCATAAACATTGTTGGTACCATAGAGAATAAGCAATAACAATATAATTGCAAGAAAACAGGCAGTTTAAATATCAATTCAAAATCAAGTTCCAGACATCGAAACCGTCCCCAATCAAATATGCTTAGCTACTGGAGTTCATGAAAAAACAAAACACATATAGAAAACTTGACTACGAAACCAATTAAGCAAACCAAAACAGTTGCGGCGAGATGGAGTGAGTTTTGGTGTTGTGGTCGTGGGAACCGTGGCCTGGTAATAGTGGAATGGTGATGGATGTCGTGACTGCAGCTGTGATGGAAAGACCTGATGGTGATGTAGTGGTCAATAAGCTCTTCTTGCTGCTGATATAGTGGAGCTGAATGTACGGACTGGTGGTACGAACTAAGGCGATAGTGACAGCGAGCAAGTAATGGGTTCAGGACCTTCAAGTTGAAAAGGCGAGGGTACCCAAATATACCTCAAGCTAAAAATTTTCCTACCTATAAGTCCTTTCTCCGAAACTGATTGTCTATGGACTGAGTCGAGACAATACAACTAATCGGTTCACACTTCGTGTGATCGTCTATGGATACGAGATCGAGATAATACAACAACGAAGTATGTTACTTCATAAAAAGGTTTGGACTTAACCAAACACAATAGGATTCACTTATCAAGTAAATAGGAATTAACGTTTGTGTGATTTACTTTAATTATAATAAAACAATTATAATGCGGAAATAGAAAGTAAATGACACAACAATATTTTGTTAACGAGGAAACCGCAAATGCAGAAAAACCCGAGACCTTGTCCAGAATTGAATACTCCCAGGATTAAGCCGCTACACAAAATTACACCTAACTTCGTATAGTTGAGACCAAGCAACTAAACCTATAGTTCACCTAGTTCCGTCTGTATTCCCACGCCTCCGACCTAAGTCACGTACTTGGAACAATTCCTTTGGTTCGTATTCCAAACAGTAAAGGAACAAAAAATCTGTTTGGTATCAACTCTATTCAACCAAGTGGTATGAGTCGAAAAAAGGCTCTTCTGTTTATCTTAACATAAACTCCTTCGTCAGGTCCTTAGATCTATCTTATGTTCAATTACCGAATTAATCGTTTAAGATTAAGCCAACAACACTCTTAATCCAAAGAATTGTGTTGATGCCGTTCTACTCAATTAATCAATCCAATCTATCACAAGGATAAACCAATTATTAATTGGATTCTCTTTTACCGAAACAAGTATTATGCACACCAAAGATTATGAACCCACAAATCAGAAATCTTCAATATCTTATTTGTCTTCAAATCTTCTTAGATCTCAATAAACACCTGCACACAATCTCTTGAATCTTTTGTGATCAATCACGCATTTAACGGATTCTCGTACTAACAATCAAAACTTTGAACTAGTTTGAGTGAATCTTATATCAGAAGAGAAGATTCTCAAGCATTAAACAAACTAGGTGCAATCAAAGTTCAACCACCGTTAGTCAATCAAATCAATGAAAACAAAAGATACACCGCAATTATCTAGTTTCCCACCAACGGTACTAATAGAGCTTTTCAATCCCAAAGAAGACTTTAAACTGAGCGGTCGTAAGAGATTTCGCCTAATTAGGTTACTCTCCTCTCCGAATAGGCTGCTTCACCAGTAGCAGCATAACAAGAGGTAGTTTACTGTTACGAAGAATTAGTTTGCTAGAAAGGAAAACTTCAAGTATTTATAGATAAGGAAGTTTGGACACCAAGGAATTTCCAAAACCGAAAATATTCTCAAGATATTCATTAAACCACAAATTCGGTTTCCATAATTCTGGAAATGCTCATCCAAAAATAATGATCGAAATCTCTCAGAAAATCTCTAATTAGTAAATGCACATTACTAATTCTTATTTTTCCTAAAAATGAAGTTAATAACCTTAATTAAAATATTCTTAACTTATTTATGTTTCGATCCTAGGATTCTCTTCCCTTAGCTATTAAGGAATAACTTTGAACAATTAAATAATAAACATTCACAAAGACGTGTTCAAAGTATGTCGACATCTTAACTTTGTAAGTTCTCTTTCACACTTACAACCTTGAAACCGATTTTCCACACTTCCAAACAAGTTTAAAATTGGTTCATCTGACTTTCAAGAACTATGCTATTGATCAAATAACATTCAATCACAAATCATGGGTTTAACGGTTCTACCAAAAAAAGTTTCGGTTCTACCTTCCATGTGAGTATAGTGCATAGTCACAGTAGCTTTCCAAAATTCGGTTGACTAGGTACTAGGATCGGTTCCCCACATATATATGGTATCTAACTTATATGTGTTGCACATGTCCATAGGATCGGTTCCCCTTTTTGCTATAAACCTTGCTGCACCTCATACAAGGATCGGTTCCCCTTTGTGATGACTGCACCTCTTACTAGGATCGGTTCCCCTTTCCCATATTTGGTCAGACATAAAATCACAAACCCGATCATACCATCTCAGGTGATTACTTAAGATTGGTTTTACTAATAAAAGTCATACCAATACATAAGTCAGGCCTTTGTGAATAGTTTTACCAAGAACACAACAAGTCATGAACGGTTATACTAAATCACACATATTGGATGTTCACAAGATATGCAATGAATAACAATCCCAATAACGCCTGACGATTTCCTTTTCGATTCACAAACAAGTTTATGAACTTACTTCCTTAGAACACATGTAAAACATTGTTCCCTAGGATGAAATCCTCACCTCATACTCATACATAATCACAATAGCATTCAAATGATTATGGCGATGTCTTATCTACAAAGTTTAATGGTTAAGCAATAAACCTCGTATTGTATTCCTTAATATTATGTCTATCTAGAGTTCAAATATGCTTCGCAGTTTTGTTTTAATTATGCACAACTTGAAAGATATGTTAGGGAATGAAACATTTCAAGTCAAATATAACTAACCTCAAGTGGAAGGATGATTGTTGTCGTTGTAGCTCCTTGCTTCTTCACATCTTCATGTCTTCGCAATACTTGTAAAGTCTCATTATCCTAATACTTTCAAGCTAACCTATACGAAGTTGACTCTAGTACATAATCAAGCAACTCTTAACATGAGTTTTGATTCACTAAAATATAACAACCAAACTTGACATACCAACGCTTGGTGGTTTCAATTGAGCTATGCTCTAACAATCTCCCCCTTTATCAATTTTAGTGACAAAACTCTTACATCATATGGATAAACAAATTACAAGAATTCATTACACATAGGCTTGATTCCCGAATTCAACAGCACTGTAAACTGCTTACATTCAATCCTTGAAAATGTCGTTGTTGACATTATAATAACAAAGTTAATACTCCCCCTAAGGAAGATAGGTAGATATTCAATCTGTTAGAGCATTGCTCGGTCGAACTCGCATGCGTTGCTATCTCAAGCATGTTTGTCAATGTTAGTGATCAAAACTATAAGTCTTGATTTCTAGCCTATTATAGATAAAGGTCTTGGACTAGGATATAAATTGTAGTTGATCTCAAGACTCCATGGAAATCATCATACAAGACGAAGGACTACTCAAGGAACGAGGTGGAACTTCATCGACTAAAAGGTATGTGGAGACTTGAACTTATCTGTCACTCAAAAGTCTATTTACTCTATCTCCTATTCTTGAGACAAAAGTCGTTTTGATATATAGACTTTCATTATACACATTTGCTATTTCGAGCCGAGTTTAACTCGCCTATCTATTTCTCGAAATATGTGTTGGTAAGCTTTCACTTTAGCCAAATTCATCTTTACATAGTGACGAATGTCATGTTATGTTTCAATCACTTTGAAAATTGCTCTGACGAAAAATGGTATGAAATAAACTCAGGCTTTTCTTAAACAGGAAAACAATTAACTAACAAAATTGTTACCTCAAATTTCACATCCACTTCTCCAATATGATTGCATCTTCGTCCAGGGAGAATTGATATCGAAATATCATCATGTTGTCATCCTTATGCAAAAACAAAAGAATAACAACAACCAACCTTTACCATAGAAAGGTTGAAAATCTTTTCTAACAATTGCAAGCAAAAGTTGAAACCGTCGAAACACGTATGCTTTTATGTTAAACCAAAACCGATTCAACATATTGTGACTTTTTCACATATTGTTTCTACCAGAACCCCTCATGATTCTTTGATAAAGCCTACCAACATGGGCTAGAACTTAATCCTGCTAAATCAAAAAGTCACCCAAACCACAAGGGTTCACAACATATGAGATCGAATATTAAGGTAGTAAAACCAAAATCAAACATCCCATAAACATACATAGCAATATAAAAGCATTCAAGCACAAGCTATGTAAACCGAAAACTATCACAAGAAATATTATAAATCAATAGTGTTATTCATAATAGACTAATACAATCAATGAAAGAAATCAAAAATTGATGTCTATTTTTCTCTTGCAACTTAGTCCTTCATATCAGAGGTGAATGAAGGCGGATTACTACTCTTCAGCTTTTGAATTTCTTCAAGTAGAAAACCTTGTTGCTTGACCGAATTTCTTGCGGATGAGAAATTTTCGTGAAGGATTGCAAGAACATGTAATTCTGTCTTTTGATTGAACACGGGTAGTGTGTCAATGCCTCAATACATCGATCTTTCTTCAGACTATTCTCTCTTTCCTTCTTGCTAAGCCAATCTCCCTTTCTGATTTACTCATAATATCAAGAGACGATCCAGACTTAGTTTTAAGATGATCTTTCTGATCTAGCATATCTCCAGAGAAACCATTTGATCCAGACCCATAGTTCGGACAAGGAATGACCAAATTAGGAGAAAGATATTTTTATAATTTTCATACTACCAAAAATATAATATTCCTAAAAGTACGAATATATCAAATATCTTCAAATACTAGATATTATTTCCATAATCTGCACAAAAGTGCCTTGATCCTCACTCAAAGATTTGGCACACGAGGTGAGGAAAGAATTCTAATACCGATCAAGTGGTATTAGTATGAGATTTTCTCTCACTATGGAATTTTGAACAACCAGAGTGTTATCGATCTAGTATAGTATGAAAAGATCTCCTTTTGTTACCCCGAACTAACGAAGTATCTTGAGATTGACTGGAATTGCATATGCAACTCTTAGCATTTCTGTTTTTGAGACAGTTTTTGCATCTTGTCTTATTTTTCCCTTTACCATTAGGTGATTTAATAACATCGGAAGACATGTCCATTCTTAAAATGGGTAAATCAATAA
This sequence comes from Papaver armeniacum, assembly GCA_023531295.1. Lineage (NCBI taxonomy): Eukaryota > Viridiplantae > Streptophyta > Magnoliopsida > Ranunculales > Papaveraceae > Papaver > Papaver armeniacum. Next base: position 602,359 of record JAJJWW010005201.1, read on the forward strand.
TGGAGGAGGAAGAAATAAGATTGACAACTAATGCAATATTAGTTGTTTCCTCTTCTTCAGAATCGTATGAATTAGAGGTCTCGTCTAGAGTTACAGCCAATGCCTTGCTTCCAGTGTATTTCTTAAGATTGGGACAGTCTTTAGCAATATGACCAAACCCTTTACACTTGAAGCACTGCGCTGATATTCATCATCTTCATCATGATCCTTTTTGACAGGAAATCGATCATGTGGGCGAGAAGATCGATAAGTATCTTTAACGAATCTCTTATTTCTTTTCTTTAAGAGATCTCGAAACTGTCTAGTAATTAATGACAATGATTGTTCAATTTCATCATCAATTTTCTATAACTGTTCCTCTGAATCATCTATATTCCTATTCCTTTCCATTGGAGCATTCAGAATTCTTGCAGCTTTAAAAGCGATTCCTTTTTAGAATCTTATAAATTTCTTCTAAATTCTCCAAGGTCTTCAGGCCATCTATATTTTGCAATAGATTCTTTGTATCCAGTGATACTCATCTTGGCATAAATAAGATCATCCTTGAGAAGATCTCTTCTTCCAATGAGTTCCATTGTTCCCTCAAACAAATTTTGAGCAAGAATTGTTGAGAGAGTTGTCTTGATAGAGAAGGAGCAATAATCGGAACAGATTCCATATATTCTTTTCTCATAATATGTGCAGCTAGACTCAAGAGTCCTTTTAATCTTTTCAACACAATAATCACAGACAACATCATACCGTTTTTTTCCTTCCACTATGAAAGGAATCATGTAAAGAATTTTTGAACGGGGCAAAGTAATGCATGAGTTAATTATTTCCGAAATTCCTCTTGTCAAGTCTTCCTCAATTTCTTCATAAGGTGAAAGCATTGTAACACAATATTACAAGAGGATCATAATCAGACTTATTTATAATCCCTATTTTTAAACTTAAAAAGGAAAGAATTCCTAACCAATTAGAAAACGATTCTTTCCTTACGGAAGTGAGGAAAAAATTACTATGGTTTGAGAGGTTCCAGAAACCTATTCGTCCCCTTTCTTGTTTTTCTACTTTGTAGTAAACCATTAAAAGATATTTTCACATTGATATCACTGGATATCCCTAGATCCTGTTTGAGTCTAACAACTAGACTTTCATAGTAATCTTTGTCTAAAATTATAACATGATTGTTTTTCTTAGACATTGTTCTAGATGACTTTCTTTTCGATACCTTCCCAGATTTTGGTATCAACTTGTAGGTAGTCTTTGAATGAAGATTCTTCATTTCTAGAGACATTGCATTTTCCATCTTGAAACATCATATCTCATATCCTTATTAAAAAAGGTATTACCTTTTACATTATTTCTCCTTTTAGGATTGTTTCCTTTTGTATATGATTTTGAATTCATGTAAAAATTCGTTTGTCTCCTTTGGACAATAGTGATACGAGAGGTTTTTGGAAGTGAAGTTATCCAATTCTTTTGAGACAGATGATAGAGCATTACGCATCTTTCGAATCTTACATTCCTTTTGCATATGACCTTTTTCCCGCAATAAAAACAATGTTTATTGAAAGGTGTTTAGTTTTTCGATTTACCTTTATGAGTCCTTCGGTCATGATCTTGCTTCTTAGTTGGAATCTTCCTCTGTTTGCATTCGAGAGATTTTTTCCGTTGGAATCTCACTAGAACACTTGGGCGAATCATGCAAGCATACTTGTAAGGGTGGATCTTCAAGAGTAGACGGAAAAACAGCCTTTACGAATTTTACTTCTTTGTTGATTGATGAAGTATCAATCCCATCATATCCTTATCCTTGTTTGTCGCCATGACATCTCCCTGCATCTATCATGGAAGATAAGTTAATTGTGCTTCATTAAGTCTTCTTAGCCTTACAACTTATTCTTCTAGCACCTTGATTTTGTCAAGAGCATTGGTTAGTTGATCATCAAGAGGATTTTTCTTCAAGGAGTCAGACTCAAGCTGTTCGTTGCTCGTTGAATGTTGAGAATTAATCAAGGCTCTGTCTCAAGAAGTTTTTTATTCAACATGTAATGTTTCCTGTTGAGGTTCTCAAACTCAAGGGTTTTGAGTGAAGACTTTATTTGTAGTCTTTAAGAAGATATCTAGAACTCGATATCCATAGAAGAAGCGAGAAAAACTTTTCTCAAGTTTTGTTTTCTCTGTTTGAGAGGAGCAAGAAGTCCAATCACATCGAAGAAGACAGATCTCTTTGTGGAGACACCTCCTAGTAGTGAGGAGTATTCAGATAGATCATCTTCAATATCTTGATCGATTTCTTAGTCACCATCTTGAAATCTCATCAATTTGCTTTTGAAGGCAAGTTTGCCAATCACCGGAGTCTACATTATAGAGATCGGCATGATCGGTAGATTCATGAAGGTGTTATCTTCAAGACCAGGACTTATCATCTTGACTTATGTTTGCTGAATCATCCTTTGGATTCATTCTTATAGGTTGGATCGCACCAAACACAGATTGTTAGATCTTTTCGTGTTTGCACGCTCTAATACCAATTGAAAAGGCGAGGGTACCCAAATATACCTCAAGCTAAAACTTTTCCTACCTATAAGTCCTTTCTCCGAAAGTGATTGTCTACGGACTGAGTCGAGACAATGCAACTAATCTGTTCACACTTCGTGTGATCTTCTATGGATACGAGATCGAGAAAATACAACAACGAAGTATGTTACTTGATAAAAAGGTTCAGACTTAACCAAACACAATAGGATTCACCTATCAAGTAAATAGGAATTAACGTTTGTGTGATTTACTTTAATAATAATAAAACAATTATAATGCGGAAATATAAAGTAAATGACACAAGAAGATTTTGTTAACGAGGAAACCGCAAATTTGAAAAACCCGGGACCTTGTCCGAGTGAATACTCTCAGGATTAAGCCGCTACAAAAAATTACACCTAACTTCGTATATTTGAGACCAAGTAACTAAACCTATAGTTCACCTAGTTCCGTCTGTATTCCCACGCCTCCGACCTAAGTCACGTACTTGGAAAAATTCCTTTGGTTCGTATTCCAAACAAAGAAAGGAACAACAAATCTGTTTGGTATCAACTCTATTCAACCAAGTGATATGAGTCGGACAAAGGCTCTTCTGTTTATCTTAACATAAACTCCTTCGTCAGGGTCCTTAGATCTATCTTATGTTCAATTACCAAGTAATCGTTTAAGATTAAGCCAACAACACTCTTAATCCAAAGAATTGTGTTGATGTCGATCTACTCAATTAATCAATCCAATCTATCACAAGGATAAACAGATTATTAATTGGATCCTCTTTTACCGAAACAAATATTGTGCACACCAAAGATTATGAACCCACAAATCAGAAATCTTCAATATCTTCTTTGTCTTCAAATATTCTTACATCTTCAATAAACACCTGTACACAATCACTTGAATCTCTTATGATCAATCACGCATGCAACGGAGGAGCATTGTTAACAATGGATTATCACAAGATCGTCTTTAGAACTAACAACAGTCAAAAGATCCCTGTCGAAACTCTGAACTAGTTTGAGTGAATCTTATATCAGAAGAGAAGATTCTCAAGCATTAAACAAACTAGGTGCAATCAAAGTTCAACCACCGTTAGTCAATCAAATCAATGAAAATAAAAGATAAACCGCAATTATCTAGTTTCCCACTGTTTATGGGTGAAAACTATTTCTGCCGGTTTTGGTAATTTGGGATGTGTGGATGAGAAATGAGTCTAAACCTTAAACAAATGCACTTCACGGGAGTGCTTGTAGATTCGAGAAATCAATCTGTGCAAGTCCGGCCTAAACTAAGAAATGGCCGTTTCAGACTTGTTTCGGTCACAAAGTGAAGGAGATGGGGTTGATCTTAGGGAGGGAAGCGAAGAAAGTGTTGAGAATGTGAAGGTTTTGGCTATGTATGACTTGTATCAGAAAGCTGAGCTGGCTTGCAGGGTGTAAACTATCTGTTCCGGTGTTTGAATACGATTGTAAACCGCCAGACCAATACCCCAGTATGTATCCCCCAGTTTGTGACATGATTGATGTCTGGAATGTGTGGATTGTGGGACCCACAAAAAGTAACATGTAATGCTAAATTGAATAACTGCGTTATTCAGGAAGTCGATACTTGTGAAGTATCGTGTGTATTCTATGCAGGTGCGCATCGAGTATACTCGGCATGTATGAAGCATCGTTGTTTGAGCGTCTCAAAATAGCCTCATGTCCGACCTACTTCATGGGATGGTTTGGAAGTTGCTTGCAAGCAAATCCTCCCTTGACCGACCACATGGTGTGGTAGAGTGACGGATGGTGATCACCATGACGCCCGACCGACCAATTAACTCCGACCGAGGCTGTATAACCAAGCCGGTGAAGTTGGACGGACGAGATGATCTTTGAGACACTCATCTGCGATCGTTAATGAAATTAGGGTTTTAGAAGAGGTGCGCAAGCATCCCTCTTCAGCCTGGTCGAATCCAAGCTTGTGATACGATTTTGGCCAGGCCGATCGTACATGCGTGTAGACGGCATGACGGTGTAGGCGCCCATACCCCATTATCTCAAGAGAGTGTGATCTGGGCCACTCGGTCGTCCGGCGAAGTTGAGTGGTCGAGATCGGTTTGCGAAAGAAAACTAGTGCCGCAAAGCCGCGCATCGTGCCAACTTCGGGCGCGCGTTCCAAGATGATCAATCTTGGTCGGTCTTGGCCGATCGGTCAGCGTGTAGGTGGTAGGCTGATGTTCACGCCTATACCGATTGTCCCATGAAAACGTGATCTATGCCACTCAAATCGTCGGCGAAGTTGAGTGGTCGAGATTAGTTTGCAATCGGGAAGTGTGACCACGCTAGTTTGGGCGGACGATTTGGGATAACCAGGCATGGTATTCCTTAGCCGATCAGGTGAGGGGATATATGGGTCCACGGTGGTCATGTTGGTATGGCCAGGACACGCTTAATCTAATCTTGGACCCTCCATTCGTGTAGGAGAAGATGGACGCTCGTGATGCTCAAAAACCCTAATTTTGGGTTTCACGGGCGTGCGTCATGCTCTATTCGGGCGTACGAATCAGGATGACCAACCATGGTTGGTCCTGACCAATCGGTCAGGTATGTAGGAGGGCCCATGGTGATTGTGTTGACATGCTATGGGCCCTTGGAATCTACATCTACACCCTCCATCTATACCTCCATCTAATTTAGTTTAGGGTTTTCCGTCCATACTGCTCTGGTTTGGACGTTTTGGCAAGCTATGCCAATCTTTTGGGGAGGCCGACCATGCGGGGCCGCGTTGGTTCGGCGGCCGAATATTCCATACCTGGCTTGGGGGTTATGGAATTGATCTCGGGCCATCCAATCATCTTTGGTGAAGTTGGATGATCGTGATCATTTCAGCATCGATACGGACAGTTCGGATGCTCAATCGGGCTAGTATAACACACCGAGAGTTGCTCAATCGGGATAGTAGAACACACGAGAGATTCTGACTGTACGGATATTTCGTACATGCTTTCATTATAATGCTTGGAGATTCGTGTTGCTCTGCTGAGAGCAACACTCAGTCGTCATGCCGCACTGATAATGAGTACAGGAAATACAAGGCTGGTTACGCATTAATTAATAATGTTGTAAATTCACAGGGTATATGGGATTGTTGCTACATGCTCCAACCTGGATGAATTTTGTGTATTTAATTCACAGAATACTGGGATTGTTGCCACATGCTCTATTTTAGGTGAATTAGTAAAGTGAAGAAGTATTCATTACTCATTAATGGCTTTATCTTTTGCAAGATGTTAGCGCATAATTTTGGCTTTTACAATTTTAGCCTTAAATGAAAATCCACCATCAACATTAAGTCCCTGCCTAGCACGTAATGGTTACACCATTGTGGGGTAGGCATGAGATGGTGTGAGTTAAAGTCAAAGCTTATGAGACAAAGTTAGATGTTACCAGGAGAGACGGGTCATCTGTCCTTGGAGCATGTCACGTTCAAGAGGCGTCGGCGAGTGTTCCCCTAGCATGATGTCGGTCTTGCGCTTCGATGGATCAATTACGCCCTGTTTCGTTCGTGGGTCTACTGCACTGCTTGATCGAACGTGGGATTGATGTGCCTGTTTTGGTTAATCGTGGAGTGCAGCTGCGTCGCTTGATCGAACGTGGGACCCGATGTAAGCATGCTTGATTCGAACATGGGCGAGATATGCATGCTTCGATCAAACGCGGGACCACCGTGTACATGTTTCAAACGTCGGCCATGTCACGTGCCTACTTTGGCCGCATACGGTTGATGTACTTGCTCTAGTGTCATCTTGCTACTTCGACCAAACACCGACCCGGCTAGCTTGACTAAACACCGGACTTGATGCTTTGACCAAACACCAGGCCTTCTTTGTTTGCTTTGCTCGAACGTGGGACCCGATGTGAGCAAGCTTTTTTTTTAAAATGAACCTTGTGTGCTCAAACGTAAATGTGGGTCTGTAGAAAGCGTTGAAGCCGCTTCACGGAGCAGCCGGGAGAGCGTTGAAGTGTTGGAGCCGAAACGCTTTCTTCGGAGAGAGAGCTTTGATTGGGGACGGGCGTGTATGCCTTAGACCAACTGGGCTGGGATCAAGTGGGACTAAGGCCGCGTGCCTCGATCAACGTTGGCCTTGTGTTTCACCGAAAACCGGCCCTGTTGCGTACGCCTGTTTTATTCGAATACCAGCCTTGTGACTTTGATCAATACTAGACTTGAAACTTGAGCAATACCAGACTTGTGACTTGATCAATACCGGACTTGTGACTTGATCAACACTAGACTTGAAACTTGAGCAATACCGGACTTGTGACTTGATCAACACCGGACTTGAAACTTGAGCAATACCGGACTTGTGACTTGATCAACACCGGACTTGAGACTTGAGCAATACCGGACTTGTGACTTGATCAACCTTGGGACTTGAGACTTGAGCAATCTAGGACTTGTGACTTTATCAACACAGGTGTTTGGACCCAATACCAGCCTTGTGTACTCCAACGTGAATGTGTGTTCTGTCATGTGTGACTACACATCTCACGCGTTTTTATACAAAATACTTGACTCATGTCTTTTATTGTAAAATTAAGAAAAGAACTCTGTTGAGATGTCTTCGGGGATAATCTTTGGTGCCAAGTCGGGAGGTGTTGACAAACTTCAAAGATATGCCGAACATTGATGATGAGTTGTTCACCGCGCCCTTTCAACTATATGAAAATATCCGTTCCACAAGATAACCCTTCTCCTATCGACTTCAAGGTTTTTCATGCTCTGTTGGGCCCTCATGAAGGATGGATGAGACGTATGTTGAGCAATAAGTACATCAAAGATAACTTGACCAGAGCGCAGATTATTGATGCAGCTTGAGTGTTGAAACGGCTCGAGAGGATGTTAAAGTGGTTTCTGGTGCGAACGTTGAGGTGGATCCTGGAGAGAGTGTTGAAAAAGGATTAAAGCGAACGTGGGTCCAGGAGAGAGCGTTGAGGCGGCTCTTGAATAGACCATTGAAGCGCTTACGCTAGAGGGAGCGTTGAAGTGTTTCCCTCTTGATTCGATTTACCCTTGCGAAGAATTCCTTGGCCCGACGGTGAAGGAACTTCATCTTTGAGCCTCGATCCCCAAGCGTGGTTTACATGGTTTGTTCGTAGTGGTTGTTGTCGAGCCGGATATGGAATATCTTGGACATTGTTTCACCATTGTGGGAGTCGTGCATGTGGTTTGGGAGTTGGAGTTGACGGACGCACGGGATGTTGTATCTCGGTGGTTTTCCTCTTGCTTTCTTCAAGGAAGCGCTTGAAGGGCGAAGGTTGTATCGCTTTGTTGGTGAGATATATGGCCCTATAAACATTATGAGGCTCTTCATTCTAAGGCGGGCTGGTTCTTTCTATCGGGGCATATGTTGTTGTAGATGAGCGTTCAACGGCTCCATAGGATGACCAAAAGCGCGGATTCTCCAACATAGCATGATAGACATATACCACTGTCTGATAAAGTGACTCGCCCGGATCTTGTTCGACCACTGTCTGATAGAGTGACTCGCCCGGATCTTGCTCGATATGACGCATGGGCATCGTTATCTTCTTGAGGCTGCTCCCTTGAGGTATCGGCTCTAGTGGAAGATTGCCGTCATAGAGCGTTGATACGTTGCACCGGCCTTCTTTAAACCAACTGGCGGTATGGTATAATACAAATTTCCGAGAGGAGTTCGAAAAGCTATCTTACTTGCATCATGCTCGTACATCCTTATCTGGTTGTAGCCGCTACATCCATCCATGGAGGAGAACATGTCGTGTCCGTTGGTTGCATCTACTAACATGTTGATGTTAGGTAGAGGAGGATCGTTTTGGAGCAAAGACTGTTCAAGTCTCTGAAGTCTACGCAACACCTGATCTATCCATTTTCCTCGTGTACGAACTACAATCTGTTTAACCGACTTGGATCCGGGTATGACATGTAGATGATGGGTGACCAATTTTCATCTAAATCCGGCATTTCTTCATATCTCCAAGCGAATATGTCCTCGGTACTCTTTGAGAAGTTCCACGAGCCGTGCGTTTATCCGTACACAAGGTTGAGCTGATGGAGATAGGCCTAGGAGATTCCTCAACGATTTCAATCTCATCAGTTGTGGAGTTGGTGCCATCTTGCAGCTGTTGTGGAGCATCTAGCACTTGTTCTTGTGGTTCGTTGGTGTTGTAGCATTGCATTGGGTGGAGAGCGGGTGCAGTCTCCCTGCTAATAGATAATGGCGGTGTCGGTATACCGTTTTCCCTTTCTCGGTCACGACTCGCCACAAAAGTTCGTTCCCTTTTCGTGTGAACGTGGGTCGTGGCTTCACAGGATGGAGAAGAATGCTTCGTCAGCAAAGATGCATCGTGGGTTTTAGCCCTCAATGATGCAAACCGGTCTTCTTCCGAGAATTGACGCCCACGTGGAGAGTGGGGACGCAACGAACTTGTCGATTCTTTCGCGGAGCTTCTCCCGTATGTGCTTTGGTTTGGTTTCCCTCGAAGTCCGTCATTGTGGTAGGCTTAGTACGACCTTGCATGGGAGAACCTTGGATGTCTGAGAGTCTTGAGAGTAATCACATTTTAAGACGCTCTGTGTAGATAAGGGTCGTCTTGAACTCGAATCCTTGATGCGTGCGGTGACATGTAGGGCACGGTCGTGACCTTCCTCGGTTGATTGCGGCAAAAAACGTCTCCTCGCGCCGATTCTTCGAGAGGTGTGAAAGTTCGCCTAAACTTTCCACTATAGAAACCGCTTAGATCCACCGGCCTCTGGTTCATAGTGAAACTATTGACTTGAGGAGGATCGTTGTGGATCAGTCCCAGTTAGGAGTCTCCATGACAGGACCGCTCATATCGATGTCGCTTCTTTGATCGGGTCCACGGAGGTCCGCTCTGTTGAAGTACCTTCTCCGGTGCATTGAATGCGTTCCTTTTTGCTCCGGGTCTGTCGCGGCTCTTGTGGCAATCGATCGATTAATGTCTTAAGAAAAATGAGTACCTCTTTCGAGTTGCGGCCATATCCGTTTGAGTCTTAGCAAGAACTTCCCGCTTCTCCATCAAGTCTGCCAATGGTAATGGGGGATGGTCCTCCTCTCGTCCCTCCGGCTCCTCGTCTGATGAAGGAGTGGAAGTTGTTGCTCACAGTGACTACCGGAGGTGTTACACTTGATGATATGCGGGATTTGCGGCTGCTCTGGATCTAGTGATGGGAGGTGTTACACTTACTAGAACATCTCTGCTTTCTGGCAGTGGTGGTAGAAATGACGGCACCATAAGATGTATTGACCACGGTAGCTCCACGCAGGTACATCGACAGGAATGTTATTCACACTAGCTCCATCGAATTGATTCTTCGATCCCGGACGATTTCTACCATCTTGAAATAGATTGATGATTAAATCGATTTTGAAGAAATTGACTTTACAACCGAGAGATTAACCTCCCGCTATGGTCGCCAATTGTTTATGGGTGAAAACTATTTTATAGGTTTTGGTAATTTGGGATGTGTGGATGAGAAATGAGTCTAAACCTTAAACAAATGCACCGCACGGTAGTGCTTGTATATTCGAGAAATCAATACGTGCAAGTCCGGCCTAAACCAAGAAATGGTCGTTCCGAGACTTGTTTCGGTCACAAAGTGAAGGAGATGGGGTTGATCTTAGGGAGGGAAGCGAAGAAGGTGTTGAGAATGTGAAGGTGTTGGCTATGTATGACTTGTATCGAGAAAGGCGAACGGCTTGCGGGGTGTAAGCTATCGATTCGTGTTTGAATACGATTGTATCAACACTTGCCTCTGTTGTCTTGTCTTGTTCTTTGAAAAATAAGATGAAGAACCTATTTATACAAGTCTTTTGGCCTAACCATCGTATCTCATGGGAAGTGGAGAAAGTGGAGTGATGGAGTAGTGGAGTAATTTGTTAGTGTCACACGACCATCCTTGCCCACTTCTCCCATCATCACTTAACCGTCCATGACTTCCTGACACGTTCTTGTGATGGCGCGTTGTGCGCTGCACGCTGTAAACCGGAGACCAATACCACAAAGTATGTATCCCCCGATTTGTGACATGATTGATGTGGAATGTGTGGATCGTGGGACCCACCAAAAGTAACAAGTAATGCTAAATTGAATAAGCTGTGTTATTCGGGAAGTCGATACTTGTGAAGTATCGTGTGTATTCTATGCGAGTGCGCATCGAGTATACTCGGCATGTATGAAGCATCATTTGTTTGAGCGTCTCAAAATAGCCTCATGTCCAGCCTACTTCATGTGATGGTTTGGAAGTTGCGCAAGCAAATCCTCACTTGACCGACCACATGGTGTGGTAGAGTGACGGATGGTGATCACCATGACGCCGCACTGTGACCAATTAACTCTGACCGACCGGGTTTGTATAACCAAGCCGGTGAAGTTGGACGGACGAGATGATCTTTGAGACACTCATCTGCGACAGTTAATGAAATTAGGGTTTTAGAAGAGGTGCGCAAGCATCCTCTTCACAGTCGAATCCAAGCTTGTGATACGATTTTGGCCGGGCCGATCGTACATGCGTGTAGACGGCATGACGGTGTAGGCGCCCATACCCCATTATCTCAAGAGAGTGTGATCTGGGCCACTCAATTCGTCGGCGAAGTTGAGTGGTCGAGATCGGTTTGCGACGTAAAACTAGTGCCGCAAAAGCCGCGCATCGTGCCAACTTCGGGGGCGCGTTCCAAGATGACCAATCTTGGTCGGTCTTGGCCGATCGGTCAGCGAGTAGGTGGTAGGCCGGTGTTCACGCCTATACTGAATGTCCCATGAAAACGTGATCTAAGCCACAAAAATGCGTCTACGGCGAAGTTGAGTGGTCGAGATTAGTTTGCAATCGGGAAGTGTGACCACGCTAGTTTGGGCGGACGATTTGGGATAACCGGGCATGGTATGCCTTAGACGATCAGGTGAGGGGATAGATGGGTCCACGGTGGTCATGTTGGTATGACCAGGACCTGTAATCTAATCTTGGACCCTCCATTCGTGTAGGAGAAGATGGACGCTCGTGATGCTCAAAAACCATAATTTTGGGTTTCACGGGCGTGCGTCATGCTCTATTCGGGCGTACGAATCGGGATGACCAACCATGGTTGGTCTGACCGTCGGTCGGGAGTATGTAGGCGGGCCCACGGTGATTGTGTTGACATGCTCTGGGCCCTTTGAATCTACATCTACACCCTCCATCTATACATGCGAAGATGGATGGTTGAGACTATTTTGCGACACATGTAATGTGCCGCAAACCCTAATTTAGGGTTTTCCGTCCATCTTGCTCTGGTTTGGACGTTTTTGTAAGCTATTCCAATCTTTTGGGGAGGCCGACCATGCGGGGCCGCGTTGGTTCGGCATCGAATATTCCATACCTGCTTGGGGGTTATGGAATTGATCCGGGGCCATCCAATCATGCTTTGGTGAAGTTGGATGATCGTGATCATTTCCATCACCGAGTACTGGACATAATCCGGATGCTCAATCGGGCTAGTATAACACACCGAGAGTTGCTCAATCGGGCTAGTATAACACACCGAGAGTTGCACTGCATACGGATATTTTCGTACATGCTTTCATTATAATGCTTGGAGATTCGTGTTGCTCTGCTGAGAGCAACACTCGGTCATCATCTTGCGATAATGATAAGTACGAAATACAAAAGTTGGTTACGCATTAATTAATAATCTTTGTAAATTCACGGGGTATATGGGATTGTTGCTACATGCTCCAACCTGGATGAATTTCGTGTATTTAATTCACTGAGAATCTTGGGATTGTTGCCACATGCTCTATTCTAGGTGAATTAGTAAAGTGAAGAAGTATTCATCACTCATTAATGGCTTTATCTTTTACAAGATGTTAGCGCATAATTTTGGCTTTTACAATTTTAGCCTTAAATGAAAATCCACCATCAACATTAAGTCCCTTGCCTAGCACGTAATGGTTACACCATTGTGGGGTAGGCATGAGATGGTGACGATTAAAGACAAAGCTTATGAGACAAAGTTAGATGTTACCCGGGAGAGACGGGTCATCTGTCCTTGGAGCATGTCACGTTCAAGAGGCGTCGAGGCGAGTGTTCCCCTAGCATGATGTCGGTCTTTGCTTCGATGGATATTACGCCTATTTTCGTTCGTGGGGCTCTGCACCTACTTGATCGAACGTGGGCTTGATGTGCCTGTTTTGGTTAATCGTGGGTCCATTTGCAAAGTTGATCGAACGTGGGACCCGATGTAAGCATGCTTGATTCGAACATGGGCGAGATGTGCATGCTTCGATCAAACGCGGGACCACCGTGTACATGTTTCAAACGTCGGCCATGTCTGTGCCTACTTTGGCCGTACGGTTGATGTACTTGCTCTAGTGTCATCTTGCTACTTGACCAAACACCGAGCCAGCTAAGCTTGACTAAACAGGACTTGATGCTTTGACCAAACAGAGGCCTTGTTGTTTGCTTTGCTCGAACGTGGGACCGATGTGAGCAAGCTTGTTGTGTTTTTTAAAATGAACCTTGTGTGCTCAAACGTAAATGTGGGTCCTGTAGAAAGCGTTGAAGCCACTTCTGGAGCAGGCCCGGGAGAGCGTTGAAGTGTTGGAGCTGAAACGCCTTCTTCTGGAGAGAGAGCTTTGATTGGGGACGGGCGTATGCCTTCGACCAACTGGGGCAGGATCAAGTGGGACCCATGGCGTGCTGATCGAACGTTGATTTTGTGTTTATTTGGCGGCCTGCTTTGCGTACGCCTATTTTATTCGAATACCGACCTTGTAACTTTGATCAATACTAGACTTGAAACTTGAGCAATACCGGACTTGTGACTTGATCAATCCGGACTTGTGACTTGATCAACACTAGACTTGAAACTTGAGCAATCACGGACTTGTGACTTGATCAACACCGGACTTGAAACTTGAGCAATACTAGGACTTGTGACTTGATCAACACCGGACTTGAGACTTGAGCAATCTAGGACTTGTGACTTGATCAACACCGGACTTGAGACTTGAGCAACACAGGACTTGTGACTTGATCAACACCAGGTGTTTGGACCCAATACCAGCCTTGTGTACTCCAACGTGAATGTGTGTTACGTCGTGTGTGACTACACATCTCACGCGTTTTTATACAATCTTGACTCATGTCTTTTATTGTAAAATTAAGAAAAGAACTCTGTTGAGATGTCTTCTCGGGGATAATCTTTGGTGCCAAGTCGGGGAGGTGTTGACATCTTCAAAGATATGCCGAACATTGATGATGAGTTGTTCACCGCGCCCTTTCAACTATATGAAAATATCCGACCCACAAGATAACCATTCTCTATCGACTTCAAGGTTTTTCATGCTCACCGGGCCCTCATGAAGTATGGATGAGACGTATGTTGAGCAATAAGTACATCAAAGATAACTTGACCGGAGCGCTTGATTATTGATGCGGCTTGAGTGTTGAAACGACTCGAGAGGATGTTAAAGTGGTTTCGGTGCGAACGTTGAGGTGGATCCGGGAGAGAGTGTTGAAAAAGGATTAGAAGCGAACGTAGGTCCCGGAGAGAGCGTTGAGGCGGCTCTTGAATAGACCATTGAAGCGGCACACGCTAGAGGAGCGTTGAAGTGTTTCCCTCTTCAGTTCGATTTACCCTTGCGAATTCCATGCTTCTTGACTGACCATCTCTCTCATGTTGAAGAATTCCTTGACTGACGGTGAAGGAACTTCATGCTGAACCTCAGTCCCCAAGCGTGGTTTACATGGTTTGTTCGTAGTGGTTGTTGTCGAGCCAGATATGGAATATCTTAGACATTGTTTCACCATTGTGGGAGTCGTGCATGTGGTACTGGAGTTGGAGTTGACGGACGCACAAGATGTTGTATCTCGGTGGTTTTCCTCTTGCTTTGCTTCAGGGAAGGCGCTTACGGAAGGGTGAACGTTGTATCTTTGTTGGTGAGATATATGGCCCTACAAACATTATGAGGCTCTTCATTGCCGCGAGGCTGGTTCTTTCTATCGGGGCATATGTTGTTGTAGATGAGCGTTCAACGGCTCCATAGGATGACCAAAAGCGCGGATTCTCCAACATAGCATGATAGACATATACCACTTTGTCGATAAAGTGACTCGCCAGGATCTTGTTCGACCACCCCAGCCCGATAGAGTGACTCCGCTTAGGATCTTGCTCGATATGACGCGTGGACATCGTTATCTTCTAGAGGCTGCTCCCTTGAGGTATCGGCTCCGGTGGAAGATTGCGGTCATAGAGCGTTGATACGTTGCACCGGCCTTCTTTAAACCAAATGGCGGTATGGTATAATAAAAATTTCCGAGAGGAGTTCGAAAAGCTATCTTACTTGCATCATGCTCGTACATCCTTATCTGGTTGTAGCCGCTACATCCATCCATGGAGGAGAACATGCCGTGTCCGTTGGTTGCATCTACTAACATGTCGATGTTAGGTAGAGGAGGATCGTTTTTGGAGCAGCACCTGTTCAAGTCTCTGAAGTCTACGCAACACCTGATCTATCCATTTTCCTCGTGTCTGAACTACAATTGTTTAATCGACTTGGATCCAGGTATGACATGTAGATGATGGGTGACCAATTTTCATCTAAATCGGCATTTCTTCATATCTCCAAGCGAATATGTCCTGGTACTCTTTGAGAAGTGGTAGGCTCTGAAAGGGGTTTTCCTACGTGTATCTTGCAGTGCACGCCTATTGGAGGCGTGGCAAGTACAGGTCGATCCACAGGGAAATGGAGTGGCTATATAGTTGATCTAAGGGCTTTCTAAACTGATTTCTAAAGAAGTGACAAAGTTGTGGTTTTGTCGATACGACTAACTGATTTTCAAGTGACACGAAATATAAAACAGGAATACAACTTAAAGAGCACCAGGGTAGTCGAATCCACCACCTAATCTTAGCTAAGTCAATCCAATTTATGTTCTTGTTCCTTCCCAAGGAAGATTCTAAAGAATGAGTTATCAACTAATCTAACTAATTCCCCCTAGTATCAACTGTCTTTTCACAGTACAATTGATCACAGGTTCCTTGGTCAATTTGCTAAGCCTCACTCCTATCTTATTAAGCACATACCTTCTTCCATGGAAGCCTCAAATGAAGAATTTATTAACCATTTTATCTAATTCTCCCCTAGTATTGGTTGTCTTCTTAAAGACACAATGACCAATCACACGGGATAATTTGATTAACTAGCTAATTATACTCCTATCTCAATCAAGCACAACAACAACAACAACATAAATATGAATTACTCAACATATTATCGGGGGTTTCAACAACACCTAGCAGAGTGATTTAGAACATCTGTGAAGACAATTAAAACACAAATTAATCTAAGCTTGGTGCTCTGGCTAATCCAGGCATGAGTTCTAACATCCAAAGATAAACCCTATTTATACATAGTTCTCCTCTAACACTCTCAAACTTGGAAATTAAATGCAAACCCACTCACCATCACTCCCTGAAATGGTTGTTCTCTCTGCCAATTCGCCTCTGACTCCAGTGATTTGATGTTAGAGAAAACCCTAGCTCCATCTATCTCTAATTTAGCTTCTAGGGTTATGGGAGAAGCTAAGAAAGAGATAGCTAGACCTAGAGAGGTGGTGAAGGTGGTTCTTTGGTCTTTGTTGTCGGGGGTAAGGAGATGATGGAGGTGGTGAGGTGGTGGCTCTGCCATGGTATGGTCGGGGAAGGGGAAGATATGGGTTTTACGGTTTTGTGTCGGAGAAGAAAGAGAAGATGGAGATGAGAAATGGAGAGGGGCGTGTTTGGCTCGATGGGTGTAGGTGTAGGCGGTTTTGGTGTTGAGCGGGAGCGTGAGGCGATATGTAGGGTGGAGTGACCGTAGTAGGATGAAGATGGGTGTAATCTAATGGTTCGGAAGGGATGGGCTCGGATCCGGGTCGTGGGTCGGGTCTTGGACTGCTCAAGCCCATGTCTTGTAAGTGGGTTGCCTCTTGTTGGGTTGCAACTGATGCGCGCGCGGAGCTTTGGCTTTTACGCTCCATAGACGCTCGCCTCCAATTCTCTCGCTCTTTTGGCTCCTCAATTTCTCCGAGCTTTATTTACTACCTAAAAACACAAAATTAATTAGTACAAATATTTATTCTTGAAAACAAAGAAAACACGAGAATGCGGGATAATATCGATTTACGAGCACAAAAGATGAGTTAAATGCCAATAAATAGATGTAGAAATATGCAATATTTGGCACTCATCAAATACCCCCAAACCTGAATTTTACTTTTCCTAAAGTGAAACAAATTAAGAAATCCTAACTATACCTTTGTCTCGGGTCTCTCGAATGCATTTAGCGTATGCACTAAGCCTTTAAATCCCTAGGTGTCCCTAGTGGACGAGTTGTAGTCTCGTGAGGGTTTACGAGAGTTGTACCCACAAAACCTTCTCCAAACTTGAGTGTAAAAGAGTCTCAAGCATCCAAGGAGCTATGAGGACATAGAGTTTCTGCATGCTAGTAACATGAAGTTAGAACTACCAAAGAAAGCATTCTCATCCTTAAGTCTTTGAGCGAGAAATAACCATACCATATGAAAGAATTCGGATTCGATTGTGATCATAAGCCTCGAAACACGCCTCACCATTAGGGTTTTATGATAATTGCACTCAAAAAGATCGCTTTTTTAGTCTCTCATGTGTGCGGCGGGAATAAAGAGAGAAATCACGCACACGTTGAAGATGAGAAGGATAACCTTCCGAAATAATTTTTGGAGACTCCACAGAGTTGTGGACAAAAAGAATCTTTTACGATGATCTCTAAGAAAGGAAATCAACCATTAGCAAGGATGGGAGTACTCACTTACCTTCTCACCCGATCGGCAATTAACATTACTCTCTCTCAGCATTCATAGAAACGTCTTCAATCTTCGGTCTTCGGTCTTCAGTCTTCAACTGTTGATGATGAACTTCTGAACTTCACAAAAACTTGACAAACATTTTTTTTTTAATAATAATAACTTGGTGGTAACTAGACACAGAAAATAAACTACAATTTTTTTTTTTTTTTTTTTTTAACATAATACATGAAATAACAATAAAACAATAAAACTCAATTTTTTACAACTTGTATTGTCTTGATTTCACAAACTTCATTAATTCTCATCCTATTTTCTTTTCTTTTCTTTGTTGCACGTGAACCTTGGACTATTTCAACTTTTCTTCAAATATTCGATGATGCTCCGCTTTTTGACGATGATGTGTTTCTATGAATGTGTTGATGTTGTTGAGAGGAGAGAGTGATGCTAACTGCAAATCGATATTTAGAAGGAGTTTTCATCTTTAAACGTCACCCTCATGATTGACAAAATTAGCACTCAAGAGATCAAAAATAGTCTTTGAAAGTGGTGCGAAGTTGGGTAGCTCACCATTCCTACCGGAATTGATTACGGTGACACACACTCTAATGACTTTTCTAGAAAGTTGCAAAAAATGAAGGTTGGTGCCTCGCTTGATGTAAAATGGGTAGTCTCCACTATGGGTGATCACAATTCTACTAGAATGTCTAAACAACACCTAATTCGCCCTCCGGTATGGTTAAATCCAACTTTAACGCTCTAATCAACTAAGAAACCCGATTGTGTTCTCCGGTACTTCCAAGTTCTGTTATTTGGTCAGACTCTCTATGTAAACATAGCTAGAAGCATGCTAGTGACTCTAAGATCTCTAAAAGTTGGAGGTTTTTATGCAAGTGTTTACAAAGAGTTTTTTTTTTTTTTTTTTTTTTTTTTGAAATTAAAAAACTAAAAACTCGTATGCAAATGCACCCCCAAACCTAAATCAAACATTGTCCTCAATGTGTCAACGAGATAATAAGAATTTAAACGAGTCACATACCAAGAGAACTATGTTGAGTAGAGAAAAGGGAAGAGATTAGGATGTCGGCGGAAGCAAGGTTGGAGCTTCATTAGTCAAGGCTAGAATCCAACATTCTCAGCGGAGATCATATCGGATTAGCACAATATATGCACAAGAAGACTCAACCGATTCAAGATAGAAAATTTAACAAGTCCTCTTTGGATTATATACAATGAAAATTCACCATACACCAACAATCTAAAGAGTTGAGGACCAACCCAAAAGAAAATATGCAGGGACATCAACAGCCTTACACAAATATAACATGAGAATGCAAGTAAGGCTGCACAAGTGAATGATTTTCCCCCAAACCTAAACTTGTCTTCAGATGTGTTTGTGAGCAAAAAATCTTGCAAATTGAAAGGTACATCATGCACTAGGTCTAACTCAAAATGAGTTTTGCTAAGAACAGGTAGACATACATATTCCAACTGTGGTTCCTTAAAGGTGTTATACTTTGATGCAAAATGGTCCAAGAGGACTTGGGAAGCACAAAGCTCTAGGCCTAAATTAGGCATTTTCAGAAAAGTTGGTTTTGAAATTTTGTTACAAACTACACCTAGGTTTGGTGGAGGAGTTTCAATCTGTGCTTTAGGAGAGAGATTAGGTACATCTAAGTTGTTTGCATGTATAAGATCATTTGCACCATGACACACTTTACCAAGGTCAGACAAAGGTAAATCATGCTCACTTGCATAGAACAATTCATCAATCTCCATGTCATAATCATCATTACTCAAAATTTCATTCTCATGCATAAGATAATTGGTGCCAAAACTCTCAGCATTCCCCAAGTCACAACCAGGTGGTATAGCATGATCATTTTCAGTGAACAATTACACAGACTCCAATTCAAAGAAAGCACAAGTATGAATATTAGAAGAAGCATCATTCATAGGGTTCACGGAAGAGAAACTTAATGTCTCGAACCTAAAGATTCCACTACATTTTCAAAGTACACATGCTCTTCATATTCATCATCATCATCATCATAATAACACTTTGCATTTCCCTATTCAAAATTGTAGCATTTTTAGTGCACTCATCTACCTCTAGATTAGGTTCATCAGTGTCATTTGCATGAGTAGGAATAGAGGCACACATCCTATCATGAACTTCCTTCCATTCTTCATTTTGTAAATCGAGTCGATTCATTTGGAGCATCATAGTGATTACATTCAATTGAAGGGGAGCCTTCACTAGTGGGTATGCATGCTTCATATGGATACTCAGTACATGTCTGTGCACAAGGGTAACTAGAGAAGGGAAATTCAGACATTGTGCTATATGGATGATCATGCATTGCATTCAATTCAAACCTAGCATTGTTTTGCTCCATGATTTTGAGGTTCTCCATTATAGATCGTATGCAAGGGTTCACTTTGGCGGATAGCACCTGTTCAACCTCCCATGGTGGTTGATGATACATGTGCTCATAATGATTAGGGTATGAATATTCAAGGTCGGGGCCACGAGAAGGTTCATAGTATTCCTAAAATCACTATGGTCTGTGAGGGATTCATATTGTAGAGCATGCCCGTAAGCAAGTTCTCTGATGGATTTGTTTTCATCCCCAGTTGCAGACCAAAATCCTGACATGATCTAGCAACTCAATTTGAACTCAAAAAGAAGCAACCATAGCTTAGCACACATCAAATCATATCAACACGAGAGAAGGAAAGATGATACAAGAAAATGGCACCCAATTTCTAGAATTAAGCACACAGAGTGTTGGGTGTTCTTTGCAAATGTGCAGCCCAAGTTATGTGCGAGAAAGATTGTGTGGGCTTCGGTTTGTGCGAGCCCGGTTCGTATGCACATGCACGGCCAGTGGCTATGCAAATCCCGGTTTACGTAAAGATGCACAGCCCAGTTTATGTGCAACTGCACAGCCCAGTGGCTATGGAAAGTCCAGTGGATCGGGTTCCGGCCAGTGGAACCGGGTTCCCCGATTTAGCGAGGTTTATGGCCAGAGAGATACAAACTCTCAAAACAGATACAGCACTGGCTATGCTGGCCTTCACAGCTTGTGTGCTGGTTATGCCTGTTGGCAGGGTTATGTGAATGTTGGCAGCTCAAGCACAGATTGGCAAATGAACACAACACAGGTCTAAGTGCGGCTCACAGCACAACACATGACAAGTTTTGTGCTCAGAACAACACAACTTATGTGGGTGCACAAGAAAATCAGACAATGTGTAGAGTGCACAGGTCAGGCTGGGTGATGCTCACTCAATGTGAAGCATGTGCTGGGCTGTGTGTTTGAAAAACAAGTCAACTGCTAACTAACATTCATTCCAGTGCCACAACTACAGATGTTGGACCTTGGATACAACGAGATGAAGAACTTTCACTCAAGCAAGAATGCACAGAGCACGGGAGAGCTCAAGACTTCAGCGAGTGATCATGCGATTCAAAGCTTCACTAATCATATGCA
Organism: Papaver armeniacum; assembly: GCA_023531295.1. Classification (NCBI taxonomy): domain Eukaryota; kingdom Viridiplantae; phylum Streptophyta; class Magnoliopsida; order Ranunculales; family Papaveraceae; genus Papaver; species Papaver armeniacum. Next base: position 623,226 of record JAJJWW010005201.1, read on the forward strand.
AAGATGCGATGCAATGAGATGAACAGAGATGAGCAAAAGCGGATGAATTATTTTAGTTCTTTTACAATGAGACTTACATGCCACGAGAGTGTTAACATACTCGGTTTTCGAGAGATTATACACGAGATATGCGAGTTTTGAGCATGTTTAGCTTGAGCAATGGATATGCGGGTTATACACTTGGATATGAGTTAAAGTGGCACGGGGCTGGTTGAAGAGGTTCAACGGGTTCGACTGACTGATCACACAAGGGTGTAGATGGCTTTAGTTGATTGATTATAGCATGCAAAGTGCAGCAACAACTTGGCTCAGTTTTGCTCACACTAGGGTGTAGATGGCTCAACATGGTGCTGTGGTAAGCTCGGGGTTGATAGGGTATCACAACAGATTTGCGGGCTTAACGGATCAAGATATGCAAGGTACGGGCAACCTACTCGGTTTATGTCAACTATGGCTAAAAGCTAACTTAGCTATCAAGGCTGCGGCTCACACTCAACGACTTTAGGGGCTGGAGTTGAGCACGAGGGCGAGATGGAACTAAGGGGTTATAACACAAAACACGGTGATGATTGCTTAGTAAGTTAGCTAATGCATCATGCAAGCATGGATTTCGGGTATGGAGCAACACTTGGGATGGCAGGTGGGTTTATCATGTGAACAAGGCTCGGCATTCACGCGGGTTGGCCACTTACAAGTTAGGCATACATTCGGGAGTAATGGCTCACAAACAAAGATGCTCAGCAATGTTTTCGATCATGCCTGAAGAACAAACAAGAGCAATTGAGATTTCGGATGTTGAGCAATACCCAGCCAAGGTAGCTAGTTTGTCGGGGGATAACGGCTCACGAGTAAAGATGCTCGGTCATGCTCGGGATGAGATCAATGTCGGTGCGCAAAGCGGTGGGGCAATGCTCAAAAGAAGGTGACAAATCAATACCAGAGGAGAATTGTGTCTCGAGAGGTCACGGGATTATGCTAATGCGAGATATCCTAGTTTAGTGAGCATACATGGCATATCAATCATCACGGCATCATGTTTATGAGAATCAAGAGCTAGTTATTATGCACCTGATTCACAAAATACTGCACTAGTCAGTTGAGATGTATTTGCACACTTCACAGCTTATTCACAGGGCAATACAAGGTTCAGTTATAGCTCATTCATAGGCTAACCTCAAGTCCTGCGCTTTTCCTTGTCTTCCTTGGATTGGCTCAGCTGCACCACAAGTACCTGTTTACTCAGCAAATAATCTCGGTTCTTTAAAATGCGAGGTTAAAGCAAGGGATCAATATTGATGCTTTGGCATAAACAACTACAAGTAATTTATTGCATGACCATGAGTTATGCCGTTTGGTTTTTCAGTATGATCGAATACAAGCGGCAAATTAAATAGCTCGATGTTTATTTGGTGACGAGGGGAGGTTGGCACAATAAAATGACTATGGGTATGCAAGAAAAACTAGTGTTTACGAGGCTACTAAAGAATGCAAATGAGAAGTGAATGATTAACAATTACGGCTAAGTTACACTGTATAATGCAAGTACGAGATATGCAATTAGGATGGTGACTATAATGCAATGAAATATGCAATAGAAGATGCAATGCGAAAAAGAAAACTAACTTGACAAGTTATACTAATAAAGGACTAAAACAACAATGCAAAGCATATATACAAGAGTGAAATGAAAAACAGTGAAGAAAGCAATTAATCACTATAGCTTACTACCAATTCCCCGGCAGCGGCGCAAAAACTTGGTAGGCTTTGAAAAGGGTTTTCCTACGTGTATCTGCAAGTGCACGGCGCCTATTGGAGCGTGGCAAGTACGGAGTCGATCCACGGGGAAATGGAGTGGTTATATAGTTGATCTAAGGGCTTTCTAAACTGATTTCTAGAGAAGTGACAAAGTTGTGGTTTTGTCGATACGACTAACTGATTTTCAAGTGACACGAAATATAAAACAGGAATACAACTTAAAGAGCACCAGGGTAGTCGAATCCACCACCTAATCTTAGCTAAGTCAATCCAATTTATGTTCTTGTTCCTTCCCAAGGAAGATTCTAAAGAATGAGTTATCAACTAATCTAACTAATTCCCCCTAGTATCAACTGTCTTTTCACAATACAATTGATCACAGGTTCCTTGGTCAATTTGCTAAGCCTCACTCCTATCTTATTAAGCACATACCTTCTTCCATGGAAGCCTCAAATGAAGAATTTATTAACCATTTTATCTAATTCTCCCTAGTATTGTTGTCTTCTTACAAGTCTGACCCAATCACGGGATAATTTGATTAACTAGCTAATTATACTCCTATCTCAATCAAGCACGACAACAACAACAACATAAATATGAATTACTCAACATATTATCGGGGTTTCAACAACACCCTAGCGAGTGATTTAGAACATCTTTGAAGACAATTAAAACACAAATTAATCTAAGCTTGGTGCTCTGGCTAATCCAGGCATGAGTTCTAACATCCAAAGATAAACCCTATTTATACATAGTTCTCCTCTAACACTCTCAAACTTGGAAATTAAATCCAAACCCACTCACCATCACTCCCTGAAATGGTTGTTCTCTCTGCCAATTCGCCTCTGACTCCAGTGATTTGATGTTAGAGAAAACCCTAGCTCCATCTATCTCTAATTTAGCTTCTAGGGTTATGGGAGAAGCTAAGAAAGAGATAGCTAGACCTAGAAAGGTGGTGAAGGTGGTTCTTTGGTCTTGTTGTCGGGGGTAAGGAGATGATGGAGGTGGTGGCTCTGCCATGGTATGGTCGGGGAAGGGGAAGATATGGGTTTTGGTTTTGTGTCGGAGAAGAAAGAGAAGATGGAGATGAGAAATGGAGAGGGGCGTGTTTGGCTCGATGGGTGTAGGTGTAGGCGGTTTTGGTGTTGAGCGGGAGCAGCGGGCGTGTGTAGGGGTGGAGCGGCCGTAGGATGAAGATGGGTGTAATCTAACGGTTCGGAAGGGATGGGCTCGGATCCGGGTCGTGGGTCGGGTCTTGGACTGCTCAAGCCCATGTCTTGTAAGTGGGTTGCCTCTTGTTGGGTTGCAACTGATGTGCGCGCGGGCTTTGGATTTCTGCTCCATAGACGCTCGCCTCCAATTCTCTGCTCTTTTGGCTCCTCAATTTCTCCAGAGCTTTATTTACTACCTAAAAACACAAAATTAATTAGTACAAATATTTATTCTTGAAAACAAAGAAAACACAGAATCTGGGATAATATCTGATTTCTGAGCACAAAAGATGAGTTAAATGCCAATAAATAGATGTAGAAATATGCAATATTTGGCACTCATCAAGAAGTTCCACGAGCTTCGTGCGTTTATCCGTACACAAGGTTGAGGTGATAGAGATAGGCCTAGGAGATTCCTCAGCGATTTCAATCTCATCGGTTGTGGAGTTGGTGCCATCTTGTTTGTTGTGGAGAATCTAGCACTTGTTCTTGTGGTTCATTGGTGTTGTAGCATTTCATTGGATGGAGAGGCGGGTAATGATCTCCCTTCTAATTGATAATGGCGGTGTCGGTATACCGTTTTCCCTTTCGGGGTCACGACTCGCCATAAAAGTTCGTTTCCCTCTTCGTGTGAACGTGGGTCGTGGCTTCAGGGAGGAGAAGAATGCTTCGTCGGCAAAAGATGCATCGTGGGTTTTAGCCCTCAATGATGCAAGCCGGTCTTCTTACTGAATTTACGCCCACGTGGAGAGTGGGACGAACGAACTTGTCCGATTCTTTCCGCGACGCTTCTCCCGTATATGCTGGTTTGGTTTCTCTCGAAGTCCGTCATTGTGGTAGGCTTCCGTACGACCTTGCACAGGATAACCTTGGATGTCCGAGAGTCTTGAGTAATCACATTCGAAGACGCTCTTATGTAGATAAGGGTCGTCTTGAACTCCGAATCCTTGATGCGTGCGGTGACATGTAGGGAACGTTCGTGACCTTCCTGCAGTTGATTGCAGCAAAACGTCTCCATGGCGCTGATTCTTCGAGAGGTGTGAAAGTTCGCATAAACTTTCCACTATAGAAACCGCTTCCCGATCCACCGGCCTCTGGTTCATAGTGAAACTATTGACTTGAGGAGGATCGTTGTGAGGATCAGTCCCCAGTTAGGAGTCTCCATGACAGGACCGCTCATATATGATGTCGCTTCTTTGATCAGGTCCACGGAGGTCCGCTCTGCTGAAGTACCTTCTCTGGTGCATTGAATGCGTTCCTTTTTTGCTCCAGGGGCTGTCGCGGCTCTTGTGGCAATCGATCAGTTAATGTCTTAAGAAAAATGAGTACCTCTTTCTGAGTTGCGGCCATATCCGTTTGAGTCTTAGCAAGAACTTCATGCTTCTCCATCAAGTCTGCAATGGTAATGGGGGATGGTCCTCCTCTCATCCCTCCGGCTCCTCTTCCAGATGAAGGAGTGGAAGTTGTTGCTCTGGTGACTACCGTGAGGTGTTACACTTGATGATATGCCGGGATTTGCGAGCTGCTTATGGCTTTGGTGATAGGAGGTGTACACTTCTTGGAACATCTCCCTTTCTACTCTGGCACTTTGGTGGTAGAAGTGACGGCTCCATAAGATGTATTGACCACAGTAGCTCCACTGACAGGTACATCGACACCGGGAGTGTTATTCACACTAGCTCCATCAGAATTGATTGCTGATCCAGAACTGAGTTCTACCATCTTGAAATGGATTGATGATTAAATCGGATTTTGAAGAAATTGACTTTACAACCTAGAGATTAACCTCCATTGTGGTCGCCAATTGTTTATGGGTGAAAACTATTTTCTTAGGTTTTGGTAATTTGGGATGTGGATGAGAAATGAGTCTAAACCTTAAACAAATGCCTTTGCACGGAGTGCTTGTAGATTCGAGAAATCAATGCAGTGCAAGTCCGGCCTAAACCAAGTAATGGCCGTTCCAGGACTTGTTTCGGTCACAAAGTGAAGGAGATGGGGTTGATCTTAGGGTGGGAAGCGAAGAAGGTGTTGAGAATGTGAAGGTGTTGGCTATGTATGACTTGTATCGAAAGGCGGGCGGCTTGCGGGTGTAAGCTATCTCTGTTAGGTGTTTGAATACGATTGTATCAACACTTGCCTCTGGTTGTCTTGTCTTGTTCTTTGAAAAATAAGATGGAGAACCTATTTATACAAGTCTTTTAGCCTAACCCTCATATCTCATGGGAAGTGGAGAAAGTGGAGTGATGGAGTAGTGGAGCAATGTGTTAGTGTCACCGCGACTGACCTTGCCCACTTCTCCCATCATCACTTAACCGTCCATGACTTCCCGACACGTTCTTGTGATGGCGCGTTGTCTGTGCTGCAGACGTAAACCGCGAGATCAATACCCATGCGATGTATCCCCAGGTTGTGACATGATTGATGTCTGGAATGTGTGGATCGTGGGACCCACAAAAAGTAACAAGTAATGCTAAATTGAATAAGCTGCGTTATTGGGAAGTCGATACTTGTGAAGTATCGTGTGTATTCTATGCAAGTCTTGCATCAAGTATACTCAACATGTATGAAACATCATTTGTTTGAGCGTCTCAAAATAGCCTCATGTCCAGCCTACTTCATGTGATGGTTTGGAAGTTCAAGCAAATCCTCCCTTGACCGACCCACATGGTGTGGTAGAGTGACGGATGGTGATCACCATGACGCCTTGACCAATTAACTCGACCGGGGCTGTATAACTAAGCCGGTGAAGTTGGACGGACGAGATGATCTTTGAGACACTCATCTGCGACAGATTAATGAAATTAGGGTTTTAAAAGAGGTGCGCAAGCATCCCTCTTCAGCCTGGTCGAATCAAGCTTGGGATACGATTTTGGCCAAAGCCGATCGTACATGCGTGTAGACGGCATGACGGTGTAGGCGCCCATACCCCATTATCTCACGAGAGTGTGATCTGGGCCACTCAATTCGTTCGGCGAAGTTGAGTGGTCGAGATCAGTTTGCAACAGAAAACTAGTGCTGCAAAAGCCGCGCATCGTGCCAACTTCAGGCGCGCGTTCCAAGATGACCAATCTTGGTCGGTCTTGGCCGATCGGTCTGGCGTGTAGGTGGTAGGCTGGTGTTCACGCCTATACCTGACTGTCCCATGAAAACGTGATCTAAGCCACTCAAATCGTCCGGCGAAGTTGAGTGGTCGAGATTAGTTTATAATCGGGAAGTGTGACCACCCTAGTTTGGGCGGACGATTTGGGATAACCAGGCATGGTATGCCTTGGACGATCATGTGAGGGGATAGATGGGTCCACGGTGGTCATGTTGGTATGACCGGACTTGCTTAATATAATCTTGGACCCTCCATTCGTTCCGGAGAAGATGGACGCTCGTGATGCTCAAAAACCCTAATTTTGGGTTTCACGGCTGTGCGTCATGCTCTATTCGGGCGTACGAATCGGGATGACCAACCATGGTTGGTCTGATCGATCGATCGGGTATGTAGGTGGGGCCCACGGTGATTGTGTTGACATGCTCTGGGCCCTTTGAATCTACATCTACACCCTCCATCTATACCCGCAAAGATGGATGGTTGAGGCTGATTTTGCGACACATGTAATGTGCCGCAAAACCCTAATTTAGGTTTTCCATCCATCTCTTTCTGGTTTGGACGTTTGGCAAGCTATGCCAATATTTTGGGAGACAGACCATGCGGGGCCCGCGTTGGTTCAGCGCCGAATATTCCATACCTGCTTGGGGTTATGGAATTGATCCGTGCCATCCAATCATCTTTGGTGAAGTTGGATGATCGTGATCATTTCAGATCGGACCGGTCGGATGCTCAATCGGGCTAGTATAACACACCGAGAGTTGCTTCAATCGGGCTAGTATAACACAGGAGTTGCAGCACATACGGATATTTCGTACATGCTTTCATTATAATGCTTGGAGATTCGTGTTGCTCTGCCCGAGAGCAACACTTCGGTCGTCATGCCGGCGATAATGAGTGGGAAATACAAGGTTGGTTACGCATTAATTAATAATCTTTTGTAAATTCACGTGGTATATGGGATTGTTGCTACATGCTCCAACCTGGATGAATTTCGTGTATTTAATTCATGAGAATCTTGGGATTGTTACCACATGCTCCATTCTAGGTGAATTAGTAAAGTGAAGAAGTATTCATCACTCATTAATGGCTTTATCTTTTGCAAGATGTTAGCGCATAATTTTGGCTTTTACAATTTTAGCCTTAAATGAAAATCCACCATCAACACCCCAACAGTACTAATAGAGCTTCTCAATCCCAAAGAAGAGTTTAAATTGAGCGTAGAAGAGATTTCGCCTAATTAGGTTACTCTCCTCTCCAGAATAGGCGGCTTCACATGTGTTAAACACAACAAGAGGTAGTTTCTTCATTCGAAATTAGTTTTCTAGAAAGGCAAACTTCAAGTACTTATAAACAAGGAAGTTTGGACACCAAGGAATTTCCAAACCGAAAATATTCTCAAGATATTCATTAAAGCACAAATTCGATTTCCATAATTTACGAAATGCTCGTCCAAAAATAATGATCGAAATCTCTCGGAAAATCTCTAATTAGTAAATGCACATTACTAATTCTTATTTTCCTAAAAATGAAGTTAATAACCTTAATTAAAAGATTCTTAACTTATTTATGTTTAGATCCTGGGATTCTCTTCCCTTAGCTATTAAGGAATAACTTTGAACAATTAAATAATAAACATTCACAGCAACATGACATGTTCAAAGTATGTCGACATCTTAACTTTGTAAGTTCTCTTTCACACTTACAAACTTTGAAACCGATTTGCTACACTTCCAAACTAGTTTAGAATTGGTTCATCTGACTTTCAAGAACTATGCGATTGATCAAATAACATTCAATCACAAATCATGGGTTTAACGGTTCTACCAAAACAAGTTTCGGTTCTACCTTCCATGTGAGTATTGTGCATAGTCACACTAGCTTTCCAAAATTCGGTTGACTAGGTACTAGGATCGATTCCCCACATATATATGGTATCTAACATATATGTGTTGCACATGTCCATAAGATCGGTTCCCCTTTGCTTAAAAACGTGTTGCACATGTCCATAGGATCGGTTCCCCTTTGCTTAAAAACGTGTTGCACATGTCCATAGGATCGGTTCCCCTTTCTGCTATAAACCTTATTGCACCTCATACAAGGATCGGTTCCCCTTTGTGATGTACTGCACCTCTTACTAGGATCGGTTCCCCTTTCCCATATTTGGTCAGACATAAAATCACAAACCCGATCATACCATCTCAGGTGATTACTTAAGATCGATTTCACTAATAAAAGTCATACCAATACATAAGTCAGGCCTTTGTGAATAGTTTTACCAAGAACACAACAAGTCATGAACGGTTATACTAAATTACACATATTGGATGTTCACAAAATACGCAATGAATAACAATCCCAACAACGCCTGGCGATTTCCTTTTCGATTCACAAACAAGTTTATGAACTTACTTCCTTAGAACACATGTAAAATATTGTTCCCTAGGATGAAATCCTCACCTCATACTCATACATAATCACAATAGCATTCAAATGATTATGGCGATGTCTTATCTACAAAGTTTAATGGTTAAGCAATAAACCTCGTATTGTATTCCTTAATACTATGTCTATCTAGAGTTCAAATATGCTTCACAGTTTTGTTTTCAATATGCACGACTTGAAAGATACGTTAGGGAATGAAACAGATCAAGTCAAATATCACTAACCTCAAGTGGAAGGATGATTGTTGTCGTTGTAGCTCCTTGCTTCTTCACATCTTCAAGTCTTCGCAAAACTTGTAAAGTCTCACTATCCTAATACTTTCAAGCTAACCTATACGAAGTTGACTCTAGTACATAATCAAGCGACAATTAACATGAGTTTTGATTCACTAAAATATGACAACCAAACTTGACATACCAATGCTTGGTGGGTTCAACCGAGCTATGCTCTAACACAAGTGATCTATGACGTGCTGGTGGTGATGGTGTATGCAAAGTGGATGTTCTCATGTTTGTATTCGGATGAATGGATGATAGTTATACAAAGGAGGTGGTGATGCGAGATGGTGTATGAGATGGTGATGGTATATGCGGGTAAGATCTTTGTGTATGCAAGTGGTTATGCAAGATGGTAATGGAGATGTGAATGAATTTGGTGATGATGATTGGAGAGGAGCAAAGCTGCTCCTCCCTGTTGGAGATGCGACAGTGGTGAGGGGTCTGAGATCATCTGTGTTGTAGCCCTAGTTTTAGTTTTATAGCTCAATACCCTTGATGCAACTTGAATTCCACGAAACCCATCTTTCCTAATCCTCTATAAACTGATAAATCTTCGATCTTCTCCGCTCATCTCCAATCGACGGCAGACAAGCTCACTTATTTCCCTCACTTCTCGGCCAAACACTTTCCCGATTTTTTTCGCAACTTTTCCTTCAATCCATCTCAATTTGTTGAGATACCCATGTCTCCATATCCTATAACCTTCTAAATCAAATCCGGACTACTGCCAAAAATCCCTTGACACGGTCCATAAGCTCACAGACATGAGCAAACCGGCAAAAAAGATGGTTCGATCGAGAAGGCTGTCTTGGGTTCTGCTTTGCTTGCCAAAACTTGGCTTAGTCTGCAATGTTGAGACAGGCCCTAACCCAAACTCTTACAGCACTTGTGATCTTGAAAACACCAACCAGAACCCACCTCCTAGTTCTCTCGGCATCGTAGTCTCGTCCTAATATCCAGTTTAGAAACCCTTCAGCCATACTAACGAGATGGCAGCAACACAAGTTCATCTCTTCATAACCTGTTTCCCACTTCTATGTAAATTCAAACTCCATTCTCAACCTCTTACATCTATCGAAGAATGAGAAGAACATGGTGGCAACATCACTATCTTCTCTGCATACTTGCTCAAGACTCGTCCAATTTTGAAACTTTGTCTCATTCACAGAAGACAACAATCAACAGTTCATTGAACTTTACTCGAGCGACTTGTGCGATTTGCAAACTGATGTGGATTATGCACTGGCTGCATCTTGAAAGCTACACAAATCAATTCCTTCTCTGCAATTTTACAATTGTGGCACAAACCCATTCTCATAAAGCATTCATAGATACAAAACCAGCTCTGAATTATATAAAATCAGTGAAGCATTTGAACCCAATGTATGTTCTCTGTCTCAGACTCAATCCCTGTCCTAATCTCCTTTATTCATCAACAAAATCGATGGCAGCAAATCGATAGCAGCATAGTTAGTTTCCTCCCTGTATTTCTGGCACAAAACAAAAACCAAAACTATCACAGACTCGTACGGCTGGTTCCTTCTTTCACAACCAAGATCGATGGCAGTAGCAGCAGTTTGGCTGATATTTGTCGGAAATAAACGTACCTCAACCCTTAACAACTCGTACCCATATCTTCCGTATCTTAACCTCAAAATATACCGTGACCCATCAAGCTCATGGTTTGCCGGCAGCTGGAGGCGGTGTGAGCTCGTGAAGGCTGAAATGGTAGGACTTAATCAACTAGGGAGAAATCTCGACCTAGGTTTAGTCTTCGAGGTTATAGAAGTTGGTGGCAGCCCGAGAGATAAAGCGTTTACCTTGACGGCGGATGAAATAGGCTGTTTTGTGTGTCTGCCCGGGAGAAAATATGATACGGTGCTCCAAAGTAACTCTGTTTTGATACTTTAAAGCCGTTGTGGTGCTTCTCGTACTTCAACTCGCAGACGCCTTAATGTCTCCAACCAATGTATTAAGCTCATATTTGCCTTCTTTCTTGTCACATGACTCCAAAACACCTACAAAATACAAAATAAGCGTAATATACAAAAATACAAGAAAAATAACTAAGAAAAGCATGAGAAATTGATATACGAATGATATATTTTAGGCCCCTATCACCGTCATTTGAAGATGCCGAGGATAAAAAAGGAGGCGCCAACAAACCATAGGTGATTTGATGAAGAGGCAAGAGACCTTGGTGAAACTCAAGTAGCCATGGCCACCACTCAAAAGGAAGTTCTCACCTATATGAAGACTTTAACAGAGCGATTTAACACCCGAGCAACGTCATCGCCAAGTGGAGCAACTTAGGAATGCATCGCCGGCGGTGCCGGCATTTTGAGTTAACACTCGGGAAGATGATGGGGTGTGTGTTATTACTAACCACGTGATGTAAAGGAGCCATCGCATGACAAAACTTCATCACCCGGGAATATCTCGAAAGGCTCATACGTAACCGTGGAAAAGAATGTTACGCTTCATTCCATCGGACCAACCTCCCTACCCAATAGACATCTCGCTTTCAAAGGGTATTCATCTCCTCGTTTCTCATTATATGGTGGTACCGAAACGCTCAGAGAACATGTCTCCCAATTCCTAGAGTCGTTAGGAGAACATGAATATAATCATGTGTTACAATTCAAAGAATTCTCCAAGTATCTTCTTTGGGAGAGCCTACACTGGTAAAACAATATCACCCCCAACATAATCTCCAGTTGGTCTCGGATGGTTAATATTTTTTACTAAAAATATTTCTTTGTCTGGAGCAAATTACACTTTCGGACTTGGGCGGAATGTTCCGGAGAAATAACGAGCACCCAACGATTATGTGAAAACATTTAGGACTCAAGCTCTCGACTACCACGATCAAGACATAAACTGAACTACAATTAGTGGAGCTCTGTATCAATGGTATGATTCCTATCTATCGTGCCTTGTTAGAAAATTTACGATTCCAAACCTTCTCCGAGTTACATGAAGCTGCTAAGTGGTCGGCAACAACGGCTCCAGCCCTGTTGGAAAGAACTAGGCCTGCTAGAGAGGAAGTTCGCAGAGACACTCACGGCAATAGGCGCCTGGTAAATAAACAATACTTTGCTCAACCGTCCATATGCGTTTTCACCGATGAAGGGACTAAGAGGAAGGCTACACCGAAGACTAAGCGATCTGCATCAACTCTTACCCCAGCAGCAATGCCAGCGCCAACCCAAGGACAAAACTCGACCAAAGAACCGCGCCAACAACAACACCAGCCAAAAATAGATCTGGTGTCTTCAGATTTTCCCTTCTACATGGAAGAAGTCCTCGAACTGTTACACGTACGGATACAAGACGGATCTATCAAGTTACTACTTGTGCAACGTCCACCAACTGGCGAAGAGATGTCAAACCCAAAATAATGTCGCTTTGCTGATTTGTCAATCACCCTACTAGTGAGTGCAACGGCTAGAAGCATATCTTTAAGGAAAATGTCGATTCAAGGGAACTACAATCGGAAGTAGAAGGTGTTCACAAAGCCCCCCTCCATGTCGAATTTTACTCTTTAGGAGACTCAGACAACAGAACTGTCCAATCTATGATGGAACGTATGTGTGAGCTTCTCCACCTCTCAAGAAAACAACACAAAGATATTTTTTGCGCCTTAATCGTGTCGTGTCTAGTAAGCGTTTACTCTTTGCTGAAAAAGCTATTATATATATCCTGAATCCGCTTTGGATGATGCAACGTTTATTCTTCGACAGTACATTGTTTTACCTAGGAGTAATTTCTGGGTATTAACACAAAGTATTGGAAATCAAGATGGTTTTAAGATAGTAGAAAAATGAGCAGAAGGATTAAACTTGAAGATCATCTTCTCAACAGACATTGGAGCATGGATGAGTAGAGTTTCTGAAGAGATTATTCAACAAGACAACATTAGACCGAAATGGACAAGAAAGACACATAATTCTATTTTGTTATTGAAGACCTTCAAAATACAAGGGGAAAAATTCTCAAGATATCTAACAACGCTTTGTTTACTCCCAAAGGGAAGAATAAGTATGAATGGTTAAGATTCAATGACTTGATCGAAAAATTATTTGGCAGACTAGCATCAATTCAACAACAAGTACCATATGTTGTTGATTATCCTGCAAACATCAGCAATTCGTTTTTTTACAGACCAAGCCGTACATTTTTCTGCACTGCTTATTAAATCTCATGGAATCAAGTCACTAGGATAATAGCGGTTAAACTTAAATGGGGTGGATACCTAAATATAACTGTGACAAGTAATGTTAGAGCATAGCTCGGTTGAACTCACCAAGCGTTGGTATGTCAAGTTTGGTTGTGATATTTTAGTGTGTCAAAACTCATCTAAAGTCGCTTGATTATATACTAGAGTCAACTTCGTTTAGGTTAGACTAGAAAGTCTAGGATTGTTGAGACATACAAGTATTACTCCGAAAACCTGAACAATGTGAAGAAGTAACGAACTACAACGACGACATCATCCTTCCGCTTGAGGTTAGTAATATTTACTTGAACTGTTTCATTCCAAACGTATCTTTCAAGTCGTGCTATATTGAAAACATAACTTCGAAGCTGTATATACTACACATATTGTATAATACTCTAGTGATGTGACGTGGTCATATTTGTATGATCATAGTATTAGGGAATTAGACTACGAAGTATAACGCTTATCTTTTGAACTTCGTAGATATGAGATCGACATAATCTTGTATATACTGTTATGATTATGTGAATGGCTTATGGTGAAGATTTCATCCTAGGAAACAATGTTTTACATTCGTTTAAAGGAAGTACATTCATGAACTTGTTTTATGAATCGAAAGGGAATTCATTAGGTTTATTAGTACGGCTATTCATTAATCTTTGGATTATCAATATGTGTGAGATGGTAGAACCGATCGTAACTTTTTTATGTATCTTGGTATAACTAATCACAATACCTGACTTATGATTTGGTATGACTAGTTTTTATTAATTGGTGTAACCGATCCTAAGTAATCACCATGAGATGGTACGATCGATATTTGTAATTGGTATGACCGATCCTAGTAATTGGTGTAAACGATCGTAGTAATTAGTATGACCGATTACAGAGTGTTGTGTGACCGATCCTTGTAATTGGTAACTGGTCCTGGTAATTGGTGTAACCGATCCTGGTAATTGGTGTGACCGATCACAAGCAATACCATGGGAATATGGTAATCGGTATTGGTAATTGATGTAACCGATCACGGAATCGGCGTAAAGGTTTTGGAAACTTGTGTGACCGATCACAAGTATTTCCATATTGAGGTATAACCGATCCTAGTGATTGGTAGAACTGATTGAACCCATGTATGTGATTTGATATTTGATCAACCACATAGTTATCTTGGAATACAAGTCAACCAATTTAAACTTGTTTGGAACTGTAGTATAACCAATTCCAAGAATGTAAATCCATGTAAATATGAATAAGGATTTACAATGAAGATATGTCAACATACTTTGAACACGTACAGTAACTCTTATCATTTATTGTTCAAAGATATTCTTTAGTACTCAAGGAGATCTTGTGCCGAAATAAACTAAGAATCTTTTAATTAAGGTTTTTGGTTTTATATGCTTTAATTACCGGCAATTAAATGCATATCTCTAGAGAATAAAAATTAGTATGTGCATTTACTAATTGGAGATTTTCTATTGAGAGATTTCGGAAATTTTGGATAAGCATTTATTGGAATTAGGAAAACTGAATTTTGCTATTAATTGCATATCTTGAGAATATATTCGGTTTTGGAAATTCCTTGGTGTCCAAACATCCTTGGTCTATAAATACCTAAGTTTGCATTTCTAGAAAACTATCCTAAGAGCCAGGAAAACTTCAATTCTTGTTGTTTCTGGTGGAGGCGTCTATTCGGAGAGGAAAGTATCCTAATTAGGTGAAATCTCTTACGACCGCTCGTTTACAGACTTTCGTGGATCAAGAAGCTCTACGAGTACCGATGGTGGGAAACTAGATAATTGCGCAGTGTTATTAGTGAAAAGCGAGGGTCTAACAACCACACCCAAACGGTTACACAATCTGTTGTTCAATTGCTTAGATCTTAGCTTGTTACACACAAATGAAATGTACCTTCATTTAGATATGAGTAATTGTACCTAAACGTGTACACTTAGTTGGCTCAACAATAGGTAACTGAAGTTATCCATATGAACACTTTCATATCAACCTTGTTCATCTTAACTCAACTAGTTCAAATGAAACTAGTTATAAAGTTATTCAATTGTTTATATTCTCATAAAAGTGTACAAGACACAATTGAAGTAAAATCGGTTATGATTCACTCGAATCAATTCATGAACATTATAGCCACGGTTTGCAAAGATTGCATTCCTTATATATAAATGTATTTGTTCATGAGTATGTAAACATACTTAACCAATTTTAGAACTTAACCAACTCAAGTTTGCAAACGGGTACACATACTTTAGTTGCCGGACTTAGTCTTGTTTTCCATTATGCAAATGTGTACGCATACTGTTAGAGCATTGCTCGGTCAAACTCGCATGCGTTGTTATCTCAAGCATGTTTGTCAATGTTAGTGATCAAAACTATAAGTCTTGATTACTAGTCTACTATAGCTAAGTCTCGGACTATGATAGAAAGTGTATTTGATCTCAAGAACTCCATGGCGATCATCATACAAGACGAAGAACTACTCAAGGAACTGGTGGAACTTCATCGACTAAAAGGTATGTGGAGACTTGAACTTATCTATTACTCAATAGTCTATCTACTCTATCTCCTATCTTGAGACAAAAGTCATTTTGTTATATAGACTTTGATTATACACATTTGCTATTTCGAAAGCCGAGTTTATCTCGCTTATCTATTTCTCGAAATATGTATTGGTAAGCTTTCGCTTTAACCAAGTTCATCTTTACTTAGTGACGAAAGTCATGTTATGTTTCAATCACTTGAAAATGGCTTTGACGAAAAATGGTTTGTGAATAACAACTATATAACGTCCTCTAAGAATGTTTCAATGATTGAAATGAGAGTTTAGATTATATAACCATTGTTGGATATAAGCATTGTGTGGTAACACATACATGTATAAGTCCTTATTCCTTGAACCAAAGTCTGCGTACTTTGTTGCTCAGGAAACCGGAACAAAGTCCGCGAACCCAGTCTGCGTACCCAATCCGCGTACTATCAGAGGTTCTCTTCCCGATAAAATCTGCAGGAGTTTGTGAATTATTTACAAACTTATTCCGGGTACTTAAGTCCGCTTACTTAGGTTGGTTATTTTCTAAAAATGATTATTCGTGAACTTATACTTATATTAACTAAGGAATGCAAGTTTGCAAATCATGGCTATAAAGTTCATGAATCGATTCTTGAGTGAATCAAATCGCTTTTGCTTCGATTGTGTCTTGTATACTTCTATAAGATCTAAGCAATTGAACAACTCTCTAATTAGTTCATTTGAGTCATTTGAACTAGTTATGGTAAAGAAGAATATGGTTTATATGAAAGTGCTCATATGGCTAACCATTTGTTTAACCACTTTTTGGACCAACGAATGTACATGTTTGGGTAGTTACACAAACCTAAAACGTGCATTTCATTTTGTGTAACAAGCTAAGTTTTCGATCTAACGGTTTGAAAGATATTAGCTTGAATCTAATCAGGTTTTCATTTAACGGTGAATATTGAATGTTTTGTTACTAAGCTAACATTGATTGCAAACCCTGATTTGAAAGACTATATAAGGAGAACTCTATCAACTTGGAAACCTAATTCCCACACCTCATGTGTGATACTAGTTGTATAAGCTAGAGTCAATTCTCCTTTAACCTTAGGTTTCTACCGAGACCCTGTAGGTTAACGACTTGAAGACTTCATTGGGATTGTGAAGCCAGACCGATACTACTTTCTTGTAGTTGTGTGATCTGATCTTGCTGTTTCTATCGTATTGAGTACAATCATAACGATTGGCTTGAGATTGATATCTCCGATAGGCAAGATATAAAAGTTATCACAAACATCTTCGTCTCATCGTTTGTGATTCCATAATATCTTCTTTCGCCGCGTCGATTAAGATTATTATGAGGTGATTGATAATACTAGGTTGTTCTTCAGGAATATTAGTCCTAGGGTTATCAATTGGTTCCTCGTTCTTCACCTTGATTTATCAAAAGACGGAACAAAACTCGTAGGTATTTCCGTGGGAGATGATTTATCTATTACCGTAGACTTTTCTCGTGTGATACATATTTTTTTATTAAAGTCTTCGACTTTGGGTCGTAGAGTAACTCTTAGTTGTGGGTGAGATCACTTAAGGGAATCAAGTACGTAGTATCCCGCTCGGGATCAGAGACGTAAGGAGCACAACTGTACCTTGGATCAGTGTGAGATTGATTGGGGTTCAACTACAGTCCAGACCGAAGTTAGTTTATAGTATGCTAGTGTCTGTAGCGGCTTAATGCAGTGTGTTCAATCTGGACTAGGTCCCGAGGTTTTTCTGCATTTACGGTTTCATCATTAACAAAACTTCTGGTGTCTGTGTTATTTTTATTCCGCATTGTATTTTGTTATATAATTGAAATATCACAGGTTGTGCGTTTGAATCGATCAATTGTGAAATCCAACCTTTGGTTGTTGATTGAAATTGATTGATCCTTGAACATTGGTCTTTGGTACCATTCAAGTGATTTCTCTTGTTTTCAATTAGACTCGCAGATTTCTATTTGCTTGAGTAAGTATTGAATCGAGAAAGAGAGATATAATTCTTTGATATACTTTTATTAAGATTGAGTTTGAGTGTCTAGTTGATTCTCTTAAAAGTATATTGGAGTTAGTCCATACAGATTGCTAATCGAAATATTGGGTGTGGTTGTTGTACCCCTGCTTTTTCAATTGGTATCAGAGCAGGCAAACACATTGAATACCTTATAAGTCTGTGTTTGTAGCGATCTGATTATGGACGAGTCTATCTCTAATAACGTATCCGATTCATAAATTACCAAATGATTTTCAAAGTTTGGATTCATGAGGAGAGGACTCATCACATCTAGGTCAAGATATCTAAACATTCTCTTAATGTAAAACCTGTTGAAGTCTGGGAAACACTCCTAGAAGAACAGTTGGATGAACTTTCTGATGAAGGTGATTCAGATATTGATAGAGATATTGATGAGGAAGTCTTTGAGTATGTGAAGGTTTTGAATTCGTTGGAAAAGAAGAAGATGACAACTTCTCATATCACTCCTCTTCCGACTCCTCTTTGTCGAGAAAACAAGAAATTGAGAAGATGTTACGCAGGTGTTTATGTTTCGAATCGTTCTAACGAATTGATCCTCAAGGATTTTGAGGAAAACCTGCGTATGAAGTCACTTGAATGTGATAATCTTTATCAAAAGTATTTGTTGTTGGAAGAGAAACTTGCGTAATCGAATCAAGGATTAACTCCTGAGAAACAAGTTTTGACGTGAGAAAGCGCTTATCTCGCTCGAGAAAACGCCTTGAGGCTGATTTAGTCCGCTTTCTCTTGATAAAATCAAGATGTTAGAGGAGGACTTGAAAAATTTCAATACTAGTTCGAACAAATTAACCACTATGCTAGAGCAAGTAAAAATCATCGTGATACATGAGGATTGGGCTATAAGGGAATAGATGCTCCAAGTATTAGCAAAGAGGTAAAATTTGTCAAGGCTAGTGATTCTTCTCAACAAAAGGTTTCCACCGATGGAAAAAGTGAAATACCTTCACCGGAAGTTAAGGTTCAAAAGAGAAAAGTATATCAACCTCCAAAGTTAGCACACATGGATCGAGGTAAGAATATTCCTTATGTTTGCCACTATTGCGGAAATAAAGGTCACCGGAAAGGAGACATCGTTTCAGTATAAGGAATGAGAAACTTCATGATGTTCTTGTTTGGGCATCACAAGAAGTTGTGAAACCAAGATCATATGTTAAGACTAATCCCTTAACACTACAGGTTGTAATGTCCAACCATTAGGAAAATGAATCAGTGCTGTGATAAATCATGATTTGCCTATAAACGTCATACTTAATCCTTTTCACAATCGTAATGGTTATCAAAAGGATAACTTCGTAAATACGAAGACAAGATCCGATGTTACCAATTGGAGAAAGACTAACTTGCAAAAGAATAGTCAATCCAATTCTTTTCCGAGAAAATCTTGAAGAGAGTAATGGGAAGAAGGTTCTTCCGTTGTTCCTAAACGCACTTAAGTGGGTACCAAAGAAAGCCAATGATGCTTTGAGTGTGAAAAGGAATGACCTTCCAGAAAATTCCATGACTATGGAGAAGGCAGTATCCATGATGTTGGAACTTAACAAGTTTTTTGTAAAAATTTAATTGGATGTGAAAGGTTATAAAAGTGATCTCTTTCATGATAATCCAAAGGTAACTTATGGTGAGCAAGACATTGTTCACCCCAACACAACTTGATTGGGTTGCAAGTGCATCCTCACCAAGGAATGCCCTGTTATGTATACGGTGAGGGAAGCACGCGAATTGGGGCACACGGATTGTGTTCAGAAGGTCTGTAGAATTCGACTGGATTCTTCTAAAAAGGTATTTGTCCTGTCTCTTGTTTTTGAGTGTTTTGCTTCATTTTCGTCGCACTTGTTCCACTTCTCTTGGACTTGGGCACTTGGATTCTTGGAGTAATACTCTTCTAGCTCATTTGTAGCTTTTACAAGAATGTTGTTGGGAATCACAAAGAAGGAAGTTCAAGAATGGACAGTAGTACGCATTACTATGGGATTCTTGAATGATCACAATCATCTTATGTGAACTATGGTGCATGGTCGTTAATTACTTTGTATGTTCTTCTTTGTTAAGAAAATCTTTTATACGCCTTTGGTAGCTATTCTTGGTGTAAATCCGAGCAAAAAGATTGATTCTACCCTCAAGGACAAATCATCTTATATGTGCATTACAAGTTTGTCTTGATGCCTAGGAAACTTCTTATGAGAATTTATTGTTGTTTTTGAGAAGGATTACTAGAGTTTGGAATAGCCATTATTGTGATTACACATAGCTATGTCCAACGTTTTCATCTTCACGCTTTTTTAGATTTATTGGTTTAAATTCTAAAATTGTTTGGAAGATGATTTTTTAAAGATTAATCTTTATGATTTTATATATTGCAATTTGTTATGGGATATGTGTGTTTGCGTCCGTGAACTATGATTGTCCCATACCTTGTCAAAAGTTAAGTCTTTCATATGTCGATATGCATGTATTGATAAAAGAATGAATGAACTTTTGACATCACAAAAGTTAAAGCCTTTTATGTCATGTTTTGATAAAAAGAAAGGATAAAACTTTTGTTTACGAGGATTATGTCTATTGTATGTCATTGTGAAAATAGTGATGGAAAATAGAATAAATCCTTGTTTATTCCGCAGTGTTGATCTTCCCTAATCCATATTTTATGTATATACTGTGAGGCTCCGTAAGTTCTCTTATGTTGAGCAATTCCGATTAGACTAATCATGGGTTTTCTTGTGGTTAATTTAATTGAGTATTATTTGGATTCAAATTCATATTCGTATGTGATTTGTTATGTCCAAAGAAATCCTTTTTTTCTTATGAAATTAAGGTCGCTCTTGTTGTTCTTTCGGGAATGACATTTTATGGGGGAGAGTTCTTAATTGAACTTGTGCTTAATTGCCAAATCTTTGTGGGGAGTGCGGTTGTGGAATATTATAGGAGTTATCTTGTATCTTTATAAACTCCTTGATGAAAGCATTTAGCTTCGGCTATATGATTGCATCTCAATAAGTTGATATGTGCTTACTTTTGGTCATGAAATGTCTCTTTGGAAATTTCATTAGGATCTCAAATTTGCATTACCTTTGCCAATTTTATTGACAAAAGGGGGAGAATTAATGTGTAGTTCACACTACAAATACATATGGTTTTCGGATCATTATGTAAGGGGGAGTGGTTTCCATAAGAGATACATATCACCATAGTATACATATCACCATAAGGGGGAGTGATACATATCACCATAGTATTGTTGTCGAAGTTGTGATACAATTGAACTTTGATGCTGTGTAATAATACTATGACATTGTATAACAATGATTGAGAACTCTTGTTTTCTCATTGTTATAGCTACGGATTTTCAACAACGATGATGCTAAACTTACAACCTTTGGAATCATTGGAGTACTTGGAAGTGACGAAGATTTTTGAGTAATGTTGAAGATTATGCATGTGAAGAAGAGCTACAAAAGTTTATTTATCTATTTTTGTATTCCATATGTATTGATAGTTTTGTCACTAAAATTGACAAAGGGGGAGATTGTTAGAGTATTGCTGGGTCAAACTCGCATGCGTTGTTATCTCAAGCATGTTTGTCAATGTTAGTGATCAAAACTATAAGTCTTGATTTCTAGTCTACTATAGCTAAGTCTCGGACTAGGATAGAAAGTGTAGTTGAGCTCAAGAACTCCAAGGCGATCATCATACAAGACGAAAAACTACTCAAGGAACTGGTGGAACTTCATCGACTAAAAGGTATGTGGAGACTTGAACTTATCTATCACTCAAAAGTCTATCTACTCTATCTCCTATCTTGAGACAAAAGTCGTTTTTGCTATATAGACTTTGATTATACACATTTGCTATTTCGGAGCGAGTTTATCTCGCTTATCTATTTCTCGAAATATGTGTTGGTAAGATTTCGCTTTGGCCAAGTTCACCTTTACCTAGTGACGAAAGTCATGTTATGTTTCAATCACTTGAAAATGGCTTTGTGAAAAATGGTTTGTGAATAACAACTATATAACGTCCTCTAAGAATGTTTCAATGATTGAAATGAGAGTTTAGATTATATAATCATTGTTGGATATAAGCATTGTGTGGTAACACATACATGTATAAGTCCTTATTCCTTGAACCAAAGTCTGCGTACTTTGCGCTCAGAAACCAGGAACCCAAATCCGCGTCTCGTCGGAGGTTCTCTTCCCGAGATAATCTACTGGAGTTTGTGAATTATTTACAAACTTATTCCGGGTACTTAAGTCCGCGTACTTAGGTTGGTTATTTTCTAAAAACGATTATTCGTGAACTTATACCTATATTAACTAAGGAATGCAAGTTTGCAAACCGTGGCTATAAAGTTCATGAATCGATTCGAGTGAATCAAATCGTTTTCGCTTCGATTGTGTCTTGTATACTTATATAAGATCTAAGCAATTGCACAACTCTATAACTAGTTCATTTGAACAAGTTATGGTAAAGAAGAATATGGTTGATATGAAAATGCTCATATGGCTAACCATTTGGTTAACTACTTTTGAACCAACGAATGTACATGTTTGGGTATCGGTTACACAAACCTAAAACGTGCATTTCATTTGTGTGTAACAAGCTACGTTTTCGATCTAACGGTTGAAATATATTAGCTTGAATCTAATCAAAGTTTTCATCTAACGGTGAATATTGAATGCTTTGTTACTAAGCTAACATTGATTGCAAACCCTGATTTGAAAGACTATACAAAGGAGAACTCTAGCAACTTGGAAACCTAATCCACACACCTCCTGTTCGATACTAGTTGTATAATCTACAGTCGATTATCCTTTAACCTTAGGTTTCTACCGAGACCCTGTAGGTTAACGACTTGAAGACTTCATTGGGATTGTGAAGCTGCACCGATACTACTTTCTTGTAGTTGTGTGATCCGATCTTCTTTGTTTCTATCAGTATTAAGTACAATCGTAACGATTGGATTGAGATTGATATCTCCGATAGGCAAGATATAAAAGTAATCACAAACATCTTCGCCTCATCGTTTGTGATTCCATAATATCTTCTTTCGCCGCGTCGATTAAGATTATTGTGAGGTGATTGATAATACAAGGTTGTTTTTCGGGAATATAAGTCCGGGTTATCAATTGGTTCCTGTTCATCTTGATTTATCAAAAGAGGGAACAAAACTCGTAGGTATTTGTTGGAGCAGTTGATTTATCTATTACAAGTAGACTTTTCTCTGTGATACTGATTTGTTTATTAAATTCTTCGACTTTGGGTCGAGCAACTCTTAGTTGTGGGTGAGTCACCTAAGGAAATCAAGTGCGTAGTATCCTTTGGGATCGAGACATAAGGAGCGCAACTATACCTTGGATCAGTGTGAGATTGATTGGGGTTCAACTACGGTCCGTAACTAAGTTAGTTTGTAGTAGGCTAGTGTATGTAGAGGCTTAATACAGTGTGTGTTCAATCTGGACTAGGTCCCGGGGTTTTTCTGCATTTGCGGTTTCCTCGTTAACAAAACTTCTGGTGTCTGTGTTATTTTTATTCCGTATTATATTTTGTTATGTAATTGAAATATCACAGGTTGTGCATTTGAATCGATCAATTGGGAAATACAACCTTTGGTTATTGATTGAAATTGATTGATCCTTGAACATTGGTCTTTGGTACCGTTCAAGTGATTTCTCTTGTATTTGATAGACACATTTTTGTATCTGATTTGTCCTCAGTGTCTCTATTATTAGTCTCGATTTTTGTACTAATATTGTGTTTTTTTTAATGTATTTTTAGGTATTTTTGGAAATAAACTTTGTTGGAAAATTTACTCGAAAAGTTGATTTTGACACCGGAGGACACGTGTTATTCGGACTCTCACTATTAGTTAAGGGGAACTCAAATGATAAGGGTGCCTTCATGCTATTCGCACTCCAGTGACTGTTGGATAAGGGGAAACCCTTTCTTCTTCGTTTTGAAAACTTGATTTTGGCGGGAATTTTTGTTCTTCACCTAGAATTAGGGTTGGAATTTTGGACGGGATTGAAGGAGACTCAACGGCCGGGTAATTGTTGGGAAGACTTGACTAGTCTTAACAGGTGGTATGGTTGATTTTGTCACCTAAAATTGGCTAGATACTCGGGTGAGAAGAAAACAGAGGACAGGGAGATATTCACGAGTTTGCACGAGATATTCATGGGATTTCTGTGCGTATTAGAGGATAGCGTGTATCTTAGCAGAGTTTTACTCCAACCGGGAGTGTGTCAACACCAGAAACGCGTGAAGGGTTAAATCGGGGAAGAAAATATTCCCTGAAAATATTTTCTTTAACACCGAGTAATGGAGGATTATTGTGGGTTAATGAGCGATATTTATTGGTGTTGTTCGGTATAAATAGGTTCCTGGGGTATCATTGAGGGGAGACGGAGATATTAGGGAGAGTTAAGAACATTACAGAGCGAGAAAATCAAGTTGCAGGATACACCATTTTCTCGCCGTCAAGAACACGAAGAACAAAAGACTACGAGGCAGTCGCTCATTGTCAAGAACATAAGACGCACAAGGAGTAGTCGTATTTGCTACAATGACAACGATAGTTCATTCATATCGTACTTTGTAACAGTTCGGTTTGTAACAAATATAATTGTTACAAACCCGGTTTTAATAGTTTTTCTCCATTTCATCATTTGTACACCTCCTTTGAGCAATAAAAATGAATTTTGAGCGTGTTTCCAACATGATGAGCGGCTAATTCTCTCACAACCAAGGCAATGAGGAAGCTATTTACGCATGAATAATTGGTAATTATTTATTTTCTGTAATTTATAATTTATAATTCACTCAATCACTGCTTTTGGAGAGTTTTTAATTGTTTGCAAAATTTTCTTCATTAGTTGTGATTCAATTAGATAGGTTATGCTTTGTTTAGATAATCTATGCTTAGGGGATACAATTAATTTTTGAGAATTTGTCTGATTATATGTGAATTAACAAATAAGAGACTTAAAAGATAATTAGAGTTTTGGCTTATTTACCATAATCTATTCATGTGTAATAGTGGAATCAGTGTCTTGGTTATTCCTAATATCTTGAAATCAAATTTTGAGTTAAGTTTTCTTTATTTTTAAGTTTTATTAAGTCTAAAATCTATTGCTTTCACAAGTCTCAACGAACCTTTTACTACAACTTTCAAAATCACACCAATTTTTGGCGCCGCTGCCGGGGACTTGTCTTTAGGCTAGAGTTTTTAGATTTTTTTTCTTCTTTAGGTTTTTATTTGTTTTTGTTCTTCTTTACGTTTTTGGGTTTTTGTCTTTTTACTACAGATTTTGGAATTTGGAGCGAAAGAAAAATTTGCCAAAGCTTTTGGTGAATACTTAAAGATTTGGAGTTAAAGACAAATCAAAAGGAGCGAAAGAAGAAGATTTTTTTTATTATTTTAAAAAAAGAGAGAAAAAAAAAGGAGAGAGGATTTTTATTTGTTTGGATATTTTTATTTTTTTTAGACTTTCCTTTTCTTTTACACTTTTACTTTTTGGACTTTGGACTTGGACATTTGGACATTCTTTTATTTTTAAACCCTACGGAAGGGTAGTTTAAATATAAACTGTGTGCAGAGAAGGAAGAAGATTACGATATCGCCTCAGCCCCTTGGGTTCGTACATGACATAGGAGTCGTGGCCCGAGTCGACTATAACGGTTCATCCCCTATCTGGAACGAGAGGTAAGTTTGTCGAAACACTCACGAATCCCCTGTCAGCGAGTTACTGTATTCCTTCGTTTGCATATATGCTGAGGAACTGAATACGATTGCTTTAATTTCCTAGTAAAGGGCAAGGCCTGGCCATACAAGATAAGGGTTCGGATTTCATCACCGTTCTCTTCTTGCCCGCCTTAGGAAAACGATACTTAACGCGAAACTAAGCTTTAAAATTTGGAATAGAACGAGACCGATAGGGTAACAAGCTTAATAGGAAAGTCGTTCGAAAAATATTGGTTACTCTTTTAAGCATACTTCAAAGTTCATGATGGTTTTTGTGAGTTAAATGCGTGACTGCGCCGCCTTTTAACGTGGTGAGGCCTTGGGTATCAAAGCTCCATACAGCTTCCCTCGCCTCTATTCAACTTACTTCAACTCGGATTGATTCCAGAGAGGTTTGCTCAGATTGTAACGAGTTCCTTTTCGAAAGATTAGAAGCTGGTCTAGAAATAATCTAAGTGGAGCCATCATGCTTTTTGTTTGCTAGAAATCATTAGGTTTGCTGTGGTGGAGTCAGCCTTGTTTGTGTTTGCATAGAACTTCCCTTCCTTTTAGGATTTTTTTTTCTTTTTATTTTGTTTTTCCTGGTGTATGCCCGAGGTTATTAGAGAGCGGTCTTGGAAAGGAAACACTCTAGGTCGTTTGATTAAGGATCGATAGGTGTAGAATACACCGTATTTACTATCTAGTAGTTACGCTTTCTTTGCTATTTTTCTTGTGAATTATGTACTTTACGTGTGTTTTTGAGTTATTAGGTACTCTGGAGTCGCGCGGGGGAAAAGATGGATAAATCAATCAATTGGAGT
Organism: Papaver armeniacum; assembly: GCA_023531295.1. Lineage (NCBI taxonomy): Eukaryota > Viridiplantae > Streptophyta > Magnoliopsida > Ranunculales > Papaveraceae > Papaver > Papaver armeniacum. The sequence goes on from JAJJWW010005201.1 coordinate 649,378, forward strand.
AAAAAGGGCAAAATTATCATTTCATGGCAATCACTACTGGGAGCTGAGCCAAGGTTAAGGGGCTGCCAGCTGGGTGGCCCTTATCAAGGTGACTGGACACTGGGTATAACCCTACTCCCATAACCCCTTATCTGCCAGACTAGGGTGGTTTTATCTACTTCCATTTTTCTTACACAACCTAAAGTTCAGTGAGAATTAATTTCTCATTATTTTTCCAACTTGAAACTGAGAGAGATCGAGAGGAGTGATAAGATTGAGATGGAAGATGGTGAGGGTTTGATTCAACAGGGGAAATCAAGGAGCTGAGCCACTGATGTTGAGGAAATCAGGGAGATTAAGAATCAGGGTTTGATTGATTTGCTTATGGAAAAAGGGGATCTGAGGGTTTCATTTGAAATCAGAAGCATATGGAATTGTTCATTGTGGCTGTGACGAGGAGTAAAGAAGAAGGGATTGGTGGTATAATTGTTGTGATGGGTTAATGGTTGAATTGAATTCAGGGGTTTGTGGCTGTGTAGCTGAGATGGAGGGATGGTGATGTTCATTGATATGCAGAGAATAAGAGATTGAAATTAGGAACTAGGGTTCCTGAATAGAAGATGGGTAAACTTGATCTGAGTTTGTGTTGATTTCAGCAAAGAAGAATGGGTTTTTGAATTTGTAATCTTTGTAAAGATGAAATCTTTGGTTTGTGGTGAATTAAGACACGGGTTTGTCTCAAGGTCGAGTCTCCGTGGTAATGATGGATGAAAGTCTTTGGTGGTGAAGATATAATGAGAATGGCCATATTGATGAGCCTGCTGTGATGGGAATTGAAATGGTTGTTCTTGGATGTATTGGTCTGTGTGTGTGCTATGTTGTTCAAATTGCTGACTAGACCAGCAAGCAAGCACTGTGGGCAAGTACTATGTGGATCTTTGTTGCATTTGGAGTTGCAGTGATGGGTTCAGTGCAGCTAGTGGTTGTCCTGGTGATGTTATGGTGAAGAAATGGAGCTTAATTTGAAGCTGGAGCTGGAATGACTTAGATGAGTCACAAAGGGGATCTGGTGTTGATGGAGGTGCTGATGCTGTTTTGCAGCTGCATTTTAGTGCTGGTGAGATTGCAAGCATGGGCTGTACCTGGAGAGCAAGGAATGATGGCTTGAGAATGTAGTGGTTTGCTTGCCAGGGATTGCAGTGGCTCTGCATTTGGAGTTTGCTGGTGGCTCAGGGCAAAAGTGGAACTGGTGATGGTCCATAGGCATTACAGATGGTTTTAATTGTGCAGAGATGGCTTAATGAATGGGGGAAGGAACTGAGCTAGGATGAGTCAGAGGATGAAAATCATTTTCGGGTGGAATTGCAAGTCTTTGTGGAGACTGGGTCAAGAACAGTGGGAGTCTCGAGCAAGGTTGCAAGATAGGAATTGAAGGTGGTTGCAATTGTAGCTTGGTAATAATGATCATTGGTGCTTGTATGCCGCTGAGATTGAGGGCTTGAGGTTATGGTGGAAAGAGTGTGCACCGAATTGGTGTTGGCCTGAGATATGATTGGGTTTGGTTAATTGACTTCAGAAGATGGTTGATTTCATGCCGAGAAGAAATACTTTGGAGAACTCGAAGCTAGTGGAAGATGAGCCGAGACGGGTGATCTTTGAATTCTAGTATGCAAGTCGAGTCGTTGTTGGGTATGGTAGTTGGTTAAGGCAAAGCTAAAACCGAGGTGAGACTAAAAGTGGAGGTGATGTTGCAAGGAAGTGGAGATGACATTGTTGTTGAATGACCGAATCGGGGCTTAAAGATGAGTTGTAAGGTTTTGCCGAGACAGGGAAGAATTGCAGGTTGATTCATTTGGTTGGAATTGAAATGAAGAGCCAAGATGGTCGCAAGGTTATGCACAACCAAGATGGTGGCTAAGGCAATCGGATATGCACAAGGATGGTGCATCACAAAGATTTGGCTCTGTGCAAGAATTTGGCTTGGCAACTCGGCCTAGCTAATCCCGACACAACTTGATTTGGGTCCGACCCCGACCTGCACGACTCTCCTTAACTCGGTTTGACTCGGTCTGACCGAGTTGACCGAGTTGACCCGCCGATCCGACTCGTTGACCGGTGACCGGGCGGACTTTGCCGGTCACCTGAACCGATTTCCGGCCGTTTTCCGGACACAATACCAGATTTCCGGCGACCACTTTTGGGGCGTATTTTCTACACGGGTTTCTCCTTCTTATGGGCTTGGTGGATTTTCATCTAATGGACTTTGAAGACTAGACCTAATTTTAGAAGTTGGAGAAAAGCTATAAAGGGAAGGTCTTCTACAACTTATGAGAGATATCTTATTCTTGGAATTTTGGAGGGCCGTTTTTGTTTACGCTTAGGGTTTGGTTTTGTTCTTCTTCTTCATTATTTTATTTATTGAATATTGATTATGATGAACTCCATAGCTATGAGTAGCTAAACATATTATTGGTTATGGGATAAAAGTTGATTTCTCAACATGCTTTTGATTCAATGAATTAGTTTTGTCTCAGTAATTTATTGTTTGTGATTCACAATTAATAGTGTTATAAGATTTGAAAACTTGTTAGGTTGAGTCCGGAATCAATCCGATTTGTGTTCATCTCTAGAGCTATATTAGGGTTTTCAATACGAAAAAGTTGTTTATCCTTGATTCTAAGTAGCATAATTGTGGTTAGTGCTTGTAGTGATATATCCTACTAGTCACAAGTGAATCATAACTTTTGTTAAAACGTTTAGTGCTTTTACACATTCGTTTGCATTGATGAGTCTTATTCCATAAATCTTAATGCTTTTAGGAGTTAAACTTAATTGTGCTTTTACACTTTAGGTTGCTTTCTACGAAGAATTCACATATGCATCTTTTAATGTGGTTGTGATGAAAAGCAGGAATTAACGGGGTTATACTTGCGATCAAGGTATCCTAGGACTTTTAATAAATACGAGATTAAAATACCAATTCTAATCATTGATGATAATACATGTTTGTGAATGATACTATCCCGTGACCAATATCTTCTCCTTATTGATAACTCAAATTACTTACTTTGCTTTCAATTATTTTTATTTGCTTAGATACAACAAACATTCCCCGTGGTTACTTAGAAACTGAAATTTTATAACAACGAAAGCCTCTCTGTGGATACGAACTCTTTCTTATCGCATGCTATATTTATATCTAGTTGATTGAGAAAGTGAAATTATATTTGACGGATTGACAACCGACCAAATTTTGGCGCCGAATTCCGAGGAGGCATACGGCTTGTTATTAAGTTTTTAGTTTCTTTTTACAATTTCTGCTTTTATCTTTGCTTTTCGGTTCTTGTCTTGTTTCTCACTTGTTTGCTAGAATTGTTTTCAGGTATCAATCTGTGACGGACCAGAGAATTTTGCTTCCAGCGGGTCGGATTACAGATCGCTTGGCAAGCTCCGATTCTCTAATACGCCACTAAAGTGAAAATTTCGTTTAATCCTGCACACTGTAGAAATCTCATTAGTCTCAAGGTCGTAATTCTATGAGCATATGTCCCATACCATAATACTCATTAAATTCGACAAGGGTTCCAATTCAAAAACCAAGAGACGGCCGGTTACCTAAAATTAAAGTTGGCCAGTTGCCCAAATGGTAGACGGCCAATTGCCAAAATTAACACGGGCCAATTGCCCAAACAGACAGACGGCCAGTTGCCACTACTAATAACTCCCATGGCCAGTTGCCACCACTAATAATTCTCATGGCCAGTTGCCACTACTAATAATTCTCATGGCCAGTTGCCACCACTAATAATTCTCATGGCCAGTTGCCACCACTAAGATTTCCATGGCCAGTTGCCACCACTAATAACTCCCATGGCCAGTTGCCACCACTAATAATTCTCATGGCCAGTTGCCACCACTAATATTTCTCATGGCCAGTTGCCACCACTAAGATTTCCATGGCCAGTTGCCACTACTAATAACTCCCATGGCCAGTTGCCACCACTAATAATTCTCATGGCCAGTTGCCAGTTGCCACTACTAATAACTCCCATGGCCAGTTGCCACCACTAATAATTCTCATGGCCAGTTGCCACCACTAAGATTTCCATGGCCAGTTGCCACTATTTTACTGATACGCCATCGGCCAGTTGCCAATGGTGAAGGATTTCAATCATCTCCGAATATGTGGTATGAATTGCCAAAGCAGCAACCAGCACTTACAGATGACATGAACAACCTTACAGGTTTGTCTTTGAACCGCATAGCGGCTGCCTACGTACCCTCTCCGTTGCTCGAAGGGATCAAGCACGACCGTAGTTCGCCACTTTGTTTTAGATAATATGAACCACCCTCTATGGTAGCAATTATCTCTTATGACAGATATTATGAATTTCTTAGGTTGTATGAACTGCTGACTACAACCGGCGTTGGATAGTATGAACTCGGAACTTCTCAAAACGTTATTTACGTGCAAGCAGATTCTACTTGATTAGTAAAAATGAGATGGTCGTCATTTGCAGATTCTACCTGATTAGTAATAATGAGATGGTCGTCATTTGTACGATCCCCGGAACAAAACAGATATACAAGCATTTCCTGCACACTAGCTAAACAGTAAGTTCATAACAAATAGCACTGCGGCTTATTGGTGACCAGAATGGAGAGAATGAAACAAATAGCACTAAAGGGCAAAGTTCATAACAACTTTGGGAGCTCATGCCGCTCTGATTATGCAACATACCAATTTCTCATTGGTCCTCTCAAAGGAAATGCGGAAGCAATAATTAGGATCTTGAACAGTTAGCACCAGAACCACTAGTTTACATTTCTCTTTTACTAACAAGGTACAGAAAATAGCATTTTCGTATAGTAATTCGTTGCATACATTTCCATAATACATATTCATACAATAAACATAGCGGCTAAACTATCCGTGCGACCAAATCTGAGAGTAGTCATTCACATAGTATCGAAGAGAATAAGCACTCAATCGAGTTCAGCCGTTATAGTTCATGAGATATCACTTCAATCATAAAACAGAAAAACAATAATCCTTGGATTGGACCATAACAAGATGTTCACAAAGCATTCATAACTACAACCATTACACTGTATATAAAATTTAAAGGAAGGTATCAGTGAGATATCAAGTTACGAGTGATTTTATAAGTTCAAACGAGACTGAATTCCTATAGGCATCACTGTAGAAAGTCCCCTGTTTGGGGTACTTCCCCTGATCCATTTGCTTTGAAATTTCTACAGATGAAACATAACCCAGTTGGGTTTCTTATATCCAAAAATCAGATAAATCCCAGTAGTATAAGTTCCTCATTTTAAATCTTCAACAGTCTGCCACGTTATACGAATTCTGATGCTAGGTTCTCCGTACTGCAGCAGTTTCTACCACTTTTATTGGTCAGATTATCCTGAAAATTTAACCGAGATTTCCAGGCATACCTATGCACAACATATCCAAAATTCGTTGAGTTCTAACGGTTAGATTTCAACTTACAGTTCCAACAGCGTAAATGTTCTAGTTGTCAGAAAGACAGTTTCGTAATTTAAACTTAAGGTTTCGTCACCTAATCCATGTTCCCAAGTAGTTCTGACATTGAACTCAGACATTTTTAGCTAAGGAAGATGCTAAAAAGAGAACCTGCATAACACAATACTAAGAAGGCATCAATCAAAATTCATAAAAGAAACATGTGAATAAGCAATAAGAAGCTTTAGCCCGTTTATCCCTTCTTTCAAACATTTTATCTAACACCTAAATGCAGTTTTGTGGTGGTACAAAGATGTGTGGTCTCTTATCATATTTAGCTTGTTGAACTGCCTCTTTACCTGCAATTTCGAGTTTGGGTACAAACCCAACAATTTTGGACATTCACAAACCACAATTATTCAGCAAAATAGACCAACAACAAAAAGCAACAACATCATGTTCTTGACTGAAAAGTCCCATAATCTTCCAAACCTTCTCGACTTTGGAACAACTTATCATTCTCCATAATTCAAATTCATAAACATGGAAATATGAAAAATGAAGTCATCCCCTTTACTTAATATCAACTGAATTTAAAGTTAAGTCATCAATTTTACAAACCCTTTAAGTGGGTATAAACCCTAGCTTTATGATGCTTATAGTAACTTAAATTCAAGGATGTAATTGAAACAGAATTACTTAATCAAACGTATGCATCAACCGCAATAACTCAAACCCACCAATTGATAAAAATCACTTGTTAAATTGGGTAAAGAGATTGATTACCAGAGAATAGTTCCTAAACTGAAAATAGGGAATCAACCAATGTCAACAGCATCAACGCCTACCCTTTCCTGATTTCTAATTTTGTTCTTCAAATTTCCAAAGAAGAGAAAAAGATTCAGAGAGGGAGAAAAACGCCATGAGAACAGGAACCATGAACCCTAACTCATAAATTTGTATCCACACAAAGACCCAATAATCCTTATCGTACTAGGACTCTTAACAACTCTTGAATCTAACTCAATCACATCATCTCGAATGGAAGCAACATGACAACCCTAAATTGATTTTTTTCATACAAAATCCTAATCTCCATAAATTTCTCACCACCTGCTCCTTCTCTCGGGTACAGGTCATCACAAGTTTCTGAAAATATTTTTATTTGATCGAGAGAAACCAATTCTAAGAAGAGAAGACCAAGGAAGTAAATTGAGAAGAAGCCCCCACAAGAATGAGTTCCACCCATGTCTAAGAATCCCTAACAACAACACCATAATGACAACGTTCAAGTTATAACCAGTAATCTCTTAAAGAAATTTCTAATTCTTTAGTTTTCAGTTGATGAAGCAAGCAGAGAACAGAGTGAAGAAGAATGAGAAATAGAAATCCATTTTTGTATGAAACCTAAATTTCGATCCATTGTCTCATCAATTCGAGACAAGATTTGAAATCAAAACAAATATCCCATGAGATAAAACCAATCCTATTTCCCCATTTCAGATCTCCCTTAAATCTAAAATCGGCAACCTCGTTTTCGTCGTCTCATTGTGACACGTGCTTAGCTGCATGGGTTGCTATTATGGCACCCCAAGACTTTGGTTAAGGCAGACTTTCTATTTAGACACCAATACTTGTTATTTAGGCAGCTTAAAAAGTGTTAGAAACACTTGACTATCAGAGAGTTAGGCACTCTAGGTGCTTAAATTTACCAATGGGTTCAGTTAAACCCGAGAAAGTGAACTGAAGTGTCACACAATCCCTGGCTACTAAAGATTGGAATTATCCAAGGTGCGGGATAGCTAATCGAAAAGGCACAATACTCCAACCAAGGCGAAACACAACGGACGAGCACGAGTTGGAAGTAGGAGAAGAGATTTTCCAACAACAAGAAGAAGAAGCAATGGGTGATGCAAATCGTTCACTCAAGGACTTAGCTTCTCATAGGCTTGATACACAACATGGGTGTATTCAAACGAACTCTACTTTTGAGATAAAGCCGGGGTTGCTTAGAGAATTACCAAAATTCCATGGCATGGTGAATGAAGATCCTAACAAACATCTTTTGGACTTCCACACCATTGTCATGGCTATGCTTCCAGCGAATGTTGAGGCGGATGGTGCAATGTTGAAGGTTTTCCGTTTCTCTTTAATGGATAGTGCTAAGGATTGGTTGTACTATTTACCTCCCGGAAGTGTCACAACATGGAATGGGTTGAAGAAACTCTTTTTGGAGAGATATTTTCCTGCATCCAAGGCTACTCAAATTCGCAAAGAAATTTGTGGGATGAAGCAAAACGTGGGAGAATCCTTATATGAATGTTGGGAACGATACAAGAGATTGGTGGCAAGCTGCCCTCACCACCAATTCAATTTGACGCTATGATAATCCAATACTTCTATGAAGGACTCCAATCAAGTGATAGGAATCTTATTGACGCCTGCGGGTGGTGGTGCACTAGTTAGCAAGACGGTGGCACAAGCTAGAGAGTTGATTGAAAACATGGCGGCGAACTCCCAACAATTCTTGAGTCGTGGTTCGGATGTGATTCTAAGAAGGGTGAGTGAAGTGAGAGAGGTGGAGGAACTTCGTCAACAAATGGGTAACATGATAAAGAATGTTGCAACAAGTTGCATCCGCGGTTATACCAAATTCTCCTCAATCTTATGAAGACGAGCAAGCTAATGCGATCTTTCCAAATCAACCAAGACGATATGATCCCTACTCCAACACTTACAATCCGGGATGGAGAGATCACCCCAATTTTAGCTATGATAACAAGCAAGGTGCAATTAAACAACCTACTTTCAACCGTCCGAGTGGATTTCAACCACAACAACAACAATTTCAGCAACCTCAAGCACAACAATCGATGCAAAATCAAGGTTCGGATATTGATTCAAAGCTTCAAACAATGATGCAAGGTATTTCTACCATGTTTAAAGAGAGTCAACAAGAGACTAAGAGTGCTATTAAGGAGTTGCAAACACAAATGGGCTCCATGGCTATTGAGTTGAACCAATTGAAGGCGCAAAATAGTGGGAAACTCCCTTCTCAACCTATTAACCCAAAAGAGGGTGTCAATGCTATCACGTTGAGAAGCGGTACACAACTTGTGCAACCGAAGTTTCTGATTCGGGCAAGGTGGAGCCACCAAAGGAACCTGTTTTGGAGGAGAATAATGAGGATTCTCCCCAAACTTCTGAGGTACCTATTCCTAACTCTAAAACTCCGGTTTCTACTTATGTTCCTCCTCTACCTTTTCCTCGCAGATTTGCAAGTTCTAAGAAGGCGGAATTAGAAAAGGAGATTTTAGACGTTCTTAAAAAGATCCATGTGAACATACCACTCATTGATGCTATCAAGCAAGTTCCAAAGTATGCAAAGGTGTTGAAGGACTTGTGTACCAACAAACAAAGACTCAAAGGTAATGAAGTGCTTAGTGTGGGGGAGAATGCTTCGGCAATCTTACAACACAAACTCCCACTTAAGTGCAAAGATCCGGGTAGTTTTGACATTCCCGTCACAATTGGTAACACCACTTTTAACAAAGCTATGTTGGATTTAGGCGCATCCGTTAATGTTATGCCTGCGTCAATGTATAATTCACTTGATCTTGGTCCTCTTAAAAAGGCTGAAATTGTATTGTAATTAGCCGATCGCTCTAATGTCTACCCAATGGGTATTGTTGAGGATGTTCTTGTGCAAGTTAATCAACTTGTATTTCCAGCGGACTTTTGTGTGTTAGAGATGGATAAAGGTTCTCCGGACTCGTCTCTTCCATTGCTTCTTGGGCGTCCCTTCATGAAAACGGCGAAAACCATAATTGATGTGGATAAGGGAACGTTGACCATGGAGTTTGATGGAGAAACAATACGTTTCAACATTTTCGAGACGATGAGATATCCTAGTGATGTCCACTCTTGTTTCTCCATTGATGTTATGGATTCATTGGCACAACAAATGTTTGAATTAAACGGTGATGATGCTTTGGAAACCGTGTTAACTACATCCATGGATAATGGTGTAGAGTGTGGTAATGAAGTCAAGGAAGCCCTTGGTGATCTTAATTCACTCCAAGGATGCCCGGAAACTCATAATATCTCTTTTATTTCTTTACCATGCAGTGATGAAAAGCTTGTACCTTCAATTGTTAAATCTCCAAAGTTAGAATTGAAACCTCTTCCCGACCACTTTAAGTACTTGTACTTGGGTGATAATGAAGAGTTACCTGTGATTGTTTCTAATAAGCTTAATTATTTACAGGAGCAAAAACTTCTAAGGGTGCTAAGGAAGTACAAGACGGCCATAGGATGGACAATCGCCGATATCAAGGGTATAAGCCCTGCCGTTTGTATGCACAAAATTCGTTTGGAGGATGATGCAAAGCCTAAAAGGGACGTGCAACGTCGTTTGAATCCTCCCATGATGGAAGTTGTGAAAAAGGAGATACTCAAGCTTTTGGAAGTGGGTGTTATCTACCCCATTTCCGATAGCAAGTGGGTAAGCCCGGTACAAGTAGTACCAAAGAAATCGGGTGTGACGGTGGTGGAGAATGATAAGAATTAACTTGTCCCAACTCGTGTGCAAACCGGTTGGAGGGTTTGTATTGATTATAGAAAATTGAATGCCACCACTAGAAAAGACCACTTTCCATTACCTTTTATTGATCAAATGCTTGAACGTTTAGCTGGACACTCTTACTATTGCTTTCTTGATGGCTATTCGGTTATAATCAGATTGTGATAGCAGGAGGACCAAGAGAAAACCACTTTCACTTGTCCTTTCGGTACTTTTGCTTATAGAAGGATGCCTTTTGGCTTGTGCAATGCTCCGGCTACTTTTCAAAGGTGTATGGTAAGTATCTTTTCGGAATATGTTGAAAACATAATCGAAGTGTTCATGGATGACTTTAGTGTCTTTGGTGATTCTTTTGACCTTTGCTTGAACAACTTGTCACTAATCCTTGAACGATGTGTTAAAACAAATCTTGTGCTAAATTGGGAGAAGTGCCATTTCATGGTAACTCATGGCATAGTTTTAGGCCATATAATATCTTCTAAAGGCTTGGAAGTTGATAAATCTAAGATAGACCTTATTCGTGCTCTAACCCCTCCCACTACGGTGAGGGAGATACGTTCTTTTCTTGGTCATGCAGGTTTTTATCGTAGGTTCATCAAGGATTTTTCCAAGATAGCATCACCACTTTGTAACTTATTGCAAAAAGATGTGGTTTTTAACTTTGATGAGAAATGTATGGCGGCATTCAATCATTTGAAAGAACTTTTGATTTCAGCCCCTATCATTAAACCACCGGATTGAAGCAAGCCGTTTGAACTCATGTGTGATGCTAGTGATTATGCGGTTGGTGCAGTGCTTGGGCAACGTGTGGGGAAGCTTCCTCATGCTATCTATTATGCTTCTAGAACGTTAAATGAGGCTCAACAAAACTACACAACCACTGAAAATGAGTTATTAGCCATTGTTTTTGCTTTAGAAAAGTTTCGCTCTTATCTAATTGGTACAAAAGTTGTTGTCTTTTCGATCATGCAAAGACTTAGATACTTGCTTACAAAGAAAGAGGCGAAACCGAGGCTCATACGGTGGATTTTACTCTTGCAAGAGTTTGATATTGAAATCAAAGACAAGAAAGGAATTGAGAACACCGTTGCGGATCATTTGAGCCGACTTGCTGTGGACAAGGAGACTATCCCGTTGCGTGAAAGTTTCCCGGACGAGCAACTTTTCTCAATTGCCTTTGGAGAACCATGGTATGCCGATATTGTCAATTACTTAGTTTCTAAACAAATCCCAAAGAACTTGTCTCGTGCTGAGAGGGACAAACTTAAGAGGTTAGGGAACCAATACATATGGGATGATCCATACTTATGGAAACATGGTAGTGACCAAGTAATACGAAGGTGCGTGCCGAATCGAATTTAACTCTATCTTGTCTTTTTGTCACTCTTATGCTTACGGAGGACATTTTGGGAGTAAGAGAACCGCGCACAAGGTACTTGAAAGTGGTTTTTATTGGCCAACTTTGTTTAAGGATGCACATATATTTTGTACAACTTGTGATAGGTGCCAATAACCGGCAATCTAGGTGCCCGAAATCAAATGCCACAAACTTATATTCAATTTATTGAAGTTTTTGATGTATGGGGTATTGATTTTATGGGGCCTTTGTCAACTCCATGGGAATTTTTATATCTTACTTGCGGTTGATTGTGTCTCGAAATGGGTGGAAGCTAAAGCCACCCCTACTAATGATTCTAAAGTGGTTTTGATTTTGTGCAAGCTAATATTTTTGCGAGGTTTGGAATTCCAGGAGCCATAATTAGCGATGGGGGTTCTCACTTCAAAAACAGGATTCTACAAAGCTTGTTGTCGAAGTACAATGTGTCGCACAAGATTGCAACACCTTATCATCCCCAAACCAATGGACAAGCCGAGGTGTCTAACCGGGAGGTGAAATCTATTCTAGAAAAGACGGTGAACCCAACAAGGAAGGATTGGAGCATGCGACTTAATGATGCTTTGTGGGCGTATAGAACCGCATATAAAACACCTATTGGAATGTCTCCTTTTAGGCTTGTGTATGGTAAACCTTGTCACTTACCCGTGGAAATTGAGCATAAGGCGTTTTGGGCTATTAAACAATGCAACATGGAGATGGATGGGGCTGGAAAGCAAAGGAAGTTACAACTCCAAGAGCTAGAGGAGCTTCGCAATGATGCATTTGAAAGTTCACGGATTTACAAACAAAAGACGAAAGCATTCCATGATAACATGATTTCTAGGAAACAATTTTGCATTGGGCAGAAAGTGTTTTTGTTTAATTTCGCTTGCAATTATTTAGGGTAAATTAAGGTCACGATGGATCGGACCTTTTATTGTTACTAAGGTGTTTTCTCATGGTGCGGTGGAAATTCGTAGCATAGCTACAGGGAAAAGAACTTAAAGTTAATGGGCACCGGTTGAAACCATATTATGAGAATTTCACTTCCGAAGTGGTGGAAGGAGTTAACTTTGTGGATGTGCTCCCTCCGGAGGAGTCATAGAAAGCAAGGAGATAGTGGTGACGACTTTAAACCAAGCGCTAATTGGGAGGCAACCCAAAGGATGAGTATTTCTTGTCTTGTATTTATTTCTTTTCTTGTTTTTAGTTTTTCTTGTTTTGTTTTCTTTTTTTTTTTTTTTTTTTTTTTCTGATTTCTTGTTAGGATTTCCCACCTTGACTTACTTTGGACGATTCAATTACATTGAGGACAATGTAAAATTTAAGTGTGGGGGAGTGGTTTATGTTGTAAGTTTTTGCAAATTTTCAACTTTTTTGTGAACTAGTGAATAAGAAAACTCCAACTTATAGTTAGTTTAGAGTCACATAGTATACATGTCGCTAAGATTACATCGAGAATCTCACAATAGTGACTGAACTTAGAGATGACAGAGAACATGATCGGGTTTCTTAATTGTATGAGAGTTAAAGTTGGATTTAACCATGCCAGTGGCAAATAAGGTGCAGACTAAATTCGGTATTAGAACAGTGATCCCCTATAGTGGAGACTACCCAAGTTACATAATGTGAGGCACCAACCTTCAATTCTTTGTACCTGTCTAAATTTGTGCTTTTAGAGTGTGTGTCACCGTACGTAAATTCCGGGCAGAATGGTGAGCTGTCCAATTTCCCACCATAGAAGCACTATTTTGATCTCTTGAGTGCTATTTTTATCAACCATGTTGGTGACATCGAATTGCTAACTTACATACCACTTGTGATCTTGTTCGCAGTTAGCACCATCCACCTTATCTCTCTCTACACCAACAGGTCCATAGAAACACCATCATCATCAACAAGAGAAGCATCACAAATTTGAAGGAAAGTTGAACACGTTCGAGGTTTACAAGCAACAGTACAGAAATGGGCAGATTTCAGATTTGAGTAAAGCAACAAGACAAGGGGCAGAATTTTTATAAGTTGAAGACTATTATACAAAAGTGGAAATTATAAAGGATGAGAATTCGAGAAGTCTATGATATCAAGACATATAAGTTGTGAAGATTCAAGCGGTAAAGTACTTATACCATGGCATTGTACTTACATTTTTATTTTATTAGTATTTTACTTTCTCTTGTCTTAAAAAAAAAAAAAAAAAAAAAAAAAAAAAAAAAAAGAAAATTTTTAGGTTTGTTAATAGTTTTTATTATTTTGTATTTGTTTTATCTCTTATTTAAAAAAAAAAAAAAAAGAGGAAAAAAGAGGAAAAAAGAGGAAAAAATTTATATTTTGGGTTTGTATAGTTGTTTGTATTTATGTATTCTTTCAATAAAGCTTATGGAAAGAAGGAATATCTATAATGAAGTTTCAAGCGACAAGGAATTTGAGGAAAGAATCATATTGTCAAGATTCTACGAAGTTCAAGAGTTATCATCAAGAGTTGAAGACCGAAGACGAAGATGAAGACACCGATAGAAGACCGAAGACGTTTCTATGGATCTTTGTGAGAGTGGTGCTAGCTGCACGCCGAACGGATTCACGGTAAGTAAGCATATTCCCACCTTCGTTAAATGGTTGATTTCCTTTCGAAGAGATCGTCAGAAAAATGGGTTTTCAAAAATACATATAAGATGTGGGTTTTCAAAATACTTCAGAGGGTTTTGCCTTCCTACCATTCAACGTATCGCAGGATTCTCTCTTCATTCCAACCTGGACACATGTGTGACCCATAAAGAGCTGTTTATTATTGAGAGCAATATCATAAAACCCTTTCTTGTGAGGCGAGTCGAGACTTTTGATCACTCCGAACCCGAATTTTAGTCGAGAAGGGATGGTTATCTCTCTCAACTTTTAAGAATGAGATTATGTTCATTTATGTGTCTAACTTCTTATGACTAGTGTGCAGAATCTCTATGTCTTCTTAGCGCATTGGATGTTATCATTACGGAGAACTAGTAAGTTGGAAAAATAGGTTTTGTGGGTATATCTCTAGTAAACCCTCACGAGACTATAACTCGTCCACTAGGGACACCTAGGGGTTTAAAGGCTTGTTATTTATGCTAAAAGTGATCGTAGCCTCGACGTCACGGAGTTGTTGTATTTTATTATTTTGTTTGATTTGCTCGAGGACTAGCAAAGTCTAAGTGCGTGGGAATCTGATAGGTGTAGAATACATCGTATTTACTATCTAGTAGTTACGCTTTCTTTGCTATTTTTCTTGTGAATTATGTACTTTACGTGTGTTTTTGAGTTATTAGGTACTCTGGAGTCGCGCGGGGGAAAAGATGGAGAAATCAATCAATTGGAGTAAAAAGGGCAAAATTATCATTTCATGGCAATCACTACTGGGAGCTGAGCCAAGGTTAAGGGGCTGCCAGCTGGGTGGCCCTTATCAAGGTGACTGGACACTTTGGGTATAACCCTACTCCCATAACCCCTTATCCGCGGATCGGGGTGGTTTTATCTACTTCCATTTTTCTTACACAACCTAAAGTTCGGTGAGAATTAATTTCTCATTATTTTTCCAACTTTGGCGAGAGAGATCGAGAGGAGTGATAAGATTGAGATGGAAGATGGTGAGGGTTTGATTCAACGGGGGAAATCAAGGAGCTGAGCCACTGATGTTGAGGAAATCAGGGAGATTAAGAATCAGGGTTTGATTGATTTGCTTATGGAAAAAGGGGATCTGAGGGTTTCATTTGAAATCGAAGCGAGATGGAATTGTTCATTGTGGGTGTGACGAGGAGTAAAGAAGAAGGATCGGTGGTATAATTGTTGTGATGGGTTAATGGTTGAATTGAATTCGGGGTTTGTGGCTGTGTAGCTGAGATGGAGGGATGGTGATGTTCATTGATATGCAGAGAATAAGAGATTGAAATTAGGAACTAAGGTTCCTGAATAGAAGATGGGTAAACTTGATCTGAGTTTGTGTTGATTTCAACAAAAGAAGAATGGGTTTTTGAATTTGTAATCTTTGTGAAGATGAAATCTTTGGGTTTGTGGTGAATTAAGACTGGGTTTGTCTCAAGGTCGAGTCTCGGTGGTGTGATGGATGAAAGTCTTTGGTGGTGAAGATATAATGAGAATGGCCATATTGATGAGCCTGCTGTGATGGGAATTGAAATGGTTGTTCTTGGATGTATTGGTCTGTGTGTGGGCTATGTTGTTCAAATTGCAGACTAGACCAGCAAGCAAGCACTGTGGGCAAGTACTATGTGGATGCTGTTGCATTTGGAGTTGCAGGTGATGGGTTCTGGTGCAGCTAGTGGTTGTCCTGGTGATGTTATGGTGAAGAAATGGAGCTTAATTTGAAGCTGGAGCTGGAATGACTTAGATGAGTCACAAAGGGGATCTGGTGTTGATGGAGGTGCTGATGCTGTTTTGCAGCTGCATTTTAGTGCTGGTGAGATTGCAAGCATGGGCTGTACCTAGAGAGCAAGGAATGATGGCTTGAGAATGTAGTGGTTTGCTTGCCAGGGATTGCAGTGGCTCTGCATTTGGAGTTTGCTGGTGGCTAAGGGCAAAAGTGGAACTGGTGATGGTCCATAGGCATTGCAGATGGTTTTAATTGTGCAGAGATGGCTTAATGAATGGGGGAAGGAACTGAGCTGGGATGAGCTGTAGCTGATGAAAACTGTGTCAGGTGGAATTGCAAGCTGCTGTGAGACTGGGCTGAAGAACAGGTGGGAGTCTGAGCAAGGTTGCAAGATAGGAATTGAAGGTGGTTGCAGCTGTAGCTTGGTAATAATGATGCAGCTGGTGCTTGTATGCCGCTGAGATTGAGGGCTTGAGGTTATGGTGGAAAGAGTGTGCACTGGAATTGGTGTTGGCCTGAGATATGATTGGGTTTGGTTAATTGACTTCAGAAGATGGTTGATTTCATGCTGAGAAGAAATACTGGAGAACTGAAGCTAGTGGAAGATGAGCTGAGACGGGTCAGTGCTGAATTCTAGTATGCAGGTCAGAGCTGTTGTTGGGTATGGTAGTTGGTTAAGGCAGGCTAAAACTGCAGCTGAGACTCAGGTGGAGGTGATGTTGCAAGGAAGTGGAGATGACATTGTTGTTGAATGACTGAACTGGGGCTTAAAGATGAGTTGTAAGGTTTTGCCGAGACAGGGAAGAATTGCAGTTGATTCATTTGGCTGGAATTGAAATGAAGAGCCAAGATGGCTGTAAGGTTATGCACAGCCAAGATGGCTGGCTAAGGCACTGGATATGCACAAGGATGGTGCATCACAGCATTTGGCCTGTGCAAGAATTTGGCTTGGCAACTCAGCCTAGCTAATCCTGACACACAGGTGACTTGGGTCCGACCACGACCAGACCTGACTCTCCTTAACTCGGTTTGATTCGGTCTGACCGAGTTGACCGAGTTGACCCGCCGATCCGACTCATTGACCGGTGACCGGGCGGACTTTGCCGGTCACCTGAACCGATTTCCGACGACTTTTCCGGCCGTTTTCCAGCCACAATACCAGATTTCCGGCGACCACTTTTGGGGCGTATTTTCTACACGGGTTTCTCCTTCTTATGGGCTTGGTGGATTTTCATCTAATGGACTTTGAAGACTAGACCTAATTTTAGAAGTTGGAGAAAAGCTATAAAGGGAAGGTCTTCTACAACTTATGAGAGATATCTTATTCTTGGAATTTTGGAGGGCCGTTTTTGTTTACGCTTCTAGGGTTTGGTTTTGTTCTTCTTCTTCATTATTTTATTTATTGAATATTGATTATGATGAACTCCATAGCTATGAGTAGCTAAACATATTATTGGTTATGGGATAAAAGTTGATTTCTCAACATGCTTTTGATTCAATGAATTAGTTTTGTCTCAGTAATTTATTGTTTGTGATTCACAATTAATAGTGTTATAAGATTTGAAAACTTGTTAGGTTGAGTCCGGAATCAATCCGATTTGTGTTCATCTCTAGAGCTATATTAGGGTTTTCAATACGAAAAAGTTGTTTATCCCTGATTCTAAGTAGCATAATTGTGGTTAGTGCTTGTAGTGATATATCCTACTAGTCACAAGTGAATCATAACTTTTGTTAAAACGTTTAGTGCTTTTACACATTCGTTTGCATTGATGAGTCTTATTCCATAAATCTTAATGCTTTTAGGGAGTTAAACTTAATTGTGCTTTTACACTTTAGGTTGCTTTCTACGAAGAATTCACATATGCATCTTTTAATGTGGTTGTGATGAAAACATGGAATTAACGGGTTATACTTGCGATCAAGGTATCCTAGGACTTTTAATAAATACGAGATTAAAATACCAATTCTAATCATTGATGATAATACATGTTTGTGAATGATACTATCCCGTGACCAATATCTTCTCCTTATTGATAACTCAAATTACTTACTTTGCTTTCAATTATTTTTATTTGCTTAGATACAACAAACATTCCCGTGGTTACTTAGAAACTGAAATTTTATAACAACGAAAGCCTCTCTGTGGATACGAACTCTTTCTTATCGCATACTATATTTATATCTAGTTGATTGAGAAAGTGAAATTATATTTGACGGATTGACAACCGACCAGTGACAAACCTAGTAGTTCTTCTTGTGAAGGCGGGGAAATCGAAGACTCTTCTTTTGAGAGGCCCGTTTTTTGGAAACTTCAGTTTTGAGAATCTGTCTCTTCGTGAGAAAAGTACCCCTAGTACTTCAACTGTGCCAGCGATGGAAACTTTGAAAGATTACATGTTCCCAACTAGGACCAACCGAGCTTCGTGCATTAAATTGCCAGCCAATACGGCTAATTTCGAGATAAAACCTAGTATTCTTCAGATGATCCCTATATTCTTAGGAAAAGATGATGAGAACCCCTATTTTCATATTAGGGACTTTGAGGAAATTTGTGGGACAGTTAGAATAAAAGACCTTACTGATGAAGTCTTGAAACTTAAGATGTTTCCCTTTTCCTTGAGAGATAAAGCCAAGACCTGGCTAAACAACCTACCATCTGAATCCATTGAAACATGACAGGAACTTATTCTTTGCTTTCTATATGAAATTCTACCCTAAGCATAAAACTGCAGTTGTTAGGCAGAAAATTAGTGCTAGTATGCAACAAGAGGGAGAGTCTCTTTATAGGCTTTTAGAGAGATTCAATGATCTCCTATCCCAGTGTCCTCACCATGGATTTGATAAGATGAAACTTGTAGAGATTATTTATAATGGTTTAGACTATTCGACCAAATCCATGGTCGAGTCTATGTCTTGTTTGGTGAGTTCACTAATAAAAATGTTGATGATGCTTTTACCTTCTTAGGAGCTATCGCTGAAAAATCCCAACAAAGTGGGAGTCTTGTGTTGAACCCCTAAAAGACTCTTGGTCAATAGAAGTAGCACCAATGTGGTTGATACAAGCCAGTCGATGCTAAGTTTGCTGCTTTGTCTAGAAGGTTAGAAGCTTTGGAATTGAATCAGCCTAAAAATAGGTCTCTTGTTGAACCTGATGATAGGATTAGAGCCTCTCAAGTCTCTAGTTGTGGAGTAGAACCCAATAACTCATTTTGGGAAGGTCATGTTAGTGAAGAGCAAGCTCATGCTGTCTATAACAATGCTAGGTTTGAGAACCGTCAGAAGTTTGACCCATACTCAGAGACCTACAACCCTGGTTGGAGAAACCATCCTAATTTCTCTTGGTATAAGGGTCAGAATCAAGGTCAGTCTAGTAATTCTCAGCCTCCCCCAGGTTTTGGTTACACTAAGAACTCTTCAGGTCAGGCCTAGAACCCATCTGAGAATAGAATAACTAGCTTAGAAGAATCTCTTAGTATCTTAAGAAAGAGCCAGGATATGCTATCACAAAGCCAGGAAATGTTAGTAAAGAGCCAGGGTAATTTTTAAGAGGAAACCAAGCAGAATTTAAGAATAATTCCCAGTCTCTTGCTAAATTAGAACTTCAAGTCGTCCAAATAGCTAAATTTCTTAGTGAGAGAGAAGATGGAAGGTTCCCTAGTCATACTGATCCTAACCCTAAAGAAGAGAAATCGTACAATCATGTGAATTCTATTACAACCCTTAGGAGTGGAAACAAAGTTGACAATAAGGTCGCCATGCCTGAAAGTGAACATGTTGTAGTTCACCCTTCTGAGCCAAAAAATGAGGAGACTGATAGAGTCTCTAAAGAGACCAATGAGGGTCATGTCGAGCTCGGCTTTGTTCCCAGAGCCCCGTTCCCCCAGCTGCTAGTTCCAACTAAGAGGGAGTCTAACTTTAATGATATATTGGAGGTTTTTAAGCAGGTTACTATCAACCTCCCATTGTTGGATGCGATTAAGCAGATTCCCGCTTATGCCAAGTTTCTTAAGGACTTGTGTATACGAAAGCGTAAGCTTAGTGTTCAAAAGAAAACCTTCCTAGCTAGTCACGTGAGTTCTATTATTCAGAATACCACTACTCCTAAGTATAAAGACCCAGGGTACCCTACTATTTCTTGCACAATAGGTAAATACCGTGTTGAGAAAGCTTTGATTGACTTAGGAGCCAGTGTGAACTTACTCCCATACCATGTGTACCTTAAGCTAGGACTTGGTGAGATGAAACCTACCCAGATGACTCTTGATTAATTTGATAGGTCCGTTAAAATTCCTCGGGGTGTGATCGAGGATGTTCTCATAGATGTCGAAAAGTTTATTTATCCAGGTGGATTTTGTTATCCTAGATACCCAACCTGTCCCTGACCCAGAGAACCAGATACCGGTAATTTTAGGTCGCCAGTTTTTAGCTACTTCCAATGCGATCATTAATTGTCGAACTGGTATTATGAATTTGTCTTTTGGTAATATGACTATTGAGCTGAACGTCTTTCATATTAGTAAGATACCCTCTGAACTAGATGACTCGAGCATAGAAGAGGTGAACATGATGGGAACATTAGTCGAGGAGTCATTACCAAACACTTTGTTAGAAGATCCATTAGAGAAATACCTAGCTCACTTTTGGATTGATTTTGATGATGATGATGTGATTAATGAGGTGAATGCTTTGTTAGATTCAAACCCTTTGATAGACACTAGTAATGGCTAGAAACCTAAGTTCGAACCTCTACCCGTTTATAAGTCTACCCTAGTTCTTTCGTTAGAAAAGCCTCCTAAGTTGGACCTAAAACCATTGCCGGATACCCTGAAGTATGTGTTTTTAGGCCCGTCTGAGACTTTACCTGTGATTGTTGCTTCCGACTTGGATAGTGATCAGGAAAGTAGGCTAGTGACCGTCCTTCAAAACAACAAGGAAGCTTTAGGGTGGACCATAGCAGACATTAAGGGTATAAGTCCTACTATTTGTATGCATCAGATCTATTTAGAGGAAGATACCAAACCTTCTAGGGAGATGCAACGAAGACTAAACCCTAATATGAAAGAAGTAGTTGGAACCGAGGTTCTTAAGCTGTTAGATGCAGGCATTATCTACCCCATTTCAGACACTAAGTGGGTCAGCCCCGTTCAGGTTGTTCCCAAGAAACTGGGTATTCCGTAGTCCGAGAATGATAATAATGAGTTAATCCCAACCCGAGTGACCACGGGTTGGCGTGTTTGTATTGACTATAGGAAATTGAACAAGGTTACTAGGAAGGACCACTTTCCCCTTCCCTTCATTGACCAGATGCTAGAGAGATTAGCTGGACATAGTCATTACTACTTTTTAGATGGCTACTCTGGCTATAATCAGATCGTTATTTCCCCAGAAGACCAGGAGAAAACCACTTTTACCTGTCCCTTTGGTACCTTTGCGTACAGACGCATGCCTTTCGGGCTATGTAATGCCCCTGCGACTTTTCAGCGTTGCATGATGAGCATATTTTCAGATATGGTAGAACGGTTGTTGGAGGTCTTTATGGATGATTTTTCAGTATTTGGTTCGTCTTTCGATGAGTGCTTGCATCATTTGTCATTAGTGTTGACTAGATGTAAGGAAAAGAATCTAGTGCTTAATTGGGAGAAATGTCATTTCATGGTTCGATCGGGAATTTTTTAGGGTATAGAGGTAGATAAAGCCAAAGTTGACCTTATTAAGACTTTACAGGTCCCAAAAACCGTAAAAGATATTAGGTCATTCTTAGGGCATGCAGGTTTTTATCGTCGATTCATTAAGGATTTTATCTTGACTTCTAGACCTCTTTGCAATTTGCTTGCAAAAGATGCTAAGTTTGTCTTTGATGATGCTTGTTTAGAGGCTTTTGAAAAGATTAAGACTTTACTCACTACCGCCCCCATAGTCCAGGCACCCAACTGGAACCTACCCTTTGAGATCATGTGTGATGCTTCAGATTATGCTATTGGTGTTGTGCTAGGTCAGCGAGAAAACAAATTACTTCATGTGATTTACTATGCTAGCAAAACTCTGAATGATGCCCAATTGAACTATACCACTACAGAGAAGGAACTGTTGGCCATTGTGTTTTCCTTAGACAAGTTTAGACCATATCTCTTAGGTTCTAAGATCGTAATCTATATTGATCATGCTGCTCTGAAATACCTTTTGTCTAAGAAGGATACCAAACCTAGATTGATTAGATGGATCCTTTTATTGCAAGAATTTTGTCCAGACATTAGAGACAAAAAGGGTGCAGAGAAAATGTAGTAGCAGACCACTTGTATAGGCTGGTTGTTAGTTCCCCTAATGATTCCCTTCATATAATGGATAGCTTTCCTGATGAACAATTGTTCTCTGTTTCCCAATCACCTTGGTATGCAAATATAGTGAATTATCTTGTTACTGGTCGAATGCCCCAACATTGGGGTAAACAAGATCGTTCTAGGTTTTTAGCCGAGGTTAAGCACTTCTTTTGGGATGATCCTTATTTATTTAAGTATTGTCCAGGACAGATTATTAGGAGATGTATACCCGAGAGTGACCAGTCCAAAGATTATTTCCTTTTGTCATGATCATGCTTGTGGGGGTCACTTTAGTGCTAAGAAGACTGCTGCTAAGATATTGTAGTGTGGATTCTATTGGCCTTCATTGTTTAAAGACTCCCATAGTCACTGTGTTACTTGTGAACGTTGCCAGAAATTAGGAACCATTTCCCGTAGGAATATGATGCCCTTGAACCCAATTTTAATTGTTGAGGTCTTTGATGTGTGGGGTATTGACTTTATGGGTTCATTTCCTAATTCTTTTGGTAACCTACACATCCTTGTCGCTGTAGACTATGTGTCTAAGTGGATTGAGGCGGTTACGTGTAAAACCAATGACCATAGGGTTGTGCTTGAGTTCTTGAAAAATAATATACTTACACGTTTTGGTACACCGCGAGCTATAATTAGTGATGGAGGGTCGCACTTTTGTAATGGACCTTTTAAGCTTTTGATTAAGAAATATGGTATTACACATAAGGTAGCTACCCCGTATCATCCGCAGACTAGTGGTCAGGTAGAGGTTTCTAATAGGGACATAAAATGTATATTAGAGAAAACAGTTAATCCTAATTGGAAAGACTGGTCGTCTAGGCTCACTGATGCCTTATGGGCTTACCGTACGGCGTTTAAAACCCCTATTGGAATGTCGCCTTATCGGCTTGTTTATGGCAAGGCATGTCATTTACCTGTTAAGTTAGAACATAGAGCTTAATTATTAGGCTGTTAAGCAGCTAAATTTTTAACTTGACAAGGCAGGAGCCCAGAGGAAACTCCAGCTCAATGAGTTGGAAGAGATTCGTATAGATGCTTACGATAGTGCTAAGGAGTATAAGAACAAAATGAAACTTGTGCATGATAGAAATATTTTAAGGAAGTCATTTTCTCCAGGTCAAAAAGTTCTTACGTATGATACCCGCTTGCATCTTTTCCCTGGGAAGCTACGTTCTCGGTGGACGGGTCCTTTTATTGTTCGCACTGTCTTTCCTCATGGAGCTGTTGAGATCGAGACACCGGATGGTAGTAGTTCTTCAAGGGTTAACGGTCAGAGATTGAAACCCTTTTTAGAGCCCTTTCCTACAGGTGATGTTGAGGAGGTCCCTCTGGAGGACCCTGTTTACCCTTGATTGACCATCGAGGCGATTGTATGTTGTATATTAGTTTTTGATTTCTATCTTCACCCAGGTACTATCTTTCCGACTTCTCTCTTTACTGATTCCTCTTGTTACTTTACTTTTTGTATTGCTCTTTCATTAGCAACATTGAGCACAATGTTAGATTTAAGTTTGGGGGTGGGGAAGAATCTTTTTGTTAGCTTTTAGTTGCAATAAATAAACTCCAGAGCCTAGAAATTTATGTTTATTAAGGTCGGCACTAACCAATCTAAGTGGATGGAAACATTTTGGTTGTAGGAGTTGAGGAACCAATCTGATTAGATGGAAACATCTAGAAGAGTCTATTCATAAAAGCACATAGCTCAGTAATAAGATTTTTGATTTGTCGTTGTAGTAGAAAAAGGGTTGTCGTTCACTCGGACGTTGTTAAGATTAAATTAAAAGGTTTAGCGAAAATAATAAAAGAGAGAGTCACTGGGTCGAAGATCCCACCGCACTCATATCAATAGGTTCAATTATTATTCTTCAAACAATTATAGCTCATAAAACAACAAGGACTCTTATTTTTTCCAATGTAGATTCTCCAAACATTAGTTATAAATCGTAAGCATGGGACATCAAACATCTAAGCAAGCATGACCCATCTAATAAAATGATAACTAATTTTTTCAAATCATAAAACAATTTAAAATAAGTGCAAAAGTCATATAAAGAATTAATTAAAATTATCCACGTATGAAGTTCGGCTTCCTCCGTCGACCCAGTGTAGGGGTTTAGCTTCTCATGATGAAAACACGCTCAAAATTCATTTTTATTTCCCAAATGGTGTTTACAAAGAAGAGAAAATGAGAAAATCAAATTAAACCGGGAATTCGCAACGTTTATAAGCGTTGCAAACCCACTGTTACAAAGAATAACAGTAAACTGTCGCAGGATGACAATCTTATCTCTTAAGCATAAACGACAATGTTTTACGACTGTCCTTGCAGGTATGTTCTTCGTGTTCTTCACTATATCTCTGCTGCTGCTGTAGATTTCTCTGCAGCAATTCTCTCGACTTTGTAGCCTCCCCAATCACTCGATCCAAGTCACTTACCAACCCTGATTCATCGAAACAGGCTGGTACTACTCTAAATCCGCGCTTGAATCTCACCCAAATCCTTCACAG
Organism: Papaver armeniacum; assembly: GCA_023531295.1. Classification (NCBI taxonomy): domain Eukaryota; kingdom Viridiplantae; phylum Streptophyta; class Magnoliopsida; order Ranunculales; family Papaveraceae; genus Papaver; species Papaver armeniacum. Next base: position 673,999 of record JAJJWW010005201.1, read on the forward strand.
GTTAGAAAAGAACTTCCCGGAGAAAAATATACCCGAAAATACCAGTTTCTTCATATTCATGACCCAAACAATTTTAACCGAAACAAAACCCGTTACCATCCCTGTTTAACCCAGGAGAGGATACCCGATTAGTTCCAGCGATTTAATCTCCCTTAAACACCTTCAGAAGTCGAACCCTAGTTTTTCCGGCGACTGAAACAAATTTTCCCCAGTTATCCAGCCAATTCTCGACGAAACATACACTTGTAACAACCCTGTTTAGTTAAGATTAACAATCCCATAAAGTTTCAGCCATTGATTCCTTCTAAAACACTGCCAAAATACGAACCCTAATCTCCGTTGTTGATGAACACAATTTCCCGCAAAAAACCAGAATTCAAACGGAGAAGATGACTGCCCCTTATCCAATCCGGGAGTGCGAATAGCAATTAAGGTGCCCCTTAGTAATTGGGTGCCCCTTATCCAAAACTGAGAGTCCGAATAACATGTGTCCTCCGGGGTACAAAAACCACTTTTCGAGCAACTTTCTCCATAAGAGCTTATTTCACAAAAACACCTACAAACAAGTTTATTAGTGATAAAATGAGTCCCAGCTAATGTATTTATGGGTGAAAATGCGTTGCACTTTCGTGCTCATCAAATTCCCCCACACTTACATTTTGCTAGTCCTCGAGCAAAACATAAAATTGACCCGCTACACAGCTGGTCATAGAATAAAAGAGAGTTAGACCCGCTACACAGCTGGTCATGACAAAAGCCATACATAAGAAGCGAATTTTTTTTTAAGACCCGCTACACAGCTGGTCATAATAAGGAAATACATAAAAATAGACCCGCTACACAGCTGGTCATAAGCTTAACAACTATAATAATAATATTATTTTTAGACCTGCTACACAGCTGGTCATAATATTTATATTTTTATTATCTTTTTAGACCCGCTCAAGAGCTGGTCACAATACGCAAGGAAATTCCTGAAAAAGAATAAAAGAAAAGTTAATACCCACTCCCCCACACTTAAATATTACATTGTCCTCAATGTAATTGAGTCATCCAACGTAAAAATTAAGATGGGAAATTTAAAAATAAAAATAAAATAAACAAAAATAGAATAAACAAAAATAAATAAATTATACTTACTGGAATGTACAAAAACGGATCCCCATACACTAATAACCTGAAAACTTGGGGATCGACCCAAAATACAATATTTACAAACGACATGACTTCACAATTATTTTATGAAAAAATGGGGACACTGAAACCGTCAGAAAACAAAATTTACCCCTAAACCAAGTTTTTACTGCACATGGAAGTGCGTAAAGAACAAAATATGGGGATTCTATTGAGACTGGGGAAATATCAATTGATTTATGCACGATATCAGGAATAGGCAAGTCTTCTGGGTACTTAGATGCAAAGTAATCCAACAACACTTTAGAAGCACACAATTCTAACCCTAAATTAGGCAACTTTTGGAAGTTTAGGGGTCTAGAAACAACCTCTAAGTCGGGTGAATAATCTTGTGAGGTAGATTCATCTATGGAATTAGGCGAATCATCCACACAATCATCCATAGGGTCATCTATATGTTCTGTTTGGAACAAAGAGTCACTACCAGATTCATCATCATCAGCAAATAATCTTTGACATTCAAGAACTCTCAATCTTTGTTCCAGACTAGACGGTGTGTGTTTGTAATACTTCTCATATATAGTTTGATGTGATTCTTCACTTACCTCATGTGGAGCAGAAACTCCATACCATTGCCTACGCATATATTCAGCAAGCGTCATCTCAGATGAGGTTTCCCGATAATTTGACTTTCTACGTTTATATTCTGCCAGCGTCATCGGAGGTGACGTCTCCTCAGAAGAAGTCATCATCCTCAAAAAGTCCCTGAAAAGAAATACAAAAAGAAACGCATAAAAAGGAAAAAGAAAATACTGTACAAAATAAACCTAAAAATTAATCTAAAAACAAATCCCCGGCAGCGGCGCCAAAAATTAATAAGATTTTTGATTTGTCGTTGTAGTAGAAAAAGGGTTGTCGTTCACTCGGACGTTGTTAAGATTAAATAAAAAGGTTTAACGAAAATAATAAAAGAGAGAGTCACTGGGTCGAAGATCCCACCGCACTCATATCAATAGGTTCAATTATTATTCTTCAACAATTATAGCTCATAAAACAACAAGGACTCTTATTTTTGCCAATGTAGATTCTCCAAACATTAGTTATAAATCGTAAGCATGGGACATCAAACATCTAAGCAAGCATGACCCATCTAATAAAATGATAACTAATTTTTCAAATCATAAAACAATTTAAAATAAGTGCAAAAGTCATATAAAGAATTAATTAAAATTACCCACGTATGAAGTTCAGCTTCCTCCGTCGACCCAGTGTAGGGGTTTAGCTTCTCATGATGAAAACACGCTCAAAATTCATTTTTATTTCCCAAATGGTGTTTACAAAGAAGAGAAAATGAGAAAATCAAATTAAACCGGGAATTGGCAACGTTTATAAGCGTTGAAAACCCACTGTTACAAAGAATTACAGTAAACTGTCGCAGGATGACAATCTTATCTCTTAAGCATAAACGACAATGTTTTACGACTGTCCTTGCAGGTATGTTCTTCGTGTTCTTCACTATATCTCTGCTGCTGCTGCAGATTTCTCTGCAGCAATTCTCTCGACTCTGTAGCCTCCCCAATCACTCGATCCAAGTCACTTACCAACCCTGATTCATCGAAACAGGCTGGTACTACTCCAAATCCGCGCTTGAATCTCACCCAAATCCTTCACAGGTTAGAAAAGAACTTCCCGGAGAAAAATATACCCGAAAATACCAGTTTCTTCATATTCATGACCCAAACAATTTTAACCGAAACAAAACCCGTTACCATCCCTGTTTAACCCAGGAGAGGATACCCGATTAATTCCAGCGATTTAATCTCCCTTAAACACCTTCAGAAGTCGAACCCTAGTTTTTCCGGCGACTGAAACAAATTTTCCCCAATTATCCAGCCAACTCTAGACGAAACATACACTTGTAACAACCCTGTTTAGTTAAGATTAACAATCCCATAAAGTTTCAGCCATTGATTCCTTCTAAAACACTGCCAAAATACGAACCCTAATCTCCATTTGTTGATGAACACAATTTCCTTAAAAACCAGAATTCAAACGGAGAAGATGACTGCCCCTTATCGAATCCGGGAGTGCGAATAGCAATTAGGGTGCCCCTTAGTAATTGGGTGCCCCTTATCCAAAACTGAGAGTCCGAATAACATGTGTCCTCCGGGGTACAAAAACCACTTTTCGAGCAACTTTCTCCATAAGAGCTTATTTCACAAAAACACCTACAAACAAGTTTATTAGTGATAAAATGAGTCCCAGCTAATGTATTTATGGGTGAAAATGCGTTGCACTTTCGTGCTCATCACTCCGGTGTTAGAAAAGAAAACATGGTAGTTTCGCCATATCCTCGTGATGGAAACATCGAAAGAATCCTGATCACTTCTTTTTCTTTTTCTTTTTACCATTGCTAGGGTGAAATAGAGTGACTGGGATAAAAAAAAAAAAAAAAAAAGAGACTAGACCACTAGACCAACCGGAATAAATACAATAAAGTCGACCACTGGTACCCTTGTATATGCCAGCTGAGTTGACCTAGAGTTAGGATTATCGACCACTGGTTCCCTTGTATATGCCAGTGTGTTGATATTAGTCCGCATCAAAGTATCTCGAGTCCATTAGGATAGGTTTACCTTAGTCAACATCATCCACATTTTTCTCTACATCCATCTTCTTAATCTATCCATGTGATTGGTTGACTCCGGTACATGATGTCCAGGAACTATCTGAGTAGAGCTCTGTCACTTTATATGAATTTTAGTATGCTTGAGTGCAAACTCGTGTACAACAATTGGAATTTCGCATCAGGGTACTTCCCCCGTAGTCAATAAGTATGCCAACCAAGGAGATTCTTTAGTGCCTTCCAAGGTTCTGCGTAGATAGCTAGGGTCTGGAGTAAAGGTTTTGTGGGTACACCTCAGTAAACCCTCCGGAGACAACACTCCGCCACTAGGGCCACCTAGCGGTTTAACGGCTTGTTGCACGTGCTAAGTGTAGTCATTTTATTTTCTAGATTAAATTTGCTCGGGACTAGCAAATAATAAGTTTGGGGGTATTTGATAGACACATTTTTGTGTCTAATTTGTCCCCATTGTCTCTATTGTTAGTCTCGATTTTTGTACTAATATTGTGTTTTTTTATGTATTTTTAGGTATTTTTGGAAATAAACTTTGTTGGAAAATTCGGCTCGAAAAGTTAATTTTGACACCCGGAGGACACGTGTTATTCGGACTCTTACTATTGGTTAAGGGGCACTCAAATGATAAGGGGTGCCTTCCTGCTATTCGCACCCTTTTGATTGTTGGATAAGGGGAAACCCTTTCTTCTTCGTTTGAAAACAGATTTTGGCGGGAATTTTTGTTCTTTACCGGCAGAATTAGGGTTGGAATTTTGGACGGGATTGAAGGAGACTCAAAGGCTGGTAATTGTTGGGAAGACTTGACTAGTCTTAACAGGCAGGGTATGGTTGATTTTGTCAGCTAAAATTGGCTAGATACTCGGTGAGAAGAAAACAGAGGACGTGAGATATTCACGAGTTTGCACGAGATATTCATGGGATTTCCTATGCGTATTAGAGGATAGGGTGTATCTTAACAGAGTTTTACTCCAACCGGGAGTGTGTCAACACCAGGAAATGCGTGAAGGGTTAAATCAGGGAAGAAAATATTCCCGAAAATATTTTCTTTAACACCGAGTAATGGAGGATTATTGTGGGTTAATGAGCGAGATTTATTGGTGCTGTTCGGTATAAATAGGTTCCTGGGGTCTCATTGAGGGGAGACGGAGAGATTAGGGAGAGTTAAGAACATTACAGAGCGAGAAAATCAAGTTGCAGGATACACCATTTTCTGCTGCTGCTGAAGAACACGAAGAAAAAAAGACTACCAGAGGCAGTCGTTCATTCTTTGAAGAACATAAGACGCACAAGGAGCAGTCGTATTTGCTACAGTGACAACGACAGTTCATTCATATCGTACTTTGTAACAGTTCGGTTTGTAACAAATATAATTGTTACAAACCTGGTTTTTAATAGTTTTTCTCCATTTCATCATTTGTAAACCTCCTTTGAGCAATAAAATTGAATTTTGGGCGTGTTTCCAACATGATGAGCGGCTAATTCTCTCACAACCAAGGCAATGAGGAAGCTATTTACGCATGAATAATTGGTAATTATTTATTTTCTCTAATTTATAATCAATCACTGCTTTTGCAGAGTTTTTAATTGTTTGCAAAATTTTCTTTATTAGTTGTGATTCAATTAGATAGGTTATGCTTTGTTTAGATAATCTATGCTTAGGGGATACAATTAAGTTTTGAGAATTTGTCAGATTATATGTGAATTAAGAAATAAAAGACTTAAAGATAATTAGAGTTTTGGCTTATTTACCATAATCTATTCATGTGTAATAGTGGAATCAGTGTCTTGGTTATTCCTAATATCTTGAAATCAAATTTTGAGTTAAGTTTTCTTTATTTTTAAGTTTTATTAAGTCTAAAATCTATTGCTTTCACAAGTCTCAACGAACCTTTTACTACAACTTTCAAAATCACACCAGTATTCAATTAGACTCGCAGGTTTCTATTTTCTTGAGTAAGTATTGAATTGAGAAAGAGAGATATAACACTTTGATATACTTTTATTAAGATTGAGTCTGACTGTCTAGTTGATTCTCTTAAAAGTATATTGGAGTTAGTCCATACAGATTGCTAATCGAAATATTGGGTGTGGTTGTTGTACCCCAGTTTTTTCACATACTGTCGTTCATGACCGAACTCGGTTGAAATCAGTACGCATGCGGGTACGCATACTATAGTTCTCGGACTTCAACAATTGAATCAGTACGCATACGGGTATGCATACTAAATTCTCGGACTTGAAATACACTTGCAACAATTAGCATACAAGTACGCATACTGTGCTATATCCAATCAATGGTTAATTGTTCTAAACTCCCATTTCAATCATTAAAACATTATTAGAAGACGAGAATAGATGTTTCACACAAACTATTAGCTTCAAAGCAATTTTCAAGTGATCAAATGATCAATACGAAATATTCCGAGTCTACATCAAATGACTGTCTCACACAAATCATATAAGATGTTACCAGGCAATTTTCACATGATCATCTTTTGACTTTCGTCAAGAATAAAAGATGAACTTCGTTAAAGCGAAAGCTTACCAACACATATTTCGAGAAATATGTAAGCGAGTCAAACTCAGCTCGAAATATCAACTGTGTATAATTTAAAGTCTATATAGCTATACGACTTTGTCTCAATATGAGATAGAATAGAAATAGACTTCTGAGTGATAGATGAGTTCAAGTCTCCACATAACTTTTGTTGATGAAGTTCCACAAGATCCCCTAAGTAGTTCTTCGTCTTCAATCGATGAACGCCGTGAAGTCTAAATCTCAACTACACAGTCTATCCTAATTCGAGACATAGCTATAAGTAGACTAAAAATCAAGACTTATAGTTTTGACAACTAAACTTGACACACAAGCTTGAGATAGCAATCTTGCGAGTTCGACCGAGCAGTGCTCCAACAATCTCCTTCTTTGTCAATTTTAGTGACAAAACTATCAATACATACGGATTACAAAATAAATAGAACTTTGTAGCTTCTCATCCAAATACTTGATTTCCTTGGTTCATCAACATTACTCGAAATCTTCGTCACTTCCAAGTACTCCAGTAATTTTGAACGTGTTCAACTCAGCATCATAGTTGTTGAAGATCCGTAGCTATAACAATAAGAATACAAATGAAGAACAACTATTTTCAATCATTGTTATACAGTGTCATAGTATTATTACACAACATCAAAGTTCAATTGTATCACACCTTTGACAATAATACTATGGTGATATGTATCACTCCCCCTTAGTCAATACTTTATCTCACAATGAAAACCACTCCCCCTTACATAATGATACGTAAACCATATGTATTTGTAGTGTGAACTACACAATAATTCTCCCCCTTTTTGTTAATATAAATTGGCAAAGGTATGAAAACTAGCGGGATCATAATGAAATTCTCAAAGGGATACTTCATGACTAAAAGAGAACATATCAACTTTGTTTCGATGATTTCACATAGTCGAAACTTAGTGTATTCATCAAGGAGTTTATAAAGATACAAGATAACTCCTACAATATTCCACAGACGCACTCCCCACAAAGATTTGGAAAATAAGCACAAGTTCAATTAAGAACTCTTCCCGATAAAATGTCATTCCCGAAAGAACAACAAGAGCGACCTTACTTTTACAAGAAAATAAGGATTTCTTTGGACATTAACAAATTACATGAAACATGAATTTGTATCCAGAAAACTTAATTAAATTAACCACAAGAGAACCATGATTAATTTAATCGGAAATGCTCAACATAAGAAAACTTACGGAGCCGTACAATACTTTCACATATAAGTGGATCAGGGAAAGATCAATACTGCAGAATATTTGATTGTGAATCTAAACTTAACTGCTTTTGTAGTTATTTGATAGATTGATTTAACCACGCAAAGGAGTTTATTAGATTAAACGGAAGAGCCTTTGCATATGACTTGCAATATCTTTATCTTGAAAGAATCAAAAGAGTTGTTACCAAACAGATTTGTTTTTCCTTTACTGTTTGGAATACGATCCAAAGGAATTTTTCCAGTGCGTGTACTCATCGAAGTCGAAAGCGTAGGGATACTGAGGAAACTAAGTGAACTAGGGGTAGTTGCTTGGTCTCAACTATACGAAGTTGATGTAGATTTTTTTATAGCGGCTTAATTCTGAGAGTATTCAATTCTGGACTAGGTTCCAGGGTTTTTCTGCACTTGCAGTTTCCTCGTTAAAAAAATCTTGTTGTGTCTTTTACTTCTCTATTTCCGCAATTATAATTTTTTATTATAATTAAAAGTAAAATACACAAACGTTAACTACGCATTACTTGATAGTGATCCTATAGAGCTTGGTTAAGTCCGAACCTATTATCAAGTAACATACTTCGTTGTCGTGTTGTCTTGATCTTGTATCCATAGTCAATCACACAAGTTATCTTGTTGTTGTATTGTCTCGATCTCATATCCATATACAATCGCACGAAGTGTGAACCGATTAGCTGTATTGTCTCGACTATGTCCATAGACGATCACTTTTGATAGAGGACTTATAGGTTGAAACAAAAAGATTATGGTATATTTGGGTACCCTCGTCTTTTCAAGTAATAACTCTCCTCATTTCAACCAAAACAAATGACAAGGAATGAGAGAGTTGTTGGAAACCAATCTAATGGAGTTTTAGGGTACCGCAATAAAGTCAAGAGATTGATTTTTGACGACGTTAACAAATGCAAATTCTCTTGAATTAAATCAAAATTGGATCAAGATTAAAGGGCTTCCATTTTAATTGTGGTCCAAGAATTTTTTTGATATACAGAAAGTTAGAGATCATTATTTCAATGATATGGACAAGAATTCAAAATACTTCTACATCAGGGACAACAAAAGAAGATCACGTAATAAAATTGATTCTCTTGTCTCACCAGATGGTACTTTGGTGTTCAGATAAATATTCTCTAGATGGTCTTCTTAGCAATTATTTTCAAAAAATTATGACTACATCAAACCCACCAGACAACTATTATTTTCTTTGGCATATTCCTTCTCTTATTACAGAAGAAGACTGAAAAAGCGAGGGTCTAACAACCACACCTAATATTTCGTTCGACAATCTGAATAGACAAACTCCAATATACTTTTAAGAAAATCAACTAGACAGTCATAATCAATCTAGAGAAAAGTATACCAAAGAGTTTATATCTCAATTTCTCAATTCAATCTGCAATCAGCCAATAGGAATTTGGGAGCCTGATTGAATAATATAAATAACTTGAACGGTACCAAAGACCAATGTTCAAGTGTCAATCAATTTATATCAACAACCAAAGGTTGGATTATCTAATTGATTGATCTCAGCACACAACCTGTGATATTTATATTATATAACAAAATATAATGCGGAAAAGAAATAACACAGACACCAGATTTTTTTTAACGAGGAAAACCGCAAATGCAGAAAAACCCCGGGACCTGGTCCATCTTTGAACACCACACTGTATTAAGCCGCGCTACAGAAACTAGCCTACTACCAATGAACTTCGGACTGGAATGTAGTTGAGCCCTAATCAATCTCACACTGATCAAGGTACAATTGTGCTCCTTACGTCTCTGAACCCCAGCAGGATTCTACGCACTTGATTCCCTTAGCTGATCTCACCCACAACCAAGAGTTGCTACGACCCAAAGTCGAAGACTTGATAAACAAATATGTCTCACACAGAAAAGTCTATTGGAATAGATAAATCTGTCTCCCACAGAAATACCTATGAGTTTTTGATAGGGTGTAGAATACATCTTATTTATTATCTATTGGATGTGTGTTTTGAGTTTTATAGCTACTTTGGAGTCGCACGGAGGAAAAGAAGAATAAATCACCCAATTTGAGTAAAAAGGGGCAAGTTGTCATTTCCTAGGCAAATACTATTTGGAGCCTAGCCAAGGTTAAGGGGCAACTCTATTTGGAGAAGCACTAAAGGCAGACTAGATGAGGTTAAAGGGAGCTACCATCTGGGTGGTTCTTTTACATTTGGGCGTCTGAATCCGCCCCCATTTATAACCTAACCCTAAAATCGAGATTTACATCTCATTCATTTGCACCTGAAATAAAGAAAGTCAAGAGGATGTAATGATGTTTGCAGTGGATTTTGAAGTTCAGAAAAACGGATGAAGAGGATGTATTTGCAGCTCAAATTACAGAGGAATTGAGAGAAGAAAAGGGGATATCTGTGAAGATTAAAGCCACAGGAAGAGAAAAATGATGGTCTGATGGATGATGTGAATTGAGAAGACCCTGTTGATATTGGAAGGAATCAGTGGGTTTGATGCAGATATGAAATTGGGTAAAGATTGATATGGATTTGTGGTGATTGACGAAGATTAAAGGCTGAATTCGAAGTCAAGAAAAATACACAGAGCAGATGGGGTTTGTGTTGATTTCTGTTGAATCGAGATTGATGAACAGAGATGAATAAGACATGGGTTTTGCTGAGTGTTGAGGTGCGTATGAATCTGACATGGGTTTGTCGTTGTGAGAAGATGAATTTGCCGCTGCCATTGAACAGAGATAAACAAGACAATGATGGTGCTATTGAGATTGATGTTTCGATTGAAGTTCCTGCTACTCATGAATCAAGAATAGGTTCAGTTTTGAAAAGGGTTATAGATGAATATTTTAGGAGATGAATGTATGATAAATTGTGTGCAGGAATTGAAGAAAATAATGGCCTGAAATTGGCCGGGAAAATCCCAGAAAACACCCAAGAATCTGTCGGATTTTAATGCCGACGATTCGACTCTTACCGACCGATGACCGATCCAACTCAGCTGAGTAAGACCAGTTAGCCGAGTAAGATGCTGACTCGGTGTCTGACTTCTATTTCCTGGACCCGGTTGACTAACTGAGACTGTTAGTTTTGACAGTTAACTATAACAACATCTGTGACGGAATATTCTGTCATCAGATATGAATATACCAGTGACCGGCGGTGGCTTTTGAGGCCGATTTTCGGCAATCCAACTTGTGCAGAATTTTGTGAAGAATATTCTAGACTCATGGGTGTGAATACTTGGGTTTGGAATTGGATGAAGAATTGAGCTTGAACTTGGAAAGTGAAGATGGAAGATTTGAGAAAGACAAGGACTTGGAAAGAAGACTTACAAAGGAAAAAGGATTTTATTCCTAAGAGGATTGCTAGGAAATTGAAGCCTATAAATAGAGAAGTTCTCTACTTTTCTCTATATATACTTTTTACACACCTTTGACACACACAACACTTGTGTTTTTGCTTGCTTTTCAAAATTCTTATTTTAATTATTTGTGTGAACTTAAAAAAATCTCTTTTTAATTATTTGTGTGAATTTCAAAAACATGAGTAGCTAATTTCTTATTGATTGAGGATGAATTCCTAGTTCTTGACATGATTTGAGTTTTTTTTTTTAAATATACTTTGAAGTTTTCACATGATTATCGTTTGTTTTTACTAATAGGAATGTTTATACATTCATGGTTGGTTGATAGGTCGTTTAGGTGCGCAACTAATTTGATCTGTTAATTGATCTAAAGCTATGAAAGTTAGGGGATAAGTAATCGTTTCTTGACTCTTTACACAAGTAGAAAACACGAGACCTTGCGGAGGGATTCCGTGGAGAAATTGTGTATGAAAACAACGTTAGCAAGTAGACCTTGATCTAAGAGTCTAACTACTAATATCAACCTAATAAGTTCATAAATCTTAAAGCGTTTATTTAAATTACATCTTGAGTGATTTACTACTAGGTGGTTTGGTAAATAGAATCCGGTAGTCGAGAACTTTTGTATCCGGTGATACAAGGAATTTAGGGGTTTAGCACTGATCTAGCTGCTTTACCTACGATTGGTGATAATCTGTGACTACTAACATGTGGATGAAAAACATAACTTGAATCATTGTTTTGCAACGAAGAAGGATTCCTTGATCTTGTCTCTCTTATTGATTTCAACTTTATCTTTGAATTGCTTTGTTTATTTTCTTTTGCTTTATAAAACAAACCCCCCTTTTTTTGACAATTAAACAACTAAAAACTCTTGCTCCTCGTGGGAACGAACTTAACTACCACTATATCACTTGTTAATTAGGTGGAAAAATATTCACTAATTTGTTGTGGTTACGACACACATCAAATTTTGGCGCCGCTGCCGGGGAGCAGCGGACGATTTTAGTTGTTTTTATTTTTCTTTTTGCTTTATTCTTGCTTTGTTAGATTCTATATCGTATCTAACTTAGTTTTTGAGAATCTTGTTTCAGGTCTTTAGTGAATGCTTAAAGAGGGTAGACCGAGTCCAATACGTCTTCGATCCGGCACTCAACTAAAAAGGACTTCATTCGTGCGGTTAACACTCCGCTTCCTCCTTCTTCATCAAGTGAGTTCACAGATTCGAACATAGAAGAAGAAGCAATGGCTGATCGTACACTCAAGGACCTAGCTTCTCACAAGCTCGACACACAACAATGGTGTATCCAAACTAACTCAACCTTCGAGATCAAGCCGGGGTTGATTAGAGAGTTACCAAAGTTTCATGGCATGGTGAATGAAGACCCAAACAAACATCTTATGGACTTCTATACCATAGTTATGGCCATGCTTCCACCGGAGACTAATGCGGATGGATCAATGTTGAAAGCTTTCCCGTTCTCTTTGGTGGGTAATGCTAAGAAATGGTTGTATTATTTGCCTTCCGGGAGTATCACAACATGGAATGGGATGAAGAAACTTTTCCTCGAGAGATATTTTCCCGCATCAAAAGCTACTCAAATTCGCAAGGAGATTTGTGGGATGAAGCAACATGTAGGAGAGTCGTTGTATGAATGTTGGGAGCGATACAAGAGATTGTTGGCAAGCTGTCCATACCATCAATTCAGTGATGTTATGATACTCCAATACTTATACGAAGCTCTCCAACCAAGTGATAGATCTCTTCTTGACGCCTCGGGTGGTGGTGCACTAATGAACAAGACGGTGGCCCAAGCTACCGAGTTAATTGAAAGTATGGCTGCGAACTCACAACAATTCTACACAAGAGGTGAACCAATGGTTAGGTCGGTGCATGAAGTTAGTGATTTATCATCACACGTTTATCAAAGTATGGGAAGCATAGAGAGGGTAGTGCAACGAATGGCCGCGGTAATTATTCCGGATGATGAGACCGAACAATTAAATGTGTTATATCCAAATCAAAGGCCAAGGTACAATCCATACTCCAATACTTACAATCCCGGTTGGAAGGATCATCCTAACTTTAGTTATGCAAACAAGCAAGCGGCGACTCCTAATCCATATGTGCAACAAGGTAGATTCCAACAATCACTCTTCCAAACTCAATAACAATTCCAACCACAACAAGTCAAGGAGTAAGATTCTTCGAGTGATGACAAGTTCAACGTGATAATGCAAAGTATGCAAGGTCTCACTTCTATGTTACAACAAAACCAACAAAAGACCGATTCGGCAATCAAGGCTTTGGATCAAAAGACCGGTTCATCAATCAAGGATTTACAAACTCAAATGGGACAATTGGCGACCTATATGAACTTAATGAAAGCTCAAGCATCCACAAAGCTTCCTTCACAACCATTTGTGAACCCAAGAGAGAATGTTAATGTGGTTATTTTAAGAAGTGGAAGACAAGTGGAGAGTCCAAGTCATCATGAAGAAGCTAGTGAAGGGGTAGTAAAAGACAAAGAGGAAGTCACACCAAAGGAGAATTCAACACCAACCGACCAATCCAAGGAACCGGTTCCTACTTTCATTACTCCACCTCCTTTTCCTAGTCGTTTTGCTAAGTCCAAGAAAGAAGCTCAAGACAAGGCACTCATGGATATCTTCAAGAAGATCGAAATCAACATCCCATTCATCGAGGCCATCAAGACAATGCCAAGGTATGTTAAGTTCATGAAGGAATTATGCACAAAGAAGGATAGGTTGCTTGATAATGAAATTACTAAAGTTGGCGAGAGTGCGTCGGCTATGCTATTGAAGAAGATGCCTACAAAGTGTACGGATCCCGGTGGTTTCACGGTGCTAATTACTATTGGTACTAAAAGGTTTGAACATGCTTTACTTGACTTGGGAGCTTCCATTAGTGTCATGTCGGCCGATATATATGACTCCTTGAATCTTGGACCTTTGAAAGAGACAAGAGTTATTATCCAATTAGCAACCAAGTCTAACATATATCCTAAGGGACTTGTAGAAGACGTGCTAGTGCAAGTGAATGAGCTAATTTTTCCGGTTGATTTCTTCGTGGTGGATATGGACAAAAATGAGAACCGGTTGTCTACTTCTTTACTCTTTTGGGAGGCCATTTATAAAGACCACAAAGACGAAGATTGATGTTGATAAGGGTACACTCACTATGGAATTCGACAAGGAAATAATACACTTTAACATATTTGAAGCTATGCGCTACCCAAGTGATGTGCATTCCGTTTACTCCATAGACGTGGTTAGTTCATTAGCGCAACAAATGGTGGAATTGAGTCAAGAGGACGAACTTGATGTGGTGTTGCAAAAGAGCATTGCATTGGACATCCACGGCTTGTCTAACATGGATGTTGAAATCTTCAAGGAATTGGTGGAGATGTGTGTTGCCTTGACGGCATTACAAGAAGCTAAAAAGGGTAATGTCTCATATATTTCTTTACCTGTGAATGATGAAATATTTGTACCATCTATTGTAAAGGCGCCCAAGCTAGAATTGAAGCCACTTACGGACCATTTGAAGTATGCTTTCTTGGGAGATGGAGATGAGCTTCCGGTGATTATTGCAAAGAAACTCACACAGGTACAAGAAGACCGTTTACTTAGAGTCTTGAAAGAGCACAAAACGGCTATTGGGTGGACAATTGCGGACATCAAAGGCATTAGTCCATCCATGTGCATGCATAGGATTCTAATGGAAGAGAACATGAAGCCGGTATGTGATGCTCAACGTAGGCTTAATCCTCCTATGATGGAGGTTGTGAAGAAAGAGATACTCAAATTGCTAAGTGTGGGGGTAATCTACCCAATTTCCGAAAGCAAGTGGGTTAGTCCGGTACAAGTGGTACCAAAGAAGTCCGGAGTCACGGTTGTTAGAAATCAAGACGATGAACTTGTTCCTACAAGAGTTCAAACCGGTTGGAGAGTGTGCATTGACTATAGAAAGCTTAATTTCGCAACCCGAAAGGATCACTTTCCTTTACCTTTCATTGATCAAATGTTGGAGCGGTTAGCGGGTCATTCTCATTATTGTTTCTTGGATGGTTATTCGGGATACAACCAAATTTTTATTGCACCGGAGGACCAAGAGAAGACCACTTTCACTTGTCCGTTTGGAACATTTGCATATAGACGGATGCCATTTGGCCTTTGCAATGCACCTGCTACTTTTCAAAGATGCATGGTACGTATATTCTCGGATTATGTAGAGCGCATCATTGAGGTATTTATGGATGACTTTAGTGTTTATGGCAATTCTTTTGATAGTTGTTTAGACAACCTTGAACTAGTTCTTAAACGATCCATAGACACAAACCTTGTCCTCAATTTGGATAAATGTCACTTTATGGTAAACCATGGTATAGTACTTGGTCACATTGTGTCCTCTCGAGGGCTCGAAGTGGACAAGTCAAAGATAGATTTAATAAGAAACTTACAATATCCCACTTCGGTGAGGGAGATCCGTTCATTTCTTGGCCATGAAGGATTCTATAGGCGGTTTATCAAGGATTTATCCAAAATCTCCATGCCGATGTGCAAGTTATTACAAAAGGAGGTACCTTTTGACTTCAACAAGGAATGCAGGTATGCCTTTGACAAATTTAAGGCAATATTGACAAGTGCACCAATTATCAAATCACCGGATTGGAGTCTTCCATTTGAATTAATGTGTGATGCTAGTGATTATGCGGTTGGAGACGTTTTGGGTCAAAGAGTGGACAAGTTGTCCCATGTTATCTATTATGCATCTAGGACCCTTAATGATGCACAAATCAACTATTCTACCACGGAGAAGGAGTTATTTGCTATAGTTTTTGCATTGGAAAAATTTCGATCATACTTGGTGGGCACAAAGGTTATTGTGTATTCCGATCATGCCGCACTAAGACACTTAATAAAGAAGAAAGAAGCTAAGCCAAGACTAATCCAGTGGATCATATTGCTACAAGAGTTCGACATAGAAATCCGAGACAAGAGAGGTGTGGAGAATACCGTTGCGGATCATCTTAGTAGACTTGTTATATCTCATGAAGAACTTTCATTACAAGATCGCTTTCCGGACGAACAACTTTTCTCCATGGAAGAATCAACACCTTGGTACGCGGATATAGTGAATTACTTGGTGACAAGGAAGGTACCTAATACCATGTCCAACTTCCAAAATATGAAACTTAAGAAGATAGCTAAGCAATATGTGTGGGATGAACCATACTTATGGAAATATGGCATTGACCAAATAATACGAAGGTGCGTACCTAACTCAGAATTTCAATCCATTCTCTCTTTTTGTCACACTCTTGCTTGTGGTGGCCATTTTGGTGCTAAATGTTTCGCTCTCAAAGTTCTCGAGAGTGGATTTTATTGGCCCACCTTGTTTGAAGATTCATATGTTTTTTGTAAATCGTGTGATAGATGTCAACGAACGGGCAATCTAGTTGCTCGGAATCAAATGCCACTCACACCAATTCTCGCCGTTGAGATTTTTGATGTGTGGGGTATCGATTTTATGGGCCCTTTTGTCAATTTGAATGGAGACTTTTATATACTTCTTGCCGTAGATTATGTTTCGAAATGGGTGGATGCTAGAGCCACCAAAACTAATGATTCTCAAGTTGTTTGTGATTTTGTAAGAGAAAACATATTCACTAGGCATGTTACACCAAGAGTGGTGATAAGCGATGGAGGCTCACATTTCAAGAAGGCTTTCCACGCTCTCCTCAAGAAGTAAAACATAACACACAAAATTGGTACGCCTTACCATCCACAAACTAGTGGACAAGCGGAAATTTCAAATCGTGAGATCAAGTCCATTCTTGAGAAAATGGTGAATACAACAAGGAAAGATTGGAGCTTTAAGCTCAATGATGCACTTTGGGCGTATAGAACGTCGTATAAGACACCGATTGGTATGTCTCCATATCGGTTGGTTTATGGCAAGGCTTGTCATCTTCCGGTTGAACTCGAACATAAGGATTATTAGGCGATAAAGAAGTGCAACATTGAGTATGATGAAGCGGGGAAGCAAAGGAAGTTACAACTAAATGAGCTATAGGAGATAGTAATGATGCTTACGAGAGTGCCCGTATTTACAAGGAAAAGACCAAGCTTTTTCATGACAAGATGATTTTCCGTAAAAGCTTCATAGTGGGACAAAAAGTCCTTTTATATCATTCTCGCCTTAAACTATTTTCTGGAAAGTTAAGGTCTCGTTGGATTGGACCATATGTTGTTACTAATGTTTTTCCTTATGGTGCAGTTGAAATTACTAGTCTTAGAGACAACTCAGTTTCCAAGGTCAACGGCCATAGATTGAAGCCATACTATGAGAACATCGCTTATGTGAATTTGGATGAACTTTCATTTGGAGATTTACTCCCTCTGGGGGAGTAATGTGCAGCAAGATCTAAGTCGGGCCGTCGACTTTAAAACAAACGCTTCATGGGAGGCAACCCATAGGTTTTGTATTTCTTATCCTTTTGCTTTTTGTTATTTCTTTTTCTTGTTCCATATCATGTTAGGATTTACCACCTTGACTTTACTAGGACGATTCAATTACATTGAGGACAATGTAAGGTTTAAGTGTGGGGGAGTGGTTAAGCATATATTAAAAAAAATTTACTTAAAACCTCCAACTTGTAGAGATTTTAGAGTCACTAGCATACTTCTAGGTATGTTTACATAGAGATTCTGACCGACATAACTGAACTTGGAAGTGTTAGGGAACTACGTTCGGATTTCTTACTTATTAGAGTGTTAAATAATGGATTTAATCATGCCGGTGATGCAAATTAGGAGCAGAGGGAATGCATTATTAGAGTTGATGATCAATCATTAGTGGAGACTACCCATTTTTTATATCATGTGAGGCACCGACCAAATATTCTTTGTAGCTGACTAAAGAGCTTTCTTTTGAGTGTGTGTCACCGTACGTTAATTTCGGGTAGAATGGTGAGCTACCCAACCACCCACCAATAGAAGGACTACTCTTTGATCTCTTGAGTGCTAATTTTGTCAATCATGAGGGTGACGTCTATAGATGAAAGCCTCCTTCTTGTAGTTCGATTTGCAGTTAGCACCATTCTCTCCACAACAACGGGTCTATAGAAACACCATCATCATCAATAAGGAGTGACATAAAAATCTACAAGGAAAGTTGAACACGTTCAAGGTTTACAAGCAACGGAACGAGAAAAAGAGCAAATTTCAAATTCAAGTAAAGCAACATACAAAGAGCATATTTTTACATATATGTTGAGGACTTACAATACAATGAGGTAATTCTATATCCAAGTATGAAGACTTATTTACGAGAGCAAAGAGAATCAAAAGGTGAGAATTGTTGAAGTTTATGATTTCGAGACGATACAAGTTGTGAAGAATCAAGCGGTAAAATACTTCTCCCACGGCCACAGTTTGTTTTATTTTCACTTTGTTTTGTATTTTATTTCTCTTGTCTTCATATAAATCAAAAAAAAAATGAAAAAAAGAAAAAAAAAAGGACAAGAGAAATATTTTTTTTGTTTTTATTTATTTAATAAGCCGTAGGGAAGGAAGTTTCAAGCGACAATAATTTAAGGTAAAAGGTTACAAATTGTCAAGGATCAACGAAGTTCGAGAGTTTATCATCAAAAGTTGAAGCCGAAGACGAAGACCAAGAAAATAAATACGAGGAGCGGAAGACGTTTCTATTGGATGCCGTTAGAGTGGTGTTATCATAATTGGCGATCGGATGTGAAGGTGAGTAAGTAATCTCATCCTCGATAATAGTGGTTGATTTCCTTTCTTAGAGATCGTCAGAAAAATGGTTTTTCAAAATATTAAAAGATGTGGGTTTTTAAAATATTTCGGAAGTTGTCCTTCCCACCATTCAACGTGTTGCAGGATTTCTCTCTTCATTCCTACCTGCACACATGTGGGAACCATCAAAGTACGTCTTTTGAGTGTAATTTCATAAAATCCTTTTTGGTGAGGCAGAAGTCGAGGCGAAATGCTTATTGATCGTTCTCAAACACGCGTTCTCTCATTATGGTGTGGTTATTTCTCACTCAACATTTAAGAATGAGAATATGTTCTTTAGTATTTCTAACTTCTTATTACTAGCATGCAGAAACTGTATGTCCTCATAGCTCTTTGGATGCTTGGGACGCTGGAAAGCTTTGAAGTTGTAAGTTTTAGTTTGATTTGCTCGAGGACTAGCAAAGTCTAAGTGTGGGGGAATTTGATAGGGTGTAGAATACATCTTATTTATTATCTATTGGTTATGCTTTCTTTGTTATTTTTCTTGTAAATTACCTATTTTATGTGTGTTTTGAGTTTTATAGCTACTTTGGAGTCGCACGGAGGAAAAGAAGAAGAAATCACCCAATTTGAGTAAAAAGGGGCAAGTTGTCATTTCCTAGGCAAATACTATTTGGATCCCAGCCAAGGTTAAGGGGCAACTCTATTTGGAGAAGCACTAAAGGCAGACTAGATGAGGTTAAAGGGAGCTACCATCTGGGTGGTTCTTTTACATTTGGGCGTCTGAATCCGCCCCCATTTATAACCTAACCCTAAAATCGAGATTTACATCTCATTCATTTGCACCTGAAATAAAGAAAGTGAAGAAACAACTGTTGTTGCTGCTGTAAATTCGAGAGACCAAATCGAGAAGAGCTGTGAATATTAATGATGTTTGCAGTGGATTTTGAAGTTCAGAAAAACGGATGAAGAGGATGTATTTGCTGCTCAAATTACAGAGGAATTGAGAGAAGAAAAGGGGATATCTGTGAAGATTTAAGCCACAGGAAGAGAAAAATGATGGTCTGATGGATGATGTGAATTGAGAAGACCCTGTTGATGTTGGAAGGAATCAGTGGGTTTGATGCAGATCTGAAATTGGGTAAAGATTGATATGGATTTGTGGTGATTGACGAAGATTAAAGGCTAAGTTCGAAGTCAAGAAAAATACACAGAGCAGATGGGGTTTGTGTTGATTTCTGTTGAATCGAGATTGATGAACAGAGATGAATAAGACATGGGTTTTGCTGAGTGTTGAGGTGCGTATGAATCTGAGATGGGTTTGTTACTATGAGAAGATGAAGATGCCGCTGCCATTGAACAGAGATGAACAAGACAATGATGGTGCTATTGAGATTGAAGTTCCTGCTACTCATGAATCAAGAATAGGTTCAGTTTTGAAAAGGGTTATAGATGAATGTTTTAGGAGATGAATGTATGATAAATTGTGTGCAGGAATTGAAGATAATAATGGCCTGAAATTGGCCGGGGAAATCCCAGAAAACACCCGAGACTCTGTCGGATTTTAATGCCGACGATTCGACTCTTACCGGCCGATGACCGATCCAACTCAGCTGAGTAAGACCGGTTAGCTGAGTAATATGCTGACTCGGTGTCTGACTTATCTTTCCTTGACCCGGTTGACTAACTAAGACTGTTAGTTTTGACAGTTAACTATAACAGCATCTGTGAAGGAATATTCTGTCATCAGATTCATATACCAGTGACCGGCGGTGGCTTTCCAGGACGATTTCCGGCGATCCAACTTGTGCAGAATTTTGTGAAGAATATTCTAGACTCATGGGTGTGAAGACTTGGGTTTGGAACTGGATGGAGAATTGAGCTTGAACTTGGAAAGTGAAGATGGAAGATTTGAGAAAGACAAGGACTTGGAAAGAAGACTTACAAAGGAAAAAGGATTCTATTCCTAAGAGGATTGTTAGGAAATTGAAGCCTATAAATAGAGAAGTTCTCTAATTTTCTCTATATATACTTTTTACACACCTTTGACACACACAACACTTGTGTTTTTGCTTGCTTTTCAAAATTCTTCTTTTAATTATTTGTGTGAACTTAAAAAATTCTCTTTTTAATTATTTGTGTGAATTTCAAAAACATGAGTAGCTAATTTTCTTATTGATTGAGGATGAATTCCTACTTCTTGACATGATTTGAATTTTGTTTTAAATCTACTTTGAAGTTTTCACATGATTATCGTTTGTTTTTAGTAATAGGAATGTTTATACATTCATGGTTGATTGATAGGTCGTTTAGGTGCGCAACTAATTTGATCTGTTAATTGATATATAGCTAGTGAAAGTTAGGGGATAAGTAATCGTTTCTTGACTCTTTACACAAGTAGATAACACGAGACCTTGTGGAGGGATTCCGTGGAGCAATTGTGTGTGAAAACAATGTTAGCAAGTAGACCTTGATCTAAGAGTCTAACTACTAATATCAACCTAATAAGTTCATAAATATTAAAGCGTTTATTTAAATTACATCTTGAGGTGGTTTGGTAAATAGAATCCGGTAGTCGAGAACTTATGTATCCGGTGATACAAGGGATTTAGGGGTTTAACACTGATCTAGCTGCTTTACCTACGGTTGGTGATAATCTGTGACTAATAACATGTGGATGAAAAACATAACTTGAATCATTGGTTTGCAACGAAGAAGGATTCCTTGATCTTGTCTCTCTTATTGTTTTCAACTTTATCTTTGAATTGCTTTGTTTATCTTCTTTTGCTTTATAAAACAAACCCCCCTTTTTGTGACAATTAAACAACTAAAAACTCTTGCTCCTCGTGGGAATGAACTTAACTACCACTATATTACTTGTTAATTAGGTGGAAAAATATTCACTAATTTGTTGTGGTTACAACACACATCAGTTTTAATCCGTCTTTTGATAAATCAAGGTATACAGGAACCAATTGATAAACCAGACTTATATTCCCGAAGAACATCCTAGTATTATCAATCACCTCACAATAATCTTAATCGTATGGTAGCGAAACAAGATATTGTGGAATCACAAACGATGAGACGAAGATGTTTGTGACTACTTTTAATCTTACTTATCGGAGATAAATCTGAAGCAAATCTTAGCAAAGATAATACTCAATCACGATAGAAGAATTAAGATCAGAACACACAACTACAGAGAAAATAGTTGGGTTTGGCTTCACAATCCCAATGAAGTCTTCAAGTCGTTAACCTACAATGGTTTTAGGAAAAACCTAAGGTTAAAGGAGAATCGACTCTAGTACGCAACTAGTATCACACAGGAGGTGTGGGGATTAGGTTTCCCAGTTGCTAGAGTTATCCTTTATATAGTTTTCAAATCAGGGTTTGCTATCTAAGTTACCTTGGTAACAAAGCATTCAATATTCACCGTTAAATGAAAACCTGATTAGACTCAAGCTAATATCTTTCAACCGTTAAATAGAACTTAGCTTGTTATACACAAATGAAATGTACCCTCATTTAGGTTTGAGTAAACATACCTAAACGTGTACACTATGTTGGCTCAACAGTAGTTAACCGAGGTTAGCTATATTGAAAAAGCGGGAGTATAACAACCACACCCAATATTTCGTTTGGCAATCTGAATAGACAAACTCCAATATACTTTCAAGAGTTTTATATCTCTATCTCTCAATTCAATCTGCAATCAGCAAATAGGAATTTACGAGCCCGGTTGAATATAAGAGAAGTAACTTGAACGGTACCAAAGACCAATGTTCAAGGATCAATCAATTTCAATCAACAACCAAAGGTTGGATTTACCAATTGATCGATTCAACGCACAACATGTGATATTTCAATTATATAACAAAATATAATGCGGAAAAGAAATAACACAGACACCATAATTTTGTTAACGAGGAAAACCGCAAATGCAGAAAAACCCCGGGACCTAGTCCAACTTTAAATACCACACTGTATTAAGCCGCTACAGACACTATCCTACTACCAATGAACTTCGGACTGGAATGTAGTTGAACCCTAATCAATCTCACACTCATTCAAGGTACAGTTGCGCTCCTTACGGCTCTGATCCCAGCAGGATACTACGCACTTGATTCCCTTAGCTTATCTCACCCACAACCAAGAGTTGCTAAGACCCAAAGTCGAAGACTTGATAAATAAATCTGTCTCACACAGAAAAGCCTATTGGAATAGATAAATATGTCTCCCACAGAAATACTTATGAGTTTTGTTTCGTATTTTGATAAATCAAAGTGAACAGGAACCAATTGATAAACCGGACTTATATTCCCGAAGAACAGCCTAGTATTATCAATCACCTCACAATAATCTTAATCGTATGGTAGCGAAACAAGATATTGTGGAATCACAAACAATGAGACGAAGATTTTTGTGACTACTTTTAATCTTACCTATCGGAGATAAATCTCAAGCAAATATTAGCAAAGATAATACTCAATCACGATAGTAGAAGTAAGATCAGAATACACAACTACACGGTAAATAGTTGGGTCTGGCTTCACAATCCCAATGAAGTCTTTAAGTCGTTAACCTACAAGGTTTTGTGAAAAACCTAAGGTTAAAGGAGAATCAACTCTAGCTTATACAACTAGTATCACATAGGAGGTGTGGGGATTAATTTTCCCAGTTGCTAGAGTTCTCCTTTATATAGTTTTCAAATCAGGGTTTGCAATCTAAGTTACCTTGGTAACAAAACATTCAATATTCCCGTTAGATGAAAACCTGATTAGATTTAAGATAATATCTTTCAACCGTTAGATCGAACTTAGCTTGTTATACACAAATAAAATGTACCTTCATTTAGGTTTATGTAACCGTACCTAAACGTGTACACCATGTTGGCTCAGCAGTTAGGGCTGAACATGGTTTCGGTTTTCCGCTGGAACCGAACCAAACCAGACCAATTAGGAAGAACCAAACCGAACCATTTACTAGTGGATTGGTTACGGTGTAGAAAGTGGAAAACCGATAGTGTTGGTTTTGGTTTGGTTTGACCTCTAAAACCGAACCAAAAACCATTGAAAAACCGACTAATTTTTAAACTTAGTTTCTACATTTGATTTACAAGTATTAGATTCTACCCATTAATTTAGAGGATAAATTGAAACCCTAAATCTAATATTTCATTATGATACTCTCCCTCTTTCTCTTTCTCCTTCTCTCAGTCGCCTCCCTTCTCCACCCCCAACTACAGCTGCTGCTACTCGACTTTTTTCTTCCGGACTTCCTTCTTTTTTATTTGTCAATAACTAAATTAAGATATATTATATATCTTCTTTTGATCTCTAGATTTAGAGTAAGCTTTAACTATTCTTGATATTTTATTTATTTTATTTTTGTCTATAAATTTGTGTAAACCAATACTATCGGCAACTACGATTTTTTTATCTGTAAATTTGTGTATTTTTTTTTTTTTTTTGGTTTGACATAATTATTGGTTAACCAAAAACCACTGGGACAAACCGAAACCAACTGGAACCATTTGGAAACCGAACCAATAGTTAATGGATTGGTTTGGTTTAGATTTTTAGGAACCAATAGTATTGGTTTCGGTTTTGGTTTGGCTAGAAACCGAACCAAAACCGACCACGAACAGCCCTATCGGCAGTAGTTAACCTAGGTTAGCTATATGAACACTCTCATATCAACCTTATTTATCTTAACCATAACTAGTTCAAATGACTCAAATGAAACTAGTTAAAGAGTTGTTCAATTGCTACATTCTCATAGAAGTATACAAGAACACAATTAAAGAAAAATCAGTTTGATTCACTCGAATCAATTCATGAACATTATAGACACGGTTTGCAAAGAATGCATTCCTTAATATATAAATATATTAGTTTACCAACCGATTTTAGAACTTTAACCACTCAAGTATGCAAACGTGTACGCATACTTAAGTAGCCGGTCTGAGTATGGGTTCGCCAGTATGCGAACGGTTACGCATACTTAAGTACACTTCCAAAACCCAGCAGAAATTCCCGGACCTATACCTCACGCAAGTACGCGTACCGGTATGTGTACTTGGTACACGGAATTTCACAACTTCAAGTACGCATACGGGTATGCATACTTTAGTTCCGGTCATGGATCACATACATGCAAGAATGCACACTATGTTTATAATCCAATAATTCTAAACTCTATTTCAATCATTGAAACTTCCTTAGAGGATGACAATAGCCGTTTTTACATACTATTAGCATCAAAGCAATTTTCAAGTTATTGAAATAATCATAACGAAACATTCCAAGTATACATCAAATAATTGTATCACACAAACCATGTAAGATGTTACTCGGTAACTCGGCGATTTTCACATGATCATCTTTTGACTTTCGTCAAGAATATAAGATGAACTTGGTTGAAGCGAAATCTTACCAACACATATTTCGAGAAATATGTAAGAGAGTTAATCTCATCTCGAAATCTCAAATGTGTATAATCGAATACTATATAGTAATACGACTTTTGTCTCAATATATGAGATAGAGTAGAAATATACTTTCCAAGTGATAGATGAGTTTTAGTCTCCGCATACCTTTTGTTAATGAAGTTCCACAAGCTCTCCTTAGTATTTCTTCGTCTTCAATTGATGAACGCCCTGAAGTCTAATGCTCAACTACACAATCTATCATAGTACGAGACATCACTATAAGTAGACTAGAAATCAAGACTTATAGTTTTGATCACTAACATTGAAAAATAAGCTTGATATAGTAACGCTTGCGAGTTCGACCGAGCAGTGCGCTAACAATGAACACTCTCATCTCAACCTTATTCATCTTAACCACAACTAGCTCAAATGACTCAAATGAAACTAGTTATAGAGTTGTTCAATTGATATATTCTCATAGAAGTATACAAGAACATAATTGAAGCAAAATTGGTTTGATTCACTCGAATCAATTCATGAACATTATAGCCACGGTTTGCAAAGAATGCATTCCTTATTATATAAATGTATTAGTTCATGTCACAACCGATTTTAGAACTTTAACCACTCAAGTATGCAAACGTGTACGCATACTTAAGTAGCCGGACCAAGTTTGGTTTTCGTAAGTATCCGAACGGGTACGCACACCTCCAAACCCAGCAGAATTTTCCGGACCTAAATCTTACGCCAGTATGCGTACGGGTACGTATACTTAGGTTCCCGGACTTCTCAAACCAACATGTACGCATACGAGAATGCATGCTATGGTTCCCGGACATGGATCACATATATGCAAGAGTGCATAACATGTTTATAATCGAATGTTGGTTAAGTGTTCTAAACTCTAATTCAATCATTGAAACTTTCTTAGAGGATGACAATAACCGTTTTCACACACTATTAGCATCAAAGCAATTTTCAAGTTATTGAAATAATCATAACGAAATATTCCAAGTCTACACCAAATAATTTTATCACACAAACCATGTAAGATGTTACTCGGCGATTTTCACATGATCAACTTTTAACTTTCGTCAAGAATATAAGATGAACTTGGTTGAAGCGAAAGCTTACCAACACATATTTCGAGAAATATGTAAGCGAGTTAAACTTATCTCGAAATATCAAATGTGCATAGTAGAAAACTATATAGCACTACGACTTATGTATCAATATAGGAGACATAGTGAAAATAGACTTTCCAAGTGATAGATGAGTTTCAGTCTTCACATACCTTTTGTTGATGAAGTTCCACAAGCTCTCCTTAGTAGTTCTTCGTCTTCAATCGATGAACACCGTGAAGTCTAATGCTCAACTACACAATCTATCCTAGTCCGAGACATCTATAAGTAGACTAGAAATCAAGACTTATAGTTTGATAGCAACACTTGCGAGTTCGACCGAGCAGTGCTCTAACAATCTCCCCCTTTGTCAATTTTAGTGACAAAACTAT
The DNA here is from genome assembly GCA_023531295.1 of Papaver armeniacum. Classification (NCBI taxonomy): domain Eukaryota; kingdom Viridiplantae; phylum Streptophyta; class Magnoliopsida; order Ranunculales; family Papaveraceae; genus Papaver; species Papaver armeniacum. The sequence continues at coordinate 700,677 of JAJJWW010005201.1, forward strand.
CAATACATATGGATTACAAAATAAATAAACTTTGTAGCTTCTCATCCAAATGCTTGATCTCCTTGGTTCTTCAACATTACTCGAAATCTTCGTCAATTCCAAGTACTCCAATGATTCTAAATGTGTTCAACTCAGCATCATAGTTGTTGAAGATCCGTAGCTATAACGATGAGAAAACAGTTGCTCTCAATCATTGTTATACAGTGTCATAGTATTATTACACAACATCAAAGTCCAATTGTATCACAACTTTAACAACAATACTATGGTGATATGTATCACTCCCCCTTAGTCAATACTTCATCTCACAATGACAACCACTCCCCCTTACATAATGATCCGTAAACCATATGTATTTGTAGTGTAAAATACACATTAATTCCCCCCCTTTTTGTCAATATAAATTGGCAAAGGTACGAAAACTAGTGGGATCCTCATATAATTTTCATAGAGATACTTCATGACCAAAAGAGAACAACATATCAACTTGTTTAGATGCCATCATATAGCCGAAACTAAATGCACTCATCAAGGAGTTTATAAAGATACAAGATAACCCCTACAATATTCCACAGCCGCACTCCCCACAAAGATTTGGCAATTAAGCACAAGAATTGGCAATTAAGAACAAGATTGGGCAGCATTATTCATAAAATAGTATCTCCTCAACAAGGAGCATTTATAAAAGGGAGACTTATTCAAGAACAAATAGCACTTGCATCTGAAATGATAAATGAGCTGGAAATAAAGAGAAGGGGATGAAACTTTGGTCTTAAACTTGATATTACTCAAGCATATGACTCTCTAAGATGGAGATTTTTATTTCAAGTAATGAGTAAATTTGGTTTTTCAGATAAGTGTATTAACTGGCTACAAACTCTACCCAACTCTGCCAGAATACCAGTATTAGTAAATGGAGGACCAGAGGGATATTTCCAAGTGGGGATAGGAATGAGACAAGGAGACACATTGTCTCCACTTCTTTTTGTTATTGCAGAAGATTTTTTAAGCATAAATATCACTCAGATGGTGCAAACAGGAAAATTGAAGACAATGGTGAATAGAAATGGTGCTCAACCCTCATATATTTTCTTTGCAGATGATATTTTCCTATTTTGCAATGGAAAGAAGAAAAATGTTAAGAAACTAATGGATTCATTGAAGTCATATCAAGCTGCATCATGACAAATGGTTAGTTTGGAGAAGAGTAAATGTTTCATTGGTGGCACAAGTGACAGAAGGAAAATACAAATATCAGAAGAAGTATGCATTCTATTGGCAGCATTCCCTGACAAATATCTTGGTGTTATGTTAACTCTAGGATGTGTTAAATCTTATCATGTTTGGGGTAGTGTTGAAATGATGCAAGAAAGATTGGCTGGTTGGAAAGGGAGATTACTGTCATTTCAAGAGAGGCTAGTGCTAGTGAAATTTGTGCTTAACAGCTTACCAGTCTATAACATGTCTGTTTATAAGTGGCCCAAAAGAATATTGAATGAATGTGAAAGAATAATCAGGAATTTCCTATGGTCAGGAGATCCTGCAACTAGGAAAAGTGTTACATTGAAATGGAATAAGGTATGTTCACCAATTACAGAAGGAGGACCGGGATTGAGGAGATTGGAAATTATTAATAAAGCTCTTCTAATGAAGCTATTTTGGAAGATGTAGAACTGTACAAATGAATGGGCAAAGTTCTTTCAAGCCAAATTTCAAAATAAAACTGGTGAATGGATATCTTATTATAAGAAATCTTCCATTTGGCCTGGAATAAAATGGGTAATAGAAGATATGCAAGAAAATACAAGATGGTTGGTGGGCAATGGAGCTGACATATCAGTGTGGAATGATAAATGGGTTTTGGATAAATCATTAAAAGAGCTGTACCCAGATAATACTTTTCTTCAACAATTTCCACAAATGAAAGTAGCTGATTTAATACTTGATGGGGAATGGGTTATCCCAAGTGAGATGTTGAGAATGATAGAAATAAATAATCTGCCAGTAATAAGTGGAGGTGCTGATAGAAGGATATGGACAGGAACAAACACTGGAGATTTTACAGTGGCATCTGCTGTAGACAAAATAAGAGAAAGATTTCCTACTATGCAATGGGAAAAAAGGTATGGAATCCATCAGTGCATCCAAATATTTCAGCCAATGTATGGAAACTTGCAAGAAACATTTGTGCTACAGATGAGAACTTGAAAAATAGAAAGAGACAAAGGAGCATTTGCTATGGCATTGTAACTTTAGTGAAATTATTTGGAGCTGGTTGGGAGGAGTTTTCAATTTTATCAATCCCAAGTCTTTTGAAGAACTCTTAACTTTGGCAAAAAATAAGGAGGGAACATTATCTATATACCCCTAGTATCTTACCCCTTACAAATACCCTTTCTAACTTAATTTATACCCCCAAGCTTCTAGAACCCGGAAACCCGAATTAGAAGATTACCAATTTGTCCTTCGATATATCACCTAACATATCAATCTCTGGCGTATTATTTCATTTCTTGTTTTCTCCCCTCTTTCTCTCTCTAAAAACCTTCCAAAATCACCCAGAAAACAATTCAAATTTTCGAAAGAAAATCTTAAAAATCAAATTCAGGATTTATTGTTAATAGATCAGAGAGATTTAAAAGATTGATTGACACATAAAATATCAAATAAAATCAAAAATTTAATCGAAACTAGGTTTAATCTCTGCTTTACTGTCAATTTTCAATTGAAGATACAAAATCGAAGGTAAAAACGAATTTCTCTTTAAATTAGTTTACATTTTGATTTGTTCAGGTTAGAGTTGAATTAGGAAACAATTTATGGTTGAATTTATGAAACAACATCATAAATTGTTCCTATTCTTCATCATATCCTTTTTCTCTGAAAAACGAAATTCGTAACTCCGGAAATGATTTTTTGGTTCTAGGAATTTAGATTTGGTTTTGATTAGAAGAATCTTAGAGATATTTAACTTCTGCATGTTTGATTCGGTAAAGATAAATACTAATTTCAGTTTGTTTATCATTTGGTTTGTAGATATATATGTTTGGAATTTGAATTTGGTATTTTCTTTCTGTTTTAATCAACAATCAGTTGATCTCGAGATTGACGATTCATCTCTGAAAGAGGTATCATTGTCGTTTATTTTATGTCTTGATTTTGATTCAATGTTATTGTAAATTATGTATTGAAGTTAATGATATTTTTTTTTTGTATTTTTAGTATGCTAACCACATTTGATGTTGGTGAAAACTTGTTGAGTTTGTTCTTGATTTTCGTTTGTTCTTGATTTTCCTTTTTTTATGATCTATATGGCTAAACATTATTCATTGTTGTTTGTATGTTCTAGATGCATACTAATGGTTTATTTTTTACATGTTTCATCCAAGCTATTTAAAAGTATAAAATTGAATCTTCATATGGAAACCAGTGTCAGAAACAGCAGAAACACCAACATTTGTTACTGAACTATTATTATTTGAAAGATTATGAACTGTCGTGATTAGTAGTGTTAACTTTTAGTTTCTAGTTTATTTGTAGTTTTGAAACTTCAGGTCATCTCAATAGTTATGTGTATGATTAGAAGTGTTACTTTTGAGAGATAGCTAATTATATACTACAACAGATTAACATATCTTCACATTATGGGTCGACATAATTAAAAGTTGTGCATACCTTAGATATGCATGGACATGGCATACCTGGTCAATTATCTCCCTTTCATTACTTGTTATCTCGTAAATGTTTGAAAGTTGTGCTAGTTTATCCCATATATGGAGACAACTTATGCTAGTTGCCTCCATTTTTGGAGAGAACTTGTACTAGTTGCTCCCATGTATGGAGAGAACTTGAACTAGTTAGCTCCATTTTGAATACCACTTGTGATTTAGAAAATGTCATTTGACACTAACTATTCTATTGTTTACAAGGAATTAGGAAAAGATGAGGAAATCACCGAAAGCAAAGGGCAAAGCAACCAAATTTGTCGATAATCTTTCCGTCGAAAAAGGTATGAAAAAACATCATACTGACCAAGTTGTGGTTTGCATAGTGATGCCATGAATTAGGTTGCTCTGTCTACTTTGGCATGTTTTTGAAATTTGTCGTCAACAAAACATAAAACAGATGTGAAAGATATTTGCAATTACATTGTTTCTAAGAGTACGTGACTGTGTTATTGTTATTCAAAACACCGTTAGTTGTCATTGCATTATGGATCAAGATGTGGAAACAACTTCTGCTAGTTTCTCCCATAATTAAAAGCAACTTGCGTTAGTTTATCTCAATTTCCTACGATAAATTTTGCTAGATTTCATTACCAAAGCAAAATGATTGTATATACTAACTATTGTTTTGTTTAAAACATAACAGCTATAGCCGTTATGAAGACGTGTGTTTGTATATAAAGATGCTGAGTGGCAGCCGTCTAATGGAAGTGAGCCACGAAGAAGGTGTTTCTAAAGTAAACTAGAAATGGATCAAGACGGTGTTCCGCATCTTGAATACAATAGACGATTGAAGCTTCAGAAAGAAAAATATATGAGTTTGGATAACAAATAGATTGTGAATTTACATATATATTTGTTAGTGTGGGTTATAATATTACTGAATAGATTTTAACATGAATGACTAAATATTTGGATGTAAACATAAATTTTAGCATGAATGACTAATGGTTTAATAGATAAAATATTATTTTCATGTGATTGCAGATGCAATACTGTTGTATGATTGCAGGTACAAAAAGGTAAAAGGAGATAGGAAGCAACTAGAACAAGCTCTCTCTAGTAATGGAATCAACTTGGTGAAGTTGTTCCCAAAATCTGGAGCAACTAGCAGAAGTTGTCTCCAGTAACTGAAGCAACTAGCAAAAGTTGTCTCCAGTAGTGGAAGCAACTTGGATAAGTTGTTCCCAAATTTTAAAACCAAGAACCTGTAGTATCTCTTTTCAGAAGCAACTTTTACAAGTTGGATCCAATTTGGGATCAACTAGCATAAGTTGTTTCCAAATATGGGATCAAGTATCACATCCAGAGCCAACTAGAACAGGTTCTTTAAAACCTATTGACAAGCATACCTGCAAAAAACAGTAGTAAAGCCTGGAGCAGAAATATATAGATAGTTTACTTTTACAAAAACAACAAATTATTTAAAACAATTGCAATATAACAGGTTGAACAAAAAAGTTCAAAAAATAAAAACTTGCAAAGAAAGTTCACATAACATAAAACAAGTTCACAAAAACTGGAAAATGGAAAACTTAATGGGAACATAACCCCGTAGAAGTTTGAAATCCTTGGCTGCCTTCGTAATATTGGTGCACGATGAGTCAATGGAGCTTTCCCGGCATTAAATAAGCTAATTAGTCCCACACCGTGGAGTTTCCACTTTTAGTTGTTTTAAGAGACTATATAAGCTTTTTAGTCCCACATCGGGGAGTTCATCTTTTTAAGTTGTCTTATTCCATTATATAAAGAAATTCACTACTTTTGTAAAATCTATGGGAAAGGGGTTTCTCTATATTTTAGAGGGACCCCAAGGGAAGATATTTTATATTGTTTTCTTATGCGTTCGCGATTTTCCTTAAGGGTTTTTTCGGAGTTGCCAAGCTCAAGTTGAGCATCTACTACATGTGCTAGTAGTAGGTGTATTAGGGTGTTTTATCCTGGAGATATTCGTCCTGTGAGGGCTATAGCATCACTCTTGAGTGTAGCCGGGCGCTAATGTCTTAAGGACAACGTGTTGAACACGTGACTCACTCTGTTTTTCCAAAGTTTTGCCTTTTTGCTGTTGCGGAGATCTGGGGAGCTCGTCCGTTTCAAATCGATCACTTCCATTATAAAGGAGCTAAGTATCAATAACTTTTGCTTATTTGATTTTTTTCCTTGTTTTTGATTATTGCACCCAACATTACACACAACCCGTGATATTTCAATTATATAAACAAATATAATGCGGAAAAGAAATAACACAGACACCAGAAATTTTGTTAACGAGGAAAATGAAAATGCAGAAAAACCCCTGGACCTAGTATAGAATTGAACACCACACTGTATTAAGCCGCTACAAACTCTAGCCTACTAAAAGTTAACTTCGGGCTGGAAAATAGTTGAGCCCTAACCAAGTCTCACACCGATTAAGGTACAGTCGCGTTCCTTACGCCTCTTGAATCCTAGCAGGACTCTGCGCACGTGATTCCCTTAGCTGATCTCACCCACAACTAAGAGTTGCTACGACCCAAAGTCGAAGACTTATAAAAAAAAATTTCTCCCACATATATGTTTATTCTGGTTTTTTTTTCGTCTTAAGATAAATCCAGGTGAACTGGAAAATTAACTAATAATCCGGTCTTATACTCCCGAAGAGCAGCCTAGAAATATTAGTCACCTCACAATAACCTAACTGATTAACATAAGAAGTTGTTTCAGAATCACAAGAGTCTGAGACGAAGAATTATTGTGATTACTTTTATATCTTACCTATCAGAGATGATTCTCGGGTAAATCTTAGAGAAGATAAAACTCAATACGATAGAACAAGTAAGATCAGAATACGCAACTACAGAGAAAATAGTTGGATCTGGCTTCACGAATCCCAAAATAAAGTCTTCAAGTCGTTAACCTAATAATGGTTTTGGAAAAACCTAGTCTTTCAAATCAGGGTTGCTCATAATCAAAGCTAAGAAACCTTAGTAACAAAGCAATTGATATTCACCGTTAGATGAACTCCTAATTTAATATTCAAGCTAAGTCTGCTTAGAAACTAAGCAATCAATCTCCATTGTTAGATGGTATTAGCTTGATACACACAATTGAAATATACCTATATTTAGATATGGATGAACCAAGCCAAACGTGTATACCTTGTTGGCTCAATAATAGTTAACCGAAGTTAGCCATATTAACTCTGATAACTTATCCATATTCATCTAACACTTCAAGATCAAATATGATGATCAATCAATCATGATAGACAATTAAATGAATCTAAATATGTTTCAAAAGAGTTGTACAAAATCGGTTTGGTTTGTAATTGTACAAAGTACTTATACAACAACCAATTCATGAACATAATGCCACGGTTTGTAAAACTAGTTTACACACCTTATTCATTAAAGCTCGAGGGACTTTAGTTTGCAAACGAACCTGAGTTCGAAAATCACACTTTACCAATTTTAGAACTTGACCATTGTGTTCACGAACTGATTACGTGAACAAAAGCTCCGGACTTTGACTTAGTCCAGCATTTCGAAAATATGGTACACGAACAACAGTTCTGGACTTTGCCTTTGTCTAGTCGTTCGCAAACAGCTCCAGACCTTTTCACAGGTAAAACAGATCGCAAACAAGAGTTTCGGACCTGAACTAGACTTTCACAGTGCGCATACAAAGTATACATATTGTGCTATATCCATATATTGGTAGTCGTTCTAAAACTCTCATTTAATCATTGAAACATCCTTGGAAGACAACAATGATAATCTTACACATACCACTAGCCTCGAGTAATTTTCAAATGATTAATCGATCAATACGAAACTTCCCAAGTTAACATCTGTAGATGGGGAAAAACGATTTGCTGGTTTTTTAGGGAAGTGAAGAGATGACGGTTCGAGCAAGACTCCTTAACCGAGCAAACTGCTTAACCTCAAACAGATGCACTGCACGAGAGTGCTTTGAGTTCGAGAGATCAATCTGTAGGACTCCGGCCTAAACCAAGTCAATGGCCGTTCTAGAGTCAATTCGGTCACAAAGAGGGAGATGGGTTGATCAGTAGGAGGGAAGCTGAGAATTGTGGGATCAATGATGATCAAGGATTGTGGATGTGTTGAAGGTTTCTGCAAATATGTGTAAATAAGTTTGATCGAGAGGACTTATGTGTAAACGATTATTGATTGTTTCAGTCATCAATTCAGAACTTATTTATATTTTCAGATTAGCGAACACATTGATCCCAGTAAGTATGACGGTTTCATGAGTGAAAGAGTTGGAAAGTGGGAGATCGTGGTAAAACCAGTTCCATGTCGTGCGGAGACTTGGTTAACCGTCCACCCACTACTTTGCTAACTCCTTCAACCGTTTGCACGACTTACTCACATTTCTTATCGTGGATGAACACACGTGCCGTAGGCCGCCAGACCAAAACCCTAAGTAATATCCCCCCATGTGACATGATTGATGTTTCACGAACGTGGAGTCTGCGAAGCAGACGTGTATTTGATTAGTCAGTCGTTGACTTATTAGACAGTGAGTCTAAGTTTTGTTGAATCGAGCATGAGTGATCGAATGCTCAATGATTCATGGATTGAACATGTTAGACGTTCTTAGATATTCCTCGTCTGAGCAAATATTATAAATTCGAGCAACTGAGCATCGATAAATTACTGAATATTGATAGTTGGATCAATATTCGAGCAACTGAGCAAGTATTGCTCAATTTTGATAAATTATTGAATATTGATAGTTGTGTTAGAGCATGGCTCGGTTGAACCCACCAAGCGTTGGTATGTCAAGTTTGGTTGTCATATTTTAGTGAATCAAAACTCATGTTAAGAGTCGCTTGATTATGTACTAGAGTTAAACTTCGTATAGGTTAGCTTGAAAGTATTAGGATATGAGACATTTCAAGTATTGCAAAGACTTGAAGATGTGAAGAAGCAAGGAGCCAACGACAACAATCATCCTTCCACTTGAGGTTAGTGATATTTGACTTGAACTGTTTCATTCCCTAACGTATCTTTCAAGTCGTGCATATTGAAAACATAACTGCGAAGCATATTTGAACTCTAGATAGACATAGTATTAAGGAATACAATACGAGGTTTATTTCTTAACCATTAAACTTTGTAGATAAGACATCGCCATAATCATTTGAATGCCATTGTGATTATGTATGGGTATGAGGTGAGGATTTCATCCTAGGGAACAATGTTTACATGTGTTCTAATGAAGTAAGTTCATAAACTTGTTTGTGAACCGAAAAGGAAATTGCCAGGTGTTATTGGTTTTGTTATTCATTGCATATCTTATGAACAACCAATATGTGTGATAAAGTATAACCGCTCACAACTTGTTATGTTCTTGGTAGAACTATTCACAAAGGCCTTACTTATGTATTGGTATAACTTTTATTAGTAAAACCGATCTTAAGCAATCACCTGTGGTATGATCGATTTTGTATGTCTGACTTTGTAAGGTAAAGGGAACCGATCCTTGTAAGGGAAAGGGAACCAATCCTAGTAAGGGGTGCAGTACATCAAAGGGAACCGATCCTTGTATGGGGTGCAACAAGGTTTATAGCAGAAAGGGGAACCGATCCTATGGATATGTGCAACACATATAACTTAGATACCATATATATGTGAGGAATCGATCCTAGTACCTAGTCAACTGAACTTTTGGGAAGCTAGTGTGACTATGCACAGTACTCACATGGAGGTAGAACCGAAACTTGTTTTGGTAGAACCGTAAACCCATGATTGTGATTGAATGTTGGTTTGATCAATCACATAGTTCTTGAAAGTCGATGAACCAATTCTAAACTTGTTTGGAAGTGTGGCAAATCGGTTTCAAGGTTGTAAGTGTGAAAGAGAACTTACAAAGTTAAGATGTCGACAAACTTTGAACACGTGCTGTGAATGTTTATTTCTATAATTGTTTAAAGATATTCCTTAACGGCTAAGGGAAGAGAATCCCAATATCAAAACATAAGTAAGTTAAGAATCTTTTAATTAAGGTTATTAATTTCATTTTGTAGGGAAATTACAGAATTAGTAATATGCATTTACTAATTAGATTTTCCGAGAGATTTCGATCGTTATTTTTGGACAGAGCATTTCCAGGAATTATGAAAACCGAATCTGTGCTTTTATGAATATCTTGAGAATATTTTCGTTTTGGAAATTCCTTGGTGTCCAAACTTCCTTGTATATAAATACACGAAGTTAGCCTTTCTAGCAAACTAATCCTTCGTAACAACAGATTTACTCTTTTGTTGTTGTTACTGGTGTAGCCGCCTATTCGGAGAGGAGAGTAACCTAATTAGGCGAAATCTCTTATGGCCGCTCAATTTAAAGTCTTCTTTGGGATTAAGAAGATCTAGCGCGACCCGTTGGTGGGAAACTAGATAATTGCGATTTATCTTTGTTTTCGATTGATTTGATTGACTAACGGTGGTTGAAATCTGATTGCATCTAGTTTGTTTATTTTTGAGAATCTTCTCTTCTGATGTAAGATTCACTCAAACTAGTTCAGAGTTTCGACAGGGATCTTTAGACTATTGTTAGTTCTAAAGACGATCTTATGATAATCCATTGTTAACATGCTCCGTTCTGTGCGTGATTGATCACAAGAGATTCAAGTGATTGTGTGCAGGTTTTTATTGAAGATTTAAGAAGATTTGAAGACAAAGAAGATATTGAAGATCTGACTTGGGTTTTATAATCTTTGGTGTGCACAATACTTGTTTCGGTAAAAGTGGATCCAATTAATAATCAGTTTATCCTTGTGGTAGATTGGATAGATTAATTAGTAGATCGGCATCAATATGTTTCCTTGTGATTAAAGGTATTGATTGGCTTAATCTTAAACGATTACCTTTGGGTGATTGAACATAAGATAGATCTAAGGACCCGAAGAAGGAGTTTATGTTAAGATAAACAGAAGAGCCTTTGTTCGACTCATATCACTTGGTTGAATAGAGTTGATACCAAACAGATTTGTTGTTCCTTTACTGTTTGGAATACGAACCAAAGGAATTGTTCCAAGTACGTGACTTATTCACAAGTCGGAGGCGTGGACGGAACTAAGTGAACTATAGGGTTAGTTACTTGGTCTCAACTATACGAAGTTAGGTGTAATTCTGTGTAGCGACTTAATCCTGATAGTATTAAATTCTGGACAAGGTCCCGGGGTTTTTCTGTATTTGGGGTTTCCTCGTTAACAAAATCTTGCTGTGTCATTTACTTTTATTTTCCGCATTATAATTGTTTTATTATAATTAAATTAAATCACACAAACATTAATTCATATTTACTTGATAAGCAATCCTATTGTGTTTGGTTAAGTCCGAACCTTTGTATCAAGTAAACATACTTCGTTGTTGTATTGTCTCGATCTCGTATCCATAGACGATCACACGAAGTGTGAACCGATTAGTTGTATTGTCTCGACTCATCCATAGACAATCACTTTCGGAGAAAAAACTTATAGGTAGGAAAAGTTTTAGCTTGAGGTATATTTGGGTACCCTCGCCTTTTCAAGTTGGATCAATATTCGAGCACCTAGGCAAGTATTGCTCACGAATTACTGAATATTGATAGTCAGATCAATATTCGAGCAACTGAGCAAGTATTGCTCAATTCGACGAATTATTTATTGGTGTCGTGACCCAATAAAATATTAATTAAAATATTGGTAAACTACCGAATATTATATAATTAATCCAGATGTTGATTGCTGGATCAACATAAATTTATTAGTGTTTGAACTTGCTCAGAATGATGATTTGTGGAGGGTTTGTTCAAAACCCTAATTTTGATCAATTGTTCGTCAATAGGTTGAATTGCTGAAAATAGGTCATGAGTGAGGGAGGGACCGACCACATGGGATGATGGAAGACCATGCGGTTCCCAAGTGCTCGAGTGAGCATGCACCAAGGTCCTTAGTTGACCGGTTGGTGAAAGAATTATCAAATGCTGGTGTTGACCATTTATTAGAATAATGCTCGTCTGAGCATTAGGTGATAAAACCTAATTTATGGAGAAGTGGGGGACCGACCAAGAGGGCATGAAACCGGCCCTTGGTGGTCGTGGGACCTGCTGATGGTCGTTTGAGCAAATTCCAAGTTGGTTGGAAAGAGTTTGGACCCAATATGACCAATTGAGCAAATTAGCTCAAAATTATAAGAATGTGTGAGATTGGCTCCTTGCAAGCCTTAGGGCCGGCCTTGGTCGGTCAAGGAAGCATTCCCGGGTCACCATAATATTTGTGTCTCGGTCCTGAGAGTTTTGGTATTTTCTGGTGTGCGTTTGAGCAATATCTCGGATTTTCAGAAGAGTTCGATCTTTGACTGAAATTCTTGATTTCGCTCGAATGAGCAAGTAGGACTTTGCTCGTTTGATCAAAATTTGGAAAATATTAAAATAATAATATTTTAATATTTGGCGTGAGTAGCCTAGTCGGTCATGTGACCATTTGAGTTTTTGGCTTTTTCATGGTTTGAGCAATATTTGAGAAAATATGAAGAAACCATGATTTTTGCTCAAACGAAGGAGTTTCATGAGATGAGGGAAATAATAATTATGAAAATAAGGGATTGCAAGGTGTGGGACCGGCCACGGCTAGGGCATGGCCGGACGGCTAGGTAGCCCGGTCCCACGACACCTTTCCCTATTATATTATTTTCATGAAACCGTGAAAATATAGAGAAACCGTGAGTTTTGCTCAAACAAGGAAAGTTGCTTGAATGAAGGAGTTTTCATGAGTTCATGAAAATAAATAAAATAATAAAAAAATATAAGGAAGAGGCGTGGGGACCGGCCTCGGCGGCATGGCCGGCAGGCCGATGGGCCCGGTCCCTAGGCGCCTCTATTCAATTTTTTTTATTATTATTTTCTCTCTCCTATTTTATGTAGGATTCCTCATTTGTCCATATTTTCGAATGCTCGTTTGTGCATTTGGGTGCTCATTCGTGCATCATTGTTGAGTACACTTGCACCATTTTATTGGGGCTTACTCGATGATAGTCCAAATGCCCGATTATTGAGTAATTATTACTAATTCATGAAATTCAGCGAAGAATGATTCATAAAATGGAGCAATAATCATGAATTGTGCATCTATTACTAATCCATGAATTCAGCCGGGGAATTCAGGGAACTGGGTAATGAGATGGATTGGTTATCTATTACTAATCCATGGAGTCAGTCGGGTATTCTTGGAACGGAGTAATAAGATATAATAGATTATTTTCTAGGAATTCAATGGCGAATGTCACGGTAGAATTAATCTATTGTAGAATCGAGATATGAGATAGTTGAAGCATCATACTCGTTCTGAAAGGTTGCATAGTCAGGGAACAACGTGCAGCGTTGTTAACGTCCTGAAGGCGTTTATCCCCCTCAACAAACACTTATGTAGGAGATCCGCCTGAATCTATACACAGTCTCTATACATAGTCAGGGAACAACGAGTGTCCCCGACGTCCTGAAGGCGTTAAGCCCTCGCAACAAACAATTATGTAGGAGGACCGCTCAATCGTTCTTCTATGTAGAGGTGTGTCTCTCTATGTAGTCAGGGAACAACGAGTGTCACCGACATCCTGAAGGCGTTAAGCCCTCTCAACAAACAATTATGTAGGAGGACCGCCCAATCATGTTATTCTAAATAGAGGTCACGATGAAATGCACGGCATCGAACGCTCAGCTAGTGTGAGGACTTTCGAGAATCATAATCATCATGGCTCCGAGAGGAACTCGATCAGAGATCGTGAAAAGGTTCACGAATCGTAAAATATGAATCGTCACATGCGTTCCTGAAGCCAGGTCACAAACATGCAGTATCATGATTTTACGATTTTGACCTTTGTTGAAAATCCACCATCAACATTAAGTCCCCTGCTTAGTGAGGGACACTCATGTTCCGCAGTAAGCATTAGATGGTGATTTTCCAGTTGACGAGACAAGCAGTTGAACCTAGTCGTTGATGTGATTTTCAATTGAGTTGTAGTAAAAAGTTCGTTGAGACTTGTGAAGGTTCGATTTTTAAATTAAATTTTTAAGATAAACAAAGATAAACTCAAATAAAGTGATATCAAGATTTAAAACTAGACCAAGACTCGGGATTCCACTATTCCTTTAACTGATTGGTTGATAAAGATTATTTCAAGAATTATTATTAAGCCCTTTTTCACATTAACTCACTAATATCTGTAAGGTCTCCAAACATTAAATTGTAATCCCTAAGCATGAATTATCAAAGAAATATTTCTGAGCATAAGATATCAAATTGATTCACAACTAATTAAGAAAAACCATTTTCATCTCATAAACCACACAATTATAATGATCTTAGTGGATTAAATTAAATTAATAATAATTGAAATTATGAAAAGAAATTACCAATCAAGCATAAATGAATAGTTTCCTCCGTCGCCTTGGTCATGGGAGAATTAGCCTCTCATCATGTTGGAAACACGCTCAAAATTCATTTTTATTGCTCAAAGGAGGTGTACAAATGATGAAATGGAGAGAAAATGATGAAAACCGGGTGTTTGCAACGTTTATAATTGTTGCAAAACACTGTTACAAAGAGCGATAAATGATTAATGTTGATGTCACTTTGTTTCTGCGACCCACCCTTGATTGTCGTAGTTCCTGTAGCATGAACGACTGTCTCTGGTAGTCTTATGTTCTTCAAGTTCTTCACAACAGCAACAGAAAAGTATTCTTTGCAACTTGATTTCTTCAACTCTGTGATGTTCTAAAATTCTCCCAAACTCTCCGTAACCCTCTAGACTTCCCCAGACCCTGATATATACTCGACAGGACCAAAGATTACTCCTCATAACTCCAAATATCTCCCATAACTCGTAGTTAAGAAAAAATATTCTCAGGTTGTTTTCTTTCCTTTCTTGCCTGCGCCATGCATCTGCAGCTGTCAATTATGCGTATAATCTCTTTTGTTAACTCCACAATGCCTCTGTTGCGACTCATCATACTCCAAACACACACAGAACAAGTTATGAACACACAGAACCCGTGAAGAACTCGTGTCCTCTGTTTGCTTCCACACGAGATTGTAGCCAAATTTAGACGAATCCAACTGGCATACCAGTCTTGTTTAATCGAAACAGGATATCTCCAACCAATTTACACGTTTTAATCTCCCTAAAACTCGCCAAAAATCCCACCAGAAGATATGTTGTTGTCTGGCAAGCTTTCCCGCCAAAATAAAATTCAAACGATGAAGATGGGTGCGATGGATAAATTTGGGCTACACATAGCCGTGGGTAGTGAGAATGAATTTGGGATGCACATAACCTTGGGAGCCCCTTATCCAAATCTGGGGTCCGTTTAGCAAATGTCCTCCGGAGTACCTTTAGCAGTTTTTCGAGCTGATTCTTCCAAAAACGTTTATTTCCAAAAAATACCTACAAACACATAAAACAACACAATAAGTACGAAATCGAGTACCAACAATACAGAAAATTAAGGATAACTTAGACACAAAAATATGTCTATCAAATACCCCCAAACTTATTATTTGCTAGTCCTCGAGCAAATCTAATCAAGAAAAATAAAAACCTAACTCACTAGGTGGCCCTAGTGATCGAGTTAATCTCGGGAGGGTTTACCAGAGGTGTACCCAAAAACATTTACTCCAGACCCTAGCTATCTACGCATAACCTTGGAAGGCACTAAAGAATCTCCTTGGTTGGCATACTTATTGAATA